>JAUMJL010000231.1:537500-1137500 GCA_033558185.1 Dromococcyx pavoninus
TAAAACTAGGTGTTTCCCTAGGGCTATATTTGGCTTCTGTGGGGGTTACATGCACAGAAAACATCTTGGAATCATTCTGTATGTGATGTGTTACCAAAGCTTTACATTATAAATATGTTGCCTTTTGCAAATGAGAAAACAAAATGTGATGTGAGTATTGGATGGGTCAGGAATAGGTCCTGGTGGTTGAAAAGCCCTGTGTTAGCTGTAACGTATTCCCTTTCCTTCTCCCACTTTCTCTCATTATCTTGTTTGTTATGTGTAGCTGAATAAGCATGTAACCTCTAAGGCTGTGGAGCAGATCATTAGGAGTTACTGATTAACACCACATTTCAGTAGCAGATCCTGAGTTCTTCTTTTTACAAACTGAAAGGGTCTGGCTTTATGATTTTTTAATTAGAGTGTAAATATTGCAGCCTCATAAACTGCTTGATTTATAGATGACAGCAAAGTTTGCACTTCAGGTAAGGACACGAGAGGCTTCAGCTCTGTGGTTTCAGTGTCTCTGTTTGCCTGTACAACTGTTCATTTCTTTTGCCTTTGTTGCATTCATCTTACTGGCCTTGCTGATAATGCCTATGTGTCATTTCTTTAAACTGACTGGGTGACTGAAATTCCTTTTTATGTTGCTAAGCAGAAGGAGGACTCTCACACTTTACAATTTCACTTATGAAGTCGGTGACACAAATTGCAGTGATATTATTGTCACTGTCAGCCAACAAGGTGAGCTTAAAAATGGATGTTTAAAATGAGGATTCCAGAGAAACTGTGCCAAATTAATCACTAAGCATTACTGTAAGTGGCATGAAAGAAATGGTAGATCAAGACTGACAAAGGTCTGAGGTGTTGGTGGATGCCAGAAGGATATTTCTGATATCACTAATGCAAAGTGTTATCAGATGTTCATGGATGGAGAGACTGTTTCATCCCAAAGAAGGAAAATCCTGCTTTTTCTCAGGCAATCTGCAAGGCTTGGCTTCCATACACAGGTCAAGTTATGAAATTCACAGGTGTAGGGAGTGATGTCAGTTATCACTGGACTTGAATCAGCATTAATAAACAACAAGGCACCCTAAAATCCACCGCTGAAGTTGTTCATCAGAAGCTAGAACTCACCCTGGGTGGCAGGGTATTTGGCCAATGTCTGTCCTTGGAGCAGAGAAGGACTTTGCAAGCACTGAACTTCTGATCTTTTCCCCGTGGATTCTCCTCGGTCTGTCTCCACAGCAGACCACCTTCAGCTTGCTGTCAGCACCGTTAAGTTTTCATGGGGATGACTTGGCCCTAGATTGCTCTCAGGTGCAGTAAACCACACAGACTGAATTCTTTGCACAAGGGTTTTGCAAACCCTGCTTCCCTACTGGCACAATTTGCCTCTTTCCATCTCACACATCTTCTGGAAACTCCATTTCCAGCACAGCTAGTAGGATTCCTCTGTTGGGATTTTGGGTGATACACTTTGGGAAAGTTGAGTCACATTGTAAGGAATTGTGCTGTCTGCCATTTCTTTGCTCAGCTGTTTTCGAGTCCCCTGTGTCTCTTACTCAGCATGCCTGGACCATGCCAGTGGCCCTGGGCTGTGGGGAGAGACTGGAAGGAGCCAGGGCACAGTGGGTGTGCCTCTCTTAGGGCATGTGGAAGCAGCATAACCGCACCCGAAAGCTCTTGAAGACAGAGAGAGACAGAAAGCTCAAGTAGCCTTCCATAATATATACTTGATTAAGAGTGACTTTTCTGTCCCTATATGCGTTGCACCATGTCTGCAGTGCTGGGGTGGTCGGAGCACAGCAGGTGGAACAAAACCCGTGTTCTACTCTTCTGTTCCAGCAGCCATTCTGAGTGAGTGTCCAGTCAGTGGGCTGTGAGAAGAGTTATAAATTCTCCTTTCCA
This sequence comes from Dromococcyx pavoninus, assembly GCA_033558185.1. Classification (NCBI taxonomy): domain Eukaryota; kingdom Metazoa; phylum Chordata; class Aves; order Cuculiformes; family Neomorphidae; genus Dromococcyx; species Dromococcyx pavoninus. The sequence goes on from JAUMJL010000231.1 coordinate 539,391, forward strand.
CCCCTCAGTGGTGCCTTTTCTCAGTCCCCATACTTGTCTCTTCCCTGCTCCAGCAGCAGTGACTTCTCCTGTCTCAGACCAAGCCACTGGAAGAGGTGGCAGCCAGCTCCTCCAAGCCAAGTGCCCAGCTTCAGAACAGAATTCTTTCAGAAAATGTTGGCACTCTCTTTGCCTTCTTTTCTCTGTAGCAAGAGGACTAGAAACATAATTTTTTTTTAATGATATCCAAAATGTTCATGAAGAGTGATGAAATCCAGAAACATGCCACAGTGTCAGATTCACCTCTCTCTGCTGGAACTGTACTTGTTTTACTACAGGAAGTGTTTTGTGGCTGTACAGTAGCAGCCTGGGTTTGTTGCCAAAGGCCCAAATGTTGAAGATTGCTGGATTTTTTTTTCATCAAACTTGTTGAAAGGCCTTTCAGTGCAAACTTCATGTCAATGGCAATTACATATATGTTTACAGATTATGGCTCCAATCACATCTTGGTAAATTGATTTTGCACACAGTTAAATGTGCACATATAATTGGCTAGAGAATAAAATCAGAAGTGGTAAACGTGGGAAGATAATAACTTGAACGGAGGTGTTTTCTTGTTCTTGTTTAATTTTGAACCTATTCGACCCTTGTGAGTTCAAAAGTTCACCTCAGTCTTGACCATTATTGAATTTGGATTCTTTTTAGGAGATACTGTGGCTCCAAGTACAGTGAAGGGTCAGAGGACAACAAATCCAATAGAATAAATAAAGTGATAAAAGAAGCAGGCAGAGAGACAGAAAAATGAAAAAATAACACATGTTGGGTAAGTTCATTTTTTCTATGACGTTGAAAGGTCTTTTGCCACCGGATGCACTGGGGCTAGGATTTCTTCTGTGACACCTTGTTCAGAATCCCTGGAATTCAACCAGGATATTTTTGTTACCTGTAGCGCTCCTGTGTCACATATAATGAGCTTTAGCTTGTAGCTCTAGTGCATGTTGTTTCTCCCAGTAGCCCTTAGCTGCAACTTGTAGCATCCTAGTGATTCTGGGATGGGGAAAAAGTGAAATTACAGAGAATAGCTTTTCCTCCTCTTCCTGTTTCTCCCCAGAGGCTTCAGAGCTTCTAATGCAGTTATCTTTGCAACCCAGTTTCTTTGTGACCCAATTTCTTTTGTGTTCATGGAGTTCCTCTGTGATACAAACGAAGCTGGCACCAAACGTTTTACTACAAGTGTCATGTGGAAAAGGACTGAGGATATTTCAGTGCATGTGTGTGCCTACAGCCTTCAGTGCACTCAACAGAAGCTCTTTTGTTGTCAGCACTGAATTTGAGCATCGACTACGGGTGTCCTAAAGGTGAAGCCCCGTTTGCTTTCCAAGTCACATTGCGTTTTCCCTGGGTTTCCAAAAAGGAAGCAGTTTGGCTCAGTGTCTTTACTTTCAAAACAGCCCAGACTTACATCAGAAAAGTGCAAAAGTTACATAGGGCCAAAGATTCACCAGGGACATGTAAAAGAATTTAACTCTGCTGTCTGCGAAATAACAAGGAAGATTAGTAGGAAACAGAGATTTGCCTGGTAGTTTACAAAGCACTTCAGTACCTTTTAGGTTTAGATGTCAGGGCTTATATTAATTATTCATATTTTGTTATTCTTGAGATCCTAGTACTTCACAGTTTAAATTGCCACAAATCCACCCATCATCAGCATGTAAGAGGATTTCCTTTTTTATTTCCCCTGCAGTAATTAAACTGCTCTAATTCTACTGAGTTTATTTTATTGGAAATTATCCACCTTCTTTCAAAAGTACAAACATTAATTGAACAGACGTACCAACAACTTGTAAAAAGAATTAAAAATCAAAGTTTCCAATTTTAATATTTACTTCTCAGGAATGCTGTGTTTAGAAAGTAAGATAATTTCTCTGAATTCCTTGAGAAGTGTTTCTAGTCTATCAAAGAGACCGTGCTGGATGGGTTAAATACTTGGAAACCAAAGGAAGTGCTCCAACCATTGCAGAAAGTCTGAGGTTTTAAAGAGACAGAGAATTATTTGAAATGCTGCTTTCAAATCAGGCCTGGATATTCCAGCCCAGAAGTGTTTCTTGTTGTCAATAAACTAAAAATGGAAAGAAAAAAGGTCCAAAACCTGAAAAGGAAGGAAAGTTGGAGAACTGGAGTAAGTCGTGATTTATCTGATAACAAAAATCCTACTACCCCTATCATTCATGGTTTATTTCTTTGGCATGCAACATTTAAAAGAAATCCACTGAGCACTAGTAATTTCACTATTGCAAAAGCCAAATCCTTCACTCAAGCTTTTGAGACAATTTTTCCATTTATTTTCTGCCACTCAAGCAAAGAGCAGAAATCATAAGCTCATTCATAGCAGTTCACCTCATCAATTGCAAAAGAGACAGGAGTTGCTTCCAGATGAAAAGAAGAGGCAGCAAAGGAAAAATATATTGGAAAATCAAAGTAAGTTGTGTCCAATAACTTCTAGATGGTGATCTAAGCTTGGATTAGCCACATTGAAATATCCCTAAACTTCAGGAAAGTTGAAGTTTGGAGCTGCCTGTTAGAATAGGATCATCAGATAATATTGTTCTTAATTAAAGGAATTGATGTAGAGAACAAAGCCAGCAGTTTGTCTTGTTTAAAATAATGAAATCATAAATTAATACACTTTAACAAAAATTTGAAAATGTAAAACCTACCCCTGAACTTGAATTTGTGCTTGCTTTCAGAAGTGCCATTTGATAGTGCACAATTAGTACAAGTAGCAAGATTATGGCTGGTAAGTCCATTGTGTTGACACAGAAAATTAAATGCAGAGTTTGCTTCATTTTGTTTTTATTTTAACACCACCTTTGGCAGCTAAAATGTTATATCATATTAAAATAAAACCTTAATGAAACAGAGAGAAAATTTGTACAGTTTCCAAGGTCTCTGGTGGCCAAGTTCACATTTGATGAATCAATTCCCAAAGTAATGCAACTGGGGAAAATTGTGGTATAATCCTCAGTAGAAACATGTTTCCTATGCAGCAGAGCAAAGAGTATTGTCTGAAATTTTCCTTTAAGGGGAGGATTTTTTCCCTATTTTCATATCAGATTTGCAAGGTTCTTGAATGGACGGTTAGTCAAGCTGTTATTCCTGTTTGGAGTCAAAACGGGCAAAACTATGTCCTCCCACCGAAAAGAGATCACTTATGAGCAGGCAGAGAATTTGTGGTAGACTTCTGATGATGGTTTAGTAGCTGTTCATTTGTGACTCACATCCACGGAGGCAGCACGTGATGGCATTGCATACGTGCCTTTGGAGGAGACTCAGTGTTTGAGAGGGGCAACCAGAACAGAGGCCATGAGTTGTGTTTCTCCCATTGAGGATGAGTGGAAGGTGATGCTAGTGATGATAATAAGAATGAAGCAATTCCTTTCCTAAAGAGAAACAAGAAGTTTCATAGTCTCAAAGGGCAGTGCATCTCTGTTGTAACTTGAAACCATAAATCTGAAGCATGTGGATTTCTTCTAGGCTGGATGTGAAACTAAAGCTAGAAGGTATTTTTGCGCTGAATATGATTCTGGTTTTCTTTTTGTTTTCTCTTACTCTTCCTTTTCTTCTGGGAAAAGATGCCCATAACCTCAGCAAATCCAAGTTTTAGTCAATATTTATTCCGAAATTTAAGAGGCAGATTTAAAAAACATTGTTGTGAGCTATTCTCACAAGCAATCAAGTTTAGGGGAAATTACTTTCATGTGAGTGCAAAGGGAGCTAGAAAAATAGCCACTCAGGCTAGCTACCAGTGAATCATTGTCAACCTGGGAAGATGTACTGTGTAAGTTCTGTCTAGAACCCTTCCCACATTTACATTAATGATTTGAATAATGAAATGGATATTAAACTTATTAAATTTGCAAATGACATCAAGCTGGGAGGGTCTGCAGGGAGGTTATTGGACAGGATTAGGGTTCAAAATTGTCTTGACAAATAGGAATAACGACCTGAAGAAGGTAGGGTGCGTTCAATGAGACCAAGCGAGCCAAGCTGTCAGCGTAGGTGGAATTGAGTACTTTGACAAACACAAGACGGAAAACACCTGTTTTATGAGGAAGAATCAGAGAAGACCTTAACAGTTTGGTAGCTGAACATAAACCTGTTTTGGGGAAAAAAAAAAATCATGTTGAGGGCAGGGAAGACGTCACGCTTATTGAGATGGCGTTGGTGAGACTGGCTGTGGTAGTGTGCTTACCTTGGGGTGTGTTAAGGAGAAAAACGTACCCCTGTGGGAGAAGTTGCAAGGAGACTGCTTGGGGGTTTGCCAAATATGGTCTTTGTGGACAGACTGAACATGTTAGGGTTGTTCAGAGTAAAAGAAAGGCTGAGAGGGCATGTTCACAGGCATCAAGTAGATAAAGGGAGGCTGCACAGAGAAATGGAATGATTTCTCCTCTGTATCCCTTTGGCTTAGGAGAAAAAATAGTGGGAGTAGACAACAGCAAATAGGATTGTTAGATAATGAGGAGCATATCCTGACAGTATGGACTGTTAAGGACTCAGGAGGTTGAGAAATGATGGCCTCCAAGAACTTTTTTTGAATGGTTGGATAAAGATGATCACTCTTGAGAGCATCCCATGGACAGGGTGACCTTCCTAAGACCTTAAATTCCTAAGTAGTGAAAAACAGTATTCCTAGGGTATTTATTTCAGGAAATGGCAGTGAACACAGTTTTCCAAAGAAATCACCCCATTACCAGCCCTCTCAGAGGAACTTTAAAGTGCCTACAGCTGCATGGAGCTAGACAGTGGTTGTCAGCCATGCAGCCATACTAGCACAAGTGGCTGTGGAAGTAGAGAGTTATCCCTTCCATCTGACCTGAGCTTGTTGGTTTGTGTGGACACAACACGAAAGCATCCAAAGCTATTTACTGGCTGGAGCAGCAAGGAGACAAAAAGAGTGTAAATAAAGAGAGTGCTTGCTTTATACATGGGGCATTACAATCATCTTTGATACATACCATCACCTAAGAAATACCTCTCTGGAACAAGAGGGACAATTTTATAGCCTGGTACATCTCCAGTTCATAGCTCTTGCAGAGGCATCATGTGTACCTCTCCTTGCTTATTGCAGTTATCTTGCATTGTAAACCGGCTACTTAGGAAAACAGAGAAAGACAGAAGGAGAGAGAGAAGGAGAGAGAGAAAGAAAGAAACCAGGTTTCCCACATGACAATATTGTTCATATCCCCTACCATGAAAATGAAATGTAAAATTATGTCTTTTGAAGATACAGAAAAGACGCAATGGAAGACTATAATAGATTGTAAATAGAGGGTAAACCATAAACTTGCAATGTAGTGCTAAATGAAAGCTATATATATCTTATATATAAAGCAATATACTACTTAATCTTGAGATCTGTTTTGTTTCATGACATTTCATCTTTAATTTCTGCTATAGCTGTGTTTCACTGTGTGCAGTATGGATTCATCTTGTGTTTTCCAAGTGTATTGAGCAGTTTTTGTGTATCTAGTAAAAAAAAACCAAACCTGTGGTATTGAGAGAAATTGATCACATAATAAAGGGCTGTGAGTTACACACGTGCATGACAGGAGAGGCTGGGATTTTCCTGTGCGGCCAAACTTTTGCATTTCAGGCTTATAAGTGCTTAAGTTTGCACCTCTGGTGTTACAGTATTAATATCAAGAGGTCTGATATCAAGATCAGCAGAGCCGTGCAGCTGTCTACAACTGATTGTTCACTGCCTGTTCTGTGAGCAGGCTCTTGGGCATGGTGGCTGCAGAAGCAAGTTTGGAGTCTGTTTCTTAAAGGAGGACTCTTCAAAAGCACTATGGTATCATTGTCTGCCGAGATCTCTTTTGCTGAGGTCGTAATTGCCAGCTTGTCAGGTATTTCCTGGAATTGTCAGTCTCTCTGGGGTGCAGCAGACTGTGATGTATAAAGCCACAACACTGACATATCACTTACCTAGTTCTGCTAGACTTAACCTCTCCGTGAAGCATGCAAACTGTCTCCGTCTTGTGCAGAATTTGCATTATCTAAAGATCACTGTGTATGCTATGGTCCATTCGCCTTTGCAAATGCTGTTTAAATATAGCATCCATAAATAAATGTTAAATAATTCATGAACATAATTTTGTAAATTCTGCTAGGCCACACCTCTCTAGGGGCATATTTATGAACATGTATCAGCCTGGAATCAATGCGTCTGCCAAGCGCCCTACCTCTGAGGCAGAATTCCCACATCCAGCCCAAAATGCTGCAAACGACTCTGATTCCACTTCACCAGTCATCCATCATACTGTCACTTTAATTCAGATGCTGCTACTTGTTTTAATAACATACATCTTACACAAAGAATATTGCTAACACAAGATTCTTGAGGTAGATTTTTACAACCTCATAAAATGGTATTAACCCTTTGATCCCTGATATTCTTTTCATAGGGTTTTTTTTATGCTTATCAATAACCCGCGTTCGTGGGGTCTATTCATGCTGGAGAATCCGACATCAATCACTGCAGTAAAAACATTATTCCTCCAGCATTACCCTAAAGAATTATGGAAAAAATAAAAGTGTTATTGCAGGAATTATTTAGCAAACAATAGATGGATAAAATGTATTATGGTAAGTGTTAAATTATATCACCTCATTACAGGAAACTACCTGAGATAGAGCAGAAGGTAGTTCAGTGCTATTTCTAAGTAGTTCAAAGAGAACAATAGCAGAATCCCACAAAAGGTTTTACTGTGAAACCCCGAAATGACAAAGCAAACGATGTATTATCGAATAAATTGATGGTTGGGGGTGGGGGGAGGAGGGGGACAAAATTCTAACTGCATTTTTCAGCTGGAGTTATTCTGGGGGGTGAGAGGAAGAGTATAATAGTAATTTAGAGTTAGCAGCTTAACACTCAAGTATTTAAGGGGTGCTTTTTCTGCCTTTTTTTACCTCTTTATAGAAACATCTTCCTCGTTGTAACTGAGCAACAAGGAATGTGGAGTTTTAAAAAATATTATTCTTCTATTTCAAATAAAGAACACGCAAAATTCTTTTCTTCCTTCTCTCTGCATTTTTTCTTTGCAGTTAGCACGAGGAATTAGAAGAGATTTTACTGAAATGCTTCATTAAACCAATTACCAAATTCATGCCCATATTTTAGGTATTATTAAGAATACCTAAACAAGGTTGGGTTCCATGATTTCACCACATAGACTCTTATCAGTTAATGCAGATTTAGAGAGGGGGGGGAAAAGCGTAATGTTATGCTGGGCTCATGGGATTCATTTGATCAACATGATTAAATTATTTCCTTACTCAGCTAGAAGGAAATTACTAGTAACCAGACATTATGTGTCTGTTAATTATGTGCAATAAGGTTCTCTGCTATCACACCAGCTCATGCATTCATGTTCTGTGTGTTTTAAAGGTATTCTCATTTTTTAAATGTAAATATTGAAAAGAGAAAGCTATAATTTTCTTTCCCTTATTTAATAAATACCTAATGCGCCAAAAAGCACTTGTAAGAAGAAGCTGATTGTCCTTGGTGTAATCATAGGCAGGTTTGTGGACATGAGATGCAAGCATTTCATATGTTTTGGGTCGCCCCCACCAGGATTGTTTTTTGCGTTGCAATCGTTAATTTTTTTAATTTGGATCATTTGTTATCATAAGGAATGTGAAGGAGGGTTTGCCAGTAACCTGTAATTTTGCTTGAAATAGTTAATCTCCCTGATGCAAGGTCTGCTCACCTATATGTTGTCTTTGTGCCAGATCTACATGCTGCCCAATCTAGAATTTCAAAAGGATTTTTTATAAAGGAAGAAACAACATATGGTATAAGAGGGGCCTTATTCTTTTTCTAATGAAATGATGGGCTTCTGTTTCATATTAAAGTGTTAATAGGTCTGAAATTAGGTCTCAAAAAAGCAAATAGTGCTTTTAAAATTCTTAATATGATTCATTATCTGCATTCAAAACCAGATGACATTTATTTTTATCCAAAAAAAAGGCAAGCCAGAGGAAAAAAGAAAATCCTGGATTCAGGCTCTGATTTATTGAACAGAAAGCTCTTTAGAATCAGAGCTTGGGCTGGAGGCTGGAGGTTTTGTTTGAGTTTGAGAACCTTCATATGTTTATGAAATCTAAACAAATATTTCAAAGGAGGTGGTGTCACATTTGAAGTAAGTGATCCTATTAGACATTGGGATACGGCTGCTTTGTTGAAGGAGTAGGCAGCATTTTATGTGTGATAGTGCTGTGTACCGTTAATATACCGAGACATTACTTTCATCCGAAATGCCGATAGGACTGAACTTCTCTCATGCACTTTGGCTTTCAGTGTTAATAATGAATGAATAAAGTTCAGAGGATAGAAGCTAAATGGATATTGTGCTTTAAAAGAATGAATTTTAACTAACAGCATGCCAAGGTATTCAGAAATGAGTGAAAGACAGTAAATGGGTATATTTATTGGGAGTAGATGGAAGTCTGTAATGAGGCATTTGTATGAGTTACACTGGCATAAAACGCTAGAAATTTCAATACAATTGAAAATACATTTTAATTAGAAATAACAAAGGTTTGATGATATTTCCTTGTTTACGTGAATTTGGGGTGCGTCCTTTTGTGCCATGGTTGGCTTCCATAGGATAGTCATCTCTTCCACACCCTGTTATTAGATATCATTATCTTACTCTATGTCTGCCAGAAAAGTAAGTATGAATCTGATGGGGTTTTGTAGCTATTTGGCCAGTGAGCAGCCTAGAATGTTCCTTTTCTGGAAACATCATCCGGGTAATGCCTTTGGACTTTCTTTATCCAATTATTGTGAACCACCAAGCAGTAGTGACCGTGATCGCTCTTGACCAAGAGAACTTGTTAGTGGTCCAGATCCTCGGTTACTGTCAGTCAGCTTCAGTTTTACAATGTTGGCTGATATCAATAACAAGTCTGACTCAGAGAGTCATCAGAACTTGTAACACGTGGAAAATTGCAACAAAGACCAAAAATATCCAATTTCTACACCATTTCTTCTCTTCCACACTCTGCCCCCCATGTCTAGGTGCTGTAATTAGAGATGCCGTCAACTGTGTGTGGAAACACGAGGCGCACAACTATCCTCAGCACTTTCTGATGGATGCAAAAAGAGTTATATAGTGAAGAGCTAATCCCAAAATGATGTGCACATGTGTGGAGAGGTACGTCTGGCACTCACATTATTACCAAATGAGTTCACCATGATGAATGTTATTACATTAAATATCGAAGGAATTAATAATGATTAGGCCATTATTTTACAGGGTTACCAAAGTGACGCCGGCTCATTTTTTAATAGTCGTAGACGTTTGATTTTCGACTTTTTTCTCCCTGCACATTTCCAGTCATCACCTTCTTCTACCAAATATACTCACTTGGAATTTCATCTTATTGAATTTATGATTTTATGGCTGTGTTTCCTGCTTGGGCTAAACCCAAGTCCCAATGAAGTCATTGGGAGCTTAGCTATTCAGTTCAGTGCTGCTAAAAGCTGAGGCCTGATCCTGCTCCCCCTGGACTGATAGGCACTACTTCCAATGGCTTCTGTGGGCTTCTATATATACCCTCAATCCTGGGAAAAAAGCTAAAACAATATTTGATTTGGGTTTTCTTATATTTTGCATAGAAGGAAGGTTTCTCTGTCATACTGCAGATACTTTTGTGGAAAGATGAAAAGAAAAGCCATTAAATTGAATAGTGAACAAACCAAACACAAAATGCTCCCAGAAAATTCTCTGCCTGCATGAAGAGGGGTCACACCAAGACTTCAATGACTTACTTGGCCTCCTTGCATGCTGCAGGCCCATGTACTGGAATAAACAAGACCCATGATGCGAAGAAGGTTGCCAGGTGTAGTAAACATGATGTCCTTAACTAGGGGATAGCCACCAATCACGAAACGGTTCTCTCTGTGCAGCAGCTTGCACCTTGTATGTGGCAGATGCCAAACCAGAGATCCTTGCCTACTTCCTGTCTTCAGCATTGCATTTTTTAATGAAAACTGACTTTTCTGTTTTTGCAGAGGATCTTTGTTGAAAGAAACTGTTATGTGCATTCTTCTTCCTGCTCCAGAAAAATCGCCTTTTGAAACATCAATAACAAAGTCCAAATTATTTGTGCCGTTTTAGGGTTTATTTTAAAATAGCTTCTCTGGGGTAAAAAAAAAAAAAAAAGGCAGATGCAGACTTTGCAAATAGGAAAAATGCCTGAACCAGATGATTAAGACTTATGTTTTTTATAGGAATGCCTGCCAACACTTGGGTAACATGCCGTTTCTTGATGCACGAATAGTATTATACTCCACACTTTTAATAAAAACTAAAGAAGCCAAAATTTCTCATAAATTATCTATTCAGTAGAACTCCTTAAAACCTCCTAAATCTGTTTTGAAGTACTAATATTTCACAGACAGTATTTTAAAATAGTGAATATCAAAGCATGTGATTTATAAAGGGCAGAAAACAAATATTTTTCCATTTGTTGGAAATTCTTGGATGGAAGGATAAATCTTGTAACTTTTGTGTCCTTTACTTTTTGTCTTTGATTTTTCGCAGGCCTTAGCTAAGACCGAATAGCTTCTTGATCAGCAGTTGCTGATTAGTCATTTCAACCCATACACAGAAAAGTATATTAGGAGTCATAGTTGGGCTGTGATTTTTTTTTTTTCCTGGTTTAATTGTTAGCAATTTTTCTTGGTTGCTTTGTAAAATGGTTGCTTGGGGTTTTCATTTGGAGTTTTGTTCTGCAGTACAAGAAATTCAAGAAAAGAGAAAGTTAAACTGGTTGCCAGAAGTCTATTTATCATAATGTTCTTTTCCCCATAGGCTTTCCTATGCGTCCAAGGTGTACCAACCTCCTCAGCAAAATATATATGTATGTATATTAGGAAATTAAAGATGTCAGGGACCATTCTGTGGTATTGAGGCTCTGGGACACAAGGCTGACCACTTGCATATTGTTATACACTTTTGCCTTCCGAATTACAGTGGTTGCATGGAGGCTATCTGTTGGGAATGGTTCATGATCTATGAAAATACTTGGTCCTTGCTAGGGAGTTGGCCAAGGTAAGCCAAAACATGCAATAGATGGGACTGATGACCAAGTAATAAAGGTAGTGAAGCTGCTACTTGAAAAGCATGCAAGTACCTTTGTGTTCTGGCTACATATTTGTACTACTCTTACCACCAAATGCTGGTTCAAAACTGGATTTTTGTACTTCTAAAATTTGGACACTGTGACCGTTTTGTACCTTCGTGTAGTCCTTATTTAGTTGATGTCAGTGGACAATGACAGTACTTGCTACCTCTAAAAATCTCATCATTGAAGTTTGAAGTCAAAGTTTCCCATTTATAACCTCCTATTTATATTTACACTTATATCTCACAGTAAGCATCAAGACAAAATTGTGTATTTTAGTGCACAAACTTCAAGAAGGGTCAATATGTACCACCCTGAAAAATCTGGTCCCAGCTGTATTTAGCCAGATACGTATATTATATATTAAGTACTTCCTGAAATAGGCATTATTATCAAATACAGTGATAGTTAAATAATGTGCAATGGAGTCTTTTGTGTAGAATAACTTAGATGCTGTAGAGATGTAGCCAGTCTTGTCAGTAGAGTTGCAGTCAGATATCATTGTTCTTGTTGTTCCTCAGTTATGCATAAATTTCTCCCTTGTAAAAATACCTGCAAAATGTATATGCAAAATAAAGGATTGTGCCTTCAGGTCTGGATGGTGTGCAAGTGGTGAGCTGACTGAAGAAAAGTGCAACTGTGTGAATGTTCTTTGAAAGGTACATTGAGATCCTCTGGTACGTTGTACAAAGAGAAGGTACTAAGTTTGCTAGGAGTATTTTGTGGTTATTACAGTGTAAAATCAGAACGCTATGTGTTTGCTTTGGTTTTTGTTAGTCTTGTAGCTGTAGGCTCAGTGCAAGGAGGATACCTCAGCAATATCTCCTGCTTGGTTGTCCCCTGCTTGTCTCTGGCATAAGGCAACAGGTTGGGGAAGACTGGGTGTGGAAGCCTTCCCACATGGTGAGAGGAAGGGGTATGTCTAGGCTGGTGAATCTCGGGACTTTGCTTGTTTGGCTGGTGCCAAGTATTGGTTACCTGAATGCTTTTAAGGACCATGGAGGACATCAGTCTGAGTTATATCATTGGCTCCAGCACTCGTCAAATCTTATGTGAAAGAAAAAGGTTTAAATGCATGACAGTGGCACAGAACCTCTTTGTGTCTGTTGCTTAATGGGAAGGTGACCACAGCCATGGCTGTTGCCACGTGCAGGTTGGCCAATCACCACGGGGGCAGGTCCACAATCCCACAACATGCTAATGTGGCAGATGGTGTTGACAGGCTCACCTGCCCCATGCCTTCCCTATGGCGGGTCAGCGAGACTTATAGCAGTCTAAACTGGGAGAGTGTTACCTACTTAAACTGTTTTTCTGACTTAATAAGAATTTTTCATCTACAGCAAGCCATTTTAAAATATTGTCTATACACAAACAGTCATTCTGAATAATAGGCCTGCACACAGTAAATGTCAGCTCTTTAAATCACAGAGGACTTCGGAAGCGGAGTAGAGAATGCTTCATAACAGTTTAAACTTCAGCCTCCCATTTATTATGTATGTGTTTATAAATCTCTGAGGGGCACTTTTTTCCTTCTGGGAAGCCCAAAGGAGCCGAGTTGTTTGTCAGCCCGTCTGGGTGGTGTACGGTGCTGTGGTTCCTCCTTTGCATTCTGACCCCATTTAGTTTCAAGGTTGTGCCTGAGGAAATTTTATTTTCTTTGCTCCTATCAGCAGCATAGAGGACTCTTTGTTTCTAGGAAGATACTACCGGGATAAAGAAAAAAAAAAAGTGGTGAGGGATCGGTGGCATAGTGTTGTGCTGTTTTTTCCTTTTAAAGTTGGACGTGAGTGATCACCACCTTTAGAAAAGGGCTCTCCGTTTGTCACATAGGAAGAGTGTAAGGGTATCTTGCACAGCAATGGCTTTGAAAAATTTCTTCAGTGTTCCCATCTATCTTGGTTAGTATGAATACTTTAGCATTAAATGGAGAAAAGGAGAATCCATCAATAGTTAATAACTGACCTTAAGATAGGAATTCAAAGTTCACTACAATTAAACCCAAGTGTCAGCAGAACCCACAAGAGAGACTATCAATATGTTTGGCTATACCTACCCACAGATAGCAGGTTTGAATTCTATAAGGGAGAGGACTATGAATTATTCCTAATAAAAACATATTGTTGTACTGTCTTATATCCCAGACAAAACACAGAAGTTCTGTGTTATGAATGATAGTAGGAGAAAACATACTGATGAGCAAATGTGATTCTGCATGGAATTTCATCACTATTCTATTGTAAACCAGATGTTTGTCAGATTCAGTGGGAGAATGTATCCATCTTGAAAATTTTAATAAGGTTACATAAAGGATTAAAAGCAAACATTTACAGTGTGCGGGACTTAAAGATAATTATATTTCTCTTAGTTTTGTTATTTACTTGCTAGCTCATTAAAAACATTTACATACCCTATCTATGGTGCAGTGCACCTCATGGATGGCTAACTTTTGTTATGATACTTGACGTACATCCACAGAATCAGAAAAAAAAAACCAAAACAAAGAGGCTGTTCTACAGACATAAACAATACTTGTGATATTAAAAATATGCTCTATTATTTAAAAAAAAAAAAAAGCAGCAATCAAACCTAGGAGTTATGGGGTAAGAGTCTGACGCTTGGAGGAGAGAATTACTTTTCCGTATAGAAAACCCTGCTGGCCTCACTCCAAGGGGAGCTTGCTCTGGGTGGAAAGTAGGCATGTTGTTACTTCTGCTGCTGCAGCTGACTTTTCTTGTGTTCTCTGCCCCCTTCTGAGGAAAGAAGAGGGAAAACAAAGCTTATAAAAAAAAAAAAGCCAGAGAAACAGGAGAAAGGGAAACTAAGCTAAGACTGGAATAAGAGATTACTTTGCATTTGGGCATTTGTACGTGCCAGTATCCTTATAATACCTGTGGGCAGCTTTGTGGGGCTGCATTTAATACAACCAACTGTCAATAATATATTTTCTACTGTCCTTTTTGTTGGCAGATAATTCATAGGGGAACTTTGACATTGTTTTCCATGTAGCTACAGGATCTGTAAGTGCACTTGAAATTGAGTTGTGATATTTTAATGTACCAACTAGCTTATTGAGAGTGGTGACTGATATCTATAGCACTTTAATCATTCCTGGTACCAACAAGATCTGTTCAATACAAAACCTCCACCAACTCAGAAGGCAGTATTAACGTTGAGATACAACGTACTAAACCTAGGAAGTAGTATTCTGAATGTGGTCTTAATTCAACCACATTATGGACCATTTATGGCCCAGATGGATTATTACAAATGGAAGATATTGCTGATGATTGCTATTTCCAAGTTAATGATGTGATAGAAACCTTGACACTCGCTAGCTGCGAATTGTGCTGCTGTAGCCTGCTGTCACACTGCTCTTCTAGCTGCCTCTTCACCTCCACCAGCCCTTATGTGTAACATAGACTGGGAGGGTTCAGTAATACCAGCTCAAAAATGAAGGAGGTGATAACTCTTTTGCAGAAGTGTAAAGCCTGCAGGCAAGAGACTAATTCAGAGTCCTTAACTATAATGTTTACCAGGGAAGACTGGGTACTACAAACCTCTCAATGAAAGAAAGAAAAAGCTGTCTTCTAGTACTCTGAGCCCCAGAACATGGATTCTTTCAGATTTTTTGCTTAGGTCCTGATAGTTTTGGGAGGATGATGCATGTGTACCTGTGAGATAAAGGTAAAAAATACTGGAAAATTGTGAAAGTCCTGAAACCTTCATCGAGAATTTTTCTGCACCTGTCACACTGATACTGACTGGACACCCCCTATCAGTGTAAGAGATCCCTTGAATGTTTAGTGAATATATTTAAAATATTTTTCCAATTTCAGGTAGTTGGTATGACGAGGCAAGTCATCAATGTCTTGGCTTCCATTTAAGCTTCAGAAATAACATTGCAATTGCCCTGTTGAGATACAGAAATGTATCTCAGAAGCCCAAAGCCAGACAAATGCTAAGAGGTATTTCTTGCATTAAGTAATGCAATTTTTACAGCCTTGAGATTGTTACCAAGTTAAAAATGTCGGCCAAGATCAAAACATAGTGAAAAATATGTTGCTGGAGCAGAGAATTGGAGGTTAGGGGTAGGAGACCCTTCCTAGGAGGCTCCTCAAACCCCATGTCCATTTATCCTTCCCACTGCCCCCTGACAATGTTAGCTAATCTGATTTTAGATATACAGCACAGGAAAAGATAAAACATGAAGTAGCTGAATATAACTTATTTCAAATGCCTGTCAAGTTTCATGTCTTTTAAGTCCTAAACAGATTATTTCAGTTGTATCAGGCACTCCGTGGCAGGTCTACATAAATCAGAAAGCAGTCTGGGAGAAGGTCCTTCACTTACCAGCTTGCCTGTATCACAGATTCCTGCAAGAGTACAGAGTTATACGTGTGTATGTGGAAGAGACTTGAGATTCAGTAATCATCATGGAGTGTCTCTTCCTCATAGCTAAATACCCAGAGGAGCTGGCTGAAAGGGTTACCCATGTCTGTCAGGTTTTTTGGGTACAACAAAGGATCTTGTCCATTCAGTCTAAATAAGGCATAATCTCAGCTGCACGGGTCAAATATTCCAAGTTCATTTACCAAATCACTGGGCAAATGTCACAAGTTCCAGACAGACTTAGTATAGAGAGATGCAATCTATCAATACTTAAGCATATTGGAGGGAGAACATCATGGCTGGGAGTGTTATTTATTCAGTGAAGCACATGCTAAATTAAACAGCATGCTTTGGATAGAGAAGGTGGGGGTCTAGCACTCATCTTTCCAATGAGATTTTTTATTTTGGTATAGAGAGATTTTATACTCAAAAGAACTGTAACAAAAGCAGTTTAGACTCATTTGCCATCCAAGTGTATTATTTCTGTCTTTTAAATTGCGAAGTCTTAGGGAAAACAATTTTTTCTAATAATTTTCAGTTCAGATTGGACCTATGTTGGCTTATAAGGTCATTCGCTTGACTGAGCAACCACGGACATTACACAGTGGGAAGTGGGCAGGGCTAGTGCTTGACAGCTGTTCTTGGGAGTGATGGCCATATGTATCCCTTGCCACAGGACTGGTTTGCTGATTGAGATCATTTGTTTGTGGAAATACTTGCCTGTGCTCTGAGGGATGATGCCGTAAATTCAAAATAACATGAGATGTATCGGGTTTGCATGGACATGAGTGGGCTCTGTTGGTGTCCACCTGACAGCTCCAGCTGGCACAGGGTCAGTTGTCCCTCTGAACCTTTCCGTTCCATCAAAGGGTCACTGCTACTAGGAGAAGATGCAGATTAGTGCCTTTCCCTCGTCAGCAAAATTCTGTTTAGATACTCCCAGTAGAGCTTTGTTTCATTGCCTTGGTCATGTTGTGTGTCAGTGGGTGAGGCTCACGAGGCTCATGGTCAGGTAATGTGCTCAGAGGAAGTGTATTCTTTTTGTCTCAGTGCCTCTGTCTTCCTCTCTCTTTCTCCCTTGGTCTGACTCATTCATCTTGTAAGCTTTGTTATCACTGAGAATGCCTCTTATTGTGCTTAGATACTGTGCCTATCTGAATGATCTTGTTTGAGATATCTTCATTTCACAGATGAATATAACCAACTACGCAATAACCCTTAAAGGCCTTTGCTAAGGTTCCAAAGTGAGGTAATGTGAGAATCATGATTGCCTGTACAAGCTGAATTCAACCTTCTTGTACACATATGTCAAGATACAATCTTTAGTGAGGTGTTCACTCATTATTTCTTCTACAGGCCACTTCTCTTTAGCTGTCAGTCTGTTCTTTTAATTCACTTGCTCCGTTTACTTTCCTAGATCTTTAAAACAGCAACCTGAAAGCACAGAAATGCTATTGTGACAACACTTATGTAAGCCATCAGTGTCCTTGGGAAGTTCAGGGCCAGGCTGCATCGCATCCTGAAGTGTTTGGGGGTTGGTTTTAGAGCACTAAAATCAGAAAATTTGAATCTTCCTTTAGACCTATCTATGCAGAACATAATCTGTGAATCAAATGAGTTCTCAGTGATCCTATCACTAAGACAAGTCCTCACGCTCTGCAAAAATGAGGCAGTCTCAGTAAGTGTCCGGGGCCAATCCTTACTTATTAGCTCTTCTTCCTTGTGTGCTGTGCCAAAAATGCATGTCTCGTTAATCTTTAAGGGACCGAGACCGTGCCCTTTATATGACACTGGGATGCTTTCATGTGAGACTGTCAATATGGATATATTTTGAGTTGTTTCTGCACTATAGCTTCGAAGAGGCACGGCTGTTGTCGAAGTGGAGAGTTCATCTACGCCTACAAGTAATTATCACATTGTTGACGTATCAGTCAGTTCTGTCTTTCCTTTCACTCCTCATTCTCATTATCCCATTTTCAAAGTTTTCCTTGGTGAATGCACTCCGGTATCTTAGAGGTTCAGAGTGACTAGCTGGACAATTCATGTCCTCTCCATTTTACCTTTTGGGTCTTACACAGCTTTTTGCCTGCTTTCCCTCTCATAAGAAGGCTGGAGGATGTGTTGCAAGAGAGAGGCCCTAATGTCGCTACATCTAGTCCTCTCATGTGGCTGGTCTTTTTCCTGTTCTTGAGTCCTTGTCCATATTATCCCATAATCCACTTTTACACATGGAAACGGTGAGTAGCTCCATAATTGGCTGTCTAACACCCACCTGTCTGATTGGAAGAACGGAGTTGAGCTTGCAGGTCTGCAGTCTTTACTAAGACTTTATTTTCATTAGCGCTATATCCAATCCATAATTTTAATCACCACTTTTTTAGCTTAACCAGTGAGTGATAACGCTAATTCCGTTCTGATTGTGCCTACTTTAGCAAAGGTGTCACTATGCTATAAAATAAATAAAAGAATTCTTCATGAAATAACCATCAGACATGCTGCTGTTGCTTTTTGTAAAGCAGTTGTCTTTCATCAACTTGTTTTTGCATGAGTTTTGAAAAGCCATTCCGAATTGTGTAAATATCAGAATATAACTGGGTTTCCAATTTCACAGTTTATCAGAAAGAGGAAAAGAGAACAGAGAAAACCCTAGATATTTCAAAGACAATAAGTACATTTGGTGTAATGGTCTATGATTTTGTCTTTTGTTGTTTAACCCAGGATTGAAGAAACAGATGGTAAGATTTTCTAGGAAGCTTAAAACAGAAGCCAGGCTAATACAAAACTGTTCAACTATCAGACAGGGTAAATCCATTCTGTTGCTTTCTTTTTTTTTTTCCAGATCACAACCCATCAAAAGAAAGGTTTAGCTGCATAAAAAGATATTTACCAGTAAGCTTTTGCAAAGGAGAAAGGCATGCTTTGTTAAACCAGATGCATTTTATTTTTTTCTGGAACCAAGATTTATGAAAGCAGTATGCTCATATTTCTCCATATACAGTAATTGGAACTCATTATGCTAATTGTATTTCCATTATCACTAATTAACAATCATAGTGACCTGGCCCACAGTCTAATTTGTCTTTAATCTGTTTTTGTATAGGGAGTTTTACCCTGTAATTTCAAGGTGATAATTCTATTCAGCACAACTTCATTGAATAGTGGAATGTAATACTTGTAATATTCAGGACTATTTCCATTCAAATAGTTCAAAGGGAACAGGAAGTGAATTTATACCTGTCCAAGCTGTTGCATCAGTGATCTGTCTCCCTTTTGTGCTCTGTTTAACTTACCTGTGTCTGACTTAACCCGTATGCAGCTTATCTAGAGTAACTGGAGGTTGGTCAACAATTGCTGATGGGATTTGTGAGCTGTGAAGGAATGTGTGTGTGTGTCTGTGTGTTTATTGGTGGATAAATCTGCAGGAATATGACATTTTTCACTTTGTGCCACTTCACCTGGAGAAAAATAGGATTTTCCTTAAACAGTGTTTCTCATGGAGTATACAACACATCCTATGGCTTGAAGAGGGGGAAAACCCTCTGAGCCTAGCATGAAAAGTATTATTTTCTTTTTACTTAAATAACAAGTAAGTGCTTGTCTGCTTTTTCTCCAGGGTTTGCTGGCGTTCAGACATTCCAGGGTTTTTTTCCCACAGTTTCAGTGTGAAGAAAATGAACGATGCTGTGCCAGTGGGATTTTGCAAATCCTGCTGTACCGCTCTCAAAGTCAGTGTTAAAAAATCCACTCTCAGCTACTTATTCCAGGCAACCTGAATGTTTTTCTCTGGTGCTGCTCACCTAGTGCCCTTTTCCCTCTGCTGATTCACTGGCTGTGCATGGCTGCTGATGTCACATTGTTCGCATCTTACCCACTGATCTATTGATACCAATAATACTGTGCTGTGCAAGTCCTCTCCCTTAAATCCTTGGTTTATTTCTTGGCTTCCTATCCACACAGGATGCCACCTTTCAGAGAACTGGGTACTCAATTTAACTGATTAGCTGTATTATTGCATCCCCTTTGCACTGATCCTGCTGTGCTTTGTCATTGAGGACTTTGGAAGCTGGGAGAGACTTCAATCAGACTTATTGATCTATATACCCTCTTCCATTTCTAACCTTTTCTGTCCCAGGAAGAACCCAGGTCTCTGAAAAAAAGGAAATTTGTGTCCTTTGGTGTAAATGTAGCTCAACAGCTTTACATCATTTGTTGCTTTGACCCTGGAGGGATATAGATATGAATATACATATATATGTCTATACATGTATGTGTATAAATATATAGATGGAGGTATAAACATACACGTATTTTTCTCAACCAGTTATTTCTCAAATTATTTCTCTCATTGCAACCCTCTACCTCCAGTGCCTTGGTCTCCCTCTACATGTCACTTCCCTACTTTAGGAAAAGGTGTATCACGTCACTGTTGCATATCCTCATGAATCCTCCTCTTCACGTTGGAATGTGTGACCTCCTGAATTCACAAGCGAGCCCTCCTTCTGCATGACCCTTCCTTTCAGCTAAAGGCCCCTCAGGTCTGATCCCACTGCAGCTGCCTGGGTGGCACAGCATTTGCACAGTAAATGTTCTTCCCTCACCAACATATAAATCAAAGAATATCACCTAATCAACAAAATAATCTTAATCAATGCTTTCACCGTCTGGCTTTCCCTAGCAAATATACCTCCCCGTTGATGTTTCCCATCCTCCCTTCTGTTATACCAGATGGTGCATGTTCCAGTCTTTTTATTATCCTTCTCTGACCATGACACTTTGCTCAGTCCAGAGATCTTCATACTGTATCCCCTGAGTGTTCTCATCAGCAGCTCTGTCCTGCTCATTGCATCTTGATATTTCAAGTGTCTTACCCTAATGAACCTCCTCTTCCAAGCTCTTTGCATTGATGTTTTTCGCAGTATTCATTCCCATAGGTTGGTCAACTGATACTTGGTAGCACATGTGCTTTAACTATCACATATCCTAAGTGTCCTCTGAGCCTCTACAAATGTTGGTAGAATACAGGCCTGTTTTATTCTTCTATATTACAGCTTCTTGAATTCTTCAGGTTAAATTCAGAATGTGGTAACCCCTTCCCCTTCCCCTTCTCCTTCCCCTTCCCCTTCCCCTTCCCCTTCCCCTTCCCCTTCCCCTTCCCCTTCCCCTTCCCCTTCCCCTTCCCCTTCCCCTTCCCCTTCCCCTTCCCCTTCCCCTTCCCCTTCCCCTTCCCCTTCCCCTTCCCCTTCCCCTTCCCCTTCCCCTTCCCCTTCCCCTTCCCCTTCCCCTTCCCCTTCCATCTGCTTCACATTATCTCCATTTTGGTTGTTGCTGGATAGGATGACATAATAACATAAGCATCTGTCAGAAGAACTGTACTTTCTAGATCTGTTTCACAGCTGTCTTTCTAAGGTGTTTACTCTGAGAAACAAGCTGCATGTTTGTGTGGTAAAAGAGAAAACAAGTTGCAGGAATTTTCATGCAGAGGCCCAGGCCAAATACGTCTTATTATATAGGATAAGTTTTTTCTAGCATTTCAGGTAGGCTCAGTCTTGTGCTCACTGAAGTTTGTAAGATGTCTCTGTGCAGGTACAAAGGTCCTCCTTGCTCTCACTTTTCTGTGTCAAAATAGAGGAATTTTATGTTATTTCAACTGTAACAAGGTCTCTGAAAAATATGGTCTTCTTTCCTGAAGCGCTATGGCTTCGGTTCACTCTGTGAACCTAAGATGTGTATATGCTCTACAATTTTCTGCCTGAGACAATTGAGTTACTGCTCCACCCCTCCTGTACCCTGTAACTCTGAGTAAATGAGGCTGGCTTGGCTTGAGCCTCTCACAACAGTAACAGGGAAACTCAACAGCAGCAAATCCCAGGCTGAGTAGTCCAAGTACAACTTGGCCAGCCTTCATTTGAAACATTTGGGTAGAGAAACACAATCTCCCTGGACTACCCTGCCCTCCAGGCTGCAGTTCCACTCTCCCTGAGTACATGCTCTCTTAATACAATTTGTAGAAAATGTAATAGATGTGTGGAATTGAAAGAGAGGCTGAGTATCTAAATTGCAAAGACCACAAATCAGTCACTGAGTAGATAGATATGCTAAGTGAACGCCATTTTTCTGGAGTATCTGACAGAACTGGAAATCACAATGCAGAGTGATTTTATCACAGAGGATTTTCAATTTGTTGTTTAGAAAGATGGGTCAGTAAGCATCCTCTTTATCCCTAATGACTAAAGAATGTAAATAATCTTGTTGTAACAATTTTTCATGTATGTTTTGTATCTAGGTGAGGAATATTGCCTTCTAGGTATTTTTTTTTCCCTGTTGAGGATCATAAGGGCTTTTTTTTGTCATCCTGTTAAAAGAGGCACTGCAGACTAATAGCTCTTTCATTCATCACAGAGGTTGATGCAGCTAACATTTTAAGTGGTATTGTCTGCCAGTAATACTTAATCCTGTTGTCTAAGACTGCAGTACACAGAGAATGTGTTTTCCTCAGGAGGATAGGCTATAGGGAAATGTAATGACTATTTAACTCTTAAGCCAAAGTAGAGACTGTAATCTAGTGTCAGAAGGGTTTTACCAGTTACTTATTCTAAAGAAGAGCCTAAACATCGCCTTCTAATTTATTCTGCTTCATTCAATAAAAATATTTAGCAACTCCAGTGATTTGTATCACACTCTTTCACTCATGTGTTGCCATTTTGGGAAATACAGCTTCTTGCCTTTGTTCCTCTACTATTCTTTAGACTGGTGGTTAAAGAGTTCTTGAAATATTTATTGCACTCTGATACAGGATTATATGTTCAGAGAAGAAAAAAAATTTTGTCTACATAGCTCTGATATCCTAAAACAATTACTAGGATTTTTTTAATAGAAGGGACCTTTGTGAGCTAATGGCCTGTGTAACATCGCTCAAACAACTTCCCAGAAAGCTTTCTCGAAGTCCAGCAGTTGTGAGTTACCTTCAGACACTTTTTCAGATACATTTGTTGACATGATTTTGATTTAAAAGTTTCTGGTGATGGAGCGTCTATTGCAATCTTTAATCAGTTGTCTTCCTTGTAAAGAAAAAACTAAGAAGTGACCCATAGTCTGGACCTTAATTTGTCTAATTTGAACTTAAGCCATTGAATCTTGTTAAGCCTTTGTCAGCTAGATTGAAGAGTCATCAATTTCCAATTTTCATTCCCTTTGATAATAGACACTTATAGGATAATAAATTATCCTTTAACCTTTTCTTCATTAAGCTAATAGATTGAGCACCAGGACTCTCTCACTTCAAGGCATATTTTCCATTTTTTTATACGTACATGTGGCTCTGAATTCTCTTCAATTTTTCAGCATTGTTCTGAAGTACCACAAGGACCCAGTGTATCTGTACAACAGGTCCTCCGCCACAATCAAGGATGCAGTTGCATTGCTTTCCTCTATCCCTTCTTGCAATTTAGCAACAGTTGACATTAACTATCAGATTTTTCCAGCAATCTCTCCTGCAAATGATTATTCACAGTGACTTCTAAGTACCATTTACGAGGACAGAATGATTTCCATCAATTCAGTTTTGTTTCTGGCTATGTGACCTGACATTTTATCAGGTTGAGATGTGTGCTCAGTAAGGCAGAGGAATTACCAAGCAGAAGAACTCTGAATTGTATATTTGTAGTTTCTTATGGCTAGGTGTTTGGTCCCTGAGTAGGTATGCAAAGGGAAATTTGTTTCCTTGTCTGAGAGGATTACATAGCTGGAAAGACCTAGGCTGGGATCAGTCCCAGTGAATAACAGGAGATATAGGAGGAGGATGTGGATTTGCCACTTTGGATACAGTGGTGTGAAAAGTAACAATGAATTGTTAATTTGTGTTCAGATTGTGCTTCTGATAGAAACTCGTGACCTCAACACTCCAGACAACTGGGCAAACTCATAACAAACCCTCCAGTTGTCCCTTTCTCTGATGGGAAGGATGGAAAAGTTCTGCATGCAGTGCGTGGACAACATGTTACTGTGCAGTTTTACGGAAAACAAAGCATTAATCTTTAGTTGAAAATTGGCCAAATCTCTGGTGTTCAGTGCTAAAACGTTCTGGTCCTCATGATGTGAGTGTTTGGTGTTAATAAATCTGATGCCCCGGTGAAGAAATTGGAAAAGGCAGTCTGGTGGTAAGTCACAGGAAGCTGCAATTGTACCTCATGGCTAGGGAAGTGATGTTAAAGCAGCAGGCTTAAGTTTCATGAAAAGCTGTTTGTCTTAGAGCAAAAAGACAACGTGTTTATTTTACTTTAATGATCTAATTAATATTATGGATTCTATTATTTAACTACTCAGTAGAAACATGATGAGAGGTGAAAAAATGTAACAAAACTGCCATTGTGAGGAACCTAGATCTGCAGTATAGTACTTGAAAGATACTGAAATAAAACAGAGTCAACTCTCATGACAACAGAATACAATTTGTGTTAAATCCTTTTCTCCTTGCATGAAACTTAAACTCTAGAAATGGAATCTATCATTATTAGGCTGAAAACTATCTGCAAATCTGTTGCAAAAATATTCAAACTAGATTTAAAAAGGAATATGGAGGTTAGGAAACAGAACACACTAATCTGGGTATTTCATTATTTCTCTTGTGGGAGGAAACCTCTGTTAATATTATTAATTGTTTTTATTAAGAGTGTAGCCAAGATTTTGTCAAGCAAGGTACTTAAACACAGAACATTTTGAGGTTGCAGTGGACCACGCAGAATTTTTCATAGCATGTATCATGGATGGAGAAAACTAGTGTGTGTCACCCTCAGAACTCAACTCTTAAGTTTTGTCAGAAATGCTTGCAGTTCAAGTAAATTTTAATGAAAAAAAGCTAAATGTACTCAAGAAACTTAAGCATTAAGAGAAAAATTAATTCAAAACAACACTGCCAAAATAGCCATGATTTAATCAATAATAAAGCCAAGATTCATTATTCCTTTCAAACTTGGTTTTATAATGACTGAACTATGGCTCTGCAGCTGCTGAGAGTAAAGCCACTGCACCAATATATGGTGGCGGAAATGTCCATTTAAACTAAAAAACCACAGTGCTCCATAGCAATAATAACCTCCAGGACAACACACTCAGAGGGTAAAAGGAAGACCAACCTTATAGCTTAAAAAACCAAGAATATATAAATAAAGAGGAAAGAGTGATTTAAGTCTATAAAACTGGCCAAAAATAACCATGTATTTCAGGAGTGGGTTGGGAGAACAAGGAGGTACTTTAGAAAGTTCTAGTGAATTTCTGCTTTTCTAGATACACCTTCAGTTTAACATTTGTATTCCATAAAGCTTGAAAGCTTGTCCACAAAGATGATTGAGGGGACTGGAGCATCTCCTATATGAGAAGAGACTTGAGAGAGCTGAGGCTCAACCTAGAGAAGGTTCAGGGAGGATCTTACCTATGTGTATCAATACCTGATGGGGGGGGAAGTAAAGAAACCAGAACCAGGCTCTTTGCAGTGGTGCCTAGTGATGAGACAAGAGGCAATGGGCCCAAACTGAAATACAGAATATTCTGTTTGAATTTTAGGAAAAGCTTTTTATTTATTTATTTATTTGTTTATTTTTCTAATGTAACAGCTTCTTTATCCTTGGAACTAGTCAAAAGTTGACAGGGCATGGTCCTGAGCAGCCTGCTATGGCTGATCCTGCTTTGAACAGGTGGGGTGGACCATCTCAAGATGTTTCTTACATTAATAGATTCTTTCCCATAGCAGTGGTGGAGTTCAATGGAAAGTATTAGCTATTTATTTAGGACAATGCTGTCTTTCATTTATTTTTTTAAAAAATAGTCTTAAGAGGCAATTCCTGGTGTTAGTCTTGTAGTGGTGGCACCTCAACAATCTCAAGGGAAGCGTAGTACTGGTGATGTATTTACTGTGCATCCTTTGGGCTGGTTGCTCAGGACCTTTCTTGCTCCCCTACTTCATACTCTGCGAAAACAGGGATAGTCAGTTACACAGAGATATATTGGGGTTTACATCAATGTTAGGTCCAGACATAAAAAGCTGGTACTAATACATTAGCAAAGTGTACAACCCCCAGGCCTCTATGTTTTAAAAAGAAGGATTTCTTACCCCATCAAGTTGTTTTGGGACCTTTCCACAAGGTGAAAGAGATCCTTGCAATCTTTTATATGGCATATGTCAGTTGTAGGCTTTGAGTCATGCAGGCCTACACTGGGGGCACTGCTGCAGTGTGTCTGGTGGGTGGGGCAGGGAAATTACAATATATTTTTGTTTGCATGCTGTTAGGCTGAACAGACCAGCCATCCTGTGGAAAAGTCAGGAGTAAAGTAGCGGATGCACATTCGCTCACAATGTGGAGCCTTCAGCCATCTCACTCTGCACATGTGCCCACAGGAAACCTGCACTCCTTCCTTTCCTGTTTTAAGGCTGCACCTAAAGACCCATCTGAGCCTGAAGAGGAGAGGCCAGGGGTAAACACCATTCAAATAACTTCTGAGAAAGTTTAAATAACTCATGAAGGAAGTCAGCAGTGCTATCTAGATGTGGAAGGGCAGCTTAATGAGTTGCATATATTTGTGCTGGACATGACAAAAGCAAAGAACCAAATTACGACTGAAACCTATAATCCAAACTGATCAGGATTTTCTCCTAATTTTTGTGGAGCCTATGTCTCCCTCCAGAGTTTAAAGATAGGAAACATGGTGTTGGTATGACATATGTTGAGCAGAATGTGTGGACACTTGGAATACCCTGTGCCAAATTCCTCTTTGGGAAGAATTCATAAAAAGCCAGACCAGCATTTTCTGAAAGTTCTGAAAAAGTCATTAAAAAATGGAAATACATTAATGTGTCTGAAAACTCTCTGAGCACATAAATTCTATCAAAGGGAACAAATGCATTGAAACATAAGAGTATCACATCTGTGAATGAGAGCTCCAAATACCCCAGAATCTTGCTTCCCTTTGGTACAGACTTCTATCGTAATGGGGGTTTTTTTAGGGTGTAATGGTTTGGCACAGTTGCAGAGCACAAGACAAAGAAACAGGAGATAAAACCTGATTTATTGTGTAATGCTGACCAAGAGAGTTACATCCCTGCTTTACTCACATTATCTTCTGCTATACTTGCTTTATAGGCATACATTATGTGAATGAATTACTACAATATATACCTATAATAATCTACATTCCAAGAGTTGTTTTCTGTTATCATTCATGAATTTAAAAGTTTCAGAGTTGCTTTTTTTCTCTTTTATTCAAAATCCACAAATCCCTAAATCGCAGTCAGTGAGAAAACCTAAATGGTCACGTGATTGGTCACGTGAATTGGACACAGAATGTGTTTAGAAGTGTCAGCTCCTTTCACTTTTTGATTTTTCATCGCCGGTGGTTAAAGCGAATGAACTAATATGGAGAGACTCATCTAGGAAGACCATCCAAACTGGAGCACTCCAGCAGCCTACTGCATTTTACTGGCGACATGCTGAAAGTCACAGCGAGCTTCATTCAGATATTCCTTTTGCTAGAAGTTGAGGATAAATTAATTAGATGTGCGACTTATGCTGATTAACTGTGAGGTGGCAAGAGAGTTGAGGTGATTTCCGCTGTTTAATATAGATGTACATTTCATTTACTGACTGCTGAAGAGAATGTGTGCTTGACTCTTCCTTAAGATCAGCTTACTGAAATTTCCAGGGTGGGCTGAGATGCTTTGCAGATGACTTGTTTGGACCAGCAAGGAACTCAAGTATGCCAGGAATAGGTGAAGTAATGAGGTGTGCATCCTTGTGCTGTATGTCATCGCTGAGGATTGAATCCAGAGGATGCCCTGACTGTCAGTCTAAAGTGCTCATCACAGATTACTGTTTGTGGAAATATTTTTCCAGGATCCTCATGTACAAGTCATGTAGTTTGCAGGCACCTAGTTGTCTTTGAATAGTTGGGTTTTTTTAATACCTTTTTTCCAAGTCCTTTGAATATCAGATTTTTAGCTGTTCACCGAAAAAAAATGAGAACCCAAAGTCTCAGTGATTCTGAGAGTGATTTATTTTCTGTGTTACCAGGTGTAGTGATGATGGACCCCAGTCATGTTGCCCAGTTTCAGTTGTCCAAAATATCATGAGATAGGCTTTGAATTTGTTAGTTTACAAGAATTGTTCACAGCGCATTTTTTTATTCTCAGTTTGTCTTTTCATCTGTGATCTGGCTAGGAGCTATTCTTTGTGAAGATGTAGTCTTTTCCAACAGCCATCAGGGCTATAAATATACTTAAAATGAAGAAACAAAAATGGAACATTAGGAGATTGGGGGCAGGGGTCTTCTACAGTTTCTTGATTCGAAATGTTGGATTTTCAAGGAATACACGTGGAGCCTTAAGTCTTGCAGTGAAAAATCTGGCAACACAGGGATGATTATTGCTGACCTACTACCAGGGCCTGACTCGTAGATCTGTAGATGTGGTGTCCTATGTATCATGTTGCTGTGAAAGTCTCTTCATTTTCAAAGGAGTACACCAGGAGCCAGGAGCTTGCTCCTGAGAGCCTGAGCAGATAAGTCACATTCAAAAACTGACAGTGTTGCCACTCCCCATTGCAGGCTGAATCCAGTTGCATTCCTAAGGCCACAGCTGTAAAGCAAGTTTGTGGTTTTATTTTTGTTCTTTTCAAGCCATATTTTTAGTGCTCCCTGTAATAAATCTTCATGTTTTGATTATGTGTAAAAAGACAGTGACTAGAGACAGAACACAGCGCTACCAAAATAAACTCGCTTAATGCACAATGGTCCTGCCACAAGCACGGACTCCCCTCTTTGCCTAAACTTAATCTCATTTGAAGTGGTGCAGGGAGAATCATGGGCAGAGGGAAGAGTCCTGTCCCAATGAAAAGAAATGAAAATTAAAAAGAGAGAGCACAAATATGCACGCTGGAGAAACGTGTGCAAAGGGTTGCCTAGCAATTCTGCAGACTATTTGTGCAGTTTAGGGAACACGTTCTGAATTAGCATGAAGGAGAAGGCAGAGCGAGTTACGCCAAACTCTTTAACGTGGCAAGTTGGCCACTTTTCCATGAGGCTGAAAGTGGTAATTTACTTTCATTGGGAATGAGTTGCTAGGAGCTTCCAGCATTGAGACGTGGCTGTGCTTTGGGGTGCAGGCAGCCTAGGGACCCCAACCCAAGTCTGTGGAGGGAGAGAGAGTGGTGTCCCAGCTCCCACCCTGCTCCTGTGTGAGGAAGCAGGGCTGGATGGTAAGTGTGGAAGCCCCAGAAGATGTCACTGTCCCAGGAGAGCAGCCAGGCTTTAGGTCTTCTGCTGGGTTCTCAAATGGTGGTTCAATATCTGTGTCTACACACTGCACAGCGCTCGACAAAGTTTTATTTAGAGTGTGTTTGGTGATGCCAGCAAGTACTTTGGTTAAGACGACAGTTCTGAATTCCAAATATCTTTCTGTAAGGCTGTACTTCCAAAAGCACTTAGTAAACCCAGCAGAAAGCAGTGCCTTTTGAAATCTGCACTACCAAAGTAAAGTTCAAAGATTTTTTTAGAAGAATATTTAGGCATTTGCCTTTAGAAGTATTTTCTTTTGTCAAGTGGATTTCACTTTGTCTTTTTCAGTGAAGTTAATTGTGTTTTTCAAATGAGAGTCTTAGAGACCATATTTAACTCTAAAATTCTAATTTTGCCTCTCCTTTCTGTGTTAATTTAATGTTACTTTCAGTATAAAGCTCAGGTTTACGAAAATTCATTGATTTTTCATGTTTCATATTAAATAGTGGAGAAAAGGCTGAGTGCATAAATCATCCTATCTTTTTCTTGGGAGGGGGAAAAGGTGTAACGTTTTTTGGAAAGTTTGGGCTTATTCTTCATTAGCTTTTTTTGTAATGAGTGAGCGCATTTCATGCTTTGAGCCACCAATTTTTTTCTGCTCCTTGAAAAACTAACTTTTTTTTTTCTCCTGTACGTGTCTCCAGTAATTTTCTATTTTTTCAGAATTAACTCCCCAGAAACTCCTAGAAATACGTATCTAGTTCATAATCTCCAAATTAACCAGAATTTCTATTAAACTGTAAGTAAGGTACTTACTTTAGAAATATGTGTTCAAAGGTATCACTAAACTTCATGGCTCTATCAATACCTCCTTATCTCCTAATGGTGTACATGTTTAATATATATGTAAATAAGAGTTACTAGCAGAGATTACATATTTGGCTATGACTGTGGGTACCAGACGATTACCCTGGGGATTTTTTAAACTCTTCTTTCTTTATTCCATGTGAGAATGATATTATTTCTGTTGAATTAAATTTAGGGTCTTTTTAAATTATCTTGATACGTACTCGGAAAATGTCTATTTAAAGGAAAATGTTTATCTGATTTCTCAGAGACTCGGAATGGATACTTCTATGCTTCCCTTTGGCCACGAGGAAATATGACAGGAACATTTTATTTCAATATTACCTTAATTAAGTAAGAGCTGATATGGAAAGTGTGTACTGCCCTGTAATTTGATACGGACGTTTTCTAACCTTCGAAACAGACTCATGAAAGCTCTCTGTGTGTATCAGTTCCTGAGCTGAGCTAGAGTGGGTACTCTTTGAGTCTGTCATCTATTTCAGATGTCCTGGCAATATTTTTCCTTGCCAGATCCATAAGTTATATCATTTCTATTTCTGTTCTGTCTTTGAACCAGTCAAGGTTGTGTTTTGTTGGGGTTTTTTTATTAGCTCTTATACGATGTCACTTATATTCCTGGCATTTGTGCTTCTAGAAGAATTTGTGTGTTGTTTTTGCATGCTTAGCACCAGCAAAAAGTGGGATTTATGAGTTCACTTTGAATACACCATACCTGCATCCCTGGCTTTGCATTCACTAATTGAACTTGGAGCTCATCAATAATCTCATCTCAGACATACTCTGAAGGGGAATGTGCAAGTCAAAGAAGTGGTTTTGGTTTGTCTACGGAGAAATGTCTTAAGGTCTGCTTTGGACATGCTGGTGCAAAGGCTATTTTGGTAAGCTGGTAAAACACAACTAACTGCCTAGTTCAGCTTTTGCATTATTCATGGTTTCCCTTCAGAAACCAAGTGTGCATGAGAGCCAGCATTTCAAGGCTAGTGGCTTAAGAAGGGACTTTGACACAAACCTTGTCTCTGCCACTTGGGCCAATAGGATTACTTTCAAAAACCTTAAGAAAATTGAAACCCATAGGATTATATGGGATAAAATGTCTGTTTTGACAGTCCTGTATTTTTTTTTGTTTGATTTTAGTTTTTATCATGTTTTTCTGGGTCAGGTAGAGGAGGCAAAAAACATGCTCATGTTGCAGGGAGTGGCAATTCAGATATACCACTAAGAAATATTTAAGAAAAGCCTCTCATGGAAAGGATGCAGTGAGAACTGTGTGCTGCACAGATGTGGTGTAGGGACACGGCATCTTTCTTTGTTTAAAAGAAAACCAAACAAACAAATAAAACACAGGAAATTCGGGCTTCGTCTGTACCATCCTTATGCTCAACCTGGAGGAGGATGTCCTACAATCCTCAGGCCACGTGGGTTGGGTTGATGGGGTTGGATTCTGTTTGCCAAGAGCAGCCAAAAGAAGGAATGGGAGGGTATGAGAGTAAGGCAAGCATCTGTACCATAGGTACACTCTGTTTGTATCGTCAGATGGCAAGATAGAGTTTACACTGCTTTCCTACCTTGGCGTTTGTTTTATCCACGTGGCAAGAGTTTGTTCAAACTCATTGTTCCTTTGTCAGCAACTACACCTTCATTGCATTAATGAAAAGAAGCTGGAAATCAGTGTGTCTATATTGCTAGAGAGCTTCTGCCTCTTTTCTTATTGAAAAAAAAAAACCTGTAAGGATGAAAAAACCTCAAATTTTATAAACGTGTATCCATGTTTTGAAACTCTACCAGCAATAATTCCGTCATGAAAAATTTTAGCTCTTTGCACTGTCAAGTTTGCAAGTGTAAGTGGGATGATTGAGTTCCTTTTCTTCATGCAAAGCTTCTGGGCAGGAATTTCAGCTAATATAAATGTCTTTCATGGGCCAGATTAGGTCTCGGTATCTAATAAATCTTGGAACATTGAAGTGACTTGGATTTTTTCCTCTGTTTATTTTTCTTGTAAATTTTCTGTTAATTTTCTTTCAAATCTGTTGTTTTGGGGAATTTTTAGTTGCAGAAAGCATGCATTTATGCATAACTGTATCATGGAAATACTAATAATTCAAAGTTTGTTTCCAGACTGACTTAAATAGAAGAGTAATCATTTCCAAATATACTCCCTAGTGTAAATTGCAAAAGAACCCCTAGCAGCTGACATGGCAACACTGAAATATTTCACTTTAATACATTATTAATACAATTCAAATAAAATTAATGCAAAATCAAAATTGAATTAAATTTTTTAAAATAAACAACGATAATAAAAGTGAAAAAATTTTGGCATAAGGGAGGAATTAGGCCTTCTTTGGGAATCTTTACTTTAGAACATTTAAAAATATTGTTGAGATTTCCATGGTGCACTTTCTTCTTTTTCTTTTTCTTTTCTTTCAACGTCAGAAGTTCTGATGGAAATCTGTTTTTCTTTCATTCACTAGTTCAGTCCAGGAAGTACACGATGCCAATGCATCATTGTAGTGCTAGCTTTAGTTACTTACTGAATTCTCACCTTATTTACAGCATGTCCCTGCTGAGGTCAAGGTCAAGCTGTTGAGGGCTGGGTTTTAGCAGTCAAGCAAACAAGTTGGGGCCATTTATTTAGTTGCTAAATCAAGAATCCCAAACTATTTGGATATTAGGGACCCAGTAAGACACAAGAAATGATGCCTCGTTGTAAATGAGAAGTGACGCCTCTGGATACGTGCGTGTCTTGGTTCAAACGCTGAGATGGCACTCATTCAAATGAACCACTCACTGACTGGTTTGTCCCAGCACAGTGATCCAGTTGTGGTCTAGGATACAGCAATGTTCCCTGTGAAAATCAGTGCATCCATTCCTGATTTTGTTGTGTAGCACTGTGAACCAACTTATTGCTTCCAATTGCTGGTGTATCAAACCCACATAACTGGGAGAAGATTGTGGCTTTCTTTGTGGATGGTACGAAGTATCAGTGCCTCTGTGGATGTGCCTTTTCTGGTTTGGTATTACCAAATTAAGTGTCAGTTTGTGAAATATTTACTCTATCTGCAGAGCAGATGGAGTGGAAATGCTCATGTGAGTAAATATTTGCCATATATGGACTGCACAATCTGGCTGCATCCTTGCTTATACACTATAATTTATGCTTTTTAAGCAGCAGTGAAGAAACCTCAGAAGATTCAGAGATTCATATGGATTCTCCTAAACACCAAAAGCTTGGATCCTTTCCTCTGCCTTTTGAGGCTTTACAAGTTGATGAAAGCACTTTCTGTGGCAATGTAGTTCATACTTTCAATTCTTCTTCCATCTAGATGCAGAAAAAGTGGGATAACTGTGAGATAACAGGGAACGTTCACTGCATATGTTTAGACAACGATGCACAGTACCATTTAGGTTTGGGACAAGTATGATGTTCAAGAGAGGCAGTTCCATTTTTACCCAAAAAATCTATTCTTTTCTGGGTGGGTGTTTTGTTTTGGTTTAAAATATCTAATTCTCTTCAAGACTCTATGTAAGAAAAGTCACATTTGGCTACAGGCAGTTGAATGTGTTATCTATAAACTCATTTACCATCCCTTCTACTAGATAAGGAAAATTTCAAAATACGTTCACCAAGTGAAAGAGGGGAGAAATAGGAAAGAGGTTTTTTTAATTATACTTTTAAATTACTTTATTCTGAAGATTTATTAAAAGGAGAAGAAAACCCCCTAAAGTTCTGAAGGAATATTAACATAACATGCCTGTAACTCAAGCTGTGTTTAATGAGAGGTGCTGTTTTTTCTGCCATGAGGGCTACAGTCCAATGAGTGATAGCTATGAAAGAGGTCACATACATATTCATCAAATTCGACATGCACATGTAAACTGGTTTTAATAGGCCATGACAGCAGAAGTTGTGTCAGGCAAATAGCTGCACATGTGCTCATTCCCTCGACTGGCATATTTAGCCATTATCACTCTGGTGTCCATGGATGAAATATTAGCTTGTTAACTTAAGACCATCAGTTGTTGCTGATGCTTAGTGGCAACCAAAAAAGCACAGATTCCCTCTGCAACTTTATTATGTGCAGATCTAGGATTGAATTATTACAATTTCATTGTAATATTTCCATTTCCTTGCCTTATTTACTATGGAAGATATTTGGAAGTGATAAATTGGAATGCAGCTACAATATAAATAAAGAGTCTATTGATTTGAAAATACTCCAAGGATTGGATCCTGCTATTTCCATGAATTTCTTGCACTGTGCTTCTGATTGTACATTCAGAAGGGACTATGTTGCCACAGCATTAATTTTTCCATGAGCACATAGCAGCACAAAAAAAAATAAACCAAAGGAAAATATGGTTCTTTAGAATCCCCAACGCAGCAAGGGGTAAACGAGCAGCTCTCTGCCACGTGTAAATCAGCACACCTACCGGATCCCATTGGTTTGTTTTGCCTAAAGTGTGACAGTTGGATAAACAACTAACCTTTTTTCCCTAATCCTACAAGAGAATAACAAAAAAGGAATACTGGGTGTTCCTTTGCCCCCCTTTTAGGGGAATGACATCTTCCGGCAAAGAATGGCAACTATGTCCCAAACAACTCGCTTACTTAGACAACAGCTTTTCGTTTTAAGAAGGAAGGTGTATTTTATTATGATCTTTTCCTCAGAGATATTTTTTGAAGGCTACAGATATTGGCTGACATGTGGGACTGGGCTATCATGGTATGTTTGAGAAAGTGGTCTGGATAATCACAGCAGCAAATAGGCTTGTGTGTGATGAAGAATGGGTGTACTGCTTCGTAGACCTAACTTATCACTATACATACGTGAAGAAACCCCTAACTTATCACTATACATACGTGAAGAAACCCCTAACTTATCACTATACATATGTTAAGAAACCTGAAGTGAAAGCTTGAACAAGATGAAAAGCCTAAAATGGAGTTAAAGCTTTTGCATTCTACTTTTGTGTGCTGAGGTGTAAATGCTTTGCCTATCCAAAGGGGTTCTGATACACTTCTTGAAGAACTGTAGCAAGTGTTGAGAGTTAGCGAAAGCAGATGCCAAGCTTGGCCAGATTTTGGTGCACTTAATTGTAATTTAGAAGTAATAAAATAAGTCAGCACTAAGGTAACTCACCTCAGTAAAGAACGAAATAATTCCCCACGTAAACAAGTCACTCCTCTCCCATGTCAGATCAGGAGACTTGGTTACCCAGGTCATGAGGACAAAACCTTTTGATGCACAAATCAGCTGTGGAATTCAGATTTCAAAGTATATCCTCTCCTAGACTGTTGGGTCTTGACTTGGTGGAAGAAAGGTGCTAGGAATCTCAGAACAGTTTTTAGATTGTCTTCTGCACAAGGACAATAACTATCTTCCTGGAGACTGTACTTCCAAATTCTGGTGCACATTCTCATTTTGGTTACAATCCCTCCTGTACCCAACCCATCCACTAAAGGGCTCTTATAAAGTTGGCCAAGATAGCTTTATCTCATCTGAGAGTTACACTCATCCCTGGATGGAATATTCATGTAGCAAACTATAGCTGAGGTGAATAATACCAAAGAGTCTTTTCTAGACTCGAGGTTGATGTTTATTGTAAGAAAACACACCTCATCTTTGTGGTTTCAGACTCACACAAAACTGGGAATGTCATGGTCTGTTGAGAAATCTGTAAAACTGGACTCCTGGGGCACATATACTCATCAGTTACTGCATGATCCTTTGCACGTCTTGTACTGCTTCTATTTTGTGTAAGAACAAGAATGGAGAAGAGCATGCTATTAACCATGCTGTCTGCAAGGAGAGTCAAGTTCTAAGAGAAATACTTAAGGAAAAGTACCGTGTTTCAATTTTGAGGGACTAATTTGAAAATT
Source organism: Dromococcyx pavoninus (assembly GCA_033558185.1). Taxonomy (NCBI): domain Eukaryota; kingdom Metazoa; phylum Chordata; class Aves; order Cuculiformes; family Neomorphidae; genus Dromococcyx; species Dromococcyx pavoninus. The sequence goes on from JAUMJL010000231.1 coordinate 574,963, forward strand.
ATCTGTATTAACAAAAGGTGAAAAATTTTAAAAGGGTCCTCTGTGTTGGTTTGTCTTCTGAATTTGGCAGTACCTGGTTCAGAGGGAAGACCAAGCTACAGAAGGATAGTTACCTGTGTTTCAAGGTTAGTGCTGCTCTCAACATCTAGAGGTAAGGATGACATTATAGCCTGCAATAGCAGATGTTGCGCCCTCACCAGAATGTTTCTTAGCATCGAGAATTGCTACTCCAGGCAGTTTTGATATCCAGATAAATGGACAGTGATTCCTGCTAGTCATCTTCATCTCTGAGCTGGAAGGACCTCTTCCCTGCAGAGCTGGAGGCACGGGACCTTGGTGTACAGGTCACTGGAAGATCAGCGTTTCTGAGTTGGAATTCTTCCAGACAGCACCTTCCTGCACAGCTCTATAGGAAAAGTCTAGCACAGGGGGTCGTGTGGAAGGCCCTTAGTTGCTGCTGTGCTATACATGAGGATAATTCAAGAGCAGAGACATTGAGAGCTGCTGTGAGTTAATCTTTTTTACTGTTGCTCTATTTCGTATTTGTTAATGGAGCAAGTCTGGCTCCAAATATTTTGAAAGAAGACCCAAGGTTGCTCCAGTATTAACTGTGCAAGGAGAAGTCTAGCCTATAAAAAGACTTTATCTTTTTATTAAAAAATGCACTAAAAGTCGTGGGAAAATATTCAAAATGAGAAATGATCTGATAAAAGGCATTAGAAGCTCAGCTTTGGCTTGTATGAACTTTTCTGAAAGAGAAGGGACGTGTTTGTATATTTCTTATCAAACAACCCCAGATTTATTTATATCAATCATTCCTGTAACATGACATGTGAAATTAGCATCATTATTTAACTTTACATTGCAGCAACAAGAAACATCGGGTTTGATCTCATCTGGTTGGAGGGGAAGGTTTCCAAAAATGCTTTGCAAGAAATTGGAGCTCTGGCTGCTGTTTAATAATGTTGAGTGTAGTTCTTGGTTCATCTGGGCTTAGGAGGACAATTTTTATGGAAGTCAGAAGAAAGTGAGTTTTTCAAATCTTCCTAGTTATATTGAGAAACCTGTCCTCGGAGCAGGGAAATAATATGTTGCAGTCTTCGCCACAGAGCAGCCTTTGAGGTTTTTCTTCACTTTTCTAACTTCAAATAAACTTTCTGTCTTGAATATACAGTAAACACTTGAACTGCATTCATTCTGAAATACAAACGCATCTGTACTTGCAGTCAAATCTTTATATTTGACTTTATTTATTTGTTTCTTTCCTGACAAGCCGTTTAGCCTCTTTAAGTTTTTGACATGTTGAGTTAATTATTTGTACGTGTAGGGGGCTAGGGGTGTGTTGGGGTGGGTCATTTGGCTGTGCCCCAGCGTTTGCAGGTGGAAATCTAATTAGTGGATGAGGCAGCAAAAGTTGCTTTTATGGTCATTTTCATGTGTGTTTTTTTTTAATTACAATCAAGAAACACAGCAAGTCTATATTTAACCTTTATAAATATGAATACAGTTAAACTTACTGCAACTGTTAAACTGTTCCATAAGGTTCTGAGTTCATGACACAGTGCTTCTTTAGTGATATCCATGCAGCTTCACTGCATAAACCCACACTATTGGTGGGATGAAGGGTCATAAATGAATCAAACACAGAGCGATAGAGCCTGCATTTGAAGTGCTAGATATAACAAGAAATCAGAATTTGTCAATTAGTTAATTTTGAATTAAGTCCTCTGCTAGTCTGTCTGCAGAAAGTTTTTAGGCAGTAGCAGTTGTCAAAATCATGTGAAATAAAACCTGGTTATCTTGTTCTTTCTTCTTTCCTCTGAATCGCTATTCCTTTAATAAAAAAAAAATCTTATTCCTTAAAGTTTTAGTAAAAAAGCCTTTCAAGTGAGACTGCCTTTCTGTAACCATCTGTAGTACTCATGGCTACCAAATGCCAGCCACACTGTTCCAAACAACAGCTGACATGGCATTCCCTAAGGAATAAACACATACTGCAAAATGAAGCCTCAGTTTTTTCTTTTGCTACGCTGCCCAAGAGAAAAAACCCTGTATATCAGTTCTGATCACTTTCCTGAGTCAGTAAAACACTATTTGGCACATCGTTCCCTAAAGTTTATGGGGAGGATTTTCTGATGACATGATATGTAAAAGATGGTGTCTTTCATGTTTTTTCCCTTTCTCCCCTTCCTTGCTGACTGCTGGGTCACTGTGGTCTAGATGAACATACACAGTGTGTGCACTCTGTGAATTCACACTTCCTTGGCAAAGGCACCTCGTACAGAGAGCTCACTCAATAAATAACTTGGGCCGTGCGTTTATTCTGCTCTGAAATGCTGTAAAAATAAAAGGCTACCTATCAAAGTTGTTTGTCTAATAATGGAGGAAGGGAATGATATTGTAAACACTGTCCAAGTGAATTGTAGTAACCAGAATAAATGGTGGTTGCTATTACTGAGCACTGAAACTGAATTGAGGCCTTTCCAAATACATCACATATGACTTTAATCCATTCCAGAGCCCAGGTCTCTTCCAGGCTTGGAAATTTGATGCTCCAAGGTGCTAAGCCCTCTCTATTGCTATAGAAATCAATAGGGCAGCAGCCTGCTCAGCACCCCACAAAGGTGATCAATCTGTCATGGGGCTGGTCCTCCAGGCCGGATTCTGCACAGTGTTTCTGTCCACACGTAATTTGAGGCTGGGGTGTACCACCTTTTGCAGAAGTCAGCGTACATAGGGTTTATAGAATCAAGCACCTCAGTCTGTGTTTGGCTTTTATGTTACTGCTTTCCAGCGCAGCTTCTTTGTTACAGTCTACTTGAATAAGCGCCTATTTCTGTTTTCACAATCCGTGGTTTATCTCCTTTTAGTGGACAAACATTCTCTGAACTGGTGCCTACAGTTTCAAGAAATGTGTTTACAATGTATAAAAGAGACCCTGGAGGATAAAGTTAAATTATATCTAGCCAAAACTGATTTTATGTGAAGTTTTAATACAGCAGGTGCAGAAACGGTAGAGTGGGAAAGGGGTGGAGGAAATAATAAAACAAAAAATGTTCTCCACCATCAAAATTTGCTGCCTGAGAGGGGAATGAACCCTGCTTCAAACAGCCCTTTAGACGCCACCACTTAAGGGTCAGAAAAGGAGCTCTTTTGAGGTGACATTCAAACCTTTAATAGCAGTCAGTTTTGACAATAATAATTTTCTCTCATTGCACGCCAGTGACTTTGCTTCTCACTTACCTGTCCTCTGCAGCCTGGATAGAGCAGTAACCTAATCCCGTGTATTTGAGGGTTGGGGGGCAGAGGCAGTGCCTGCAGGCCTCCCAAGCCCATCTGTAATTATACGGCTGGCAGAGGAGTGCCTCAGGTTGCACATTAGCCCTTGCTGAGATTAGTAATTATAATATCAGTTTTCTCCAAATAGGTCTGACAGAATGGCACTGGTAGCAGAGGTGACTCAAAGTTTAGTAAGTCTTAGGGAAAGTTTATTGTCTCCTGCTGCTTTCTGTCCCACAAATTTGGCCTCTCTAATAACCAGCACTGGCCACAAACAGTAGGAATCCTTTTCAATCACTATTAGCAACACTTCATTTCTGTCATATTTGACCCCTGGCAAGCTGCAGCCCTGCAAAGAGCATTCCCCGCAGAAAGTAACCAGACATCCAGGATTTACTCTGTGACAAATGACGTTTTTAAGGGCCCTTAAAAAACACTGAGACAAATTCACAGCGGGACTCTGGAAAGCCCTTTACCAATCTCCTGAGGAGACAAGGGATAGCATAGCTCTTGCTTGGTAGCACCCCATCTTTAACTATTTCTTCTGTGCAACTTCATGTTTGCTGGTACTTCCAACAGGAAACTGCTGTTGGAGACTTCAGTGTCTTAAAAGCACGATGAGGTTATTTTTGTTTTATACCAAAAATTTTCCTAATACAAAAATGTCTTATCTATAAGTTTTCATTTGCAGCTCTTTCTGAAGAGTTCAGCAACCCTATTTTTGCTAGGGGAAAAGTGAGGCACAAGAATGGTGTTGTGGCCACCAAGCCAAGTTCTAATTTATGATTTAATTTTAAAAGAAATTTTTTAGTTCACCAGGAAACCAAATCTTCATTAACAATCTGTTGGGCCCAAGAAAGAAGTCATAGTGAGGTTTTACTTCAAAAATTTCATTTCTTGTGAAGACAGTTGTGCATTTGAGACTAAGTTGCAGACACCAATATTCAGATAATTCACTGTTGCGAGGGTCTAAAATAAGTGTGACATGAACCTGGAAAAGGCAGTCAGATGGAGGAGAGAGCAGCGTAACTGTTGGGAGATAGGAACAGAACAAGTAGGAGCTGTGTAGGTTTCTTCTCTTTAGACACTTTCAGCTCTGTAGTTCTGAGGTAGATTGTGGTTGCTTAGTGGGATCTGCAGGATGAAGATGAGACTGTATTCTGGTGAATGTAATGAATATATTAAGAAGTCAGGAGAACATGTAGCAGACAGAAAAGCCAGGGCTTTTGATGCCACAGCTTCTTACGTTCTCTTCCCAGCTGTTCTTTCTTCCTTGTTTCACATCCTCCTCAACCTGTGATTTACAAGAGGGGGGGAAACCGAAAAACACCTTGGCCTTTGGTTTATGGACATTCAGAAACAGCTGTCCTGGGTGTCACCCTGAGTAGTTGTGCACTGACCAACTGTATATTCTCCTTCCTGCTCACCATGACCATGCAGGCCAGCAGCATGCTCGGAGCAGGGAGCTACCAGGGTGCTGCAGAAACTGCCCCGACTGGGAGAACTACATTGTTTGCCTTTTTGTGATATTTTTTTGCAGTGCTCACAGTAGACATTTGAATGTTGTTTGGAGGGTGTGTTGCAGCCACACCTAAGTCTGTGCTCACAGGCCTGTTGTCTCTCTGATCAGGGAGGCAGGCTGAGGGCTGCTCTCCCTATTCAGTGTGTGCATGTCTAGTGCATCCCTACTTCATTTGGGTGGTGCTTAAGTGTCAGGATTCTCATAAGAAAGCTGGGGAGTGTGTAGGTGACTGGAAGCAGATGCAAGGGCTGTGAACTCACTGAAGAGGTACCTTGCTTTTAGGCCAAGAGCAAAAGACTTCAATCCAGCCAGCCCTGTATGCTTTCCTTGCACAGCACCAGCACACTCATACTGTATCGCTAAGCGTATGTTAAAGGGTAGAACAAAATGATTAACACTGGCAATAGATATCTGGGAGGGGGTAGGGGAAAACATCAAGAACTGCTGAACATCTGTGTATTTTTGGGCCTGAAAGTTAGCCCTCTCTAAAGGCTTTGATCCACACCTTGGCATTTTGCTGAAGAAGGCTAAGCTGGACTGATCAAAAAGCAGCAGTGTGAAGAGGGACCAGTTACTAATGTGCCATGTAAGATTGTCTCCTAGACCTTGATATGCTCTGAAAATAGCCTAAGAAAGGCCAGCTTTTTAGGTGGAAGTGTATACATTGAATTGAAAGTATTTTGCAGTCATCAAAATGTCCTTTAAGGGTACATTCAGATTTATGCCCTGACGAGGCAGAGTAAACACAGCACAACAGAGCTGAAATCCTAGCAGATGTTGGTGTGGTCCATGGTTTGTGCCGGGGTGGATCAGTTAAGAGAGCTTGGATCAAAAATTGTGTCAGACTTGCCATTTAACCTGGACAGAAGTTGAGCGCTTGGGACAAAGCATGTAAAATACTACTGCCCCTCACTTTACTCCCTGCTCTTCTCACCCTGGAGACTCTAGGCTAATACACGTATTTAAATGCCAAAATTGTACTACTGGACCGCGATCTTTGCTGGGGCAACTGTCGCCCAAGACCAAGTAACCCATTATTGTATTTTGTCAAGTTGGTTTTCAGATGGCTCAGGTTGCTCAGCTGTGCTGTGGGACAAGCTGTTTGGTTACGGTCAAGGAGAGACCTATGAGGTATGGGGGGACACCACGCATCCAAGTAAAATCACAGAAGGACCCCACATGTCCTCAACATCATCACTATTGCACAGCCCAGGATTTACCTGTTCTTTTAGTGCTCACACAGATGAAGTCCAGTTACAGGAAAGACGGGTTTGCCCTAACTCTTCATGAATTTTTCTCCTCCTTAATGTCATTAATTGATTTCATTTCACTATGGTTGAGGACCTGGGTTGACAAGTTCCCTCTGAGCTTGAAGGTACAGGTTACTTCTGCAGTCTCAAGGCGATGTAATTAGTCATCTGTTAGGAGGGATGGAGCCCGGTTAAACTATCAGCCACTACTGGACACTTACAGTGGAACCGTGTTGATCCTGCAGCATGCAAAGCAGAAAAGCCATCAAAAAGAAGTCAGATGCTGCTGAGGAGAAGAGGTATGTCTTGTGCTTAATGTACTCAACGGGGATTCAGGAGACAGAAGCTGAATTCCTGCTTTCCCAAATTCCTTGTCTCACCTTTGCTGCTATCTGAGCAAAGTTTCTGTGTGCCCGTGTAAAGCTGATTTTTCTGTGAAAGGCAAGATACCTGACACAACTGAGCCCTGTTCCCAACAGTTGCCATCAATACAAAGTATAACAGCTGAAGTGAATCGCTGGATATTTACCCTTGAGTAACAACTTTGTTTCCTGAGCTAAAGCACAATGTAGAAGTATTTTCGGCTTGTTGACTTGCTGCTATGCCAATGCTCATTCCCATGGTTCACTTCTTTTTGTGTCCCTCTGTGTGAAAATCTGCATCTTTACATTTCCAGTGATAATCCGGTCCAGTCTGAGTTAATACAAAGCTCTGTGGAGAAACAACCGCATAGCCTAGTGTTAAAAGGAAGAGAAGCAGAGGTGACTCAAAGTTTAGGGAGAATTAGAGAAAGTTTACTGTCTCCCATTGCTCTCTGTTCGACAGAGTTGGCCCATCTAAAACCAACACTGGCCAGCAACAGTGGGAATCCTTTTCAATCACCGTTAGCAACACTTTTATTTCCATCATACTTGACCACAGCAGGCTGCATCCCAGAGATGAGCATTCCTTTCAGAAATCCAGCAGACATTCAAGTGCAGCGGATTTACTGTGTGAAAACAGCATTTTTAGGGACTTCTGAAAATGTTTAAATGAATGCTCTTTTTTTATTCTTTCTCACAGTTTGATTCTCAGCTTAGAAAGCCCTTCTTTCTTAACAATGTTAGAGTTTCCTACAGGAGCTTAGAAGTTAGGTTAACGTTCGCAATATAAATGTTCCGTTACTGCTGTGAAATTACACATTTCTTAAGGTCTGTATATTGGCAAACCTAATGTTTGTAGCTATTTTGTTCAGGGTGAATGAATTGGAGTTACTGATGCATATTTTTGAGTCAACAAAAGAATTCTGCACGGTCTTTTAGTTTTGATGAAGCTCTGCAGTACTGTTTGCAGAGTTTTCTTGCTCTGACTAGCAAGACAGCCTTCTAAAATGCAGCCCTATGCAAGCTGAAAAGAGCCACAAAGAAAAATCTTACCCTGGTTTGGCCCTATACCTAGAACTTTCCATATCTTGTTAATCAGGAGACAGGTCTCAGGTCAGAGAGAGGGAGCCAGTGAAGGGACATAGTCTTGTTGGAGAGAACAAATAGGAATAAATTCAGTCTCCATTACAAATCATAGCTAAAGCAGAGTTAAAAGGATATGGATAAATTCAACTTGCTGTGCAGTGAAGTGGTAGGACTTCCCTTTGCTCCCCAAAGCAGATTAAAGTTGCTCTGGGTTTGGTTCCTTCCAACACCTGGCAAAAACACCTGGGCTTTTGCCAGTTCTGACTGGAATCGAAGGGAATCCCTCTTCTGCAGTGAATTATGTGACAGGCAATTATGTGCAAATAACTGTAAAAGTATGGGGTTTGTCAAGTTCTCGTAAAGTCTCTGTTGATATTCACAAACTTTTATTGTCTTCTTCCCTGAGGCTGGAGATTTCAGGAGAAGCTTGTGAACTTTGTGCCCCTCATAATTTTTTTTCCTGATCCCAGTTTTGGGGGTTTCGCTGATCTGACAGCTGCTCCCATGGTGGGATTTCCATGTGCTAATTCCACATGCCTCTCCCTACACAATTTGTGTGTCTCACGTTAATCCCACCTCACTAAATTAATAGCTCATTCAACAAAGGCAGTCTTTTATAGTTGCCAGAGAGAAATGAGCATCTTAAACTTTTCAGCCCACCTATGGGATGAATCATCTCCTAAAGAGATTGCAGCCCGTTCTTAATTATGGAGCCTGGGTGAGTCATCCTCTAACTGACATGCCACTGGTGAGATGGGGTGAATCCATCTGTGATGAATCTGTCTGTGATGCTGAAGCCTTCCTGGGCCTGCAAAGTAGTGGGTTCAAGTTTGGTTTGGGGTAGCACGAGAACGTAACGCAAAATGCAGTCCAAAACCCATGTGCAGTAGAACAGTTTGACAACTTCTGTTATTTTCAGGGAATAAGTGTGTCAGTGCTCTGGGAGTCGAGTACACAATTTGAATATTGGGCCTTCTAATTGATCCCAGTCCTGAAGAAGATAGAGCTGACATTACATACTATGTGATCACTGGCACAGCACGGGCAGTTAAACAGAGGGGACTGAGTGTTGTGTTCATGAAAGACCTAATGGAAATCAAAGATAAAATGTTGCCTCCAGGAAATTATGCTCCCACACACATGTGGTCTGTTCTTTCTTATACCAAGAATATAGGGAATATTTACTAAAGTGGATCTTAAGTGAGTATTGTGTGTTTCCTGCTGCAACTGTGTGGTCTCCATTAAATCTGTACTTTTGAAGGGCAAGCAAATTGGTTTCTTTTGTTTTGTTTTGTTTTACTGGCATTAGCCAAGAGCTTACATTTCCAATTTCCTACAGTAAATTGTGCTTGTGCACTTTTGAAGAGTACAGAAGAAAGGTGTATAAAGGTGTGTGTTGAGGGTGGCAGTGTGGAAGATGGAGTTCAATAATGCAGGTTCTACTGGTTTTAATGTAGATTGGGGTGAATATTTACCTCACTGTCAGATATTTTCTTCCCAGAAATCACTGCCTTATTAACAGTTCTCATGTCCTTGTGTACTCCTAAATTATAATAATATTCAGTAAAATGATATTTGGACTGCAGTACTGCATTTAAACGACTGACTCGTTCAAGTGCTCTACAGTCTCTAAGTCAGACCTTCATTATAGATTGATCAACTCAGACTTAAGGTGAGATGGGTTTGTCCTGTTTCTGCCAAGTGAAAATTTTCTTGTTTTGATGGCATTGTCCAGTGTAATTTCTGTTATTAGGATACAGGTGGGAATGTGTAACTCAAATGCTCCTACTATTTTGGCAACCAAATCAGTTGCTGCTGGGTGCTGAGATGATTTGAAAGCGCAACCAGTGCAGTGTTCACAGTGATCAAACTGGAACTATCACTGCTGTGTCAGCTGCCAAAGATACGTAGTTAGAGACTTCATTCAGGGAGAATGAGGAAAATTCATAGTCCCATGACATTAAATAAAGAGAGCAGCCAAAGCCCTCATTACATATTTTCCTTTTTCCATTTCTTTGTATGCGATTTTCTCCTACTTTACAACACTTTGTGTCGGAAAGGTTCTTGTTTAAAAGGTTTTGTAGATGTTGGGAACAAAAGCAGCTGAACTTGTAGGCTGATCCATCCAACCAGCTCTTCCTGCCATAGGCAGCTGTTCTTTCCTTTCAAACCCTCCAAAACCACTCTGAGCTAAATGGTTCGTTTTTAAAAACTGAATCATCAATCATAACCTTTCTAATATGGAGAAGATCCTTCTGAAAAATAACCATAAAATTTCCTTGCATTCCTTTCAAGTCAGTGTCTGTTGCTCTTCCTGTAGTTAAGTGTCCTGTCTCTGCACTTGCCCATCTTTCTTACTGCGTTTCTTCCTCTCCATCCTCTCTCAAAACATGCTGTCAGCTCTGTCTTCCCACTTGTATCACATTCCCTGACTTTCAGCCTTTCCATCTTGTTTACATGGACCTAGTCTGGTACCACTGAAATTAATGGACATTTTGGCAATTTCTCTGTCTATAACAAAGCTGGATGCCGTCTAAATGCTGCTACGCTTGGACCAGTAGCAAATGTATCAGGTTGCCCATGAAATTTCGCCGCACTAGTGCTCTGCAGGAAAAGGAGTGCTACTTTTGTCAGGCTGGCCGGGATATACATTATTAATAAAGAAGCAGTCAGGCTGTATGGAAAATTAAATCAAACTCTGAGATCCCAAGACGAATTGGAGACTGGCTTCCTCCCAGTTTTATTTCTCAGACTGAGATCCTTAGCAGACATGTGCTGGAGGAGGGATCAGGGAAGAAGGGAAAAGATGGAGCAGGGGAAAGGGAAGTTTTAAATGCCCTGAGGCAAATGCTTAGCTGTCCTTCTCTGCAGCCGTTTCTAGCTCTCTGAAAACCTCTTGCTCTCAGCTACTGAATAAGTACTCACAGTTCAAACTTCTATTTTTTTCCCTTCTCTCCTTAAAACTATAAATATCAGTCTGTGCTAGTAGAGTAGTTTGGCATTTGGAAAAGTCAGAGGTTAAAAAGTTGTTCAGAGAGCTTTACAATAACACATAAAGACTGTGTCACCTGCTTGCTCTCCACACTGGAGAGCTGTGTTAGAAAAACTGTTCTTGAACTGGTGGCTCAAACTTCCTTTTTAGTTAAAATAAGATTTTCCATGTAAAATAACTTGAATCTTGGAAAAAAAACATAAGCCCCCCCCCCCCCCCCCCGGAAGCTGAGAGAAGAATCACAATTTTGGAAAAATGCCTGTACTTTGTCCTGGATCCATCTCCTGTAAGCACTTTTGTGATGCTTTAGAAAGCCAGTAACCCCTAAGCTTTCTCTTGTCAGTAGAAACGAGAAAGTATCTCTGGAAGTAAATTCTGCTCAGCTAAAACCCAAGTCAACATACTGTCTCTCTTCGTGGATGACAAAGAAAGCAAAGGGCAACTCATTTTCTGGTTTTGGCATCTCAAGCAAATGCTTGAATTTGTAAAGGATGAAAGTGGTCTTTTGTATATACTTAAGGCATTAAATGCCTATGATTCTGCAGGCGTGCCAGAGAGAAAGAGGAGCATTAGAACAGGTGACACAGTGGAAGGACAAGCAGATGAATGAGGCTGTGTATAGAATGAAGCAAAGAGAAAACTAAATTATAGCCAGGAATAGATGACACTAAGTGAGGAGCACTTGACAGTCACCTGTGGTGGCAGCGAGGAGGAAACATGGAGCAAATGACCCTATTTTTAGCCATGTTTGGTACACAGTGCTGACAAGACCAGCACAAGAAATTGTTAGAGGCTGAGAAGTAGGATTGCTTGGGAGGAAACAGCCAGAGCACCTCTAGGTGCACTGGAGACTCTGGAAGATAGAAGGCATTCAAACCTCTGTTTCTGATAAGCTCAACATATCTGGGATTTTATAATTAAATGGCCTTGTTGACTGCCACTAATAATGTGCAGTAAAACTAAACAAAAATTAAAATACCAATTCCATGTTAATAAAACCACCCTAAATGATTTTGTATTTTCTCTCAGATGTGTGTTACACCAACAGGGTCATAGCAATCCTTGAAGGATTAGAGAATTTGTTTGCTGAGAGGCCATTGCTCCCCCACTTGTTTATTACTTCATCTGACACCTTATGCACTACCCGTGTTCCTGAGGGTTGTCTATAAATCTTGTACGTTGTACTAAACTAAGAAGACCATCTGTTGAAAAAAGTCTGTGTAAGGGGGTTTCCTGGAATGCAGCACTGATGGAACTGCACCTATACCATCATTTGAAGCCCTGCTTTCTCTGCAGAGAACAGAGCAGGATTGGATTTCTGTTGAGCAGCACACAGCTTCAGTGAATCTATAATTTCCAAATGTCTGTTGATTGAATTTTTGTATTAATGGTTATAAGGATCTTCCTCCTTAAGCTTTAAATCACATTTTATGGTATTAATTCATAGGAAATGATTAAAGCATTCTAAATAGGTAAAGATTTACAGGTTTAATATTAGCTGCTTGACTGGCATCTCCTCTTGATGTTGTAGTATGAGAAGACTGATTGGAGGGAGTTCATTTTTATGGAGTTATTCTTCATTAATGATCTGTTTCTGACTCCATCAAACATGTGCAAGGGGCACGGAGACAGTTGTTTGTTCTGAATATGACGGACTGTAGGTTAAGTGTTTTCCTCCATTTCAGATTGCTTACAGTACTGCGTTCTCTGCCTTGAGCAGCAGCTCACTGCTGGGCTATGTGTGAAACAGGAAAGCAGTCAGGTTACACTCTTTGTCACAACCAGTTTTGAAAATTCAAGGAGATCTGTTGTGAAAACACCACTGACTTCTGGCCTTTTTTTTCTTTTATTTTGACCATGCAAATATTTTCCATTTCAAAGAAACGTATAATCTTTTTAAAAAATAATCTTGGTGAGGGTTTGAAGATATGACACAATAGATGCCTGGGAGATCAGGTCAAAAAATGTTTTCCTATGTAGGATGCAGCAAAAAAACCCCAAAATATTGAGAGACATATTTTTTGAGTTAGTAGTACTTGTGTACTGACTCAGGTAGAGGGCAATGCAGATAGGGTCAGAGACATAGTAATTGGGTCTGGGATGGAGCTGAATGGTCAGAGAATATGGTTTACTTGAGCTGGTATGAAAGAGGAAGATCTTTGTTGAATGACAGGTTGTAGTTCAGTCTTTTGGTGCCTGGATGTGCATAACTTGTATATCCCTAAGCTGCCACGTTTCTACCATAAATGAGGTTGTAGTGACATCTCAGCTTTAACCTCCAGTTAAAAATAAACATTAAAGCAGAGGTATCTCCCTGTTTAATAAAACTTTTCAGGTTTTATTGTAAGCAGAAACTTGAGGATGCTTCCTTTATTTTGATATGACCATTTTTCTTTTCTGAAAGGCATTGTACATTTTGATCTCCTGAAAATTAAAAACATTTTGAAGTTATCTAAATCATATGGATCACACTGCTATTCAGTAAGACCTCAATACTTTTATACTCACCGATCACATTACCCAAACCTAGTTTGTTAGGCCATATAAGGATAAGGTACTTAGTTGTTAGCTCTTGTGATGCAAGATGGATTAAATCAGTATTTTCCAAATTGTGATCCGCAAACCTGAAGGTCTGCTGAGATTTAGCTGATCCTTAGAATTTTGGATGCTTTGATTCAGCTATTAAATAATATTCAAAGAAGTTAACCAGTCAGCAATTTGTCATCAGCTGATGATACCACTGTGAAAGCCAGCAGCAGTGTTGTTGCCACTGCAAAATGATGTAATTACCAATGGGAGGGAAAGAGTCTTCATGATCACCTCTAAGACATATATATGGTATAAAAAGTTGCGAACACTTGTGGCTTTTCAAGAAGTTGATGTGAAAGTGCATTATGACTACCACAGAGAAACAGAAGAAGTATAATATTATGGTGTTTATATTTTAGAGTTGATCCATGCACAGTGCCTGGAGGATCTTGTGATGAGATGTCACATCAAATAAGAAATTCAATACTTGAATTCAGTTGTCATAAAAAGAAGGTTTTGTTTTGACTTTATTCCAGTGCTTTGACTTCATTCCAGAGAAGTAAAGACTTAGTCTCAGAATGATTTTTATTTTGTTTTGAGCGCTCTTCACACGCACTAGATCTTTCATGTTCTGGTTAGGGAAATCAGCTCAAAGAACATTTTAATGCTACTTGCTCTTATTTTTTATTTCCTGTTCCAGAAATGTCTGTGGTCCTTGCTAAAGATCATAAGGCATCATCAGTCTCTCCTTTGCATGCGTAATGAAAGCCAGTATTTCAACAACACTGGGAAGAAGCTTTATTTACACAGCACAAAAGAAAATAATTTTTTGAAAGGCCCACATTAATCATGGCAGTACAGCAAATCACAATATTTTCACAGCAAAACACAATCAAATGTTTTTGTTCTAGCCAAAGAACAGGTTTCAGATTCTGAGAATAACATTGCCCTGCACACCAAAGAGACACAAAAGGGCCTGTCCAGCACTGTGCCATTAAGCCTTCTTCACCTCTCCAAGAGCTCTGTTCTGACTGTGTTTAATGAACCTTGAAGTCAGTGGGACACTCTCCATGATATCTACTCACATCTCCTAGATTCCTGTCAACAGACCTCTGGGAAAACATTTTCTTTGCCCTGCTCAGCAATCTGTCCATGCTATGCACGTCTGAGGCTGGGGCATTTATGGACGCAGTGCCGGTGTCTGTGTTTTGCCTCATGGACTCAGCAGAGCCCACGCCTTTTTGGGAAAGGGATCTGGCAGGAAATCCCCATCTTTCAGTTTTGAGGAGGGAGTGTCGTCTTTCTCTTATTCTGTTAAGAGAAGAGATACAGGTTTTCTTCAGATTTTTTATTTTTGTTATCTTACTGAATTCAGTAGCCAGGCACCCGATGGGGCTTCTTATCACTAGGATGACTTACTGCTAAGTAGGTTGGATACCTCAAGCTATGACTGATGCTAATTATTCCCTGCTTTCTTCACACATTCATAGAGCTCATGTGTTGTCCCAAAGTGAGTGGAGCAATGCAAGGGAAGAAGCACACCTGTAGAAATGAGCTAAGGTGGACAAATCTGTAGGAAATTGCTTTGAGTGAACTAGATTATTCAGGAAGCCTAATGTTGTCGTATGTTTTTTCGCTTGTTTTTTTTTTTTTGATGGTACTCTTTAATACCACCTAGATTCTTACTTCTTGTCTTTGCTTCTTTGAGAAATATATTTTTCATACAGTTTGAAAGCAGTTTACAGAGGTGTGTGAGATTCCCAAGGATCTCCCTCAAGATGAGTTAAATACTTGCAGCCTTTTTCTTGTAAATCGGTTCCACTTTTAGTACATCAAAAGCAGTTTGATGCAAAAGTTACTTCTTCACACCTTGAAACCCTACATTTCCTTCTCAAACTCCTTGCTTCACTGTTCCAAAGAGAACGCAGCTCCTACATTACTAATAATAGTGATATAATTCCTTAAATACATCTGTTCTAACAACAGCTTCAGGGACATCTTCCTTCTGATGTGATCTGTGGGTATTTACACTAAGATTCTGTGACTGGTGAAAAAAAATGGATCAGTATCACAACATTTCTGTTTCTTGGCCTGTTGTTTTTCATATTCCTAGGAAAATCCCATTCAGCCTAACAGTGACGGTTTTGGCACTGCCCTTTAATAACTGCCGCCTACCCAATCAAAGCAGGGCAGAAGCTGCCAAGCTCTAGTATTTCCTTGCTTTATTCCTCAAAGCATATCCTTGCCTCCTCTTTCTTGGGTGTTTTCTATACATACATTTGTGAGTCTCTCTCTGTTCCCCAGGATCATATTCCCTTGCACTTAATGAGTCTTTTGAACAGATTTAGGCCACTGATTCATAGCTCAATAATCACTTTTCCACTCTTTTCCAGTCATTCTTTTGTGATGGACAAATATATTTCACAACGTAATAATGTGCCTTGGCAAATCTGATCTCATCCTCATAATGCAAGCTTTTATAGACAATGGACTCAACAAGCTAGTTAAAACAGATTTTGATTTTGCTTAACCACAGCCAAAGTTCTCGGCCCCGGTGCACAACGGAACCAAGTGTAGAAAGGTATTCAGTGCTGAATGAGGTAGCTAACATCTGTTGCTGGTCATAACATTTAACCTTCAAACACCATCAACAACAACAAAAAGAAAGCAGTTCAAAATGCAGAAGTGGAGAAACATGGGCACTGTGAGAGAAAGTTTCAATTACCTGTAATTGCTGCCATGCCTTGTGCACGCAGTGGTTCTCTCCTCACAGCTACAGTAGGCTGCCCTTGGAAGTCCCTGAGGATTTTGCCAGGACACTGAAAAAAACCTTCCTTCTGAGAAGAGCAGCCCAAACTTCAGCCACTGCCTATCCATCCCATCCTCTGTGCAGTTGGGTTCTCACTCAAAGCAAATGCCTAAGGGTTGTAAATAAGAAAAGTATTGAAGTGGTCGGGAGTGTTTATTAGTGTAGTCTCTCATAAGCAGAGATTAGCCTAGCCTTTATAGTAAATTTTGCTCATAATCATTCTGGTTGTTCCTCATAGTCTCCAAACAAAATTTTGAATCTCCTCTTCTTTGTGATATTTCTGAGAGATAAAATATGATCACAATTTTCCAACTGTCCTGAAGAACAGCATATCCACCGTCACTTGAGATGTTATTTGTCATTGAGATATCTTTTGGCCAATTTGTGTTTCTTCTTGCTTCTCTGTTCCTCAGAGCTATGATATCTCCTGGATCAGGAGCTAAATAAGGTATCTGTGCTTTACACAACCTTTCAAAATCCTTAGACTCCACCTTGGAGCTTTTTCAGAAATGTTGTAAAGAACCCTGCTTCTAGATAGACGTATTTTTTCTCTTTGAGGATGGCAAATGGTGTTGGCTGATTCACAGGTACTGTCCAATGCACCTGGAGTCTGATAACTTCAGCCATCTGAATCGCACCCATGTGCAGTCATAAATTCTTGATAATGTTGCTGAAGCCTCACATATTCTCTGTAATGCTTTTCTTGATCATAAGGATTCTCCCATCATTCACTGAGCGCTCTCTCAGACTTATATTGTGCTTTGTTGATACGTGTCTTGAAGCTATGCTGTACGAGGAAGAAGTACCACGGCAATGATAAAAGGAATAATATAAAAGACTGATGAAATAAATTAAATTAAAGTTTAATGCTGGCAGTGGAAGTTAGTTATGACATTTTTGTTATATTTTCTTTCTTGTACAGCTATAGTTTGGAATCCTTGAGGAAGGAAAGGTTTATTGAATTTTGTGTATAACATTGGTGTTGCAAATGTACCTGCTGCTCTTGTGCTATTACGTTCCACATCTCCTTGAATGCTCTGTCTTTTCATTGATTCAGATTTCATGGAAGGCTCATCGTAGTCTTGCTCAGGTTAAGTGTCTGTTTCATTAAATGGAAATTTGGGTCTCATGTCCTTTCTAGGAGTTGTGGTTAATGAACCTGCACCAAGATTTCTGATGTGATTTGCGTTTGGACCTATGGTTATACCCTAGCATTCCTTGCAGTGAAACAGATGTTTGTCATATGGTCCTAAACACACAAATCGTCCCGGTCTTTCCAAGCAGTTTGTGTGCCAAAGGATTTAATTATGGCTCTGAATGTGCAGGCCTGGGTCATAACACTGTGAGATGAGATTATTTAACAGAAATTCTAGAGTGTTTTCCATGTTTTATTTACCAGAGTGAGGCAAACGGGATTGAGAAGCAGACTTGGAAAGAGGACTGTCATGCAGGTGACTCACTGCAGTCAAACCTTTCAAGAAAATGTGGTCTCTAAACGTTATGTCTTCAACAAATTAACTGCTTTTATTGTAGGACCTATAGAAATACAGAATCTGTGAATTTTGAGAAAAATTAAATCAGGTTTTTAAACAAATGCTGGGCTACCCAATGTTATTTTTTTGGGGGGGGGGGGAAAGCAATCTTTGCCAGGTAAACTAAATGTGCTAAAATGCAAATATTTCAACAAGGAAATTCAATAACTCAATTAAAACTTTGGTTTCAAAAATTGAAATTTGGAAATCATCCAGCTTTCAAACTGAAAAGTGTGATTGTATATACAGAGTGTTTATTTACTCAGAAGCTTTGACATTTTTACTTTAATTCTTTTTCTCCAGATATTGAAGTTTCCCCTATTGAAATATGCCCGGTTTACACACAGTATACTCATGCTCAAATAGACACACTTGCAGTAAAACTGACAGATTTAGTTCCAGATGTGAATATAAATGGATATATGGATAAATGTATGTGTTATATAGTAAGTATTGATTTTTTCTTTCCTTTTTTGTTACTAATGCCTCAAAATTCTTTGAGCATACTTGCCTAAGAATTGATAGTACTAGAAACGTGACAGTTTATGCTCTTTATTCTTATAAGGGAGCAAAGGACAAGATTCAGTAATAAAAGCCCTGGATGAAAATATTGTCATTTTCAGAGCAGTTGCCACATGGTCAACGAATAAAATCAAGTGGTGGCTCTTGCTAATGATAGGATAGGATGTGTTCTTTGCATAAGTTTTTCCATGGTTTGTTAATGGCATCAAAAGACAAGAGAGTTGAGAGGAGATGGATGTACTCTGTCTTTAGAATGAGTGGATATCTGAAGGGGCGAATCCTCTCCTGGGCAATAAAAACACTGCTAGGTCTTAGGAAACATTTTCTCTCTGCAAAAGCTACAGTTCCTCATACAGCTCTGGGAAAATAGATTGAGTCATCGGGGGATTAATGACCTCAGACAAATCAACATTACCTATCACAATCCATTTGAATTTCAGATCTTGGAAAAGCTGTTCGAAGACTGGCTTCATGAGATGGCAGTGGGCTGGCACCCTTCTTTTCTCATCAGGATAGTTGTTCTTCTTCTTGGCAAAAGGGAACTTGCTCCGTGAGACCCTGCATCAGTGCATCAGTTGGGGAACAGCCCAGCAAAGCATGGTGCTGGTAGCCAGCCAGCGTGGTGGTGTGGATGTATGAAGAGCAAGGTCTTCTTTCTTCAGCCTGGTCAGGAGGTTATTAGTGCAACACTGAGTCCAAGTTCACAGGGGAGCCTCGCCAAGCACCGTCTAGCTCTGTACCAGAGGAATGGTGCCCAAGGCAGGGAAGCTCTGAGGAAGGGCTGTGGCCAGAACTGTAGAAATCAAACCTAGGTCTGAATAGACTATTTCACTGACCAAATCTGGATTGTCACCAATTGCTTCTATTTAATGAGACCCTGTGGAAAGCAGGACCTTATGCTATAAACTTCCGAAAGAGGGAGCAGAGCATCTAGGTCAGTGATTAACCAACTAGAATAATCAGTCGTGTGTGAAACACCTTGGGGGATAGCTGTGATTCAGTTTGTGGAAAGAACGAGGTGTCATTTTGTTTTTTCAAGGATGTAAGTTTGTAACAAATTTTTGTCTCTCCTTGCCAGAGTAACGGTTTGAATGTTAATTTAATTTTGCAGAATATCATTTATGTAAATGTAATTAGAAGAGAAACATGATCGGGAGATGCACAGCACCAAAGAAAATTTATTACTCCGAGGGGTATTGCTCTAATCATTCAACTGCAATATTGAGTTTCCCCAGATTTAATCTAAAAGCAATAAATTACAAAAGGCTAATGTCCTGCCCTGCAAAAAGCTGTCATGAACCCAACTTTCTGTGGGGAAAAAATTCAACTTTATTTCAGCAACAGGCTCTCCTTGTTTACACATTCCTTTTATGATTCCAGTCAAGTCAAAGTAAAATGAATACAAATGTGAGAGTTTGAACACTTTCCCTGAATATGTATATGTGTCTGGTGGTGATTGTAATAATCAGCAATCCAAGGCACTGGGATATCTCTGGCAGAATTCGGAATGCAATCCTGCAAAGGTAAAATTGCAAATTCTTCTCCATACCTTCACATGACCCTGTGATTTAAGGGAAGGCAAACTTGAGTCTGATTAATTTCAATGTCCCTATGAATGTCTATTGCCAATTTTCTGTTGGTTTTGTTCTCCTGCTGACAAAATGAATGAGAAGAAATGAGCTGTTCTTTTGCCTGTGTTAGTGACTGTAACATATGTACTCCATGGAAAGCACTGTCCGTGTGGGGAAGTTGACCTGTTGACACTGCTGGTCTGCATTTACTAAAGGGACACTTTTGGAAAGTGAAATGAAAACCAAATAACATTGTGTACTTCCTTCTTCTCAAAGAAATTCTGCTTTTCAGGGAGCATGTCTCCACTTGATAAAAGCTACAATGAAAATTTGTCAGTGAATAAACAGCCAGGCAAAATAAGAATTGGTAAATGCCTGCCTAATGTGTAGGCTAAAACACTGTTAAGTGTTGGGGTTTTTTGGTGCAATTTAGTATGAAGGCTGATGCCAACGTTACACTTCTCTAAGAGGGGGAGTAATTAGTACAGGAAATAGGTTTCTTATGTTTTATTTAACCAAATTTATCTCTGGTTTAACTCCACCGTAGCCTGGATTGCATTTGTTCTTATTTCCCAGTGTTCCTCTGCACAGTTCTTTGCACCATGACCTTTAATTCACTGTTATCGTCTTTCATTTTAGGTAGGGGCCATAGTTCCTCTCTCAATTTGTTAGTATCAATTATGTTGTAAGCCTGTGTTTCTTGGCTTGCAAAATGAAACCAGTCAGATCTGCAACAAGTTTTTACAAAGTGCAAATTGGCAGGTTTACAGATTCCCACAGCTGTACATAGGATGCAGCGAGAAGCGCAGGGCTGGAGCCTCAAAGGCACAGAGAAACAAAACCATGAGAGGATGGGGAAGAGTGCAAGGAACAAAGAAAAACGATGTTAGAAGCAGGGGAGGAGGGGCTTAACATATGAATTACTCATGTCCTTGAGAGGGTAAAACAAATCTTAGGAGAATGGCTGAAAACAGCAACTAGCAGTTCGGAGAATGGGAGAAAATGACTGGGCTTGTTGGGACATATAAACAAGCTGATGAGGCTCAGGATGTGCTGCTGACCAACAAAGTAAAGCCAATTTTGAAAACAGTTGCTAGGTTCAAATCTTCCTTCTCAACTCAACCAAACTCTGGAGATAAGACCCAAGGGCTCCTAGTGAATGATTTTGGCAGAGAGCAGGGAATGTGTCTGGGCAGATGTGCTGGTGTCCCATGATGTGGTGGCACTGATGGGGCAGGGAGGCAGATGCCTTCTCCTCCTGTTGCTTGTATGTGTTGCAGAGGTAAGTTTCTGCACAAGAAACTGCTTCCACATGGCAGGCACCCCGACTTCTATTTCATTTCAGCCAACCCAAAGTTAAACTGAAAGGAGGAAAAGATGATTCAATAAATTCATAGCAACAAGCCTAATGCATCAGCTTTTTGTCTGTAGGGTATGGGTATAGAGTTGTAATCCTCCACCCATGAGTGTTTTACGGAGGTACAAATGTGTGCAGCAGAACATAGAACACACTGCTGTAGGTACACTTCATTAACAGTGAACATGCACAGTACTAATCTCTTCATCCTTCATAGTGTGCAAGTATAACACAGATCATGACAACCTGAGCAGGAAACTGCAGGCCTCTTCTATATGGTTGCATACAGGATCTTTTGCATCCATGGCTAGTTCCATGGCTTTTTGCAGGGAAATCAGTATAGAACAATAAAACTGCAGAGGAACAGTGGAAAAGTTCTTACCTTAGTGATCTACAGTGTACACAGATTGCAAGATGTAGTGCTAAGAGACCTGATGTGTATTTTTACATTTCATAAGATATTATTACTCTAGTTGTGAAATAAGATTTTTTTCTCTTTGATTTTGCGTAATGCAAGAAGGGGAATCCTGCTTCACAGAAAATATTTTCTGTCCCAAATGAAGACCACAGTTCTAAAATTCCTTAAGAGATATACATGATTTTATTAGTCAGAGAAGTCTTCCAAGATCATCATCATTTATTACAGATCCCGTCTTTTTTTCATTCCAATGAGATTTATAATTATAAACTAGTAATTAAAGAGGCTCCATTCTGCAGTTCCATAGGAATTCCACTGTGATCTGACATTAATTAACAGCCAACTATAAATTAAGATATAAGTTTTAAAAAACCTGCCAGTGTCTCTATGCCTTCTTTGAGTTACAATGCAAAGTTAAAAGGAATTTCAATTTCGTAATCTGGAGCTGTGTTGCAGATTGATTGGTTGTACTGCACATTATGGATGTGTTTCCATGATGCAACAACTGGGCCGGTTCGACTTACCAAGGATTTGAAAGAATTTTCATCCTCATCTTTCTTGTAAGAGACATCTGTCATGTCAACAAGTGTGCACATTTTAATGCTTAGATTTTATCTGACTTGTTATGTAAATTAGACTGATGTGATGCATTGCTTGACTACCTGATGCAAGCTTTCTCTGGCCTGAAAATATATTTCCAAAGATTATAACAAATCAGCAAAAAGAGAAAGATAGCTTCTGGCTCCAGTAAGAAGGTCCCTGGGATAGAAATGACATGATAGTGGGATAGAACTGATGTGATAGCAGGTTAAAGGGATAAACTGTCATGATTCTGGCATTATTTGGACATCTGCATTGAAGATCTGATATCTAATGGAATTTGAATGTCCCCAAATTCTGACAGATAGGATGCTGTCTAGAGATATGTGGTTAATAACACCTGGTACATGTAGATAATCAGTATTTCCTTTTTTTTTTTCTCCTTTTTTTTATTTCACTAACCTTTTTTTCTTTTTTTTTTTAGAACTCAGTTCAGTAGTCATCATTAATCTTTTTGGACAGATGGAGCAGGTGGGATGATACCAAAAATCATTACTTGTAAAACCATATATGTAACAAGAGACATAAAAGGAGACGACAGATTCTTTTTGCATGGATGAAATCATGAGGTTTCATGAAGTTTTCAAAGCCTTGTCCCGCAGATGAATGTCCACCATCTTCATTAACCTGAATGAAAGTCGCGTGTGTGTTTCTGAGTATTTCCTAGCATGCCTCCTCCCTTGCCTTTTTGCAGCTCCTCCCCTGAACCTTCCACAGCTCCTTTGGTCACACCTTCAAGACCTCTCCCATGAAGTGTGGCTTCTGACCTGATCAGAGTTAGTATGGGTAATGGGGTGAAGTGTGATGCTTTTAGTCATCTCTGCATCCAGCTTTCATTATAAAGCAATGCAGTTCTGAGCACAGAGTTGTTCAGGGATGTAATAGCGTGGCTTACTTAGCAGCCAACTTTTGTTGACTTTAGAGTCCTGACAGAGTCAGTGTGGTTGCAAGAATGTACAGCATTTATCCTTCTGTTGTAATCTTCTGCCATTTTTACAATAGGTACCAGCACCGATATGTCCGAGCAAGCCTTTTATTTAAACTCAGAAAAATCTGACCAAGAGAGCCCTGCCTGTTCCTTTTACCCTCATTAAGGTGAATGTACCTGTTCTCCTGTAAAAAAAATAAGATTTCAGCTGGGAAATTCCCATAAAATTCTCACCCTGCTAAGTTGCATCTAATATGTTATCAGGGCATCTCTGAATAGGCTTGCCAGATAGTCAGAGATGTGTCACTGGCAGCAAGGAATGAAATGCTTTGACGTAAGGAAATGTTATAAAATTGCTAGATCAGATCAGAATCAGCAGTGAATCAGCCTACTCCCGTTGGACCCAAAGAGCATACATGAGCTAAACTTGCTGGTTTTACTTGTGACTATCCCTAGAAGGTAGTAAGTTTTTAAGATCTGGCTACAAGCATTTCAGATATTAATATGTTCTTTTGGTTCTGTGCCTGAATAAGATTTAGAGGAATTTGGAAAGCAGTTGGATGCTAAAGCTATAGGAGATCCAGCGTCAAAGTAGGGTTTATAGTAACTAACAACCTGTCAGCAAAACCTGATGTTCTATATTTAAAATTATGTTTTGTTATTTTCATCAACCTTCAGCTTGAAAGGTTTTTTTTGTAAGATTACAGAACAAGGCAACTCAGTTAAGGCTATAAAATATATCTCACTGCTTTCTTTTTAGCTTGCTGTAGATCTGATGGCAGTTGAAAGGGCAAATGAGAAAGGTAGGTATTATGTTTTAAGGGGAGAGTTATAAAAGTCCAAACTGCATCCAAAGTATATTTTACTCCCAATAATGAGAACTGGATGAACAGCATTTAAAAAAATATGAACCTGCCTCAACTACATTGGTTCAGAACTAACTGATCTAATGCAGTTTTCCAAAGAATAATTGATATTATATAATCATAACTGGCAGTTTATGTCACAAAAGTGACACTTGACACTTTCCTGCTAACCAGTTTAACATCATCAATTAAAACATCACTTGTGTAATGACATTTTAGTAACCGGTATAATATCATAAATTATGACATCACCTTCTTTTATGCCATCAGGGTTGAATGAAAGGTTTTCTTTAGAAAAGAGAAAAAAGGAAAAAAAAAGGAGGAAACCTTAACCTTGCCCCTCATTTTGTCCTTATAAAAGGTACGTTTATTCTATTCCTCTGGTCCTCCTTAGGGAGGATCTGAGAAATGAAGAGCTACACAACAGTGCAATAACAGTTGAAAAGAATGTGTCTTGGGTTAGCTCAGACAACCTCCCAGTATACAGTAGTGTCCTTTGTATAACACCAATGGAAATCATCCAGCAATGGAGAAGAAAGTATGGGCATGCTCATGGAACCTGATGAACTCAATTACAGTGCAGTAATATTTACCGGCATGTGGTGTGAAAGTTCAAGATTGCGTCATTACCTATCAGTGGGTGTTCTTTTTCTCATGGTCAGTGGCTTTTAAGTTACCCTTTATATCTTATCCTTCACTGAATAGTCAAATTTGGGTGTGGGAGTTCGGTATTTTACATGTTAGGGTTTGGTGTGCACTAGATCTTATGCCGACTGCTGGTGATTTGAGTCTTAAGTTGGCAAATGGTTCTGTTTATTTGTATCATCTGTTTAGCTGCATGGAACCAGACAGGAGCCAGACATGAAATGAGTACAGAAGATTCTCAATTAAACAAAGTTTTCTATGAATGTGTGTCTTTGTAGGATTAACTGCAAGGAGTCGACTATTTTAAGTGTATTGTATGTTTTCAGAGCTGGCTTTGTAAATGCTCAACTTCCCTCTCTTCCTACCAAGGTCAATAGAAGTGTTATCAGTGACCACAGCCACAAGGAGGAAAAGTCATAATCAAGAATTTTCAAAATTCTTCCTGCAATTTTTTCTCTTGAAACTGAATCATTAACATATTAAGTTGTGCTGAACTCCACTGGGACTTTACCCTGAGATAATACCCAGGGTGTCTTCTACCACTTGTGTGGAAACTTAACCTTGTACATGCAGATGGTCCCTGTGAGCTCATGTGTTTCTCCTGTGGCTTTCCTTCATATCAGGTCCTTGGTTTGCAAAGTGAGGAAAGAATCATAGATAGATAGGAAGTCAAATTCACATTTTAAGAACTGAACAACTGTTTTATATTGACTGGGGCATAAGCATTTTCCTGAGTAATCGAGAATAGTTGTCATTGCTAATTCCCAAGCTGTAAATCAAGGATATGACAAACGGGTGCTGTGTGCCACCTAGACAACTGTTCTGTACTTGATTGAATGCCCAGTGCTCAAGAGGTGCCCAAATACTAGCGAGAAGGTGATAAGTTGGTAAGTATGACAACACTTCTTAAATTACAGACAAAATTAAGCAAATCCATGTAAATTGTCAGCGCATTTCTTAGTGGTGTCTTGAGGATGCCATGATTTACCTACTCTCTTTTCTCAACATTTTTTCAAAAGTTTTTTTCCCCCATGAATATTTATGTCAATGCCTCATTTGCTGACTGAATTTCCACTCTGCTGGAATTATGCTTCCCTATAGTGCACCCAGGAAAGGTGAGCCGTTAGAGGTGAGAAAAAGAGATTCCATGACCTTTAGGAAATAGCAAGTGGCACTAGATAAAACCTATTCTGTGAGGGGTTACTTATGAATTGGTTGGACATAATTACCAAAAAATTATTATCTCTCTGAAACAATTAACTTCTGGTAGATCAGAGTCCAAAGCTCTGAACTTTTGCAAGTTGGCTTTGCCCATTGCCACTCTCATTCAGGGAGTAATTCTTAAAATAGGTATGAGTGATAGATGACACGTATTTCTAGTTATGAGTGTGGGCTTATTTACAGCTGGCATTTTTTTTAAAGTGAGTTGTAAATGTTAAGGCGCTAGATTCAATGCTTATGAATGTGTTTCCTTGGTGATAAAGCTTTCACTAAGCATATTATCTATCTGTGCTATCTTATATGCAGATAAGAGATGATTCACACTGTATGTTATAGGTCTTGTGCTTTAAAATTGAATCCTCTATTGACTTATGGCTGAGAAATACAGAAATCAAATCCACAACTGGTTCTTCTTAGAAGTGAAGTTTTGGCAAAAGTAACAAAGGCTTTAATGCATTACAAAAATGTGCAATTTTTAAAGTTGTTTCACTTCCTATTTCCTATCTACAAAACTACCTACAGTTAGGAGTGCTCTTGTGTTTCATCTTGCAGTTTCATTAGAACATAGCTTTGATTTTGCATACCCTGCTACTGGCTATTAAATGCAAAGAAGAAGTTAGTTCATGGGTGCACACGGATTAAATAAGCAAATGCATAGAATTAAATCTTTCTTGCACAAAGAGGCAATTTATCTACTGATGAAGCAGTGGTGTTTGGATTTATCTTCAGTGGAGAAATGAAATGGCTTTGGATAAGCTGAGGTATCACAGAAAGACTACAAAACAAAAGCCTGCTTGCTCTGAAAAACAGTGTCACCTTATTAGAGTGAGAAGTGCTGACCCCATTGAGGTCAATGGGAGTTTTACCATTCCACTTAGTGTTCTTTTGTAAACAAAGTAAGGGAGATTTGACCCATTGAATGTCTGTGAGTGTTTCCTAGTGCATCTCTGCTTTACTCTGACCTCCTATGAAAGGACCATCTTCCTTTTCTTCAGTTCCAGCGCTCAAGGAGCTTAGAGGAGTTTTAACGCAGAAGGAAGGGTAGATGCAAGAGGTGCAAAGTGAAAGGAGGCCTGCTGACAGTGAGACAGCACTGACCACAAAAAGCAGTCATCCCAGCACACATTACACTTTAGGGTTCGAGAACTATAAATGGCATGGGGTTGTGTGCATTATTTGCATCATAAAGTCGAGGGTCCCCAAAGGAGGTGTGGTCTCAGCTGTGCTATGACTGGGACAAACAATTACATCTCATTAGGCAGGACGGAAGTAGAAAGTATTAATCTCCCATTCTCTGTGTTGAGACTTGAGTTTAAATATGCCCATCATTCACACAAAAAATCTATGAAGTAGAGGGGAGTAGACTTTACTTCTCCTCACTCCTATTCCCAATTTCAAGGACTGGCTTTTCTGGTTTTTTTCTGTTTACACCAGCATGAGCTCTGATATCCCAGTTATAGCGCAGTCATCAAAGGCGTTTAGATTTGGTTTTTGTCTCTAGTTTCAAATTGGGTTTCTATGGTTTACATTTTTGACAGCTGCAGTGTTTTCTAGTAAACTGTGAACTATTCCAAATGACCGGCTCTAACTTTTTTAAGGAAGTCGCTGCTGTCCTTACACATGTGAAACTGTCCTACACATTTTTGAGAAAGCTATTTTTGGGGCTTCAGATACAGTAAAGGTAAATCAAGAACGAAAGTCGAGTGACACTGTGTTTCTAAAGCACAGTGGAGAGAGAGACTTTCTGACCCTGCAGGTTTTCAAACCTCTCTTTGGCCATTTAGGAGAAATGAAACAGATGCTGATCCCCTTTGTTAGTCATTTAGCAAGCTATAGCCCAAACTGTAGAAAGTTGGTGGGAAAATGGGTTCCCTGGTAGGTGGTAATGCCTCAACACAGGCCTGAGTTCTGCTGTTGGAACTGGTACAAGCTTTCTGGCACCCCTAGATAAAGTCTTTTGTCATTTACAAAGCTACCAAGGGCTAGCATTAGCTTTGGAGAGACATTAGAGGTGGAATATATGGCTAACACACCACAGGCCAGCGCCACATGAAGACTACATGAAGATTACAGGCGGTAGGAATGGCTTTATGTGCTCTCTGCATCACAGGCATGAGTCATGTAGGACTGATCTGTAGAAATCTATTCGTTGCTGGGTGGTTGTGAATGTCAATGTCAATGTCAGATCTTTCACATCAGCTTGAAAGTGATCTAAAACCCCAGAGATGGCCAGAAGAAAGGAATCAGGTGCAGTGCCTCCCAGAGCCCGTATTGCTTCTTTTGGATTTGCTGCCATTGTTGACTTGGCTTGGGAACAGATTTTGCTGTTGCCTTGATCCTGATTTTGGCATTATTTTGTCTTTTCTTGTACTATTTTCCCCAGTTTGTCTTTGTGAATGTCCAGATATGGAAGAGGTGCCACTTTGTCAATAACGCAGGGAACAGAGAGCTTCTCTCCTTCACTGTTGGTTGGCCTCAAAATTCCACTTAGTTAATATTATGGTTAGATTCTCATTTACATCATCCACTCTGTCTATTCTATTTAAATATACCACCTCCAAACCCAATTAATCTGAGAAAATGTGCATATTATTTTTGTTTCTAAATCAAGTCCAAGAAAAATTGAATCAGCAGTATAGGTCTGCTATGGTAACTGCTGGTTTTACTGCTTAATTTCCACCCCTCTTCTTTCCTATTTCTCTTTGTTTTCTCCACATCTCCAGGATACGTAATCTCGTAGGATCTCCAGGATACGTCACTCTCGCAGCTCTTCTCAGCTATGCAGCTGCCTGTCAAGGAATACATGGTAGAATTCCTACCATTACCCACTCCTTACACTCAGACAAGTTTTATGCCAAGATCCACAGATGTGATTTGCCTGCTTAGATTTTACCCATTCCATGAAGATCTTTGCAATGTAACAGGAAACAACATAAAGCAAACAAGAAGCCCTCTAACCTAAGAAAATCCTCTAGGATATCTTCCTTGGAAAACTCCTGCATAAGGGCAATCAAATATAAGGGAATTTGGAAAAATATTGTTGCACCTGAACTTTGGCTAGATAATACTTTTCCTAGAGAGCTGTTTCCTTTATGAGGCTGTCTAAAATGGATTGAGATGAAAATCAGCATTTCTCCTATTCCATCATTGTCCTAAATAGGTTGCTGAATAGTACTACTAATAAAAAAGGATTAGAAGGACTTTGTAGGTTCCTGAAAGTTGTTCAAGATGAACCCTTCTGAGAGCAGGAAAGTAAGTCTGGAGAAGGGAAGTGCCATATCTTTTTGCTTTGCCACATTTAAACAAGTACAGGAACTAAGATATATATTATAGTCAGTATTCACTGTCATTTTTTTCATATTTAACCTCAGATACTAAACTGACACACTTTCAGGAAAGAAGTATTTTCATTAGTGTCATTTCCTTCCTCCAGGTTGAAGCATTTTAGGAAAAGTTACAGATATGAAAAAAACCAATAAGCAACATCAACCAAGGTAATGCTGGCTTTTCTAGCAGTATGCTTCACATTTACTGTTGACATTTTTAGTTTTCTACCAATGGTCCCTTGAAATTCTTTTCCAGCCAGAGCCAAAGTCATCTCTTAAGCAAATTCCTCCTCACAATTACAGTGTAATGCTTTATAGCTGGTATATCTGTTTCTCAGTGCCTGATTACGAGCTAGAGATTATGAACTAGTTGTATTCAAGACTGTAATTTGTTTTTTAAAGTTCCTTTTTGTCATCCTCATTTTTCAGCCTCCCTATAACCATCTTTTAAGAGGACCCGAAACCCCACCAGACCCCAGAGGACAAAGGTGTTGCAACAAGTGTGGCAAATACGCAGCTATTCCACCAACCCCTGGCTTTGCAGGGAGCATCATGAACATCACCATTGATTTTAAAATATGCTGTTGCTTTGATGGTGCTGGTGCACGTGTAAAACAAGTGAACAGTAGGTCATTTTTTATAAATATTCATTTGACTTGCGTGGATTCTCATTAGTTGGTGTATCAAACCTTCACTAAATAAAAGATAGATAAGCTAATGGATACATCAGTTAAACCAAGTTGAACTCAAGTGTCTTAGATAATAAAGCTTTGCATAAATCCTAATTCAAGCAATTTCAGCAAAAAGCATATCATGTAGCCAGTCTGAGATGAAAATATTTTTATTTCAGTATCTTGTTCTTTAGAACATCCGTCACAGACACTATAACATTATTTTAGTCTTTAGAAAAATACCTAACAACACAATTGTCTCACACCAGGCATAATCCCAGTGGAAATTAAAATTGCATGCATTTTCTCATCACTCTTTATTTAACAACTGGGAGAGTTTTAATATTTGAAACTCAGCAAGAAAATTGTCTTGAAGCACAGAGATTCCTTTGGGGTAATTTTGCTTTTGTTTTGTGTGAACTTCAGCTAGTAATTTTTTTACAATTATATGGATCTGTGGATTGTGTGATGGCTGACAGGACTTTCTATATGTTCCTCTCACCTAAAATACAAGGAAAAATAGCAGAGAACATTCAAATAAAATTGTTTGACTCAGCTAGCCTTAGTAATAAAGATGCCCTCTTTTATTTTGTTTAATAGTTTGTTTTAAACCTCTGTCACTGGGTTTAAAAGTGAACCTGAAAGTCATTCTATTCCTGCATGACAAGTAATGCAGTTGTAACAGTATTTCAATTTTTGCAAGAATAATATCAGGGAAAAGAGAGTGAAGGAATAAACAGAACTCTGCTATGAATATTCAGTGCCAGGAACAAATGAAAGTATGAAAATCTCTTTAGGCTTTAGTAACAACTAAAATTACACCATCTTATCTGAAGCTGTTTGATGAAAAGAGCAAAAGTTGGTTCTAAGAAGAGAAGATAGCAGAGAAAAATGTATAGGCACCTCTGTTTTGTTTACATAGAGTATCTTTGAAAAGCTTTTGCACCATTACTTACCCAGCTCACCCTAGGGTAAGACAGCACAGTAATCTATGGGCTAGGACAGAAAGCAGCAGTTTTGCATTGCTGACAAAAAATGGGGTGCTATCCCTGATATAAAATCAGTAAGAAGGGATATTTTTTTATAATTCTTTAGTATATACTTGGCCTGAGTGCAAGTAAGGTAGCATTTTACTTGGTGCTTTTGAGGACAGTGTTGTTTTTTTTTATTTTTGTTGGATTTCTGTAAGCCAGTGGACATCTGACATGATGTCCAAGAAATCTAGCACTGATGGGACTTGGTAATGTCGTTTACTTGATGCAGAGCAGCAGTATCCAGAAACTGGTGTCTCATCTGCAGAATGAGCTGGTTGTTTCCTTTAAACAAATAGAGGTCAAACGCTCTCAATGTAAAATAACATTAGAATAGGTTCTTGCAAGTGGTCTAGAAAAGTGACAGTGGATTTAGTAGGGTTGATTATGTCAGCTGATTGCCATTATAACACTTTTCTTTTTGCCTGTAAAGGACCCTCAAGAGAGAGTCTGGCTAACAAGGGACCATGGCTCTCATTTAGTGGCTTTCTATGTTCATTGTAGCTCAGATCTCTTTTGCAGATTGAGGATTCAGAGGTCAGTAAGCACCTTTCAGAAATGATGCATTCACACTCAGAGAATGTGATTATTGCACCGCTTTGTGTTGGGCATTATCGTTTGTATTTGTGTGTTCAGCAGAGTAAGAGCAACACTCCTGGTTTTTTTGTATGCATTCTTGATGTTTCTGTCTTCAGCATTTCTGAGACAGAGTGAGACCTGTCAGTCCCTATCACGAATCTGGGGCTCTCCCCTCAAGTGTTTCTAGCAAAGTTAAACCAGCAATATCCAAGGCATGTCTTTATGCAGAAGTTGGCATTGAAGCTGGTATTGGTGCCACCACATTCAAACCCAATTTACTTGTCAGCCAGGATGATTGCACACTGAAATAGAGGCTCAGATATACATTTCTTTGGATTTCACTGTTATTGTAATACTTTAATCTGTTTCCTGTGAATCTTAATCACGACATCTTTTTTTTATCCCATTAAATGTCTCACACGAATCTTGTTTACTAAGTTTCAACTGACAGAGGAATACTTCAGGCCTCCAAGTTGTTTCAGAAAAGAGGTATCAGACCTGTTCCAGCATCAGGAAAATCAAACAGAAACAGAATGTTCTTCATGTGCTCTTCTTCTACACGTTAGTCCTGTGCAGAGATACCTGTCAGTATTTGCCAAGCCAGAACATTTTATCATTGGACTCCATTTCAATGGCACAGCGGGTACCTGTAAATGAATCTGTAGATGAGGAAACATCATAGAAGATTATTCTCAGCCAATTCTGCCAGTCACACTCAGTGTAAGATCTCAGGAATCTTAGTAGCATGCGACAAATGGGCTTCAGATTCCTGTGGAGTGTGCGTAGCCAACGCTAATTTGGTGTTGAAGGGAATCTACTGTCTTTTGCAAAAGTCCAGTATTTTGCCAATACATCAGATCATTATCAAAACCTATGAAAAGCCAGACACTCATAGTTCCACTGTTATTTTCTCTGGACATAAGTTGAATACTAAGAATTCAGTAGCTTGGTAGTGGATGGAAAGTCAGTGTTTCTGGAAAAAAGAAGGCAACCGCTAGATTCAAGGTAGATTCTGAGTGCCCTTGCAATCTTTATGCCAAGAACAGGGTCACTGAGGTTATTGTCTGTTGCCTGTGTGCAAGCCAAGTGCATCGGGAGGGCCACTTTAGACCAGTTATTGTCAAAAGTGTCTGTCAAACCTCATACTGTTCAGCCAACTCGGTCACATTTGCAAGATGAGCCTTTGGAGCAAAGTTACTACTACTCTCTGTCCAGGCAACAGATTCTTCTAAGCCAGGGGCTAATTTGCAATCTAAACCTCAGAAATTAAGTTTAAGTTGGTTGAGGCTAAGATTGTCTTTGCTCTCTTTGTGCGGAACCTAGCACAGCAAACACCAGCCTATGATCTGGTTCTCAGGCACATTGTAGAAGGCCAGCTATCCAAGTCAAAAAATAACTTCATTTCCTACTGAAAAGCCCTGTCATCACCTTGTCCATGCTTGGGCACTGAAAACATTTTGGTTTGTGTCAGTCATGAGTGACTCTTTGGAGTGTACACAACTCTCACCAGATTATTCACTTAGGTTGCCAGTTACTTCTGTTTGAAGACTGCCCTAGTTAATATGTTGAATATTGCACCTCTCATTATCACAATCTTTCAACCCTGTTGAAATCATTGTAATTATTTTCTAAAGTCTCTTTCTCGTGTATTAACATGCTCATACAAATATATTAAAGAATTTCCTTTTTATATTCCAATATGAATATCAATATTCAAGGAACAAACACGTCATCTTACTGATAGAATTTGTTTGTGCGCAGAAGGCATTTTATTTCTTGTTCTCTTTGGCATTTTAACAAGGGCAATCAACTTAATTCTATATTCTCTTGTGAGAATTTGCCTTCTAGGTAAAGAACATCCTTTACCTCCCCTTCTCTCCCTTTTTCCAAACAATCCTCTACTGTGCTTGGAAGATGGAATGTATAGGTGATATCCTTTTCAGAAAATATATTCATCACATATCACAAGTATTGTCATTATGATGTATTAATGTAATGCATCATCAGAGAGCTGTCAGGATGAAGATTTATTACTCTAAAGTAAGTTATGGTGAGACATGGGGGAATCGGTTGACAGAATTTTTGTTTATTTTTCTAAATTAAGGACTTCTACAGTTTAAAAATCTCTTAGCTTCATACAGTAGTTGGGGGGGGGGGGTGCCACAGAAAAGAGGACTTGAATCAAAACCACCAGAAGGACTCAGGAGGCTTCATATAATAATTTTTGCCAAGGTAGTTTCCATAAGGTCTGCAAAGTTCAAGTTT
This sequence comes from Dromococcyx pavoninus, assembly GCA_033558185.1. Classification (NCBI taxonomy): domain Eukaryota; kingdom Metazoa; phylum Chordata; class Aves; order Cuculiformes; family Neomorphidae; genus Dromococcyx; species Dromococcyx pavoninus. The sequence continues at coordinate 608,324 of JAUMJL010000231.1, forward strand.
CCAACTTAGATGAGAGCTACAGTGGTCAGTCAAAGTCATTTGATTAGGTTGTGCTGGACTTTATTTTTTCTGCTTTAAAGGAAAAAAAGGCATGAAAGCATGACTACTTAAGCTGAAAACAAAGGCAAGCCAGGCTAAAAGTAGTCTAAAAATAATTGCATTTTAGTACAAAATGCTATTCACTTTGTCCAGTGGACTTATTTTAAACCTAATACAAATCCACTGAAATAAGTGAGAGCTTTTAAGCAGGTTTGCACAGACTTTGGATCAAGCCCCTTCCATGCATCATGTGGTGAAGCCATGAAACTTTGGCACATTTATAGCATCGTAACGTAAAGCCATCTGTGTACAAGTACAAACTTTTCCTTATTGCCAGAGTGCTTAATGTAATTACAATCAGGCTTGCTTCTCCTTGCTTAGTTCATCCATGTGCTGGGATGGTAGAGCATTTGCACTGGTAAGGGAATCCCACAGCAGCTGAGTTTGCCTACTGCTTACAGCAACGTAGATTACTAACCTTGTAAATCTTAGGCACTTCTGCACTTTAAGTAACACATAAAATTACAGACTGTCTTACAGGAAAACTGGTAACAAAAATGTTTTGAAAATTTAGTCTGGATTCTTTTCTTACTGACTACAAAAGACACCTGACTCAGGAGCCCAGTTACCCTCACTTCCCTTTGTAGTTGATAAGGAGTCAGGGGTGTCATGGAGTGTGGGTTCCTAAGGTGGGAATTCCCTTCAGAAAGTGACTTTTACTCTTTGCTGGCTACAAAATGAACACGGAGTTCCTATTCACTTTGTTCACCACCTAAAGAGAGTTGTATTAATTCTATGTGTTGACTCCCCAGGCTGTCCCTCCATGCGCAGCTGCAAAGTAGTTGTTTCACCTATGATTTGCTCTTTATGTTGACTTCGCCTATTTCCAAATGCACTGTCATCCCATGGCATTTACTGTATCCTTACATTTCCTATGTCATGGTATTTGCATGCAGTTTCTTTAACACAGGCTGTAATACTGGTCAGTGTGTGTTAAATACCAAGGTTGCTTATAGGTTAATGAATGCACTGTGCTTGCTGCTGACTGACGTAATTACTGATAGGTGATACGCTGAACTTGACCCTACAGTCCACAGAGATGTACTTGACTTTATCAATGTGGATGGTGTATTTGAAAGGAATATTAACATTAAAAAGAAACATATGCAGTGGATTCATTTGCAGGCACAGGGAATAATTTTGAGGAAAATAGTCGCTGAAGGCAGAAGGTGGTTATGCCAGAAAAATGTCTAAAAATTTCTTTTCTTGAAGGAAAATAATGATAAGCTGCTTAATTTTGGCCAGTTTTAGGAAGACAGTTTAATTAATTACCTAGAAAGAAGGTGTGCAATGAGTGCTAAAATTATGCAGATTATACTTACCCAAAGACCTTTATAAACTGAGCTGTTATCAGTCCTGGAAAAAACCTTTCCTCCTCCGTAAACTTCAGAATGTTTTAATCATGTAGTGGCACAGGCGTTGGCTCAAGCAAAATTCATTTTGAGATATTATCTGAAATGGGTATATACAGATGTGTATAAAACACCTGCGCTCTGCAGGTGCCAAGTAGCCCATTTCTGCATGTAGAGAAAGCTTAACTGGCTTTCCATAAGGTTTTGGATGTACACACTTTTGAAAATGTCTGTCTTTGGAGATTATATACCCATCTCAAATACAGCAGGGTTTTACTTTTTTAAATTGGGGTGTAAGAAAGGCAAAATCTTTCTAAATAATTGTAACTAGTCAAAAATTTTCTTAGTATGTACTCGTGATCAACTAATCTGCTTCATGGAAGAATCTGGGCCTGATCCTCTGAGTTGTCAGGAGGTGATCTTGTAGGATCACCTTTTGAAGCGTGGCAGCTGAGGGAAGATTTATGTTGCTATCTATAGTCCGCTGACAGTAGTTTCTTTCCTAATTTTGTGATATCAAAAGAAAGGACTTCTGACTCATGCTGAAAGTTTTGAGGCAAATTGAGCCTTTCATTTAAAGGTTCCTATGGAAAGTTGTCACACATGCTACAAATCAGAAACTTAAGTGCTTATGCTACGTGGAGGTTGGAGTTACAAAGGTATTGCCCACACTCCTGTCTCCTCTGTCAGGAGGGTTTTACTAAAATTTTGTGTCATCTGTGGTGTTTGCTTCTCAGACCACAAGTTAGCACCATCTTAGGTCAGTAAATTTTAGAAGAGGTAAAACATCTTGGAGAGACCATATGAAATCTATCATGGCAAACCACTGATAAGTTCACATCTTATTAATTACAATTAAGTATTTCCATGGGGAACCATGGAACTGTTTAAAGTCATGATGACACACACACACTTTGTTCCATCCAAAGAAATAATGTGTTTTCCAGATTTCCAAATAGCCAAGCTGTTTTGTTATTGTTTTATTCCTTTCCTCCTTTTAAAAGAAATAATTTATAAGAATTTATCTTGGGCTGCTACAGATTTAAAAGGAGAAAAAAGGTTTCTTCTGTCCGTCTTTTAAATTATATGCATGAGCAAAGATAAATATGTTTTTTATTTATAACTGTGGATATATGCCAAACAAAGCCTTTCATATGACACACCACTGCTGTAGAAGAGAAGTACTTAAAACAGTTCCAGTCAAGTTAGGCTCCAAGACTTTTCATGCAACTTTATGTAAAATGGTGAAGACCTTTTATTTATTGGTTTGGTGAGCTTTTTTTTCTTTTTCTTTTGAACATTTTCAAAGCTTGCAAGTGCAACATGTTTAGAGGATGCCAGGCTTCTTCCCGTCAATCTGAGATGGTCTGAAAACCACACTGAAACTGCAGCTGCCACAGGCTGCAGAGGGGGGAGGTGTGGAGGTGGGTGCAGAATGTCCATCTCTCCTGCCCCTCTTGACGCTGTTGGTAACGGTTGAAGGTTACGGATGGAGGTTGGCAGAGCAAAGGGTTGGTGTGCTCTTATGGGAATGGGTTGAATGGACTTTGACAATATTGCTGAATAGGAATCCTTGTGGAGCTAATACAGTTTGTAATTGTCAGAGCTGAAAAGTAAAAGCATGATTACAAACTGTGCCTGGGATCAGCTTATGTCAGCTTTAAATGATTTAGAAGTCTAGTGTCTGGTGCTGCCTCTTACTTGCCTATAAAACTCCTTAAAGAAGACTTACATAACCGTACAAGCACGTCTCTCCCTTCGTGTGTATTTATTGTGAAAAGAAACCCCTTCTCTAGCTGACAGGAGACAGCTTTTTAGGACAGATGTGAAACACAGTCTTCCAGATAAATCAGAATATACAGAATTTCTGAATTTAAATCAAATGAGACAACTGCCTGGTAACAGTAACTCTTTTAGAAACTACTCATTGTCTTTGTTTTATGCAAGGAGAAGCTCTGAATAGTTAGGTGCTTATGTAGCTTAGTCACCTGGTGGCTTTTTGCTATGACAGGCTTGGAAACTCTCTGCATGGATATGAAGAAAGTCTGTAAAGGATGCAGACTTCTTTAAGAGAAGGGAAGGAGCATAAGAAAGCATCCTCTGTTACCTAAAGCCTAGCACCATTACACCTGACCCTAGCTCATTATTCCTTGTTATCTGCAGCAGATGATGAACTTTGATGACACTACACAACAGTATGCAGAGGAGATGCCTTCCTTTTAATTTTGGCTCCTGACTCCCAAACGTGGCAGCTTCTTCCCCACGCTATGCCCAGTCTTTCTTTACTCAAATGGATGTATAAAAATTAAATTGCTACTAAATACTACTAAGCAAGCTGTTTAAGTACTAGGTTACATTTTTAATTTTGCTAGAAGTGCCTCTGTCTTCCCATCACCTGGGAGTCTAGAGCAGGCTGGAAGCAGCTAATTTACCATGTAATAAGATAGGTTCCTGTTGACACAAGTCAAGGGCAAAACTATTAAGTCATTAGGGCTAATGTTGTAACATTCTGATACAAAGGCATGGCCGGGGCCTTTCAGATGTGCATCTGACCTTTGAGGATTAAGTTTCTTTGCAGCTCATTTTTGATACTTAAAATCTGCCTTTTTTTTCCCTTCGGTTTCACATGCTTTGATCTTTAGCCCTGTGCTAGGTGCAGCTTGCATAGTAACTTCTGCAGTCCAGAATTGTCCTGGTTTTATCAGAGGAAGAATGGATAGAAAAGATGTCCCATCCTTAATCCCACAATACTAAGAGTACATCATGTATTCCTTTGCTTAGCACTGCCCATGTCACAGCGGAGTTGAAGAAATAGAGGTGACTCTCAGGATTCTTCCACAAAGTAAAGGAAGTGGGGAAGTGGGGACTGTTTAAAGCAATCTATTTAGATGTAATGTAAATATATGTAATATGATTGTGCTTTGTATTTGCCCTGTGATATTTTGCTAAAATAACTTTTCTCAGAGCTAATGGCTTTGCTAACAACTAGATAATTATTTCAACTAGTGTATCCACCAGTGCAGCAGCAGCTGTGTGCTTCTTTCATTTCCATTGCACGACCAAAAGGAAGTGCAATGAGACCCCAAAGCTTGTCTTGCTGTCGTACTTACTATCTCTCAGGGCTGGTTCACTTAATGCCAACTTCATAAACTTGTTAGCTCTGAAATTTATGGCTTAAAGCTTTTCCTTTTATGAGACGCTTCCTGAAATAAGGAGACCAGTAATGTTCTCACACTTGGACATGCGCTGGATTGTGTCTCCATTTACAGTCACTCTGAAGACTAAATGTTCTCCAGGTGAAATTAGCCTTACCTGCGGGTAAGGTAAGCCTCGTGGCCTTCATATGTAATGAACCATTTTTCATTCTCAACATGCATCAAGAAAACAAATTACAGGACACCCTAACCTGTTGTCTAAGTGCTGTGTCTGAAACTTTTGACAAAAATATTTCCTAGCATACAGACAGGCTGAGAACCAGAGCCTGAGTGGCATTGTCAAAGCTGCTCACAGTAACTCTTTATTTAACAAAGAAGGCTCATTTTTTATGATGCTTTTGTTAGTTCTACAGGAATGTATTCAGTAACATGGAGCATTCACCAAAAAAAAAGGTGAGGATTTTTATTTTCACTTGTATGTTGGTTTTGAAATCTCTCTTGGTTATGCACTTAGCTTGTCCTTTTGAACTACTGGAAAAGGTCCTCTCTCTCAAGGAAGGATTATCAGGCCACTTTTTAAAAAGAACAATTGGGGAGCAAGGCATCCAATGAGCTTATGGCAAGAAGCCATGGAATACGGCTTTTATTTTATTTTCACATTCAGAGTTTTTTAATATAATGGTGATGTGGAAATACTGTAATTTATTAATTTGTTTTATTTTATTTTTGTGTTCAGCAACTTTAAATGCAACAGTGATGGGGAAAGGGAAGTTGCAGTAAAAAAAATATTGCTGTTAAATCTATATGTGCCAAGGTAGGTCTGGAACGGATGCTCATGGCTGAATTAATGAACTCTGACTGTAGAGGTTTCGAACACGAATTCTGACAGACCTTTCACAATGACAATACTAGTGGGAGTCACTATAATATCATCTGCTGCTGAACATGGCTAGTGTGTGAGCTCTGTTGTGCCAAAGGTTAATATACCAGTTTTATTTCCTTCTCTCTACAGCTGTAATTTAAACGAGTTGCACATATAAGTGATGTTATATGCATAGGGTTTTGCATTAAGTTTGCTATGTCAGATTTGTTTATAAAAATCATATTTTGAACTACTTGCCCGGAGGCTCCATTCTGGGGAGCTGCAAGCTGATTTCTTTTAAAGAGGCAGTTTTCATTTTCCATGAACTTTCAATAGAGATTTTGGAGCTCTGAACAGTTTTAAAATTAACACTTGCCCAGGTTTACAATTAGGTTTAATTACTTAGCAACAGAGAGTTTAATCTAGTTTTACGTGTGTGCTACATGACCCTTTCCGTACCTTGCTGGGATTGGAAGGGCCCCCTGCCTCTCTTGGGGAAAATTGCTTCCCAACATTTTGGAGGCCGTTTACAATGTTTTTGTTCCTATGCTGCACTGTTAACGTTGCCCATAAACCTAATACTCACACAGTAGTTAATAAGGGGCAGAAAGTTTTATAGTCTTTTCCGCAGTTGTTAAAATCCTGCTACTGTTCTTTAGTCCTAGCCACACAAAGCCTATCAACTGTTGTGAAAAATAATAGGCTTTATATTGGTGTATTCTTGGGAACCAATGGAAAAGACCTATTCTGAACATCTAGCTAAGTGTAATGAAATTGGGGATTATTTAAATTGCCTGGTTTGTAATATAAACACTCGAGGGCTCGCCAGCAGGATTACTGTCAGGATTTGTGGCTTTTCTAAAAAAACATCATTTGGGATTGTTTTTCAGAATCCATTGCAATTTAGCGGCGCTATGGCAAAGGATGATTTATCAAATTATCTTTCAGTTACGGGAAACAAAATCGATTAATGATGTTGCAAGCATGTTTTTAGTCAGATTTGGCAAGAATAATTTTCTGACTGTCTTTCTATGTTATGTAAGCTAAGAACATTCCCAAGTTACCAGCTGAATCGTCCTTTGTGCCGCTGTTGACCTTCTTCTGCTAGAAGAGATGCTAATATTCATGACCGCACCAGTGGAAGTGAGACACTTCTCAAGGTTAGTAAGATTTCTAGAGTTAAAGTTGAACTGAAATGGGCTTAAATATAATTAGGATTGTACTACTAGTACCTGTTGGGTACACATCTGCCTCCCAATAAGGTATGAAAAGAGTCATGTAGCACACACGTAAAACTAGATTAAACTCTCTGTTGCTAAGTAATTAAACCTAATTGTAAACCTGGGCAAGTGCTAATTTTAAAACTGATCTCGCCGTACAGTACTCCAACAGGCTCCTTCACCACATCAACAAGGAGCAGGAAAGGCTGGAGGTGGGACAGAGTAGTTGCTGGAAGGAGTCGACAGACAACAACAATTCTGAAAAGGGACAGTTCACAAATTTCTCTAAAGGAGAATTTTCCATTAGTCAACTTCTGCTAATAGATAAACAGTTACATTAAAAAATAAAATAACATTTTTGCCATCTTTAATTCAGAGTATTTTTCTTAGAAAATGGTGGGAGGAGAGAGGAATAAGCAAAAGCTTATTTGTTTCAAAATTGGAGTACTATAGACGCCATGAACTTTTAAGCCAATACACTGGGGTTTGCATCCTCTGAAAACTGAGTACAGTTGGTGGAATTAGAAATCTGCAGGCTTGGTGCCGAATTTCATTTTGAATGCAGAGAACAGATAATTTCGGAATGATGGAAGTGAAGGGTGTGTTTTGTCTGTGGTGGGTGGACATTTCAATGAGAAGTCTCTGTGAACAGGAACAGAACTCCACACTTACTCCCCTGCGCACTGTGTTTAAGTGTTATCCAAATACAACACAATTATGCTGCCACCATGCTATAATAAAGGTCTAAAAAGAACATGGTACTATTCACTCGGTAATTTCTGACCCGTTGAATGACTACAATACTGGATTCATTCTGAAGCACATATACGGGACCACCCTTGTAATTATCTGTCTGAAAATACAGCACTGGCATTTCTGGGTTGGTTTCTGAAGAGTGGTTGCATAAAGCTTTATCAAGATGCTTAATACACTGTGCTTTGCTCCTCTTGGGCTGGATTGTTATTGGCAAAATTAACTCAGAACTGCAGTGGTTGCAATGCCTTCCTGCTCTGTCACACCCTGCGACTCTGCACACCACATCTGAAATTCCCATAGCTGTCAGGCTTGATGCTGACAGAGCAGGAAGGGATCAGAAGTAGAAGCAGGTCCCTGTGCCTGCCCCTTACCACACAGTCTGGCTTCCTCACTCCTTGGAACTCAGGTCTATTGCCAAATATTTCCTTCTTAACTATAGAGGTAGCACCAGAACATCCTTCTTGTTGACTTGAACAAGATGTGGTGAAGGCAGAGGGGGAAATTCTTCCCTGAGATGCTCCTGGGCATCCTACAACTATGGAAAACTCTTTAGCCTGAGTGTTCCCCAAAGATACAGTCTGCTTCTATCTGACATGCTGCTCCTATCAAAAAGCAAGTATTGCTTTGGAAAATAAACTTGTCTTCACGCAGTGTTTGTCCTGAGCCTTAATCCCAAACCCACCGAAATCAACAGTGTTTCGAAGTCAGTTTCCACTGAAATTAGATTTCACTGAATTTTCAACCTTGGTCTCAACAATTCCCGACCACCTGGCTTTTTCCTTTTTCCTCTACTGTGGGAAAAAAAGGATGCTATTTAACATGATGAGATCTAAATAACTGGGTGCCATGCATGGAAACTACGACTCTATTGTTATTCCCACTTGACAGACAAGGAAGCTGTATCTGAAATGATACCTCCAAATAGCAACAAAGCTGAGAACAGAATCCAAGTTTAATTTTTCAGATATCCTAGTACAAGGAATTGTTTCACCCTCATTTTCATTTAGAAGTACTTCTGAATATCTTGCCTTATTCTTAGTTTCTTGAAAATCTAGCCATGAACTGGAAATACTTCATGTTCATTTTCCTATTGCATTGCTTTTCTTCCATTTTCTTTTCCTAATTGCAGTTATTAACAGGTGGTGAATAAATCAATTACAGGTGTCAACATACTAATTGGTATGGGTTTTTTTTATTCTTGTTCTGATTGTGTAGAATGCTGCAGAGAATATGCACTGATATTTTCAAGCTGAAGTGGAGTATTTTTTTTTTCCCAAAACTGAACTAAAAGTTCACATTTTTGTGAATTAAAAGTCACAACACTTTTAACTTTGACTAAGAATTAGGCTTCTTAAAAAAGAGACTGAGACCCTTCTCAGGTTTTCTGTTATTCAGGAAGTATCCTTAGTTCAGCAACCAGTCAGTGAAGGCTGTTGGAGAGCTACATTGTAGATGACACTTTGGAATTGTAGTTTTTCGGTATTTATCAACCACTGCATTTTCAGCTTGAAGGTACCTATGTTTTTGTGTTGCCTAATAAATTACAGAATGTTTATATGCAATTAGATTTGTGCCTATGAAGGAGAAGAAACCGGGAAACAGGATTTTCCAGAGGCAGTTGCTAGTTCAGAGGCCCAGAGCCACAGCAGTAGCTGTTGTCAGGGAGGACTGAGTGGCAGTTCTAATTACCAGTGTCTACACAGGTTTTTCATGGGAAAATACAAGCTGTCACGTCCCTTGCCAATCACATGAGAACTGACCTAGGGAGAACATCAACCGAAGGTGAGTGTACATGTCCAATAAATTCAGTCCCCACTGCATTAGCTTATTTTTAGGATTGTCCTGAAAAGACAATTCAGCCTGTATCATAAAACCTTCAACCGAGCAGAAAATATACAGAATGATGATTACTTTAAATTTGGGTTCATGCCCTCTGGGGCATGAATTCATAGTACTTCAGTTATGATTTGATAATGTACTGAATGCTGAAGGAACACAGGATCTCTAGATGAGTTCATAAAGACAGAATATTTATGCAATGTCAGTGCTCTCCTAATCAAAAGAAGCAAAAGAAATTTTATTCTTAATTTTACTGCAAATTTTATTCTTAATTTGCAATGAAACCATGCTTTCTATAGAAGATATTTCTCATAAATGAGATGTTTAAAGTTAAAACATAAATTCATACATGCAACTGATATGCCATTTTCTGATTTTTCACCTTCTGCCATTGGATGTATTAGAGACTTGTTCTTGAACATAGTTTAGACAATACATGTGTCACAAACAATGATGAATCAAAGAAAGAAAGCATTGAGAAAGGGAAGCTAAATAGACAGGTAGGCCCTCATCAGCATCACATTCTGTTCCATAGCTACAATAACAATAATAGAGTCAGACACATGGATTTTAAGTGCCTCTTAAAGAGGAAAGTTAGGGAGAGACACTGTGGAAGAAAATTATATACTGAAATGTGGCATCTCATCTTTGCAGCTGCCAACCTTGTTCTGTCAGTAGCCACAGTTGTTACCTTTTCTTCTAAACTTAGCAGGGGATGAGTGAAAGTAAAGAGAAAAAGTGCAAGTATCTCAGCTGATAAGGAGGTGTGGATCCAAAGCCTCTCCATGTAGTCAAAGGAAACCTTTAATTAGTTTAACTCTTGAGAAAGGGGTATTTCCTTTGTGTGGATAGAAAATGACACACAGGGAGATGTATGCCTGCTTTTTGGATGGATGAACTCTTGGGGTACTCCTCAGCAGCCCTTCTGGCACCAGTTAGCTTTTTCTGGTTCTGCTGTTTTGCCACTTCCACTTTGTCCTCTCGGGCAGCAAGCTTCCTCAGTGTCAGCTTTCCCAGTGATTGGAAAAGAATATTTGTCAAAAAAAGGAGGAGATCTAATCTCTGGTTCTGCTGCTGATGGCATACGGTCTTTTAGCATGGTTCCTCAACCCCAAAGTCAAACATGGTGGATTTCAATTCTGAAGCGATGAAAAGTACAGGCTTTTTCATAGAATCATAAAATCATCCTGTTGGAAAAGACCTTTGAGAAGATCGAGTCCAACTGTACCCATCCTCTGCTAAACCATGTCCTTCAAAAAGTCATCTACTGCCAGGGATGGTGACTCAACCACCTCCCTGGGCAGCCTGTTCCAGTGCCTGACCACCCTTTCAGTAAAGAAATTCTTCCTAATACCCAGTCTGAACCTCCCCTGGCGCAACTTATGGCCACTTCCCCTTGTCCTATCACCCGTCACTTGAGAGAAGAGTCCAACACTTGCTGTGCCACAGCCTCCTTTCAGGCAGCTCTAGACGGCAGTGAGGTCTCCCCTCAGCCTCTTCTTCTCCAAGCTAAACAATCCCAGTTCTCTCAGCCACTCCTGGCAGAACTTGTTCTCCAGCCCCTTCACCAACCTTGTCACCCTCTCTGGATGTGCTCCAGCCCCTCAATGTCCTTGTAATGAGGGGCCCAGAACTGAACACAGCACTCGAGGTGTGGCCTCATCAGGGGCAAAATCACCTCCCCGGTCCTGCTGGCCACACTGTTTCTGATACAGGCCAAGATACCATTGACTCTCTTGGCCACCTGGGCACACTGCTGGCTCATGTTCAGTGGCTGTCAACCAACACCCTCAGGTCCTTCTCCACCAGGCAGCTCTCCAGTCATCCCCAAGCCTGTAACTCTGCGTGGGGTTGTTGTGCCCCAGGCGCAGGATTCGGCATTTGGTCTTTATTTGGTTTTATAACAGAACTTGATCTCAGTGGTACCAGTTTTCAGTAAGAGTCTTGCAATAACTTAACTAAATTTGTGGGGGTTGGGGTTTTTTTTAAGTGTCGGCTTTAGATAACATGAAACTGAGTAAAAATATTAACTTTCTTTTATTTTTCCCTGCTTTTAGAGTTGCAGAGCGAAGGCATGAGTTGACATTCAAAACCAAACACAAACACTGAAACAGATCATCCACCATTTGTGATTTTCTTTTTCTGAATTTTTTTTTTAAATGCAGTGCTACACTTAAAAGCCACTTTTCTTTTTGATGTGCTGGCCTGGGATTTTTGATTGCTTTTTTTTTTTCATGCGACAGTCACCTGCCAGTTACCCAAATGATTTAGGGAGGTGAGCAAAATGCAGATGTAGATAATGGAAGCAGTGTATCCCCCTAAATCACATAGTCTGTGTTAATTTAGGCCTTGGCATAAGGACATAACGGGTGTTTATGGTACAAAGGACTGCTGATGTAGCACTGGAGAACTTGGTAAGGCCGCCAGACCTGGTGTGGCTTTGACCCATAAGAAATAGTCACGAGGCAGAGTTACCTGTGGAATGTCTTTCAGCTTGGAGGGATGCAATTGGCTTCTTCCAACAGATAAGCTGGCAGTAATTTAGTGTGAGGTGTGAATCATCAGGAGAGAAGTGGGAATATAACTTAGCTGATAGTATAGATCTAACCTATACTTACCTTATGGGTGAACTTCACTGGTGGGTAAAATATCCTCAGCACCAAGCAGGAAAATGTTCATTGATGCTGAACTATTTTATGAGCTGCTGGCTGTGAAGGAAAGAAGGTCTAAGGAAACAGAGGAAATGTGGATATTTGTGTCATATACAGAAAATTTGTTCTGACCTGCATGCCAGATGGTATCCTTCCATCTGGTGTAGTTGAAGATGCTGAAAACAAGGATGGGAGGAAGGAGACCATACCCTAGTTAGGTCTAGGCACAATATGTAGTTGAATGAAATAAAACATTTCTTGAAAAATGATTGAAGAAGACTAGAGCTCATAACTCCTGGGGTAATTTTGACACTTTTATCTTCAGGATGGAGATCTCTACATGCCAGGCTGCATTCCTTCATAGCATCTGAATCATTCTTATTGTCTCCACAAGCTGAAAATGAGAAACAGACTGGCAGGGAAGTTAAAATTTTCAAGGTGGAAGGAGCAAAGAATAGCATGGTTTAGGGGGTTGTTTGGATTTCTTTAAGATAAAAAGTTCTTGTTGCATTTTTGAAGACAATAATACACTAGATTTTATGATTCCTATACTTAAAACAAGACTAGAGTTTCCTATAATTTGAAGAGAAAGAAGAGCACCTGATAAAAGGAGCTTACTCCAGTGCCGTCTACATCCAGCTTTGCTTTCTGTGAGCTGCATGGGGAAGAAATATTTTCAAGGTACCAGTTGTTGCCATATCCTGTATGCAAAAAGATTCCATAAATGTCTGAAAACAGATGGAATGCAACTTTGGAGGAATAAATGGATTTTTAATTTTCTGAACATTTTGGATTCCATCTGGCTGAAGTAACTAAGTGACCTAGCAGAATACTTTTACCTTTCTTGTATTATAGACAGAAGCACAGCTTGCATTGCTATTGACTGACACCTTCCCCATTCATACACGAGTTTTACTTGCTCATATATTTGCTTACTTTTAACTCTTTTGATTGCATGAAAAGGGATGCCTGATGCACTTTTCTTGCATGTCAGATCTAAATGTTGGCCCTCCCTCAGTTCATGATTTGGCCTTGAAGCTAGTACAGAGAACTCTAAACCATCTGCCTAAGCTCACCAGACAGTAGTGGGAGCCTCAAGAGATAACATAACTTAGACTTTACCTCCTCTTTTTTTTTTTCTATAAGCATTGGCACATGTCAAAAGAGAAATAAAACACTCTTAATTTTCTGTCTCATTTAAAGGCAAAGAATAAGAAGGAGTAGGGTCTTTGTGTAGAAGTAACAATAATGTGGATTATTTCTGTTCACTGCTGGTTTTGTTACTGCTGTTTAGAATGTCGTTAAAAAAATAAGAGTAAATACATGTGTATTTTTAAACAGAAAATGAGCATTTCTCTATGAATACGAAATCCAGGCAACTTGAACTCACAAGAAAGAAGACATAAAATATGCTACATTATATAAAAAATAGAAGACCTAGGTTTATGGAAAAGACAATATTTTTGTGCCTGCCTCAGTGAAAACTAAAAAACAAATTTGTTCACTCTCCTTGAGAGAGAAGGTGAGTTCTTTTGAATCACTTATATTAAGCCTGTGCTTACTAGTTGTGCTACTTTTGAAGCTGATTATTTATGATTGCCATTCAGAAAGATCTATTGAAAATAACTATTTCCATGCTGATAATTTCATAAGTGATAGTTAGTAGGATATTAATAGTGTGTTTTGTATTAGTTTTCATACTTTTGGGCACTTCGGAGCGTTTCTCGGGGTTCTTGCTATGAATATGCATAAAACATTTCCAAGAATGGGGAAAATCTACCCCATTTTTGGGGGGTTTTTTGAAGGACAGCAGTGAGATTGTTTTCCACTTCTGTAAGCAAGTATATTTGCATTGTATTAAAAGCCCTTGCATTTTAGGATCACAAGTTTCAATCCAGCACAAAGCCCGAAATCATTGAAAGATTTCACTTTTGCATGACACATTAATGCCATGTAAAAAGTGTGTTTGCTCAGTCCTTAATAGGACATAATGTAACATTTCCACTACAAATAACTTCTGTATAACTCTCTGGTCACTGTAACCCTATAATTCAAAGTAGGCTTGTTTCTTCTGCCTGAAATTCGTGATTATGAACTTCTGATGGCTGGCAGGAACACACACTGATGCTGCCAACAAAACTCTGGACACAGTGCAGTCATGCTTTGAGTGTCTTTTGCTGGGATCCTGTAATAAGGATGCCTTGTATGGCATTGAGACAACTGAATTCTCTTTTGCAGTATACACTTATATAATTGCGTTACTGTCACTGTAGCCTTTCTGCCCCCATAAATGATTAGAAATGTTGTTATGTGAATTTGGACTTTGGAGACATATTGAAACCTCCTTACACAGAATTTAAGTGGCTGAAAGACTCACTGGCTGCAAGCAAGGAGGTTTTGTTCTTCTGTGATTTTCTTAGAGTTTAGCATTTTGTAAAAGAGAAGTCCGTCATACTAATAGTACTGATCACATGTTCTCTCATTTGTATAATTGAAAAAATTAGCAATATAATGAAAACAGCTCCATCTAAATAAGTTCTCTATCTGCAGTTAAAAAAATAGTATCTACCCTCAGAGACCTAGAATTTCTCTGCAAATTCTTTTAGTTAAACAAAGCATTTTGTGTACCTAAAGCAAATGTGATATTTATTTTTTCATTATTCATGGAACAGTTTTAATGTCACTGGTGATTTTCTTGGTAGGATGTTCAGCTCTAGCATACTGGGGCTCATGCTGAGTTGTAACTGAAGATGTCATTCACAATAAACATGAGCTGCTGTGACAATACGATGGCAGAAGGTGAAGAATCTCTTTTCTTGTGCAAGGGCGTGCATGTGTCTCTGTGTGTGAGAGGGGGAGAGAGATTTGATTGTGTTTACAAGATTCATTCGCGGCACAGCAGGCAGTAGTCACATTGTAATATTCACCTTAACACAGATAATTTGATTTTCAACCTGGTTATCATGCATTTAGACATAACAATACATACTTTCGCAGTGCATTTTAAACAAAGTTGCACACTTTAAGTCAGAATATATTAGAGGTGAGCACTGTTTTTTGCAGTTGCAGAAGTCCTGGAAATCAGGGTTCAGTGTATGTTACGAAATTACTAAAAGGAAACTGAATTCTAATGGGTAAGTCTCGGGGACTGCTGTTTTTCTGGGTTGAACTCAATAGGATGGGCTTTCCCAAATTTGATGTCTTTAAAAGTGTGCAATTTTTTCTCATTTGAGACCCTCAGGCACTAAGGGAATTTCTTTTTTGATTCCCAGGTTGTCTCCTGACTGGAAAATTAAGTCAAAAAGTCCCATGGCTTTTCTGCCCTTTACACTGAAAGGAAAATGAACTGTCTGGTCTTAGGACAAAAGTGTTGTCTTGGGTAGCCATCAAGATCCTGACCTGCCTAACTGACGTGACACAGGGAAAGAGGTATGTTGATGCTCATCAAGAGCAGAGCCTCATTACTGCATCCTGGAGAAGCCTGAGAGATAAGAGGATCCATCAGCAATTTCATTATAGGTGTAACACACTGGCCTTCATGCCAAGACTAAAAGGAATCTTCTATATGCATTGTGAGATTTGAACCTCAAATCTAAAGAGTGCGGAGGTGGTTGGGCTTGATTTTGTGAATCACCTACAGCACATTGGCAACAAAAAAAAAAGCAGGCACAATTCTCCTGAAGTCAATAGATTTGAGCGCGTTTATTCAAATGAGGCATTTGGCCCAAATCCAGTTGGAGTCTTTGCAGTATTGCACCTCTGAATCTTCAGAGGTTTTCTCAGAGTCATTAATATTGAGGCTGTATGGTACCCAAGGTAATTATCCACTACTGCTTGGGCCTGGCCCAGGAGCTATTCCACAACGTGTTGACTCGTTAGTGTAATAAAACAGAAAGAACAGAAACAAGCTGGAAACTGGGAAAAAAAGGGTGTTGAGAGAAGAGTGTGAAGAAAAAATACACAGTGGGGTGAGATCCTCCAGTGGCGTAAATCAGTGCAGCACTATCATCTTCCATGAGGCTTTGCCAGTTTACATCCTGTGATGATCTGGCCCATGAATATTAAGAAAGTATTTTGTTGATGTGCTCTATAATGGCTTCCATTACCAGCCCATGCTAAAAGAAGCAGCTGGTGAGAAGTTATGTTTATGCTCCACAGATGGATCAGCTACAGCAGGCGCGTAGCTCTGTGTCTGGTAAACAGGTGTTTGACTTTGTATTTCTTAGTTAGCCAGAAGAAGTCAAATTCTTGGTGAAGGGTGTAGGCAAAGGAGATAAATTTAGTTGTTGAAAAGGAAGAAACGATTCTTTTCAGTTCTTTATCTTCGTTTGAAATGGTGATTACTGTCCTGAAGTCCGCCGTGCCTTTTATCAGCATCATCTAAGTGACTGGGAAGAAAATTAAGAGGGGCAAAAATCTCAAAACTAGTGGGGATATTCAAATGATCCTGTCTCAACTCCTTCCTTTCTTGCCTATTTTCAGTAGGAGAAGGAAGCACTTTGGCTGCAGACAAAGTGAAAGTTGCCTACAACGCAGTCAACATCACCAGCTGCTGCAGTGCAGAACAGAACTAGTTGAAATTACAACAGACTTTAGCTATGTCTTTTCTGGGAGGTGGAAATATAATCCTCTTTTTAATAAAAAATGTTTTGTGAGCCAATTCCGACACCTGTAAATTTAATACTTATGGATGCTCAGTCAGTGCAGGAGAATAATTGCTTTTCATCTTACTCAGAATAAGCCATTTATTTTGACTGGTTTTATTCATTTCTGGTTACTCAGAAAACCAAAAAGCAACTGAGATTTTTTTCTGGTCTCTGAATGATAAATACTTCTAGATAGAAGAATAACAACATGTAAATTCCTGGGTGAATATCGTTCCAGATAAAATTCCTTGAACTCTGAGGGTTTGGGAGTATTTTCACAGATACTCAGCAGTAGGCTGATACTCATTAGTAACTAACATTAATCTGTGAACCACAGTGATCCAGATTCAGCATTTCTAGTTGCAAATCAGATTATTATTTTACTCTTTGACCACCAACTCCAGGAAGAGCTCCTTAGTACATAATGCAAAGAAGTTGCCTAAGGGAATAGAACAGGCTGGCATCATTTGCCTAAAACTTTCCCTCACTGCTATCAGGTGTTGATCCTTCTGGCAGAAGGTTAAATTCATCCTGTTGAGTCTTGAAACCAGTGGCCAAGGCAGGCACAAGTGGTGGTTTTCCAAGACAAGAGATGAGCCAGAAAGTGAGAAGAGCAACTGGGATGGCTGAAAATCTGGGGTAGGTCTGAAGAGAGGTTCACTCTCCGTGTTGTTCACCCTCAGTGTTGTTAACTCATTATCATGTCTGTTTTATTGAAACCAAACTGCTTGAAGGGGTGGCTTCGGAATCAATGTATTATGTCTGGAAGGTGGCTGTTTAGATGAAGTGTGAGCAGCGTGTGTTTTTGAGTTTCTGTAGTAGATGTAATATATGAAGGAATAGCAAGAGCAGCAGGTGTTGTCAAAATTTATGGAGGAGCAGCAAGCTCAGGCAGCAGCCTCACAGGAAGAGCAGCGACAGTTACCGCAGCAGATGGTTTCAAGAATTATGAACATGGGACCTATTCCCAGCTGCCCCTATCGCCCAGTCCTTCTCGAACAGGAATCACCAAGATGTTGACTCCAGGCCTACTCAGACGACTTGAGCAGTAAGACTGAGGGCAGTCAAGGCAACCAGCCACTCTAGTTCCATGCTGAACAAGCCTGACCCAAGCTGTGCACGTTGATCTCTGAGCATTGGTACTGCTGCCGACTAGGAGAGGTACATCTTGAACCAGCTGGGAATCTCAGAATAGAAGTACTGATAAAGACTCGTGGAGGAATTTAACTACCCAGACATCTGTTGAGTAACAAATACAACTGAACATGCATCATCCCAAAGGTTCCTAAATTATAGTGAAGACAACTTTATGATCCAGAAAGTAGAGACTCCTGAGGAGAAGCCATCCTAGATCTACAGGAGCATATTAATGAAATTTGCAGATGAAACTTTGCAAATGCATTAAAAATACAGCAGCACTGTGTTTTAGGATTGACTTCAGTAGGGTATCATGTGTTTAGAAAGGACTGTCATCCCATATATTTATTAATGTTCATTGTTTCACAAGTAAATAGAAGTTCAAGCCTGGCTTCTGTTTTTAAGCCTGGGTGCATCATCCATACCTGCCAGACATTTGAGATCTGCAGACTTTTAACTAATATACTTTACAAATATCTCTCTCAGACTAAACGGGGCTTGTGACAGAAATGAAGAGAATTAGAAAAATGGGTAGATAATAGCGTTTTGTCTGTCCCCTTAAAAATGCAAGTGCTTTACTTTGCATAGGAAAATCATTTGAAACAAATGTTGAAGAGGATGAGGAATATTAAGGAGCAGAAATATTGGAAAGATAAAAATAAACAGCAAATAAGGCATGAGTTTTCAATAAGGCACAATTGCAAAGGAGGCCTATAAAATTTTGGAGTACAAAGAAAGAAATATTACATGATGGGGTAAAGTTCAAATAAGTCTTCTCCCCCTCCTTGTTGATTTCAGGAAATATAAAATAGGCTATTGCACTGAAATGAGAAAAAAAGTGTTACACTGATTATAATGATGAATTGACAGTAAGACTTAGGAGTTTCTGAAAAATCTTCCAGAAGTTTTGATTTACGATGACACTTACTGGGAAAAAAAGGGAAATCAAACAAAAAAGCCCACTAAACTTGATTTTTATACTGATACAAAGGAATCTGTGAAATTTTAAGGGAAAAATTTCTCCTAAGATTTTTCACATAAATCCAACAAATCTTTGCTGTCCTTAAAGAAAAAAGCAGCCCTGAATGAATCCTGCTTCGTTCCTCAGATTCAATACAGGGATAATGTCAGGTTTACTCTCTAATGATTCATCTTCTTACACCTGGAGAATGTGTCTTTAAAAATTTAGGGGGGAAAAAAAACCAAGGGTGGTTGGGGTTTTTTTGTCTCTTGACAAGTTTTAATTTGATGCATTCATTTCTCCATTACCATTTTGTCCCAAAATTTATTGTCTCAAACACTACACAGCCAAATCTTTTTCTCATCTCTTCAGTAAAGCAACATTTCAATTCACATTTGTAATAGCTAGGTATGATCATCTCAGTGGGATAGGAACCTTAGTAATCTTCCTGCTAAAAACCCATTCATTGGTTTTATGATAAAATATGCCTATGTTATAAATAGTTCCAGAAAAGAATACAACTTTTATCTGTATTAATCCTGACATTTGCTATAGGTCATTGTGCTGATAATACAGGGAAGTTCTCGTTGTTGCTGAGCAGTGTTTAGACAGAATCAAGGTCTTTTCTGCTTCTTACATCACACCATCAGTGAGTGGGCTGCAGGTGCACCGGGAGGGGATACAGCTGACTCCAACTGACCACAGGGATATTCCACACCAAAGGACATCATGCTTAGCTCATAGAACTGGGAGAAGAAGAAGAAGAAGGGGGCGCTTGGAGTTATGGCATTTCTCTTCCCAAGTAACCATTGGGTGTGCTGGAGCGCTGCTTTCCTGGAGACGCCTGAACACCTGCGCGCTGATGGGAAGTAGCGAAAGAACTTGTTTAGCTTTGCTTGCACCCATGGCTTTTGCTTCAGCTATTAAACTGTATTTATCTCAGCCCACGAGTTTTATCACTTTTACCCTTCTGTTTCTCCCTCCCATCCCACCCAGTGGGAGTGAGCAAACAGCTACGTGGTGCTTAGTTGCCGACTAGGGTTAAACCACTATAGTCACATAGAGAAAGAAATCTACCTCCAAAAGTGATTCCAGGTCAGCATTGTATTAAGACTATTATCAAATAATTCCTTTCCACCCGATCAAAGACTTTCTCAGCATCTAATGCTAATAGCATTCACGGCCTTGAGCCTTCGCTTTTTTGAAGATTTTAGGCTCCCCAAAGCACCACTTAAAGGTCACCGAGGGGTCAGGGAGGGTTCAGCTCTTTGATGAGAAAGAATCAAGAGCTCTTTTTAATCTTAATATTCATCTTCAGTACACAGGCAAAAGAATAAATAATCCCAGGAAGACTGATCTCAGTCCAGGCACAAGCAGTAGTGCAAGACTTTTTTGTCAAAGGTGCAATCTAAGAACTACCTTTGCAAGCAAGGAGTTTGGAAGAAGATGAAAAAATGAATGAGAATCCCTCTCAGGTTATTATTTGTCTGAATTCCAGTTTGAATTGGACTCAGACAAAGAAGACTGGAGACAAGCACGTTATCAACAAGATAGCAGCAGTGATATAGAAACCACTGCTAATGAACTCCCTTTACGTGTCCAGGGAGCCCTTCTAAAGAAAGCCTACAAACACCTGCCTGAAGGCTCTCCTTGCTTCAGGCCAGAATGATTTGCTTGCTGTTTTTGCTCAAAGTTAATTTGTAATTACAAAACCAGCCTCCTATTAGAAGACAGAAACAAAACCTAAAGCTACAAAAAGGGTGACAGAATCTCCATCAACCTGAAGTTTCGATTTTTCTGTTTGCTGCACCTGAACTAGCATACGCAGTCACTGATCTGACTCTCACTGAGCTGTCCCTGAGCAAGGTTATTATCTTGGAAAGTACTTAGCTGAAACTCTTTCCTGGTGCATTGACTCATGCCCTCCACTTCAGCGAAGCCAGATTACAGTGATTTGCCAACGATTTTGTGGCTGAAAAACGCAGGAAGGTATTTTAATTGCATTTTCCCCTGTGATCAGTTCTATTGCCATACTCTATGCTTGAAATCTTGTTGGAATGCTTTAAATAGAACAAAGGCTTGGTCGGCTATTCTATCCCATCATCCTTCCTCTTTGCCACCTAAACTGGTCCAGGTTGCTTGAATGGAAATGCTGTTTTTATCTAAAACGCTTTTCTCGTAGAAAGTGGTTGCAGGTGAGCAGTGCCAATCAGAACTCTTCGTAATCACTGGCTGGGCTGTCTTCACTTGATGTGTTTCCCAAAGGAAGTACACAGACAAATTTATATTGGGTTTTGAAATGGAGAGGTGTGAACTGACTCAGAGCTATGAATATGCTGATTTACCCCAGATGAACTCCTGAGTTGCACAAGAAAAACCCCTATTACATTATGTGTGAATCAGCTATTTAGTAATCAGCAGGATCCAGATTCTGGTGATTTTACTGCCACAAAAGGCAGGAAAAAATTTTATCATGTTTCTCCTTGAGATTACCTCTGAAGCCTTACTGGTGGATGAAATTTCCGCTCATTCTTATTTACATTGATGCAATTATGGTGAAACTGGTTACTCCCTTCTTGTTTTTTCACCCATATATTATCACCTTCAGTAGTAAGAGTATCTTTAATTTGCCTTGTTCGCATTAATGGCCCTTTTGGTGGAGGTACAGCAATGATGATCCTTGGGTCTTGGGAGACACAGCTTCTTCACCTCTTTCTATCAAATAAGTCTAACACTTCTCTTACCTGTCTGAGGTTGATGCCATTCCTGCAAAACCACAAAGAAGTATTTAATATCAGATACCAGTTCCCAGGAAATGTCTGTGTGGCAGCAGGACTTGGACTTATGCAGAGGAGGAGGTTGATTAGATCCCGTTGATTAGATTGGATCTAGTTCCTATCTTGTGCTAATCCACTCCAGACTCCTGGCGGTAAGATCCAAAGCAGCATAAAGCAGATAACAGGAGAAAGCGGAGGGGGCTGGTTGGGGGTGTTTGTAAATAAATCTGGAACCTGGGATCTGCAGCCTGCTTGGTTATGGTTTTGTGAAAACACAATTACAGCACAAAATGAAAGCAGGCTGTGCAATGAAAACAAGAGGAATGCCATCACTCAGGTTGGCTTGTACTGCAAACCACCCTGGTCAATCATCCGAGATGAATGAAGGTATCCGCTGAATAACCTCACTTTGCAACTTTTATGTGAAGGCTTGATAAATGAAGTCAGGGAGAGGTACAAGAAAGTGATTAAAACCAGCCTGCGCAAAAGGCAATGATAACCTCCCTGAGCCTGAAACTTTTTTTTCCCTTCTATTTGAGTTTGTTGCATAATTAACCCTTTCATCCTTCGGTCTTCGTTCACAAATGTTTGTATATTCGTACAAAGCAGCTGCCTCCTGACAGACAATTTGTCACTAGTAATAAATTGGACCCGGTGGCAAGGCCAGCCACTCTCAATGGGGATGCTTACAGCCAGACACTGTGATATGGAGTTTTCTAGTTGCCTCATTGTAGCAGAAGATCTTTTCCAAAGTTTAGCTCTTATTTCTTGTCTCTGGGCTCTCTAAGCTGCCTGGCAGCTCATTTAGCTACCTTCTTTTAGGCATCCTTCTGGAAGAACTGGCTGGCCAGATAGTTTTAGGGGATGACAGTCTGTTGTTTTAGTGAGCTTGAATGGGATATTATTGTCACTAAAGCAAAAGACAATTCTGATATTACTGTCAGGCAGGGGCCATGATTTCTCTTTGTGGACCTGGAACTGTAATCTGTCACCTTGTGCTAAAATTGGTTACCGACTTGGGGGATGACTTGAGCATGCAGAAAAACATTTTGCTCACAAGATCAATAGATTTGGCATTCTGACATATAGTCCATTGTGTTCCTAGGTGCTTGTTGGGGTTAAAAAGAAAGGAACTAGCAAAGGAGGAGTCTCATAAGTAGAGCCATGCCCAAATGTGTTCAGAGGTAGCTGCTTATAGTTGGGTTGGCTCATTTTCATTCTGCCCAAATGCACTAAGATACCAAAGCAGCCACTTGGGGAGAAACACCTGTCTTGGCTCTCAGGTGAAGATCTAGATGTTAGCATTAACAACATAAATGGAAGCCTTCTTAAAAATCAGAAAAATAAGCTTTTCTATGAGGAAACCTCCCCTAGACTTAGCCCGAAGAATGGCAGCAGCAGCACTGCCTGTGCTGAACAAAGCTCTTTAAACCCTTACCAAGGAGCAAAATCTCAGCTGAGAAATGTCAACAGAGCTTTTACGACAGCCTGAAAATTAATTGTCCTCTGAAATGGCAGTCCTCAATTTAGGCTTAATCGCTCTTGCATTACTCGGGTAGCTATTGTGAAGTATCACCCTGCTTGCTGCTCTCGCTGACAGTTTCTGTATCCCTTCACCACGCCCACTGGAAGGAAAACAATCACATAAATCCCTCTTGCAGGGCATGCTCAAACTCGTTTCTTATTGTGGGGCAAATTTATGGTCGCATTTACTATGTAATCTTTAAAGAGCACTGGCTGGTGGTTGAAGGTCTAAAATTACAGATGACCTCGGTGTAAGCAAGAGTGGATTTGTTAAAAAGTCTGTATTTAAGGGAGGAGGTAAGGGGGTGAGAAAGGAGAGCTAGATGTTCCCTGTGTGGTTTATGACGTTTCCTAAAAACCCCTCACCTTCAAGAAAGGAGAAAAGCAATTTTCATTCTGCAGCTCTAAATATCTGTTTATCCCACAGCCATGATGTGAGCATGCCCAGTTGGGATGATTTAGCGCTCTGCTGATGACTACCAACAGAAGGACTTCATGTGAAAAGGTAGTCTGCCACGGCTAATGGGCTCTTGTTTCAAAGGGATGCTGTGTGTACATTACTAGTGTATGGAGAAGGTGCAGAAAGGCCTCAGCAGACATTAGGAATGGAGTGTTGTTGATGATGAAAAGGCACTTTGCTGTTGAGGGAATGGTGGGAGAGAAAAGGCGTATCTGTCTTTTTGATTAGAAATGCATGCTTCCTTTCATCATCTGAGCTGAAAAATTGGCTTCTGCTCTTGGTTTATGAAACCATTTTTCTTTTCCCTTCCTTCCCAGGTTTGCAAACTCTTTAATAAATTAGTTACTGTGAGGTGGATAGGTGCAACAATCACCTTATAGGCTTTTCCCAAATGTATCTTTAATATTTTATAAGTATTAAAATAGATTTATTCAATGTGAACAGCCTGATTTATTAACACTGGTACACTGGCATCAAAAGGGGGTTCAATACAAATTATGTTGTGTCAGAAATTTTTAGCAGCTAGATCTCAATTTACCAATGGATTCTTGGAAGTCAGGAAATAATAGGACCCGCCCCATGTTAATATTTAATCAGGCTTTGGTGCCAGATAGGAGAAGCTGTCGAATGAATGAGATGCAATGCAGGGAGCCCTGTATTACATTAAAAAATACATCATGTGCCTTCACTTCTCAGGTGGGGGTGGGGAGAAGTGGGTCAGTTATTCTAGCAAGTGAGAGCATTAAACCTGCCACTGAACACAGATTTTTTGTCAGGCTCTGAGAAGTGACAAGATGAAGTTAAAGTCTCACTGCAGACATGTGTGGGAAACCTGAGTGACCAGGTGTGAAACTTGTTTACCTTGTCCTGGGTCTAAGGGATATTTTCTTTACGCATATTCAGAAAATAATCTATGACAACAGAAACACTGAACGTGATATGATAGTGGAGCTTCTTTGTAAAGCACTTTGCAATGACACGAGGAGAAAGGTGCTACCAGACCTAGTACAGTCCTACATAACTAGTGCACCAATAGGCAGGGGAGGGACATGTTTACCAGTCTTCCGTAGGTCAGTACCCTATGTGTTGGTGTTTTGAATTACCCAAACTTCATTTTCACTCTGAAGTGACAGGTAGAGAGTGTTTTTATCTATCCTGGCACATTACCCTCATAAAAATAAAGTGGTTTTATTTCTGTATGGAAACATCAAACCACGTTCTCAATGCAGATTTGGGTTATAAATTTAAAACGCGAGGGAGCAAAGTTTTTCACAGTAGTGTTCACTCACTGAGATAGAACAGACGAACGTACAGGCATGAGTGCAAAATAGCTCTACATATCAGCAGGGCTTTCCTAAATCACTGCACCCAGTGTGGAGAGATTCAGATGAATTAGGAGTCTGCTCAAAAACTAGCAAAAACTCATGTCTACTGAGTACCACTGAGACAGCCTCACCAATCCACCTCACAAGGGAAGGGATAGATAGGCTGATGAAAAAAAATAAGACAGATACAGCCAGCCACAACAGGACTGATATTGGATAAAAAGGAGAAAAGAGGACATCTCAGATGCCACGGATCTTTTCCTTTCAGGATGACCCAGCAATGAAGTAACCCTCCAGTGATGAAGACAGCCTAGCCATAATTGCATGCTCATGTACATTGGTTGAGACCTTCATAGGGTGTGAACTAGAGTAGTGTGGTTGAAGTGCCTGGAATAACACTGGTGGGCACCGGCTGAAATTTTGGCCTGTAGCTGAAGCCCTGGTGCTCCTGGTAGGAAATTTATTCATTTCCTTTTCTTACTTAATTATGATTATTTTTATCCATTTAAACAGGTAGTGTGCTTAGTTTCCTTGTGTGCTTGCATTAGTTAAAGAAAGAAAGAAAAAACACTAGATCTTTGTAACATAAATATTACAAAACTTGGACAATGCTCCAGTAAGATGACTGAGTCAAGACAAGAGACAACTCTACACATCTGGTTCTACCAAAGTTTTGTTGGAATGGTTCATTGTAAGATTGGATTACCAGGGAAGAACCCCTTAGTTTGTGGTGTGAGAGTTGCCTTTTCCTGCTGGTATCAGGATCTCAATTCTTTAAGCTGAGTATTTGGAAGGGGAAGATAAATGGAGGAGTGGAGCAGAATGTAAGCATGGTTTCTTTGCGCTGTTTGTAGTGAAGTTGAATTTACTTTTGTGGATTGTATACCTAAGCATGTTTTGATGATGGTAGGTCCAGAGCAAGATCAACTCTATCTATGGCATTACTTACAGATCTCCACCTAAGGAAGGCTGGCTGTTCAGGATGGGATTCTTAGTCTTTTCCATGTGGTAGCGGTTTTAGCTATTATTAATATATACTCATACAGTTCCTTAAGAGTAAACAGAGATATTATGACCTACTTCATCTAAAAGAGTAAAATAGAGAGTTGCACCTCTATCAGCTGTGAGAACAATCATAATTCAGAAAAGAATATTTCTTTCCATTCCATATGAGAAAATATACTAGAAAAGCTATTGTTAGAAAAACATTGTAGAAAGTTAAAGCGATACAGATTTTCAGCTAAATCTCACAGTTCAAAAGTTCATCTGAACTTTTTACCGTTAAAGAATTCGACTGGCTAGAAATATGTCTGAAACTTCAGCAAAATTTCAACCCTCTTCTTCCCAAAGGAGACAGCAATTGAAACAGAGGAACGGCTTCTGCAGTCTTCAACTGATCAGGGGCTTTCATGGAGAAATGGTCTTTAGGTCTTTAGGGCTGTTACAAGCTACTACTTTCTTACTGAGTGAGGCCAAGTGGTTATCTTGGACATCTGAGCATGATTATAATTAGAGCTTTTATTATTGAAACAGCTGTAGCCAAGATTGTAACAGTCAATTATATATGGCAAAGGGTGTTTAATATTAAACAATCATTGCTAACCATGAACATACCTGATATAATAATGAACTTTATTTGGAAGATCAGTATGAGATAAAGGAGTTAAATTTAGCTGTACAGTCTGTAACAATAACACAAGGGAATATCATGAATTCGTTTTATTTGGAAACAGAAAACTCTGAATGTAGTTAGATTATCTTTTTGAGAGCATAAAGTAAATATTTGGTAACCAGAGATTTGTATTGCTAGAGAGGATCACTTTCACTAAAGCTACAGTAACTGAATGTTTAAATGTGCAAGGCTGAACTGTCAAAGCATACAACAACATCTTTAAATAAAATGGAAGTGGCTAGAGCTGCCTTTATCGGTGTCCTCCTCTGACAACTTCATAAGGTTTAATTCTGTTCCCACTGAAGCCAGTGGAGAATCTCCTGGTAACCCAAAATGATCTTCAGACCTTACCAGGGAAAAAATGAGAAGTCTCAGAGCACAGAGGAAGGTGGTCTGCTGTCCTGCAGCAAGTCAATTGTTTATACCTGTGCAGAGCAGCATTGCCAACCCACAGCATTCACAACTGTGGCACAAACCTCTTGCAAGAACCACTTTGAATACACAACCTTTATTCCCCTCAGCAGACTTTTTTTTACAGTCTTCCTGTTTTAAGTCACTGGATATCTTTGGCATTTATAACACCTAGGTTTTCAGCTTAACTAGAGGCTCAGAAAAGCTCTTATATTTTTTTAATTAAAGCTGACAATCTCTGATAACTGATTGTAGGCTCAAATCAAAAAGGCTCATGTGGCAAAATATGCCCAAACCTGCTGACTGGAACATATTCGTGATACAGCAGGATTTGAGGTTTGTATTTTACCTTGGTTTTTGTGATGACGGCCGCATGTTTGGCCTAAAATATGAGCTCTGGTGCAAACGAGGAGGTAGGATGTAGAGTGGCTGTGGAATGCAGGGACACAGCAGGCTGCCCTGGGCATGACAGGGACCCATGCAGTGGGTTTTATCCATGCTCATCCTCCAGACCACACTTCCACACTGGCAGGAGGACAAGCCACGTCGTCCCTTTTCAGTCTCATTTTTTCAGTTCCCAGAACTTAAACTAGAAATCAGCATTTTCAATTGATATTTGGGCTTGGATCTTTTTCTTCAGTCTCTTTCTTTCTGAATGTGGTTGTTTGGACTCAGCGGACCAATATTCTGCAAACTGGCAGTGTCTTCAACAGCACACAAACTGAAAAAACCTAACCAGAACTCCCTTCTGCTTCTCAATTTCCAAAATGCAGCTCAAATTCTTAACTGAGTAACCTAACTTCTTTGTAATCTACGTATCGGTGTGTATGGATGTAATGGACATGGCTGTCTCTGTGTATGCAAACACTTTTAAGTCATATAATGGGCCTGTTCACTAGAAGAATAAACACACCGTGCAACTGCAAATTGGAAGATACAGAGGAGAATGTTCACTGAAAGGTTATCTACAATGTAAGTTATTTTCCTTTTGTAGATTTTGGGGGTAATCTGCAGCAGTGGTATCCACCTTAATTTTGCGAAATGATTGTCTAAACGTGTCATTGAGGTGAGCAGAGAGGGAAGGAGAAGGAGAGATTTTCTTCTTGCAAGCACTTTTCAGCTTTTAAGATGCTTTTGTGTCGCCTGAGCAAGCCTACAATTGGATACTGCAGAGGAGGATTAGGAAAAAACTCCTAAAGGTGTGAAGTATAACAAAAGACAGTAGTTGGAATTGTACTGTTAGGAGACACGACTGAAGTCAACGGGATTTTGATCCATGAAAGCATAGCAGGACTGCGCCATATATAGGAGAGCACAATCTGTCAAAATTAAGTGTGTAGTTTATGGTATGCTTTTTGTTTGAAATAACATATTACCTCCTATTTATAGTAAAGCAGACTAAACATTTCTATACGTCTGCATTTAAGATTTTCAGACAGAGAGTAAGGACACCTTTTACCTGGAAATTGTAGAGTCAGACCTCAGAATTGTTAGCAGTAATACAAATGAATACCTGTGATTTTACAGGCATATAAATCTCAAGCTTCTGCTTACATAGCCCTGCACTGTCTGCAGTACTGGCTGGATCTGAAGATCACTGCTGGAGGACTACTAGGAAACAAATGAACTTGCAATGCACAGTATCTTAAAGGAAACTATAAATGGGATAGGTCAAGGACTAGGCATGTAAGCGACAGGAAAAAAAATCTTCCTTTTAGTTTATACAACTCCTGCTTCCATGTCTGTGTGGATTCCTAATAAGGAATAGTAACTTTTCGAGGCACTAGGCCTGTACATATTTCCTGACCTTATAATTCTCACAGTTCTAGACATTCCAAGGTAGGGGGTCATTCAGACAGAGTTGTAATTTCTTGTGCATATTTATTTCCAAAGTATCTTTTGCATAGTTTCCCAGTGAAATCATGTGCTGGGGCTGGGGAATGCTAAATAGGTTATTTTTCAAGCTTGCATATAAAGAGCCTGTCAAAGTGGACTGTTTTGGACTTATCAAGCAAAAGTGCTGAAGCCAAACCATGATGTTTGTAACTTGCCCTTCCCAAGGCCGTTAGGAGCTGGACTCCCAAATTTCCAACAGGAGGTGATGTAAGAAGGTTAAGGAGCTCTGGTTTTGTTATCAGTGAGGATTTTAACGATGATAAAAGTCTTGAATGCATACATTTGCTCAAGAGGATTGTGACCTGAGCCTTCCCCAAAAACTGTTTTGTTAACCCTTTGATGTTAGATTTGTGTTCTTTTTCCTTCCCATTCCATAAATAAACATACAAGAAATTTTAGGGGGAAAAAGATTGTAGAAGCCCAGCCTCTCTGTAAATAACCTTAGTTAAGGTTATTTATGCTGCTTGAGAAAGCACATTTTGAATTCATTTTCCTGGTCCTTCAAGACATGTAGTTTTTTGAAGCAATTTTATGTATCTGATCAGATAATTAAAAGACATTAAGGACCAGCCAAGACCTCACGAATTTCAAACAGTTATTTCTCAAAATCCATCAGCCAAGCAGCACCTAGAAGTTATCTGATGTCTGAAAGAGGTTTACACAAAGTATTTGTCCGGCCATTTTCTAAAACAAAAAAAAATCTCTGCCAAAATCCTGCAGATAATATATTCATCAAGGGGGAGGTAAACTTGAAAGGAATGAGTTTGTCCGTAATGCTGTGCACACCCTGCTTGGAGCAGCAGTAGGGAAGGTTAGTCAGACCTCAGTTTCTATCAAGACGTGTCTGACTAATCTAAATTGAAATGTGTGCACATTTTTTCTGAAGTCCAAAATCATACAATGCATTTGGAACTGAGGTTTTCAAGCTCATGTTGAAAAGTAAGTGTAGATTTTCTTCTTGCAAAAATTCCCATGAAAAAAACCTAACGTTTTTGTAAGCATTTGAAAAGAATGGCAAGGGGAAGATCCTGTGGAAACTGCGAGTGTTTTCACAGATTGCTAGTGACAATAAGTATAATTTTATAAAACACCAGTGGCATATGGAGACAATTTCTGCCTCAGCTATATTTACCTTTCCCTTTGATCTAATGGGAACAGCTCATGTATATTGAGGCAGAGCTTGGTCTACAGTATCCTGTTTGATTTGCATATTGGAAGAAGTTTGGAACAGCTAAGTTGACGTGTGCCTTTGTAACTAGGAGGACAAGATCGTGGAATGAGGCTGTTTTAGTCATGTGGAGGGACAGTTAGGAGGAGATAAGAGTGAAATGCATTAAATGCTGCCTTTTTCCTTTATCATTAGAGAATCATTGAAATGTAAACCTGGAAGGAAACTCCATAGGCTATATATTCTGCTCTCCTCTTGGAAGGCAGGATCAATTATACAGCCATCCCTGGCTGTGTAAGCCATTTAAGTAAAATATTACTGGAATGAAGAGATATTCTTTATATTTAGATGGAGGAATACTGGCAGCACAGTTAGTTACTTACCTTCTGGAAAAAGAAAAAGAAAAAAGGAAAAGAAAAAAGAAAACATAAAAAAGAGGTTATTCCAGCTCTCTAGGAGTTATCATTCAAATTAGTTTGATGATTTGCTTGGGATCATTGGAGAAGCCTGACTAGAAGATATAAGTGGAACATAACAGAATATCTTCAAGTGAAAAATAAGGAGATATGATCATAGAAAGGCAAGGGAACAGGTTGAACAGGCTTCCACTTGAGGTGCTGAGCTCCAAAACAGTAGTGTATTTATGCAACAACTGAATGAGCATGTGGAA
The DNA here is from genome assembly GCA_033558185.1 of Dromococcyx pavoninus. NCBI lineage: Eukaryota > Metazoa > Chordata > Aves > Cuculiformes > Neomorphidae > Dromococcyx > Dromococcyx pavoninus. The sequence continues at coordinate 638,905 of JAUMJL010000231.1, forward strand.
TTCAAAAATACTGCAGTTCTTTTTTTGAGCTTTGAATTACCTTGTGACTCTCTCAAAGGTCAGAAGTGAGATTTTGCGTGACTTGCCCTCCCTATTTAATATTAGAGATTCGTGTGTGTGTGTTTGCTTACAGAGCATTGTTTGTATTCCTCCTAAATGAAAAGGCACAATAATTTTAAGTCTTTAAAAAAATAAATTTTAAAGTTTCTTAAAGTGGGAGAGAGAGAAAAACAAACAACATTGCACTTCAGATCCAAGAGGATCTTGCTTGTCTCTGCTGTAGCTGTATCACTGTAAGGCTCCCTGCCCAATGGTGGCAAGTTGTTTATCTAAAGCCAGGCTGTTTCATTTGACTTTCGTCAGTGCTGCAGTTCTGTCTGCTCTGCTTTAAAGTGTAAACATTACAATTGTTTGCAGAGTGTTATTGATCATTTATTTTATCAGTCTAACATTCTTATGTATCTTAATACCACTATTAACTGGTTTGGGTCATTTCTTATTTGCATACCAGAAAACTGCTTCCAGTGTTATTACTTATTGGTCATAATCAATTAGGGAAGTTTTTAGACTATGGCAGTCTTATATAAATACACTGGCAAAGTTCACCTCCTATGATTTCTGACAATTAAATTGTTCTGTCACTTTGGGACCTTCATTAATCTCAACTTGTCATCCTTGTTTATGCAGGTTATAATGGCCTGTGTGTGTAAGTGAAATGAGATGCTAAAAGCCCTTGGCTGTTTAACTCTTTGATGAAAGTCAAGCAGGAATATGTTGTTGAAGGGGAAAGTTTATTTTTTTTACATCTTCCAAAATAGCACCCTGGAAATTATTGCACTGTTTAATGACTAGCTATGAAATAAGCAAAGGAAAAATTTTAGAGAGAGGTGAAGGAAACCAGGTTGATGGTACTGCTATCACAGTGCTTTGTGTGTCTGCACATGTGAGTGCACATAGAAATAAAGATGTGGCAACCTAGATTACTTTCTCTTCCAAGAAGTGGTACGAAGACATCATGTTCCAGCAGAGGAATCTAGCAGCCAGAGATTTTCAGAAAACATCACAGGATCAGTGTAACTTGGTTGAAGGATGTGGCTAGAGTCTCTCGAAACTTTGAGATGTGAGTGTAACAGTAGGCCCTTTGGTTTAGGTAATTCTGGCAGACTGCTTACTTGAGACCACTGCAGATGCACTTGTGGGGACTTTGGGAAATCAAAGTCCATTTACAGGATTGAATTTAGTGTTTAGGTTCCTGGAGGAGTTTATAATTATCTTCTTTCTTAAATTATCTCCTACAATTCAAAGACCTGATTTCATATGTCTCCAAATGCAGATGGTGTTGATTATCTACTGCCCTTTTCTCCATCTTTTAAGAAGGTCTTAAAAGGCTTTCTAGCGTGCATTTGTTACTCTACAGCACCAGCAATTACTTGTACCTGCCTCAGGCAGAGATCCTCACCGATCCTTCCTCCTGAAGTGAATGGCCTCTCACTTTACAACCCTTCTGAACTATCATCAGATCCTTACCTGGCACTATGCACCGAAGATACAGGTACCTTTCATTCCAGGTCAAAGCAAGCAGCACAGTGTCCAGTGCTGGCAAAGCTGGAGATGGAGTTCCAGTCTCCTGACCTGCTCAGAGCCTCCATCCATATGTAGCTGGCCAAGGTTAAAAAATAGGGACAGCCTTATGAGTTATCCATCTCAAATCTAAAAGGAGTGTAATGATATGCTATACTCTGCACCCTGAGAAACATACGAGTGACATCCTCTCTCTGAGCACTAATTATCATAATTCTTAGACCAGAGAGAGATCCAGAACACTGCACAAATTATCATCCAATATCTTTAATAATTGCCAATGGTAAGTTACTTGCAAAGGTGCTGGTTAATAATCTGGAACACATATTCCCAGACCTAATTCATTTCAGTCAGGTGGGATTTATTAGGAATCCGACTGTCATGCAGTAGTATAAAGCAACTCTTCAGTACACTAAGCTCAGACAGAAGCAAAGGAGAAAGCTGGTGCGTCTCGTGGTGGTATTAATGACAGAGATATAGCATTTCTGACTTTTCTAAATGTTCAGTTATGGACAGCTCTTTGTGTTAAGTACAGTAAAAGCCAGTGGCACCTGTCAATCTAGTGTAAAAACGCTGGTGCCAGTGGGTTAATGAATAGGCTTCCTATGTTAAAAAAAAGATAAATGGCGGAGCTTCTCTCCCATTTCTACTTGATCCAGAGTTCACATCAAAACTGCATTTCTTTTTTACTTTTGAGAGATTAACTTATAAAGAAAACCAAATCCCCTGTGCCCCAAGGATGCCCGTTTTGGATGTGGCTGCCTTTTCTTCTTGCCTAGAGAGGAACAAAGTGATGGGCTCCCACCAAAGATGTGCATATGCCTAAAGTTCAGTAGGATAAATGCAAGCCTTGGAGGCAAACTGCCAGATGTTATTTGTCGAAGCTGCCTCTAGGCTGCTCTGAAGCATACCAACACGTGAGTCAGGGCAGAATGGGAGTTAGGGCAACTTTCCAACTTCTCTTGCTCCCAGAGGCTCTCCAGGGGAAGCTGAGTTTAGGAATAACGAAACAAAGATCATGAAAATGGGAGATTGGTGTATTTTATGTTGTAATGCTGAGGCAATTAAAAAGCATTGTATGTGTAATTTCACTTTAAATTTTGAACACAATACAGTATACATGTGTTTCTAGATAGTTCAGTGTGTAGTGAGATGCATAAACTAGACATAAATGCTAGTGCTTGCTTCTGCAGCTGTGGGGATAACGTTACTTCTTCTCCTTCAACAATGCCAGCTGATCATATACCTTGGGAATGAGGTGTGGCTTTAATGGGCCTTTTGAAATACGCTTTTATAAAGCCACTCTGGATTTTGCACAAGATCATGCTAAGAAAATCTTGAGTTTGGCCAGTTCATTTCCACCCGCTGCCTTTGTACATACATAAAATAAACAGATAGAAATATTTGTAGTATTGGTTGCAATGTAAGTGATTCATCCTACAAAAGAGAAAAATGCTTGCCCAAATAAACATAACATTGTGGTGAAGGACTGTTCTTGAAGTAACAGCCTCACAAAGATGCTATTGCTTATATTCTCCTTACATTATCGTCTCTCCACAAACAGGGGGTTTACTTGGGGGGCTGTCTGTGGGGAAAGTGTATTTTTAGCACATACTTGTACATTGGCCAATAGAGCCAGATGCTGATGCCTAACACTTGCCTATGGAAAATGAAAAGACAGAATTAAATGTAGTTTAAGAAGGGGACTCTCAAAGAATTTTAGTATACAATGCAAAAGGTGGATATTTATTTCTTAACCTCTATTTCTTTGCAATAAGATATAGCATTAAAGAGATGGCATTGATGTATTTATTTTCCTACCTCATAGATAGTTTTCCATTTTTTTTACTCCCTTTGCAGCTTTACCTTAGTGACCTTCTCCACCTTAATGTTCACACCAGACACTTTTGGTACTACGTAACTTACATTTAGCGTATAATTATGCACAGCCACTACGTTGCATAAATAAATTCTCATCAGTTTTGTGTGTGAACCCTGAAATGAGTACACCTGTAGTAGCTCAAGATCTGTAAACTGATTAATTACACCAGGACAGCATAGCTCAAGTGGGATTTTGCAATGAGTTCTTTCCCTTCAGGGATCTGGTCTCTTGTGTCTGCATGATACTGTCTCATCTTACAGAGGTGTATCGGGATATATCAGAAGACAATTACCACCCCTACAAACGTGGTCACAGGGGGTGGAGGACAGCAGGACTTCGAGAAGTGAAGTGAGGTCAGCTGAAGATGGACAGTTGAGACTTTCACTCAATTCACAGTTCCTTATGAGACCCAGAAATCCACTTCACGAGATTATTTTTAAAACCTTATTGAAGGCAGTGTTCAAAATTGAATTTATATGAAGAATGGCTTTGATGAAAAATGGAAATATTCATGTTTAGTTTCCTAAGAAACAGTTTTTCCAATTTTCATTCAGCATTTTTGAATAAAAATTCCCATGCTTTTAATGAATTTCTGGGAAATTTTGAAGATTAGCTTGGAGAAAAGAAGGGCAAAATATAGCTCACAAGTCATTTATTTCTCGATTATAGCCATCTAATATCCTTAGTGTGTATAAATCAGTTCAGTTTAGCAATACCAATTAAACAAAACATAGTTTCAAAATCTCACAGTATATTTAAACACAATGAAATATTTAATTTTTTTTAAAATTAACAATATCATATAATTAATTAGTTTTATTTTTTCCATAAGCACTGAAATACAGGGACATTCTGAGTTTAGTTTATACAGTTGAGCTTATACTCTGAAAAAAATGGGTTTGTGTAGAGGATCTCACACAGCTATGTATACACGACGCACACTTTTGTATGCTCACATGTGAAAATACACACCCACGTACATACACATGCATAAAACCACTGATGAAAGTACTTATGGCTACCTCTCCAGGCAAATAAGGCTTGTAAATTGATACATTTTGCTTGATCTATATGTAAAACATGTTACACATCACTGTTATAATGCAGACATCTTAACTTTAAATGAGACGAAAACAAACATAAAATTAGCACTTTAGGGAACCCCCTGCCACTCAATTTGTGTTGGGTTTAACACCTTATTTTATATATCCTTCTACATAAACAGTTTTATATCGGCCCTTGATATGGGGCCTTCAAAGAATTAAATGTTGAGCTGTTTAAAAGCACTAATTAGCAGCTTTAATACAAAGGGGATCGTAATTATTAGTAAAATCTTGTAAACATAGAATACCCTTCGGGCCCAGTCATTTGTGTGTGAAATAACTCAATAAAAATATTATATTGTTAATCACAAAAACCTTCAAGGGAAATGCTAAATCTAGGAAGAAATATAAACTGTACCTTTCTAAACAAAGGAGAAAAAGTGACCCTCCACATTAAAGCAAAGCCATAAAATCCCAAGAAGAATATATTCATTGATAAAATGCAGCTTGCTTCCTAGTAAGGGGTTTTGCAATCTGTAACCTTATGCACATACAACAGCAAACATGGATTAATGGTGTTTAGTTTGAACACAGCTAGTGACATATTTATTAAATTAGCACTTCATTCCTTTCAATAATGTGCAGCAACGGGAAGGCTTTCTCAAAATGTAGTTTTTGTTGTGGTACGATAATATTTACAGCTCTACGGTTATTTTTGTACAATGCAAATTCTATACATTTATATATATGTATGTGCCATTAGAGATGTTTGCAAAGTCATTGGGACTAGTCCTACGTACATTTTCTTTCTAGAAATCTATATATGTACACATAATTTTGTTTGATAAATTTAAATTTATGCTTAGGAGTGCTGAAATCTACTTCTTTCAGTACATCATACATGTTTAGGTTAATAGTTAATATTTATGATGCAGGTAAATAATCATATCCTTAAATGTTTAAAATTACACTAATTCCAATATTATTAAGGTGGTAGTGTTTCTAATTTATATAATGGGACATAGCTGAGTGGCACTGGATAATATGCATAAGTATGGAGAAATTCTTTTAGCTGACAAGTCATGCTTAAAAAATAAACCACTAAGAATCTCAGAATTTAGAGATGCTTAAAAAATACATGACATGTCTTTTACAGTTTGTGAGTGATTTGATAAGATAGAACTGAAGAATTTCACCTTAAACTAACTTTCTATTAGTCTTTCAGTGAAAGGTATTTCACTGAACAGTACTTTTACATTTCAGGGGGAAAATCCAGATGTATATAACTCTTCTAAAATTATTATTATTATGTAAGTATTGTATGGCATCATGCAGAATTGTTGATTTCATCTGGTAACATCCTTCTCCTCACCTTTCCCAGGAAAACGATTAGGGGAAAAAAAAGCTGGGCATGTGTATTTTAACCAGTGTCATCTAAGTGATCATTTGCTGGTCTTGGTTTGGTTTCTTTTTAAGGAAAAGTAAATAAAGATAATTTCTAATATTTGAGAACAATTTCAAGTGGAAAATTCTCCATAATGAGCTATGCCTATCCTTTTCAGCTACAGGCTACTACGAGAAACAGATTTATTCAAAGCCCTGGTATATTTGCTGTGAATATATTTTTAATGTATGTCTCTAACATGAAAGAGTTGGCCAGAGCTTAAACTCTTTCTTTTTTGTATGTCATGCTTTGCTTTTTACGGTGTTTTATGTTACAACCTAATTAGTATCTTACAGTGCCCTTACATGTACTTAGGGTGTAGGGTTTCACTAAATACACTGAACGTTTTATTTTGGGGGACCTCCATGACACACTCTAAGCAGTTTTAAGCAGGCTAAGAATATGTTTCCAGTCAATCAAGCCTCTAGAGATAGGTTATCCACCTCTGGCTAATGCACTGCTATAAAACCTTCACCGTTTCTGACTGCGCGATACAGTCTGTTATTAAACCCCTCACCGTGCAAGGCCACAGGATTCAGAAGGGGGAGGGAGACAATTATTTCCAGTACTTCATAAAGCCTACTTTAACAAATTATATGAAGATTAACTAATAGCAGCCTCAGCGCTGGATGGCTGGCCAAATTAGGTATGACTTATCAGACTGGGGCTTCATCAGTTGCTCTTTCAAGGAGGTGTGTGCCAGCAGCTGGCTCACTGGACAACAAAACAGGTCTGATATTTGGTCTGCACCGTAACAAAAATGAAGCGAGGAGGTGCTTTGAGCTCATCTGAAAACCGGTTTGGAAACTTAGGTTCCTAAGTGTTGGTGGTTCTCCTGCTGAGATTTAAATGTCCCTGGGCAAAGACAGCGTATCCCACAAATCAAAAGCAGCATGCGGGGAGAAGGGGCAAACTTTTGCAAGCACAGCCTGGAGCACCGTGATGGATTAGAGAGAGGGCCTTGTGAATGCTCCCTTTTTTTTGAAGAGGAGATAATCTGTCAATCTCAACAGGGCAATCCTGTCAAGAGTACAGACTGCCGAGGTCCCCACCATCCTCTCCGGTTTTTTATCTGTCCTGCGGAGGGCACCAGCATTCAATGGCAGTGACTACCCCGGGCATTTGATGAGAAGATGAGGAGGGATGTTGGGCACTTTTGGGAAAGGGACTGTCTTTTGCCATCCTTGCAAAATGACTCTTTTATATTCTAGCTTTAGAGAGCTGGGGAGAAGGCAGCCCAGATGTTTTGGAAAGGCTAAGGCTTACGCTGTAGTCTTGCAGTGATAATATGCAAAACAAACTGTTGTCATTTAAAACATCTTAAGATTCAAACAGGGCAAACTTGGTCCAGTCCCATGTAGGTAGAACACTTGCCTGTGGTAGAAGGGCTTCCCAGGAGAAAAAAATAGGACAAATCTAGGCTTAAAGAGAGTTTATATTTAACTATGAAGGGATTGGCTTGCACTCCCTACAAAGACCTTTCATTTCCATCTGGAACGAGTATACGATAACCTAGTCAGACTAGCCTCTCAGTCACCAATCAAAACACTGACTCTTGACATTTGCCTAATTATCTTTTCTCATCATCAGTCATCTCTTGAAGTCTTTGCTTCATTCAGATGCCAGGTATTTCCGAAATTAATCATGTCATTGAAAGCGGCATCTTTTCATGTAAATGGACTTTATTATCTGGATCGAAAAACTCCCCCCCTCTCCTTTGAGCTGCAAAAGCCCATTTGTAGGGAAAGTGTCTGAAATCTGACATGCTGCCTTCTCAAGAAAGATTCGTAGTGGTGACCTCCCAGCAAGAGCTAAGCATCCGTCACCAGGAGTGCGTGTGTGCTGCTTGCACCCTTGGGCTGGATGCATGCTAATTTGCCCCATTGTTTCGGGGTGAGTGGCTTTCCAGCACTTCCAAACAAAGCCTTTTTGCATAATTTCCTCTGTGTACAATTATTTTATGTTCACATTATTCCATCATCCTCTCTCTATTCCTGATATAAGAGGGGATGGAAATGTTTTTGGTTTCTTCTTATGCTAGGGATTCCAGGCTGGATTTAGCAGGCTAGCAAGGACACTTCTCTTTCACTAAACCCTATTTGACAAATGTTTGGGATGATAGGATTGATCAGCCATTGCACTGCTCGTCCTAACTTTCAAAGGGGCACTGTCTTCAAACCATATTGATTCAACGAGAAACCAATCCAGAGTGACTGACTGCACATGTAAAGTGTTGCAGGGATGCAGGGAGAAGTAAAAAAGAGAGGCATGCTCTCAGGAATATTATGGAAGCCCTGGTAGAAGAATTCATTTGGCTCATTCAACTCATATTTTAATGAATTCTATGATAAGCAGGATTGAGAGTAGGTCAGCACTGATAGTGCAGTTCTGCATTTTGGAGAGTTCTCTTAAGATTGTGGTGGTGCATGTAGAAAGCCCTTTCAGAAACATCCTGTTATTTTATACTCACAAAGCTTCCCTCCAGGACCACCTGAGGACAACGGTATTAATTGCTGGCAAGCTCTATGCTCAAATTTAAAAAGTGAAACTTGGATATCATCTAACTAAAAGGGAGAAGTTGAATAAGTCACTGGCCTTCTGTGCTTACACTGTGAAGTACTAAAAAACTAAGTTTGTTATTTTTAGCACTGTCAAACCACGCTGAATCTGAAAGAAGCAGCAAATAGATTAGAAAGTTTTCAGTGTCATGTATGTCGTGTGAGAGTCATGTTCTGTGTTGCCTGGTAACATTTTAGAAGCATGAACAGTCCAAAACTGTTTTTTTAATAATAGGCACGCTGTTAAACATCAGTGAAGATAGCTATGAATGTTTAGACATAATGTTTTTAAACTGTGGATGCTGAAGACAGAGAGAAGTAATGCCATTATCTATTTTACCTTTCTGCCTAGTAAAGGCCACGAGAGTCCTTGAAGTTTATATATGATGTTATATCTTTCAGCAGATCTTCCAAATGTGATATTAAATATCATGACAATTAAGCCACCATAATATTCTGTAAACTGCTCCCATTGTTAAGTGCTCTCACAGTTAAAAGATTGCCTTAATTTCTGGTGTGAATTCATCTAGCTTCGACCTCCAGACATTAGATCTTGTTTTAGGCACGTCTTTGTTAAGCTGAAGAGCTCTCCATCAACGGTCTGTTTCCTGTGAAGGTTCTTGTATACTGTGGACAAATCACTCCTTAACCTTTTCTCTATTAAGCTAAACAGTCTGAGCTTCTTGAGCCTCTCACAATTGTTTTCTAATCCTCCCGGTGTTTTCTACTCCTTTAGTCATTCTCTTGAGTCTTCTCCTCAATTTATCAACAACCTCTTGAAATATAGGCACCATAACCAGATTCAGTATTCCATTAGTGGTTACACCAGTGCCACAGAAAAAGATAATATTAACTTAGGCTTCTAGGCTACATCCCCCTGTTTATATATCCTAAGGACCAAAGTTAGCCTTACAGCTACAGATCTAAAGTGTAGCTGAGTACCCACCACTGTGCCATGTTCTTTCTGGAGACATTTATTTTCAGGAAGGAGCCCTCCCCTTCTCTAAGTATTCCTTACTGTCTATTTACCCAAATATATGTTTTTACATTTCTCCTGGCTTTTTTTTTTCCTTTGTGCATCTGGGACCTTGCCATTTCTATTTACCACCTTCCCAGTCTGTGCCACCAGCGAGTTCATCTTTTCTAACAAGCGCTGAAAACGTTAAATGGCACCCATCCATCCAAGAAATAATGCTCTGTTCCCAAATCCTCAATAAGAATTCCCTGTGTACAGTGAAAGATTACCAGCTGCCCTCCTCCTCCTTCCTTGCTAAGGAAATCATGCACTATAAACCACAGAGAAGACATGATAGCCTTAACTCTGCCCGACACCTCACATCTGTCATGCCCACTTCAGTGGGGGATTTTTCATCCTGGTTTTGCTTTCCACACTGTCCTGAGAAAGTACATATAATTCAGTTCTAAGAAGAGATACTGGGAAACCTTCACCTCTACCAAGGAAGAGTTAAAACTCTTGTCTGCTTTATAAAATGATGTGTGCTGATGTATTTCACCAGACGAAAGCTGTTTATTAGAAGAACAACTGTTTCTTCACATTTAGATATGTTACTTTGTATAGCATTGCTGCAGCATTCTGAGGTTGACAGGTTGCTTGGTGTTTACTGTTTATCATTAATTATTCTTATCTTTATTGTTGTGGTACTACTTTGGTACTGAAGTGATGGGCAGAACCCATTTACATGAGTAATAGCATAGTCTTGTCCTAAGAAATTGTGGGAGGGTTTTTTCAAAAAGTAAAAACAATAAAAAACTCTCACTAGATTTAAATTATTTATCACTATGAATGCATTTAAATTGATTTCCCTGTAGTAGCCATAACATTTATTTTTCTCAATAGTTTTCGGTAGTTCTGGGAACTGTTTTTCACAGAAATGTCTAATTATTATCACTGGCTATTAAATTTATTTATTAGGTTTGCTGTTGCTGAAGGAGCGTCTCATACCATTGACATGCTCTCTTGTACACTCTCACCAGAGATGAATGGAGGTATAATTAAATTGTAAAATAAAATTGTCAATGTTGACATTGTTTCTCTTTCTTAGGGCAATTTGTAACTTTCTATGCTTTTTTCTAGTTTGGAATTATTTTGTTTTCTATTTTGTAGTTTTTGAACATACATTTTTTTGCCTTCTTTTAATTCCATCCCATCCACAAAATGTCATTTGTATTCTGATAACTTTTCAAGAAAGCTTGCAGAGAATCAGCTACAGGCTTGGTCTCAGCCTCTTTAGCCAGAATTTATCCTTTCCATGTGGCAATTTGGAAAAACTGGTGCAGTGGAGAAAGAGAAAAATGATCAAGTGGAAGAAAATTCTCACCCCAAAGAAAACATTGAACTTCATCATTTTGGTAGCAAAATATAAAAAAAAAATCTTTTTTTTTTTAAAAGAAAAAAAGAAGAAGAGAGAAAAGGAAAGGGAATTTTGAATTTTTAAGTTTTGACAGAAAAAAGTGAGAAGTTTTGAACAACCAGAAGCATCTTTACAGAAAGGTGGGGTTCTGAGATGGGTAGAAAAAGCAAAAGCACGGGTGGGGTTGGAGGCAAAAGAAAAGCTTTAAATGGCAATCCTTTTTTTTTCTAGCACTTGCTTTCTGCCCTTCTTTCATAGAGCATTAGGACACATAAGGGGTTAAAGGTCCAGGAAGAGAGCTAGGGAAGAAAAATCCCCCTGTTAATTGATCTGCCTGTCTGGTGACGAGGGCCAGCTGAAGCTTGTCAGAAACTGTATGAGCTGAATCAAGCTTGGGGCCCTAAGTAAAATACAGACACCTGGAGCGAGGAGGGGCTGCCTCACTCTGTGTGCAGCTATTTAGTTGTTCTTTTAATGTAGACAGGGAAGGAAAAGGGTCAAGCAGCGCTGAGCCTGGGCTTGAGGGATGTCAAATACTTTTTCCACTGAAAAGAAACAAGGCTAAAGCCTGTTAATGGCATCTAATGCTATTATTGTGCAAGTCTGTGTGTACTTGTGGGCTTGCTTGTATATGTTGGGGGCACGTTTTGGCAACTGGGGAGGCACTGTTGTTTGATGGTCTTACCCATAGGCATGTCACTGGGCAAGAAGCAGTGGAAGTCTTAGTGAACTCTGCACAACTCAATTTCAGCTCAGGGCAATGTGCTCAGAGAGGATCCTCTTCCTCCTGCCTTTCTCCCCTTTCCGAAGGATGAAGTGATCCAGAGTATATCCTAAACCCCATTTTTCTTTTCTCTTGCTCTGCCTCCAGACCCCTCCACTGATGCAATCTGGCTATGATTCTGCATGCCACTTTGTTTGACCCTGATGACATAAGTTGACGCATGTACTTTTGAACCTTCCCAAGAATGAATAATATCCCTGCAATAAAATGAAATCCTAGCATTTTTAACCCGTCAGTCCCCTATGATTGTGGGGACCAGGCATGTCAAATGGTGGCTCAGCCGATGGACGCCTGAAATGAAAGTGGATAGATTTCAGCCCCAAAACAAACAAGCCATTGAGAGCTGGCATTGGTCTGCTTTTCTTGTGATACCTGTGATGAGTGCGTTTTAAACACTGAAAGGGTTTTTTTATGGGTAGTGGGAGGAGGGAAAGAGGACTAAAGAAGGTGCAAAAGAATAGAGACACTTGCAGCTTCAGATTTGAAGGGTAGCAAGTAACCTAGGAAAGCTCAGGGGCTGGAAGAGGCTCGCTCTCTTTAAAGCTGTCAGCTGTCAGGGTTGCTTTGATTCTCGTGGCTTAGGTATAACTTGAAATAGGTCTTTACCTCCCCCTTGTCCCAGGTTCCCCAATACTACACTTTTATTAATGGGCCTCAAGGTTACACCAAGTCCAAAGTTCCACCAAATTTGGAGAGGTCAAACCCAGAACTGTATTTGAGGATTTCTATGCTTTTTAAAGACTTAAATACACCTGGGTGATCCCAGACCCTCTAAACGAGGACTGATGTACAAATGGACTGCATCATCATTAATGTTAGATCTTCAGCCTGAGCAATGCCATCCCAGGAGCTTTCCAGTTTTGTCCTCAGACGTGCCAAGAGTAGACCAGAAGTGTGATATGAGCAGAGCCCTCTTCTCCAAGAGAAGCTGCCAAATGTCTCCGTAAAGTTCTTTAACCTTGGCAAGGCACTGTGAAATACTGAAATCATCTGTGCTGAAAGAGGATTGTGCTCAGATCAGGATGCAGAGTTATTGTTTGGCTGAATTAGTGCGGTAACTCTCCATGATTGAAATAGAAACTTCGAATATTTATTTCTGTGCGTTATTTGTTGGATGCCAGGAATCTTTTCCCTCTGGTCTTCTAGTACTATGACATATGTATCAGTGGAGCAGAAGATTTGCCTAACCATGATAAATTTACATATTTATATTTAACTATTGCATTGAAATAAGCAGGAACAAATGAACATGTACTGGAAGAAGATTAGGTCTCTGTTTGATTAGGTCATTCTTTTAATATAAAAAACTTCAGGTTTCACTTTTTTCATTCACTTGATAAGACTACCTTGGATTTATCTTTCACACTTCAATTTTGTTTTGTTTCTTCAAGAGAGGCACTGAGGAGAACTGATTGCAGTTATTCTTGACATTTTAAATGGCCATCCTTTTCCTCTTGGATATGGTACCCAGATGTATAGTTAGAAAGTTAAAGTGGCTCAGCTAAAGATAAGGATGCTGTGAACTTTGGTTTTACAACTCCTGCCTTGGCCTCCCAGCTCAGCTGATTTAGTAGCAATGAGCTTTCCCCGTTCACAGAAATTCAACTGAGGCAGGGAAAAGGGAGGGAGAAAAATAACAGTACTCCACAGACCTCCACTCCAAATGCACATAGAAAGCTGCCTGAGTGCAAAGAGCAATCCTAGCTCTGCAGCCTACCCTAATGCGGGGACTGGGGGAGATACCCACAGCAGGGAAAGTGGGTTCAACCCAGGCAGAGGTACAGGCAGGAGCTGGGGTTACCTGGTTTGGAAAATGCAGGAAATGGGAGATACTAAAAAAAAAGGAAAGCATGGTGAATGGAATATTTTAGCTTAATAAAAAAAAAATAAAGGAAATCTGCAAACATCCCCCTCCCCGAAGCCTACAGTCCCCTGCATGAGACTGATGAAATTTATACGAGAGAGAGACATAAGCAAAGAAATTGTTTATTTGTTTGTTTGCCTTTATAAAACCCATTTGGGAGGAACATCAACAAATATACCATACATCAGTTATCTGCCTTATACCAGTTACACTGATGCTGGAGACATCCTTTGTTAGAAATTAATGTATGTAATAAAGTTTTACATTTTTCATATGTTTTGAAGTATGTGGGCCATAATTCTTTTGACTTCATAATTACTTTTTGTACACAAGAAAAACGAGGTGCTTAGTCGTAAGTAAATAATCTCAAAACAAACCAAGAAAAACAGTTGCATCTTTTTTGTCTTCTGGGTCTTGCACAATAAATATTTCATTAGAAACTTAAAAAAAAAGTTATATATCCTCAATATAATTTCACTTTAAAAAAATCCCCAACCTCCTTTAGGATCATGTTGAAAAATATGCTGAAGTTAGTGAAGAAAAGAAATGTGTTGTTTTATGACAGTTTTAGGTACAGACAAAAATAATGGTTTCTAGCAGTGTTTGCCTGGTTAATCATTTTAGCTGAGCTTTTCCCTCTCTTCACTTCTGAACCATTAACAAGGTCTAGTAAATTAATTTCAGGGGATCCAAGTTCATTTAGCACTCTTGCTTTTCCACCACCATTCCCTTTAACTGAGCTTGAAGCCATGAGTGAAGCACCAGAGTGCTGTGCAGCCAGTTGAGAAGGGCAGTTCAGTTGAACCAGCCAGAAATGGAGAACTCAATGCAAATCAAACTGCCTTCCTTTCGATTGCCAACGGTAGGCTTTGGAAAATGATGAGATAACCTCCCAAAAGTCAGGAGGCTGGCTTATATACCATGCCAGTATGAGACATGGGTTTCTGTTGTGAGTTTTTTTCCATACTTCAGGTCTCTTTTTTTTGCCAGTCTGGTTTTCTAAGCTTTCTGGGTGATGTTCGTTTGGGTTTGTGAGGCTCTGACTTTTTTTTCCTGAGGACCGGAAGATTTTTAGAAGACTTTTAAAAAGGTGAAAACAGGATTTGCAGGGAAGGTAGCAGCAGCAGCTTAGGTTCCCCAGCCTGTAAGCAGCTGTGTTTAGGGGGTAGTCACTCTGGCCATAGACAACTGGCAGAGGCTCAGTCCCTCAAGGAAAATGAGCTCTGGAAAAGGTTGCAGCCAGTTTATCTCTTCTAATCCTCAAGTACTGAACTAATGTGAACTCAGGGTCACGTAAATACAGAGATAGGAAGAGAGGAGGAATGAATGCTTTAGAAAAAAATCAAGATATGCTTTTTTAAACTAAACTGAAATAAGCTACTCTTCGGCAGAAATCAGGGAGTTACACCAGGTTTGGCACTGGCTAAAATAAATCAATTAAAGTACTGATTTAAGTTAAACCAATATGCTAGCAAGGCCTTAGGTTTTCATCTTCCAAAGACTTATGTGCATGCTTAGCTGAACAGTGGGAGTGATTATCTGTATAATTCATGGTAGGAATACTGCCTTATTATTTAAGGATCCACCATTATATTATATAATGTATTTGCAGATCGTTGCCCTTGTACTGGATTTCTGTGTAGCTGGAACTGCTTGCTGTGGGCAAAATGTATTTCCAGCTACTCCACCCACCCCATACACTCTCCCTCCTCATCCCAGTGTATTGCACTGGTGATGCTGGTGAAGGATTTCTGCTTCTGCAAAGCCAGGCCATTTTTTATAAATATGTAAATAAAATTTACCTCCTTTTGCTGACCCTTCCAGGGGCCATTTTTGGCCTGCAGCAAATATTTATGAGCAAGCTGTAAACCCCTGAAACTGAGGGGTTATAGTGGAAATGCTGACAGAGTATTAAGAGACCTTTAACCCTTGGTTGAGCTGGCCCTGCTATAATTACAGGTCTGTCTCTTATTTTCAATAGCACTCGTCATGACCTTACCTCTATTTTTTAATTATAGTAGAACTTGTGAAGGGAATTATTACTAAGTTGGGGGTTCCCCCTCTCTCTAAATTCAATCTTTATTAAACATGTAAACCGCTGAAGAGGCAGGATTGGGCTAATAGCCTTTTTCCTCCCTTCTCCTCCCTCCTTTCTGGACTGTGGTTCAAGTTGTGCCTAAGCCCTGAGTAAAATGAATGCTGTGATTTGAGCCTCCCATGTCCCCTGTGAGCACTGAAGCTGGCTGTACAATAAGCATCAAAGGTTAATGAACAAGGGAAAAATGTTGACATTTTATTTGGTAATGGTTCTGGTGGTTGAAATCGAATGGAAAAGATGAGATCCAGGAGGAGGCTGACGTTTCTTTTCTCTTTCCTTCCCTCTTTCTTTTCCAAAATATCCGTATCTGGAGGAGGCAGGTCCTATTGGGCCCCAGAAATGCCTCTTTAAAAAGGTTTGTGATTGCAAACAACTGGGCTGTAGCTTGCAGTTTAAAGAGAGCAGCTGGAATACATTTTTCATGCAGCACTGTCAGTCGCCGCATTGGCTTCTTTGTGCTCTGCCCTACTTTGAGGAGGAAGCTCGCTCGCTCACGTGCTGGGGTGATGATATCTAGCCCCTTTCGCTGCTGACCCATAGAAGTTCAACAAGCTGCCACTGCTCGAGACAAATAAATGTCCCAACCTCATCAGCTGTGTCCTGTTGGTCTTTCCTGGCTGGCCCCTACAGAGGCTCCTTTGGCCCTGGTTGCCCAAGCTTAATGAGGCTGAAGTCACCCACCAAGTCTGCAACATGCAGGGAATCCCCAAGTATAGGGCTATTTTACAGCTTGGTGTACTGCTGGGAAAGGGGTGATAGAGGGATGTTCACTTTATTGGCTGGTGAGCATCGTCCTGCAGCCCAACAGTGACCTGGGTATCTCCATCTACTGATGGAGAAGATATAGTAGCACTAGTCCCCACCATGGGTCTCCTGTGGCAGATACATCAGTAGGATTAGAACAGTGAAGGGGCCACGTGTAACCTGGAGAAAGGGGGGTCCTCCATCCTTGAGTTGTAGCCTGGGAGAGAGACTTTTGGGATGAGTACTGAGTTTTCCTATAATGGGGCATACTTAAACTCTGGATTTTGTATATGTGAGCTCGTGCTGAGGGGAGGCAGGTGGAGAGAAAAGTTTCCTGCATGGAAAAGCACAGCACCTCCTTGCATTATATCAGTTGCTCAGCACATTATAAAGAAGAGGATGACAAGATATGTGCTTCAAGGCAGGAATTTTCCTGGGATCTCTGGCTTCCTGCTCAGATCCTCAAAACAAGCTCTGGGAAGGGTACAGGTTTCGTGTTGGCCCTCATCCCCCTGGGGAATGGGGACCTCGGCTGTTCTTTCAGTATCTCCCCATCAGATCCACAAATTGAACCTTTGGAGCAGTTTAGGTATTTTCTTTTTAATGGGAGTGATGGATTGGCCTTCAGTGGCTGAATGACCTTTCTGTTCCAGTCTAGACAGCTGCAGAGAGTTTGAGAAGCATGACTGGATCAGGCCCTTAGGAAATGCTTTCACTAAAGCACTTTATGTATATTCAGAGAGCTCATGAATCACTAGGATTTGCAGATAACCCTACCCTTAAAATATAGTAGATTATATTCATTTTAATATTTACCCAGGTAGGATGCAAACTGTGTGGCCGTGAGGTGAAGCACGGCGGTGAGCGATGGCTTGTCTGCATTGTTTATAGATGAGTAATTAGAGTTGCTGTGCTGAGGCTGTGGGATGGGGACCAAACTGACTGGATATTTATTTACATGACTCAGTGAATGAAGCTGGGTTGGAGGCATAACTTATAGGTGTTATTCTTTCTCTCCTTCTTCTGCCTCCTGCCCCAAAAATGCAATTTTGGAGTATCCATAGCTTCTTTACACTGTGTCTTGACACTACTTATTTTGAACACCATCTTCCTTTACTGAGATGTACAGAAAATGAATTAGCACAAGCTGGCACAGGTAATTAATAATGTGTGGGCGAGAGAGGGAGAAGACTTTTTAAATGGCTTGCACTACATTTATAAATCTGTCTTACAGTGTTCACTGCTTGTAGTTATGGCTAAGGATGCTCAGCTGCCCCTCATCTACCACCTCATACTACTCACTGCTTTCTCCCATTTGATGCCATCACTGCAGAATATTTTAACTGCTGTAAATAATCTTAGAATTTCAATTATGTATTTACACTTAAATATTGCTGATAAGTAATTATAAATAAAAGAGACAGCTGCACGTTGATCAAAGGCATGAGGTATAATCTGGGAAAGCTGAAAATTTTGATAGATGATATTTTTACACTGGAGATGTCTCTGCAAGTTCCCCCAGAATATTTTCTGCTGGTTTAAAGTGTATGCTGTTATGAAATTATTGTAGAAAGCAGGACTGAAAGGAAGGCATTATTCTAAGAAAAAAGAAGGTTTTTTCTGCAGGCATTTGGATTTTAAACTACTGAAAAATGTGTAAATAATTTGAAAATGTAGATCCTTTGGTCCAAAATGAAAATATCATTTCTATTCCAAATTTTATTATGAGAGTGCCTTTTCAGTTTTCCACCTGCTTCAATTGAATTGATAAATAGTCTGTACACAATCATTTTAGCTTATAAGAGGGAAAGCATTTTAAGGGAACTGTGGCAATAGAAACATTAAGGCACTTAAATTATGTGGCCCAAAGCCAAAGGATGAAGTGGGACCAGAATCTCACCAAGCATCAGGTTATTTTGGTTTATGTTCCTCTACATACCTAGTTCTGCTTGTGAAGGATTAAAATGCTGAATAGCAGATTGCTGTTTTCATATATCTGTCCAGAGCACATGGACTTGTGTCTGCAAGGTAGTCACAGCTGTGGCTATGCTATAATGCAGTGTTTTGTACAGGTGGACTCAATTGCTGTCCCACAAATATTTCCTGTACATCTCTTTTTTAAAAGTATATCGGCTTTGTTTTAAGGATCTTCACAAAGCTGGAGAAAGAAGCATGGGAAAACAAGAGTTGGCCAGAAGTGGGTTTTGTACATCTCTTAGGTAGCTGCCCTGCAATTGAAGTGACCAGGGGATGACTTAGCCAGGTTGCTTGCTCTCCGTGTCCTTCTGCATTTTTCACCTAAGTGACTCCTCTGCCCTCTCCACTTTCCCTAATATACCAGGATTGTGCTTTGACTGTCGTGTCACAGAAGCAACACCAGTCCTGATTCTCCAACCTGCTCCTCCTTTGTAAGACTGTAAGAACCCAAACGAAGACCAGATGTACTGGCACATGAGGTCTGCCTTTCCTTCTTTCTTTCCTGTAGTATCTGTAGTTACTGAACATAGTGCTTACTGTTGCTGAAGGCAGCTTTATTTATATATATATATATATATAACACTCAGAAACAGTTATTTCCTTTCTGGAGGTAGTTATTTGTTCTTCTGTAATAATTTGTATATTCCCTAAATGCCAAAGAGATATTCTTCTTGCTAACTCTGGCTAAAATAAAATCCAACAGAGGAAACCACTGGCTGTATGTTTGGGCAGGTCAGGAAAGGGGCAAGCTGATTTATGCTTCCAAATGACCCAGTGCCATGAAGCGTTTAAAGGCGTGCTCGCTTCCAAACATGCGAGGGGTCCCCAGTTGCCACCGCCATGCACAGTGGAGCAGAAGCCCCCCACACCAGCCACAGGAGGAGGGTACCAGGCACTGCCCACAATGTGCTGTACAGAGAGATGCTGGTTCCACCTCCGCCCAATGCAAAAGGCAAGAACCAGGGAAACTTGTGCGCTCAAGTCGTTTAGGTGCTTCCCAAAATCCTACACAATGTACCAAAGTGCCAAAGTAAATGAACAAATCACATTTTTAGTGTTTTGCTTGTTTCGTTTGATAGATTGCCAAGTGAGAAATTTCAAGGGGTCTACAAGTCACTCAGGTGAAAGAGCAACTTTCTGCTGTATTTTTCATGTGAATAAAAAGCTGATCTATAAAGGATTAGGAGCTTTTATTCAGAGTTTGAACTTTAACATTCCTCAAGCCTTGAATTTTTAATCTTCAAAAGAAAGTAGTCATTTCATGGCGAGTTATGAAACGTGAATTATTTATTCCACCAGTAAATATGTAATTAGGCATATTTTGAAAATCTGTAATTAATCCCTCACCCCTTAAACCCATAAGAAATGCTAATATGCCTCTGAGGTAAGGCAGGTTTCTATAAAGGGCATTATGTAAGCTGTTCTGATCTGTTGTGTAATTATGTTTGCTGTCTGTAGTGGAAAAAAAATCCTAGTGAGAATTTGTTGTGGAGGAGAGGGAGAAAGGGAAGAAAATGCTTTGCTCCTCACTGAGCAGGAGGCAATTATTAAATGGCAATATAGCCAAAGCTTTTCATTTGTTTGGGTTGGGTTTCAAAGGGTGCAGTGCATTCATCGGGCAAGAAAGTCAAAGCTGCTTATTTTATTCCTTCTTGATGTAGTAAACTATCAGCCTTACCTCAATAACCCCATAGTTGAGGAGCTGTTTAGGCCTGGCTCATACACCCAACAGCTCAGTACAACTGTTTTCTCCCCTTCATCCTTTTGCTCCAGCAGCAACCCCCAGTGGATTTTTCCTGATAAAACAGGAAAATCGCAGTACCACAGTATCACAAGGTTGGAAAAGACCCCTGAGATCATCTAGTCCAACCTAGAATCCAAGCAGTACCTTTTGAACCTTTTCCTGTTCACTTTTTCATCTTGCTTCCTAATAACACAGTATAAAGAAATATGACCAAAAAGAAATATATTTTTATATATTTAAAAAAATAGGGAGATATATATATCTCTCAAAAAGTCTTTCCAGATGCAAAGTCTTTTGGAGCAAGGAAGTCTGTTGAGAAGTAAAATATAATTGATCTGACTAATTTTACCATTGTAGAAGGCCCAAGACCACATTGCTAAGCTCAAGCATGGTTTTAGCTTGGAACGCCTGGACGTATTTTAAGAACCTTTCACTAACAGCAACTGCCAGGGCTCTCTCACTTCACTATGAGTCTCTTGTTGTCGTTTTAACAAGTTGCCCTACTACTTGAGTTGATGAAAGCAAGGAGAAGTTTAAATGTCCTTGAGCGCTGTTTTAGTCAAAATTTGGAACACTGGCACTTAAGGGCCCCATAAGGGGCCAGCAACATTGCACACATTGGAAAATATTATATTGATTGACACAAAAGGCAAGCAGATGAGTTCATGCAGATATGTTCATTGTTGATTAGTAAATATGGCCACCTGATAATAACATCAGTAGCAGTAGGTTGCTGATTTCCAAAGCAGAATACTAGGAGAGAGATTTTTCTGTATGATGTGCCCTGTTTCCTGTACTCAACTACTGTCAGAGTCATAATTTTTAAGCTTAGTTTATTATTTCCTCAGCTTATACCAGTGGAGGGAGGTGGAAAACATACTTCCTTTTTCTCCATGTAGCTTTTTACCTTTGTCCCAAAGCAAGGACCTTGGATAGAACCTGTGACCTCAAAATTTCTGGCCTCTAGAGCCCGCTGAAAGAGATACCTTTCAATATATGCTGAGCTTGCCCACCACATGTGGTACTCCCAGAAGTCAACCAGTTTGGGCATCAATCAAGCAGATGTACAACCTGCTCTCTTCTGAAATGTAGTCAGCTTTAGGTTAGAGAAGTTCTAGCTCCTAAAACTATGCAGCAAGAGGAAGGTGCCTGTAGAAGGGGAAAAATACCCTCAGGCTGTCACTCAACAGGAATTTATCTATGAGTCAATGACATCTGCAGAGTGGTTACAGCGCCATTGAAGTCAACGTGGCTTTTTTTTAATCTGAATTACTCTAAAGCAACCAGAAATACAGCTTTCTGTAGAAGTTGTTAACCTGCTGGTGGATTTGTCATGAGTATTTTGGTGTTTGTTATCTTTATTAAAGGCCTTGGAGATGTGAGATGATGTGAGAATCTCATCTTTTGTTTGAGTCAAGCAAGCATGCCATCTGAGAGGATGTTGCTTCACTGGGGACAAAGTCCATGAAAATATAACCTGCTCTGTTATTATTTATTGTTCCGAAAGCCTTTAATGCCTAGGCACCCTCTTAGGAGAAAGAAAGACATTTCCAGGGAGTCATTTATGCCATCTTAAATAGATGTGTCAGCTTTTCCATACCCATTAGCACACAGCAGATGGACAAGACATCTAATTTTCTGGTGCATGAGTAGTTGACTGAGGTGAGTAGAAAGTCCGATTTAAGCTCTCAGAGAACCTAGCCCAGACAGCAATTATGAAAAGCTTCATATGCATCACTGAAATTTTATTATTTTTAACCCCAGTTGATAATTTCTGGGGTCCTAAATTATGAGTATTCAGCGCTGATGCTTGGCAAAAATGTGCCTGCTTATTTTTATTTCAGTAACACATAAGTAAAAAATAGACTTGTTTGCATTTCCAGGGACAGTAAAAAGGGAAAATAAATTCCTGTTATGTGAGCTTTCCAATGAGGTTTCATTTCAGTTTTCAGTTCATTTTGCAAAATGAATTTACAATAGAAATTTTATAGCCGAAATGCTGGTTTCAGCGATGGGGAGATAAAGCTCTCCTCAGACTGCACTTCTGGTGCAAAGAAGTATCTGTGTCAACAAAAACATCCTCAGAAATGTGAAGGACTGCTGCAAAGAGGAAAGGAATAATCAGTTCTCCATGCCTCTTGCAGACAGGTCAAGAAGTAATGGGCTTAAATTGCCGAAAGATTCAGATTAAAACCGTCTTGTGATAAGGACAGTAATGCACTGGAAGACACAGCCTGGGGACGTGGCAGTGTCTCCAGCACTGAAAGCCTTACAACTCCTAAGATAAGCATCTTTTAGGAATGACACAGGTGCCATGGGCTGGGGAAGGGACTGGTGACCTCTGGAAATCCCCTGTAGCCCTTTGAGGTGATGACTAGGAGCGAAGCTCTTTACTGAGGCCTGCAATGTGAGGCAAGTAGAGAGTTGAGTCTGTTGCTGGTTGTCATCTGTGACAGGGACCCCACGCTCTTTGTTCTGGGGAGCAGCAGCAGCAGCAGGACTGGAGCTCTGAAGACAGATAAATTAGTTTGGAGAAAATAAGGACTAGCACACCTAATTTCAGGAAAAAATAACGCAAATGGGATAGAATGAGTCTCAGGTCTTTCAATGGATCTTCTCACTGTTTTTCTGATGAGGTCTTAGGGCAGGTCTTTGCCCATCTTTCTGGTTGGCCACAGATATCCACAAGTGAAAGAGTGGGAGATGTTGGAGTGTTTCATTTGCCCCATTCAGCTCTACGGGAGACAGCCAAGATTTAGAGGAGAGTGAAAAAGAGATGGACATGGTGGGAAATGTTGTGGAGGGAGAGAGGACACTGAAGTACAAGGAGCCTTTAGAGGGCAGTAAGTATCCTTGAAGGGGAAAAAAAAGAGAAAAAAAGGAGAATGTCGTAGGTGAAAGATGGGACAGAGTGTTCAAGAGGGACCCAGAAGGAAATGCTCCAGGATTTAGGTTGACAAACCTCCAGACCGCACCAAACTTCTCAGGATTGCTCATATCTGACTGGTTTCTAATAATGCCCATGTTATGAAGCTTTTGCTAATAACCATAGGTAAACAATAAGGTTGTAATAAATATGTTTCTGCTTGGCCCCTGCCCAGATGTTAGTGGAATATTGGTACTTTCTGTCTTTTAAACTCAGGATAGGGTGGTCCATGGTTCAGTACAAAAGTAAAGAATCAATAAAACAAATAAAATCTGAAAATCTGGAAATGATAGCCGGTGCTCTCATGTGCCATTAAATGGTCCCTCCCCTGGGAAAGGAACAGATTCTTGGTCCCCTTTTTCTGTAGTAAAGTTGCTCTTGTACCACAGTGACTGCATATCACAAAGTAAAGTGTGGCAGCACATACATGCTTGCCTTGCCAACTGGTCCTTGTTAGTTGGTTTGAGCAAAAAAACATGGGAGAAATTTGAAGTGAGATGGCATAAATATCTAAACCCAGGGTCTAACACACCATAGCTGACCTGCTAGCTTATCCGTGGGTCACCACTTCCCGAGTATGTTTCATATAATTACTACATTACATATTTAATTACGTTTATTTTCCTTCTTGCGGTGTTCATGTCTTACATTTCTTCTTCAACGTATATAGTACCCCAGCAACATCCACATTTATAATTACAGAAGATAAAGTTGTAATATTCCTGAGGCAAAACTGCATTTTAACAACTGTGCTAATGTGGAAAACAACTTGTGCAGAATAAACATGCCCTACAATTAGTGGTAAGCCGACATTTTTCATGGTTACCTTACATATAAATAAACTCAAGCCACTGACAGTTTTCCTGAGGGCTTTTATCTCTGCAGTCCCAAAGCTGCAGACAGATTTGTTGTAAGCAACACTATCACCATAATAAATTTGAAAACCCATTATTTTTTTTAAAATTCATCTACTTTTGCATCTGCATAGCTTAGGGCTGGGCCCGTGGGTCTGATATTGTCTGTCTGATGAACCATCACAGAGTCCTGGGCTCCCCAAAGCCTATCATTTGGCTGAGGCTAACAGGAGGTGACTGGGCAAAACCGTTTCACCTGAGGGTGGGCCAGGTCACAGGTCACTTGTAATAGCTTCTCCGTGCATCTCCAGACCTGTAAATGAGACCAGAGTCTGCCTCGCTCCACTACACTTTCTTTGTCTTAGACGGATGCTCTAATCAAACAAATTACTTAGCCCGTGATCACAGCCACTGAGCCAGAGATGGTTTTGCAGACGCTTGTCTGGAGCCCTCCGAGCCCCCTCGACCGTGCAGCACCACTTTAAAGAAAGGGCTAATGTTTTCCACCGAAGGTAATAAAAAGATGGGCGGTCACTCGGCTAAGCCAGCCTTAGAAAAAATTCCCGGGGACAAGGCAGGGCACATTTTGACATGATCAGCAGAGCTTGCTTCAGCCAAGGGCATCTACATGAAATAAAGAAGGGGCTGGTTGCCATCAGTGCAGGTGTGCAGGTGGTAATGCTCCACCAACCCAGCGGGTCTTGGTACAGCCTAGATGTTGCATCAGTCAGGGAGCAGGTGTACCTTACCTCTGGGTGATGCTAAATTTTGCCTGGTTTTTGGTTTTGTTTTTTAAAAAGGGAGAAAATCAAGGTGGACAAAAAGTGTACATATGGGGAAAAAGATGAGCCCAACCATAAATACGTGGACTCATCCAGCACTGATGAAGAAAAGCAAACAGGCGTGGTTTTGTAAAATTTTGTGTAAAGGTGTTTATTCTAAAATTCAGCCTTAGGTAGAGGATTTAAAACTAATCAGCCTGCTACAAATATATGATATTAGTCTTGAATTTATTTATGGCACAGTCCTTTAGTTTTATTTATTGACTGTCATTTCCTACTGTACTGCACGCAATGCTGTCACTGTATTTTCTTAAAACTTTCACAATAAATTTGTAAACATAACAAAATTCCAGACATCCTATATATTTCTGCTGCATTTTCCAGACACCTTGGCTTTTGTAAACGTAATGTCGGTTGTTTACTTGATCCCAACTCTGAGAAAAAAAACCCTAGGTACTTTCAAGTTTAGGATCTTTTGCGTGACTGTAAAAGAGAAAGAAACCGGTTTTGACTCAGAGAATGAGCTACTGCAAGCAATCTGTTGCTAATATAGTCTAATTGCTAGTGATATTTTGAGAAAACAATTAAACTGGAAGTAGGGTTGCTTTGGTGTTTATGGTCTGTGACAGCCTCTTTTGGAAACAGGCTTGAAAATCTGCCAGACAGAGGCTACGATGACGTGTGAATAATACTTATCATCAATACAGAGGAAGCCAGCGAAGAAGGGAACTGCAAAACCAGGGCAAACTCACCTGACAGACGTGTCAGGATGAACAAAAAGATGTTATGTTGTCAGTGGCAGGTCCGTCCACTTCCCTGTATTCACACCCTATGGCATCGCTGTCCCTCTTTTACGGCACTGGGACTGTGAGGATGCTTAGGTGCCTGGTGGATACAAGCTAAAAAAATCTGCATTAATTTCATTGTTGGAGGGAAAGGTACCGCATACTGGAAGAAAGACATTTGAACCATGACTGTAACAGCTCAAGGGAAAAGTCTGGGCAAAATTCCCATGGATTTCCCCGCATCCAGGTTTTCACTGCTGGTTGTCACTGTGATTAGTTCAAGGTGTAAACAGACATGCCCTCTGCAAGCAGCTGTGATGAAAGAGGAGGTTGCCACCTACCACCAGACCTCCTGCTTGTTCTTTAACACCGTCTGCTGGAAAAAAACACCTCCTCCTATCCACCTGCAAAACCATTCACCCGGGTCCAGCCAGCCCCATTTCAAGCACCACCAGACTATGCTCCTGCTGAAATGAGGCTATTCCTGTGCAAACCTGATGGCCTGTAGCCATTGGAAGGAAGCTGAGTAGGGATAAAAATGTTGGCCTGACACTAAGAAAAATACTGTGAATCCAGTCATATGGCTGGGTCAGGAGTATTTCTTTGTGTTCTGGTCAAGCCATCACACACATGCTACAGGAGAAATAGCGTTGAAGGCAGAAGGGGCTGCAGCAGTTTAAGAGGTTTTGGTACAAAGAGGCCAGATCATTGGAAGTAGGTAACACGCCACACTAGCCCCAGGGGCCTCTGTAAGGGAACAGATGTACACCTGATGCTGATTACTGAACTTGGTGCCACTGGTGTTCAGTACCATCTCCAGCCCAAAACATCCTGGCCTTCAGCAAGTGCTGAGTGTGTGGTGCTCCTCCTCGGTATCAAGAAGTTCAAGCGTGGCAGAAAAGATTACTTAGCTCCATCTGTATTTTGATGGTAAGTTGCACAGTTTGCATTTGCAAGATTTTCTACTGTGACAGAAAATCTAGAAAATACTCCTTTATATCTCCTATGAGAACATTAATGTTCACAATGTCTTCTAGCTCCAGAAACTGGAGACTTAGAAAAAGCATCAGTTGCCATCTAAGTAGGAACAAAATCAGGTGAAGAGTTTTGATGGTGAGAGCCAGTGTCTCAGGAGCTCTCTCTTTTTTGCCCTCTATGGAGAATTGCTCACATCAAGACCTTAAAACCCCTCTGTAAAAGCTGTTTGCATGCGAGCAGATGGTATTTCATTGTCTTTTGCTACTGATCTTGAATTATCAGCTTTATAATGAAAATGCCAATTCAGCCTTGACTGCTCTGCTATAACTCTACTAGGACCACTATAATGCACACACTATATATACTGAATATTTATTATGGTACTGTGTGTATTATTTATTGTATATGCAACATATTTTGTAGGTGAAAAATGATACCTTATCTAAGTCAATGAGCATAACCAGGAAAAATATGGCAGAGTAATCATGTGATTCATAATTGACATCTGTTCTCCAAAGACTTGGACAGAATCTGAATTTTCAGCGTACACTAGAAACGCTCTTAAGTTTGCTGGCCTGGGTATAACCATGCCATCACTCTATCCAGCAGCTCCATCAGTCTTCAGTATTTCCATAATTCCCTGGGTGCAGAGGAAAGCTGGGCCAACACAAGTTGAAAATATTTCAAGAAGTTGCAAAAAACTGCTGATGTTTTCAGTGTCCTCAAACAAGCCAAGGAAGCATTTTTTTTCTGTCGAGGTGCTAATGAAGACCAGGCAATGCACCTTTTTAGGGTTTTTGTAGATTCACAGTGTATTTTTACATATGTGTGTGTGTTCATCTATATAAGAATATGTATGTGCCATTTTTGGGGAAGCATCGTCTGCTCCAGTTTCACCACTGTTGATATCCACCATGCAGTCTGTATGTGACCAGACCAGTGAGACCTCTGTAGCCTCACAATCTCCAGCACTGACTCTTTGGTTCTATCCTGTCCTAAACTTCCAATTCATAAATGTGCATTTTTCTGACACAACACAGAGGTTCCTTGCACCTATTTGGAGCAATGTATGCTCAAATTGCTAAGAAAAGAGAATTTGGTAGATTGGAGGTCATTGGCTTTTATCACTTCAGTTCCTGCTGGTCATAAGAAGTTCGTAGTGCAGTGAGTGAACTGGCTGCATTCAGGTCCTCCTAATAGGCTATCTCATAAGCTTAATTATTAATCAAATTTCCAGATTCAATATATTAATGAGATACATAGACATCAGTAAGCAAATCCCCAGAAGAAAGTAGGGCTGCAAAAAAAAACACCCACAGAATTTACATAGTGTACCTACATCTGGTCTCATCTAGTCTACAGAAAGGAGAAGGGTGAAATATCAAGAAATGGATCTGAGTGAAGCTGCTCAGTTCAATGAGCACCACAACTTGGGAAGTTTTTCTTTCACTGGCCTAACTTTTCCTGATTTTTTAGATTCTTTAGTGTCTGCTACTGTGACTGGGAGGAATACAGAGCCATTTCAGCGTGCCACACCCTGTGGGACGGTGGAGAGGAGGGGATGATGAAGGATTTATTACTGTAAACAACAACAGGGATGTAGCGAGATTTTTAGAACGACCATCCAAATCACATTATCGATGGCATCTGCAGACTAACCCACATCTTCATTGGCGTTGTTCTTGCTGCAGGAACACGGCCAACTTTGTCACAGCAAACTGAGATAGTCTTCCTTGTTAAAGTCTTCTTTTTTATGGACAGATAAGGCTCAGTTTATAGCACATTTAAAAGCTATAATTGAAGAAGACATAGGCTTCACCACTTTGATATGCAAAAGAAAACAAATGTTATGTATATATGGGGGGACTAATCCTGTTCTTGCTGAAGCCTTTTGAAAGAGTCCCAGGGACTTTGTAGAGACTTTGAATTACAGCCAGTTTTATTTTTCCTTTTTTTTTTTCAATTCCCCTCTCACAAAATGTCAGGATTAAATATTTTAATTCAAAATGGCACCATGGTGCCTTGCAGCGCTGTGGTCTGGGCCCCTTTCCCCAGCAGCCTCCAGCACTTTTCCCAGCGGTGAGGCACGCAGCCGGAGCGCAAACCTTCCTCTAGTGGAGCCGCGCCTGGGAGGTGCCAAAGAACTGCAGAACAAGACCATCATTAGCTATCAGACCAGCTGTTTTATACATCCAAAACACACAAAAAATACATAGTTTATTTGACTCAGCGAACTGCTGGGGAACCTGCATGCTGTTTTCAATGTGCCTGCTCGAGAGTCAAACACAATGCCCTTTTAGAGATAATTTTAAAGTGTTTCAGATCTCCTGAGTATGCCAGCTCAATGGCTATAAAGTCAGCAACCAGGGCATTACACCAGTTGAGCAAATCTGGTTTGGTTACGCTGCCCTTGCCCCAGGAGGAGCTGGCAGACAAGGCAGGGAGGAGAATCACTTTACTGAGAGCAGGAGAGAAACTGGGCTTGTGAGTCATGGCTGCAAGAAAAGCCTCTTAAAAGAAGTGTTGAATTTTAATGAAAGCAGCTCATAATACGTAAGAGAGAGAATGCTGTTATGCCTAAGTGGGCTTGCTTACATGTCTAGCCTGGGAGCTGTTTTGGAGCCTCATGGTCTGCATCATGGGACTCGGCGTGCTGTGGAACAGTGTTCTGGTAGTCAGTTGTCTTTGTACACTCAGCATGTGCCCATTCATATAGATAGGTGGACAGATGCACATACATACAATACCAACATATGCATATGTACTTATGTGTAGGTGCTTAGGCTTCTGTACATTTTTATGAGATAAAAAAACATTAAAAAGAAAGAAAAATCTATATAATGTAGGTACATAAAAATATAATAAACATGCATATTTAGGTACCTCTTGAAATTTTGCCTATGTACAAATGTATGTATGAAACAGTGTTAGAGTTACTGTATCTATATTCAGATAATATAGGATGAGCCAGATTATGTAACATTCATAGTGGCTAATTGCTACAAAGCAAATCAGAGCAGCCAAGCTATCCTTCTCCTATATGGGTGAATTCAAGCAGACTGCTGCAATGGCATCATGACCAGCTTCCCCAAGAGGATTTCTGGAAGTGGTGCTTAGAAATGTCCTTGGAGTGAAGTCTTTTGCTTTAAAAGTAACCAGGCTGCCTTGGTGAGGATTTAGCCACCACCCGACACCCACAACTTTGCTCATCTGACAGCTCTCTGACAGTGAGCGGGGTTTCAGCTTGTGAACATCAGCTTTAGGTACATTTGGAAGTTTAAAAATGAATCATCATTTGCTAATAGACCTATCTCCTAAATGCTTCTAATATGCTTCTTATCACATCATTTAAGCATCCAGACTGATATTAGGAAACATCAGTCTCTTGCCAAAAGAAGCTGAAGTGTAATTTCTGAATGCAGCGTTAAGTTCCTTCTAGGTAAAGTAGAAAGGGATTGCCTCCTCTGCCAAAAGGGGTAAAGCAATATTTGTCCTGATTTCTACTGGCACTCACTGGCATGCTGCTTGAATTGGCTGGTGCCCTACTCTCCTAAATTTCACTCAAGGAAAAAAAAACATGATAATGGGGGGGGATAAAATATCATGCGAAAATTGATAGTGTATCTGAAAGCCAAATGGGCATCTCTGACTGCAGCTGTGCCACCTGCCTAATAGTAACACTGAGCCTGGTTTTCAGGCGATTTTATGGGGATAAACTCAACACCCCCCATGCAATTACAAATTCGCTAATAAGCGTGCAACTGAAAGGAAAGCAGGGCAGGGAGGCTGGATGGGCCATGCAGACAGCAGTGTGAGCAGGGGATCCAGTTTTATACAGACCCAGGCCACAGCAGTTTTAAGAAGACAATGCGATTACCCCGATCACAAAATATTGTGCAAGAGCCCAAAGGTCCTTGACGCAGCCAGGAACAGGGATGCTGGGAGCAGGCCAGCCCCAGCCAAAGCCTCTCCCAAGTGGGGCTGTCATCAGTCATCTCCCTTCCCACACATCCCTGAAATGTTAAGGTGACCTTAACTCCATACATGTCTACCAGACATGGGGATTTATCTCCTTTCTACTGAAACTGTATGGCTGAGGAAGGGCAAGAGGGATAACAGCATCCTGGGCTTGAAAAACATCCTCTCCTCCTCTCAAAAAATCCTCGCTGATGCCGGGAACCTGCTGCCTGTATGCAGGCAAACTCCCTTGGCGCTTTTTCTAAGGAGTGATGAAGACATCAAGGTTTATATGGATTTCATTATTATTTTGTTTTATTGTGTTGTTGTATGAGAGGCTTGGGACCCATGGGGAGCTGGAAGATGTTACCATCTAAACTGCGATGGGGAGTAGAGGAAACATGTTGAGGGTGCCTGGTATCAGGGAACGATCTCATCCCTAACCCTATTGTGGTAGGGAAACAATTTCTGTTTACCAACAGGCCTGCCATTGTGCTGCTGGTGCCAGAGGAAACCTGCAGCTGAACAGGTTTGCACAATTGCTGGTGTGGACCCTGCCAGAGCCGTCAGTTCCATGAAGTTGGGACAACACTCAGGGCTCAAGCACGTGGATTCCTCAGCAAGGTAGCCTGAACCTGGCCACGCAGCCCCAGGCTGTTATTATTTTGCTATGAACATCAGGACAGGTCTGTGCTGAAACGCACCCTCTTCTACTTGCTTCCCCACCCTTTTGCATCAATTCATTGGTCCCTGGACCAACGCAGCACGTGGCCATACAAGCAGTTGTGCGGGCACTGCGTGGGGCACAAGCAAGAGGAGGATGAGCTGGTTTATACCAGCCTTTTATTAGTTTTTTAAGCTGCACTCTGTGAAGGTAGTGTTAAGGGTAGGGTTAAGATGTTAAGCAGCGTTAGAGTGTTTCAATCTCCTCGACTCTTTCCCAAACTACTTCCTGCAGAGTTTAGATCATCTCAACGCAAACCGCAGCTTCTCAGGCTTCCTATTCTTCTCTTTTCTCTTTTTACCCCATTCACTTTTAAAATGGGCATTCAATTTTACCTTGTGGACTAGGGACAGAGAGAATTTAAAGCGAGGTGATGTTAATCATGATAGTGGCACTCCAAGAAAGGTAGTTCACATGTACCTAATCTGCCATTTGCACACCAACTGTTGACTCCACTGTCAACATCTCTGAACTGAACCCTCAAAATCCTTCAATCCAGATACGCTGTGTGTCTGGATAAGAAATCTGCAGTTGGTGCCTATCCCCAAAAGGCCATGGAGTCTCAGACAGAGAAAGTGGGAGGGGCAATAAATTCTTTAGTGGCTTCATGGGCCTCACGCAACACAGCTGCACGCTGTTTGTGGGCCCATGGCAGTTTCTGAGTACTCTAGGCTGAAATTTTGAGGGACATCAATATTGCTCATATCCACACTCACATGACTTGAGCTCATGGAGCTACAGATGAGCTAGCATTAATTGAAGTGATTTGAGTGTTTCCAACATTGCAAATCCTTTCTAGAGCAAGCGATGGCTCTACCTGCCTCTCAAGAGAGTGTCATTGCCCACCCTGAGCTCCCACAGCACTATCAACTCATTCTTGAAGCTAGTATAGGTATGTCTCTGGTTGTACAGCAGTAACATCCTTCAGCTCCTCCAGCACATAGCTCTGTTTGCTTTCCATCCTCCACCCTCCTCACGCACCACACCTCCCTCCAATGGCGTGCATTCCTTACAGTTATCGTTACTGGTTCTGCCCCAAAAGTCAGGACTAGAAGATGAAAAGTGATGTGATTTTTCCACAACTCCTTTGAAAAGATGCAAGCAGAGCTACACACAATCTCTTCTGGGCTGCAGCAATGCTAACTTACTCATCTTTCCCCAACAACATTCTCTGCATGTAAAGAGAATGGGATAACACTAGGAGGATGAAACAGAGAGTCAAAAATGCTTTTAATTTACTTAATGATATGGTGTGTGGTCACCACGTAGGGACTAGGAGCAGCCTCCAAGCCTTATTGTTGTCTCTCTGTAAGGGCATTTATTGCAGCATCCCATCTGAACAGAGCAACAAATGCTTCTGCAGTGTCATACCATGTGATTTATGTATATATGCAACCTTGTATTTTGTTTTTGAGGTTGTGGGTTTGTTGGGTTTTTTTTGTTGTCGTGGCTGCTGGCAGATCTGGTATTATTCCCTCAGCCTCTTACAAGCGTACACTGAGCCATTCCCAGGCAGTTGGAACTTTTCCACAAGATGGTACTCAGCCCAGTCTGTAATTGAAACAGGGCATGGATGCTCCTGGGAAAGGCAGACATCAGCCAAAAAAACAGACCGTGATAGTCAGAGATATTTAATATACAAATAAGAAGTTGTTTCATTAATATCTTATAAAAACTGTAATTTACTTCCCAATATTTTAGCAGATTATCTTGATGCAAACAGCAGATGTATTTCAGAATGACGAGACAAATGTTTAGCGAAATTAAAGTTATTCATGTGCAGTCACACAGGGAATATTTGCATGATATTTTACTAATTGCTCCAAACCCTGACTTGTAGCAAATAAACAAACAGGGAGGGAAAATAAACCAGCAGAAAGATTAGCCTCAGGCCTCTCCTTTTAAGTTCTCCAAATCTTTCTTCAACCGCTCATCTTCTTCTGGCAACCCAAGGATTCTTAGTCTCCCCATTGCTCTTCTTAGGCCCGTTATCCTTTTGTAAACTCCTAGTTTTCCCCTGGTACCCAGTTTTCTTTGAAAGGGGCTTGATGTTCTTCTCCCCTTGAAGTCCAAGCACCCTTCCTCCACCTGAAACTCTGCCTACTCCAGTTCCTTATTGCTTGGTTGTGATTGACAGTTTTCCCTAAGCATTTTGGGGAAATGCTTTGCTATTTTACCTAAATCAGAGGTTGCTCCAGATATGATTAGTCATACAGACAAACCCAACACAAAAGTAGTGGATGCTTTTTTAGTGACCAGGAATTCAGACTTGGGTTACTTTAGCCTTCTCTTATGAGTTTCAGGTTACAGCAGAGAGAATCGAGTTGTAGTTGATGGTTGTTATGATATTATTTTATGTCAGGTCTATTTATTTGCCCTTCTGGAAAAGAGAATGTATTTCAAGAAGTCAAAATATTTTGTTTCCCTACATTCAATTGCAAGAGGAGCCTTAGGTGAGGTAAGAAAAATGTATGTTTATCAAAATTTTGGAGTGCAGTAGATGGCTACATGTTTGTTTATATTTCATACTCTCAAACTGAAGGAACGCTGAGGGTGCAAAAAAAACAAGCAGTGGGAAGTTAGATAAGGTCAGAATTAAAATTGATTCATGTTACATAAAAATCACATTGACTGCAAGAACAAGTAAACTGCAACACTGGAAAGACAAGCCCTCAGTTTCACAATACAGTTGCTTTTTAGCCAAGGTACTGGAGCACCCCGGTTTGGTTGAGGCTTTCAGGTCCTCATGTCCAGCCTGACACATGATGCACACCTCCTCTTAGCTCATTTAATGTGCATTTGCAGGATCCTGCTGGCCAGTATTTGCGTTTTGACTGACATTTTCCTGGTGGTTGTGAGGTGCAGGTGGATGGTGATGCTGAACTAAATGCACAGGTAGGTGCTAAAGATTTCGTAGATTATAAGATCAACTGTACATCTGAGATTTTTCTAAAGTACTTTGCTTCTGTAGGTCGGTTATCCTCTAACCTGATTTTTTTCTCTTTTTACTTGTAGCAACCAAGCTGACACAAAAGGCAACAGGTGTATTGTCTGATCGGTAAAGCGAAGGAAAGAACAGGTCATCATTGTTATTATCCTTATTTCTTTAAAAGGGGGGGGGGGCCATTCCTGAAATTTATATTTTGAGTGCAGTAACGTCTTTCTTTGGCCTTTCCCATCCTCAGGAATATGTAAAAAGGAAATGTTTTATTTTAACAGAGTTGAACATAAAACACACCCTTGCCACTGCATAGAATTCCTTAAGTTAAATCACAGAACTCAGCATAAGTTTCTTTTTCTTTTCCCTCTTGGTCTTTTATTTCATTGAAAGGAGCCCAAAGTATACTATTCGTTCAGGAAGCATAAATCGTATTGCTGGAAATAATAGCAATCTCCTAAGCAAAATCCCATAGGACTCACACCACTCTGCTTTCTGAAAAGCTGCATTCAAGTACATCCAGCATTGCCTTTTTCTTGATGGGCGTCCTGAGCACTGTGCTCATGGTCATGCACAGGGAACAGGGGAGGATGCCAAAGCAACTGGGTCTTTTTGAGTTAGGGTGTTTCTGGTGCTTTGGCCCTTAAGGGCAGGCTTGTGTCTTGGGAGAAGCTGTCAGACCCCTGCCCAGCCATCCTAATTTTGGTCCCTATTCTTGCCTTTCAATATGTAACTGCCATAAATGTAAATAAAAGTTATGTACACGCATGGAGGGGGAAATAGATGCATTTATCTTGGCTCAAGACAAGCAGCATCTCCCCAAGGAGCTACCTAGGGGGTTATTGAGAAGCCAACAGCAAACTGCGGTGGGCTGTACCTTTATAAATGTGTGTTGCAGAAATTACTGGCACGTTGCTGATGGTTTTGGTGAACAAACAGTTTATTTCTGGGCTGAGAAATATTCCAGTGTAAATACTCAACTGGCAGATAGCTGGAAGTTTGCCACTTGAAGTTAAAAGGCCCGTGACCAATGGTGTCAGATTAACATTTCCAAGTTGGACAATGTACAAATGGTGTTCTTGGACTGGAATAGAAATAGATGAAAGTGGTCTACTGCAGTGCAAATAACAAACTGGCAACCAGCTGGTCATTGGAAAGAGAACATGTTATGGGAATATGCTTTCTGCAAAAATACTTTATTTTGGAGATAAGCATTAACAATAGGAAGATGAGACTTGTTTAACAAGAACCATATGCTCACATCCTGTTTTTATTTTGCTCAATGGAAAAGCCCTGATTGTCTTTCGTGGGTGCAGGAGGGGGATTACTGATAATAAATAAGTAGTACAATAAGTTGCCCAATCCACTGTTGCTTTCCAAAGGTGTAAACAGATTATTTTTAACCCATGTGTTGATATTTCAGGAGACAATAACTGAAAGGAAACAGAATTAAAGGGGCTTGTTGAAAAACAACTTCTTCTGGCAAAATAAGCCAAGATAAAGATCCGTTCACAATGAAGTTATAAAACCAGTGCAGCAACATTTGCAAACTGATAAGTGGAGAAGTAGCGGATGGGTTCATTCAAAAAATAAACAACGTGAAAAAATACGGATCACGTATGCAGAGGCTTGCATCTGCCTTTGGATATAAGTAATATTCCCATTGATTCTCATGTGTCTGAAGACAGCTTATAACACTCAAGGATATCAAAATTGCACTGCGTTATATATTTAGATGCATCGTATTTCTAACCCAGCTAGTTTTACTCTGAAAGTTAATTTTCCCGTCTTTTTGTTTTAAAGTACAGATAATAATGGAAGCAGAGGGAATTTGGAGCATATCTAGATTCGGATGTTCAGTTCTACTGTCTTTGTTTGTCTCATCTTTTCACTTTGAACACTTCTTCCTCATCCCCTTCCATAGGACTCATTTCTCCCTTGCCTTTACCCTGATGGCAAAACGGTATTAAAACTTTCCTGTGTTTCTTTTGGATTCTTGATGGCCACCATAACCCTTCCATCTAAAAAATACTAAGATCCAGCCCAACTTTTTAGCAGTTTAGAAGTTGTTTCAAGGCAGCCCAACAATGAAGATGATCCCACGCTGAGTACTCGTGATGGAAGTGTGATCCTGAAAGGTTCCTTGAAATATTGGGAGGTTTCTTCCTCATGGCTCAAGGAAAACTTCACACAGGTGAGCCCTAGTGGAACAGCATTTTAGATGCCAACTCCTCCAAGATTCAGTTTTCCAGCAGTTTCCTAATAAAAGTGAATGAGAGGAGACAGGCTCGGTGTCCATTTATAGAAGCAGCATTAATTTGACAACGTTGCCAGTAAATAAACAGCCCCTAAAGAGTGGGACCATGCCACCCCACCGTCCAGCTCCCCTAAAGCTAGGGAGAACTCTGTGATTCCATCCCTCTTATTCCCTTGCTTTTCTTTTCCCCAAGCAGCAGGGATAGCTGAAGAAGCCCATCATCATTTTATTGCTGTTTCTAATAAACACATATGGTGATGCATATAACAAGAACAACAGCAAGTTCCTATTGTTCAGTGCACAGCCATATGTGGGCTGTCCAGCGGCTCAGCAGCTGCATCGTGAACATTCAGGAATGTCAATAGCCCAGAGAGAAAGGAATGATTTTTAAGGGCTCTGAGCCTCACAAATAGTGTGTCTGCTTTACATACCGCTGTTGCTAAAACAACTTCTGACCGTGGTGTGCCAAAAGCACAGATGCGACGTTAGTCACTGCAGAAGTTTATAAGGTGATTAAATTGTTAGCAATTGCAATGCAGAGGCTTAAATGTTAGATGGGATCACGTTGAAGGGAACTTTGCGAATCAAAACCTCCAAAACATATCTATATACAAAAATAAATCTTCTATGTATATACATGCAAATGCTTCTCTACGTATGTCTTTATACAGTTAATCCTTTTTTTTGACGTCATAAACTTAGGCACTTGCACGTCTAGTACTTCATGTAATGAAATCTTTTACCCCAGCACTAATCCATATTTATTTTATCCTGTTGTGCAAGGTTGAAAGGCATGCGACTTACTAATAGTTTGTTCTTCGTTAGCTACATTTCCCTCTGGCCTCATATGGCTCTGCTTGGGCTGGGTGATGCATACTTGAGTGATGCAGAGGCAGCCCAAATGTGATGGTTAGGATGCCTTGTGTACATCTGTGTTTCTAACACTCTTCTTTTCCTGATGCCATATTTACACAGCAACCTGACTGAAAATGAACAGCCCATCTGTACATCTTTTTTTCCATCAGTGTGGTTAAGGGGGGGAAGAGAGAGACTGTGACTGAGGGAAAAGAGAAATAAAACTTAAAAGCAGGCAACATTTTTCCAAATTTGGACAAACACAAGCAGGCAAGCGTATCTTTATTTAAGTACTTGAATAATTTAACTGATGTTTTTTGTATGTGTGTGAGATGCTGAGCACTACAAATAAGAGGAGAAAGAGAAAATTGTAAGTGATCCAAAAATGAACTACTTGGATATGTCTCCAAGCATCATTTTTAGAAATCTGATATAAATATCCAAGTATAAGTGGTTTTGGTCAGTGTTTCTAATGCATGGTGGGAAGTTCTGGGTTTGTACTTCTTTTGCATACATACCCACACAAACACACACCATATTCGTGGCACAAAAATTACCAGTATAGAATCACAGAATCATAGAATCATAAGGTTGGAAGAGACCTCCGAGATCATCGAGTCCAACTGTACCTGTCTCCCTACTAAACCATATCCCTAAGAAACTCATCTATAATGGGTAAAATGGGATATGATTTGAGTAACACATAAAGTCCCAGAAAGAACCGCATCCAGGTGTTCACAGAAACCATAGACCAACTCAGACTGCCAAAATCCACAACCAGTTTTGCCCAGTGAATGAAACCACAAACATTTGCACACTCAGGTATCCTAACAAAAAAGTAAATATTCTGTGTGACAAACTATTCAGTATTAAACACAGTAGGAAAACAACAAAAAAACCCCAAAAAAAAACCAAAACCAAACACAAACAAGAAAAAAATTAACTTCTATTTATTCCACCTCAGGCAGTTTTTTCCAATGGATAAAGCTGAAATGTGCACACCAACTTTCCTTGAAATAATGAAGAGCCAGATTTACCCCCATGCCAGATGTACATGACTCTCGGTTCCTCCTGAGAGCGGTGGCAGGACTTCAAGAAAACTCCATGCCAAGGCCTGCTTTTCAGAGATCCCCAGCATCCCCTCAGTTTCCTGTTGACTTGTAAGCAACATGCAGCTTGAGGTTTTGCTCATTCCTCAGCTGAATCTTTCAAAACTCATGATTTGTCAGCATGAGTCAGTGTTTTATGTAACCCTAGCCTGCATTCCTACAAACCCCTCCTGAGCTCAGAGTACTCTGACAGCCAACCTCAAATTCTTCATCCTCATAGCTGACAACTTCGATCCTCCAGCAGTGACACGACAGGCTCCTCATGCTGCTCCTTTGGGGTTTTGCGGCCCTGGCACAGCCCTTCAGGGCACTACAGGGACCAAGGCTTGAAGAAGGCTGGGCCAGAGGAGAGACCTGCACTCTCAATGGGCAAGATCTTGGGCTTTTCTGCAACAGAAATGTCTGCTGCTGCTATTGTTCAGCTAGGATTTTTTTTTCTTCCCTGCAGCACCATCAGTTTTATCTGTGCCCATAAAAAAAAGCTTTTCATGTAAAAGCTAATTTGGTGGATCCCACTTGCTGTTGGTCCTCTGGAAGGACCTCAGATGGAATCTTCAGATCATAACCCTGGCATGCTGCTTCACCCTGAAGGCAGCATCCTGCATAATTATTTTTTCACCATTCTGTGAATGCATTGAAATCTAGAAAAGCAGATGAAAACAGTGGGAGAATGTGAGAAGCTAATCCACATTTTAAATTCCATTTCAGTTGATTTTTCCTTGAGAGGTGGAAAATCTTGATGCTTCTTCTCCCAGCTTCCCATGCCAATTTTAGGGGGGAACTGCTTGCTGGTGAGATAACTCTTCCCAGCCAATGTCTACCTTCCGTCTCCCTACAGGTAGTATGAATTACAACATGGTAGAGAATAAACTGGCTATTCCCCTACTCCCAGAATAAAACCCAGGGTTACTGAAGCAGGGATTTGTGGACATTGAGTTGGAGACACTGCTTTACTGGAAATGTTCAATGATGTAGGAGAGTAAAGCATGAGGAAACATTGAGGTGCTCAATGCAGTACCGTGGGAATTGAGTGGGAGGAATGGAGTAGCCATGGGAAGGTCTAAGACAGCCTCAGTATTTTATGTACTGCCAATTGTACCCTGGCCTGGTTCTGCTTGTTGTTTGAAACTCTCTCAGGAATGGATTTGGGGATATTTCTTAGGTATTGTTGCCCTTTTTTTTGGACACATCGCTGATCACTTGACATGTCAGACCAGTGCCTCAAATTTAGACCCTAGAAACAAAGACAGGAAAAAGGTTTAAAAAAAGTGAATAATTTTCTAAAATAAATGTTATTCCTTTGCCTTAAAATCTTTAATCTCATGCCTGTAAGTGTGTACAAATATGTACACTCACAGGAAAAATCTTCTCCTGATGATAAAGTAGTCCCAGACAAGAAATACTTTACAATCGCTAGAGATAGAAAACAGGCAGGAACAAGATCAAACGAGGGGGAACATGTGCCAGTCTGCTCCACTAATCTACTTGGTAACAGCAAAATAATCTGCCATGTGATGCTCAGGATGCTACACCCACATGCTGGCACCATGCAGATCTTGGGTATGGAAACCTGCTTGCATGATGAGCTATTTCTTGTCCTCATTAGACATGTTCCTATTGAGCTCTGCAAAGCCGGTCCTGGTGGTCAGGAGGAATTGGTGGGTCCTTCAGCTCAGATACAACTATGGCTTTTGAAGGAAGGATTACCATTAATTATTTTAAAGTGCATAAATTTTTAAACATATCTCTGTAGGGTGATGGCCAAGTTTCATGATTGTAGAACTTGAAGACCAAGTTCGGATTCACCTCTTCTTCCCTGGCCACTCAACAAACCAGCACTTTTCCCAAACTGAGAGTGTTGATACCTTCATTCCTCCAGGAAAAGACTGTGTTGACACTCTTTTTTTTTTCTCTGAACTGCATCAGTTGCTCTGTATCAGTAAAACCTGGTTTGTACCTATACGTAATATTTCAGCACTGGCAGCCTAACTTGTCCTTGGACAGGAGGTAACAGGTTGGCCATGTTTTTCCTGAAGAATTAGGGTAAAATTATTTTGCAGCTTGCTTTGCCTATGGCCTGCTTTTGCTTTTTTTCAGTGCAGACCTCAAAAGCAATCTCCTCAGATGTGTTTGTATATATTTTACACTAAGTGGAAGAGAACAAAATAAATAAAACCACAATGAGGCTCTCTCTCCACACTGGTACTTTCTTAAAACCTTCTAGTGAGGATTTCCAACTGAATTTGTCATCATATCATAAGGGCTCTGAATGAATTTATTGATGGTAGCTGGGGAAAAAAAAAGGAAAAAATGAATTAAACCCCTTGAGATACAAGGTATGTCATGAACTTCCCTAAGTTATTCGCAAATTTTTTTGCCAGTATCAATAAATCCCTCAAATTTCAGGACAGGCTACGTTAATTATATGCCATTATGTATTTAAAGGTTGCTAAAAGTTATATCTGCGATCAGTCACGTCCAAACTACATGTTCATGTGAAATATTTGTTATTTTAATGCAGAGACATACACATGAGCAGCAATAGAATCCATGATGTTTTAATAGGCTTTTATGAGTTTGTATTCTCCTTGTAATCTTGTTTTACAGTATGTGCGTTCAATGTGTTTGTGTCTATGCTCTTCATGCACACATTACAGGATGCCAAAACATCCTTCTGCTTCCTTGTTTCCAACCACTTAGTCAGGCACTTGAATGCTTTCCAAATCTTGTTAAAAAACAGAAACAGCACTATCGCTTCTTCTTGTCAGAGTACACAGAAAGGGATGGACAGAGAGGGCTGTGCAAAGGTAGAGGAGCAGACTGAATGACTGGGAGGTGGGGAGATCTTCACAGATGAGCTCAGAAGAACTCTGGGGTTACAATATTCAGACCTGATCTGGGGCTTCCCGTTGCCTTACTGTGAAAAGTGAGGGGTTTTGTTCACTTGCTGGACAGAAAAGTTCTGCAAAGATGCTCTTTGTATGCTACCTCCAGATTAACAAGCAAAATTTCCCTGCTGAAATATCACAAGATATTTGTCTGAGCTGATGTGAATTAGATATGTTTATATGTTAAACCATCCGTTTTTTTCCCCGTGAAAGTTTAAAGTAACATTTAAATAGTTTGGGGTTTTTTTTGTGTCGTTTTTCTGAGTAAAAAAGGTTAAAAAATCAGCTTTATTTTATTCACTATTTTTTCCTGAACTAGACAGGCTCTACCAAGATTCAATTCATGCTTTGAATGTGCATTTCTGGTGAGTTAAATATTGCTCCTGAGACTGTTCAAAGTGTTTCAGTTGAGTACAGTCGTGCTGGGTAACACTGGCATTGGGCAGTGCTGGTGGTCATGGTATCCCCAGAGAACACACTCACTGCTTTTACCTGTTTTCTTCTGATGAGACTACATGTTTTCTGGTGTGTACCTCTTAGATAAGGAAACACCAGTTTTGGTTGGCACTTGGAAGCTGTGTTGTAACAACAACAACAAAAAAAGAGCAGTATGAATGAGTATTAATTAACTGGACCAGAGGGAGCAGGGGAGGGTATTTTCCCTTGGATTAATCTTGCAGATGTGGATTCTCTGATGTCTACTGGCAGCTAGTTTGTCATGACAGGAAGCAGCCATGGTGTCCTGTCTCCATGAGGTGGGAACACCAGTCCAGTTTGACTGCAGTTACCCAATGGGTATAAAAGTCTGTGTTAACACAGCCATGCACCCACACTTCCCATCATGCAGAGCATGACGAGAAGTCAGACCCTATAGCCTTAAGGGACAGAGATAAAAATAATGTTGCCTTATAAAACTTACGTTACACGTGGGTAAGATGACTGCAACGCTCCCACTACCTCATGAGAGGGGCTGGGATTTCAGATTCAGTTAAGGAATGTGCCAAGGAGTTATGATGCAGTCATTGCTGGCTGGCTGTGCTACAGCCCACATTTGTTCATGGTCAGCAAAATCTGGTCAAATAACTTTTATCAGATTGTTTCCTAGGCATGTCCTACACAATTGGAATAACTTATTTTATAGGGGTTTATTTCCTCCCAGATGACAAGCTAGACACAGGACTTGCTAATCCAATTATTAAAAGCAGTCGTTTAATGGGTCTTGGGAAAAAAATTGAAGTGTGAGGTTTCTCAGCAGAGAAACCTATGTGGCCCCAACCACATAGGGCAGATCATGCAGGCTGACATTAAACTACATTTTTGAAATGGCTGGTG
This sequence comes from Dromococcyx pavoninus, assembly GCA_033558185.1. NCBI lineage: Eukaryota > Metazoa > Chordata > Aves > Cuculiformes > Neomorphidae > Dromococcyx > Dromococcyx pavoninus. The sequence continues at coordinate 681,381 of JAUMJL010000231.1, forward strand.
TCTGGTTTTTTTTGCAGGATAACAATGACCTTTACTGATGTACTCTTGGAAATATATGTATATAGTAATAATGATGGTGAGGGAACAATCTCTTTCATAAGAAAACATGGTACATATAAACACATAACACAGCTCAGGCCACATCTTCATTTCACCTACAAGAAATTCGTGCAAGTGCAGAAAAGCCGGGGTTTTTCTCCTGCCCCCCAAAGAAACATAATCCAGAGTTTATATCGGATGGTTTATGGGAGTTTATAGGAATATCCAACAGGGTTCATGTTGTGTATCATAAGGTAAAGCCTGTTCATTGGTGATTTACAAGCAGTGTGTGTCGGTGTTACTGTAATTTATAGACCACAGATGGTCAGGGGGTGCCCCTGCTGAATTGTAGCTGAATGAGAAGCTGAGCCCTGCATATCATCTGCTGTGGGTACCTCCGGCTCACTTCCCCAAATTAGTGCTGATCGAAATCTGCCTTCACACCCAGAAGGTCCTGAGACCTCTGCCTTGAAAGCTGAGGCTGTTTTGGGAGGTGAGATGCTACAAGTGGTTAAGGCTGGGGGAAAAAAAACCCATGACTAACAGAGTGTCACCAAAGGAAAAATTGCTTTTTATGATAAAGCTTCCCTTCTCAAGGCTGGTACTTCACTTGATCATTTTTTGTTACCTGTTAAATGGAGAAGGAGGAATGTCAATCCCCCCTTACATACACTGGTCTAAGGTAAGCATCTTCCCTACAAAAATTTATATGTATTCATAAATCTCCCTTGTAGCAACCTCTAAGATAGAGACTATCTTTGTTCTTGTCGTTTTACCTTTTCAGGTAATTAACTATATTTCACTACGACTTTCTTTCCTGAATCGAATTTATCTAAGTCTTTGCCTTCTTAAACCTAATAATTGTGGTTTTATTCTGGCACTCTTTCTGATCCCCTGGGAATTTGCTCCTGGTAGATGCACGAGGTGGAGGAAGGGCATGGCTAGCAGCATGTCCCACCCAAATCTCTGTGAGATTTATTTTTTTGGCCCCTTTTCATTTTTAACTCCTCTGGTTGACAAGGTTCAACACGCTGCTTCATATTTCTCCCAGACGTGTTTTTGTCTTGCCACATGTGGCCTTGTCCCGCCTGCAGAAATACCTCAGTGGTCTCCAGCAGGATCCGGCAGCCTTCGAAGTGACTTGCCGGATCCGGGAATACACAGTGCTTGGCTCTCCCACTGCAGCAAGGTCATGCATTTTAACAAGGTGCTGCCGATCCTCTTTTAAAGGGCACTGGTTATGTTTTGTTAAAATGGGCTCTGAACTCAGCTGACCCTTTGCCAGTAGGATATTTCAGGGTTTTATTTCTGCCTGGACCACAGTTGACACCTGTTGGCGAACACGGCTGCAAATACCGCTGCAAGAAACCCACATCTGAACTCAAAACTAAGTGGATTGATTTTTTTCCTGAGAAGCATAAGAGAATTCGGTGGCTTCTTTAGTTAATAAAAAGAAAGAAAAAAAAACAAAACACAAAAACTAAAACAAAACAAAAAAAATAACTTGTTTTTCCTTATCAAGATAAAGGGAAACACACCCTATAGACAAAAGAAGCAGAAGGAGTGCTGTAATGGAAATAAAATTGACAGCCTCTCAAAACTCAGGTGGCACTTTCCTTTTGCAGTTAATTACAGTTTTAATTACATGGCTTCTTGTGACTCCTTGATACCTAATAAACTAGACTCTGCGGGGCGGCGAAGTTGAGTTTTGCTTGAACTGCAGGTGTAAGGCTCAGCATGCAACATAAATCAACTTCTTAAACACGTTCCCAGGGTGTGTTCAGGCTTTTTCTTCCATTTGCTTGTAAAAATCACATCTTTTCACCATTGTTGGCATAAAAAAAAAAAAGATTGAAACTACAATGCAATGAGTATTACCTCTGTGTCTTTGGCATTAAAAATCTTCTTTTAGTAGGGAAAAAAAAGACCATTTTTTAACCTCTGATCTGATGAATTTTAAAGTATTGATGACTTACCCACATAGACCTTCTCTCATTATCATTTTTTTAGTGGAGTTGCATAAGATAGAAGAGGAAAGTACTTTAGCAGAGGGTTAAGCGAGGGAGATGATTGGTATGTGGAAAATAAAGAGACACTCAGCCCATTGGAGATGACTTTTCTGAAGGTTTTAAAAACAGAAAGCATTTGTTTATTCATTATGTGTTAAGCCATGGAAATTTGTGCTCCATGGTCAGGACCAAGCACAGAGCCATAAGCGAGGCACCGTGCTGATGATCTATTGCAGAAAAAAGCTGGAGGCAAATATGGTCCAGAATTCCAGGACATCCGATGGGGCCATGAGCCTGTGGCAAGGAGATCTACTGTCACAACCAAACATCACGATGAAGAGTGTCCATCTTCTGTCTTCCCCAAACCAAATCAAATTATTTAAAAAAAAATAGAGGAGGAGAGGAGGAAAGGAGAGGAGGAAAAGAAAGGAGGAAAAGAAGCAGGAGACCTTCATATACAGCATTTGGATGCCAGTGCAAAATACGAGCAACAAGGTTCATGTGTGGGACATGAATGTATCAACAAATATTTCTTAACCTGTGAGACATAATCTTAGATGGACTTTTTTTAAAAGTCATCTTTTTAGTGTTATCTTCAGCTTGTGATTGGTCTGCTGAAGTACGGGTCATATATGAGTGTGAAAAAATGTATTCGTTATGAGTGGAGAAGGAGAGCTTTGGGAAATAGCTGGGTTAGCAGCTTTCCATGCCCAGAAGGTGTGAGAAAATGTACTCCTTGCTTTTCAACATGAATTTTTGGTTTCTGGGTTTTTCCCATTGGTGATTTCCTGAAGTAGTGCCATTGTGGTACCCCTAGGCTGGAGCAAGCACGCTGAAGCCAGCTGAGGGGTTTTCTCACTTCTCAAAGAGCTTTGTGACCATCCTCCTTGCTGCCCACCCAGCTCCCCCATGGTACATTCCAGCCTCAAGCTCTGTCCTGTGAACCTTGCTGCCATCTCACTGTTACTGAAGGTGCTCAGAGCCACCTGAAGCATGGTTAAAAACATCTTCCTAAATAAAACTGTCAGAGGGCTTGGACAGAGCAGGCAGATTTCAACTTTAACTTGAATAGAAATCTTGCCTAAAAGACAGTTTTGCTGTGGACTAGACTTGCCCAGTATCATTTCACCTTGATGTCCCATTGATGAGGATTCCTGGTGGTGGTTGTTGCTGTTATTATTACTACTATTATTATAGCTCATAATCTTTATTCTTTTTCACAGTCTGGATGCCCTGTCTTTGTGTCTGTATAGGTTACTTACCTGAGCAATTGCACTTGCAAAGCACAGGTTTCTCTCAAATCAAAATTGTGTTCAATCTCTCAGGTATAAACTTCTTGTACTCTCATGAGCTTTTTGCCTGCATCATTTGGGCAGCTTATAGAGAAAATACTGGGAGCTGCACTGTGGTTTGCAATGTCACAGATGTTAGCAATTGAAAAAGAAACAAAACAAAACAAAACCACAAGCAAAGTTGCTCTTTTTTCAAGGTTGGCGTAGCATTGTGGCACGGTCTGGGCAAAGATGTGTGATACGGCACAATGCACGTCTAGCAGCACTGTGTCCTGACCTGAGCATTCTCTTGGCTTGTGGTATCTGAGGACATGCTGCCCAGGTGCTTCTCCAGTGACAACCTCTGCAGCCAGGTGCAGGCTGTAAATTTTCCACCAGAGACATCTTGCAGCAGAGACTTGGGATTCCACTTTAACAAAAATCGTCATTAAAAGCAGACCACAAAAAGGTTATCTTTTCAGAGGATAAGAAACGCCTAAAACTGCCCAAAAAATCATGCTTTTTTCACCCTCTCTTGTCCACATCTCCACTGCAGAAGGTGCAGAGGGAAGGCTCTGCTTGGGATGGACCCCATAGCTGAATGATCTTTTCTTCAAGAACTTCTGCAGTCCCTGAGCCAAAGCCATCACTGCTGTCCTTTGCAAAAAGTTATTGCCCCTTCCCCTCTTCAAATCCCCCCATCAGAACCTACCTCTGTTTTGACACATGTAGCATAAGATCTGCAGCAACTGAGGGGAGATGGAGTTACTTAACATGCAGTTTGTCTGTGGCTGTGTATATCCACAGGGTATATTGAATACTGGCACTTTCGTATTGCCTGGTCCGCATAGGTGTCATTGTGACTTGGGCTTTTGCGCAAGCTGCGGTCCTGGAAGACATCAACTTCATGAAATGCCAGTGCTTTGCAGCCTGAATCATTAAACTAGAGCAGGCACACCTTGGATACTCAACTCTGCATGTTTAAATACCAACATTAACTCTGAAAAGTAACTGAGGAAGAAAAAAAAAATCCCAATCCTACAGCCAAGCAAGAATCTGCAAGAGGAGAAAAAAGAATTTCTTCTTCCTCCCAAAATTAATGTTTCATCATATTTTTCAATTAATATTAGGCTGGGGGGCAGGTTTTGAAACCACACAAAGAGGCAATTTTAGAGTTTTATATACTGTTTTTTCCAGAGTAGAAAAGACAGGGTAAAATGAAGGGAGCTAGGGAAAGGAAAGAGAGTGAGGAGGGAAAGGAACAGCGAGTTTAAAAGATAAAAGAAAGTTGGAAAAAGCAAAAAAAACTTGAATGTCTCACATTCTAAAACTCCAATTGGAGTTGAGAGCATGAGAAAAGAAGAGAAAAAAATCAGATATCCAAAAGCTTTTGGTTCACAACAAAGAAATTAAGCAAAACTTCCCAGCTGAAATGCAATATGCTTCTAAATGCTTGCTGTGGAATCTTTTGGACAAGCAGGAAAAAATACGTGTGTGTGTCAGTGTTGTAGAGAACACACTTGTTTCTATGTGTACTGAGCTGCCTGTACCTAGAGGGGAAGGCAGCATCCATTAGCTTGTTGGCAGCTTAACCACTACAAACAATTGGAAAAACCTACAGCTTTGGTCTGGAAAAGTTGCAGGAAGATGCTAAGGAGCATCTTGTAGTGAACACACCCCTGCAGCATCACTGGTTCTGTCATGGAGCTGGGGTAAAACAGCAGTGCAGGAACAGCAGAGTAGCATGCATTAAACCATGTGCCACCAACCCATATGGCAATGTGGTTTGAAGCCTTTCAAGGTGGCTCCAACTTGAAAAAGGCTTGAAAAGTTTTCAAACAAAGTTTTTATGGTCTGCTGAAACCCAAATGGCCGTTTTTCATTTTGCAGGGAAAGTTTATCTCGAGGAAGGTGGGTGAGAGGCAGCCATCCTCAGCCTCAGCTGCCTGGTTCCTGCTCCCTAGCCAGGCAGAGTAAGCAACCCAGGGTGAGGAGTGTGTTTCTTCTCCAGTTGTCGGCAAGCCATGCTTTAATAAGAGCATAACAGATAGTGCATGAAGAAACATTAGCTGCAAAAAATGATTCCATTGGGAAGAAAGCTTGAAAGAAGTTTTTCTTTCTAAACTTGACACCATGGCTGGGAAACCCTGCACACATCTGTGCAAACCTACCCAAGGGCAGAAGGGATCAGATGCTGGAAATCTCTACCTTCACTCACGCCAATCCCATTGAGGTGGACTGGACTTGGCTGGGGAATGGAGGGGGTTTTCCACATCATGCATGCGGCACTGGAGCTACAGGAAGGGACAGGGGCTCATGGTGGGGAGAAATGGTGCACAGTCATGGCTCTGTATGGACTGAATGGGGGCACAGCCATGGAAGAAACAGCAGCACCATTCTTGTGGCTGCTTGAGCTTTTGGTTGTGCCTTGGCAGGACCAGGATCAACAGCTCTCAGAGCTCTTGGCATCCAACTACATGGCAGGTACTAGGGCTTTCTTGTGAGTCACATGTTTGTTGGCATTTTTTCTTCTGGGTTCTTCTCCTGGCATCTTAAAATTAAGGGAGAAAAACAGTTTCCAGGCCAATGTAAAAAAGTCCAATTCCTATTGTTTCAGAAAAAAAAATCCTAAAACTTGAAAAAAACCAAAGAGGACTAACGTACCAAAAAGCTGCCCTGAATATTACTCTCCTTTAATTGCACGGATCTGTAGATGACTTGAAGATCTTTTCTCATGGCCTGTTTAAATCTCGGCTGGAAATGGCACCATAGCCATGGAAAAATGCTCTGACTGATGGTCATGTACCACCTCAGAGGAAATAAGAGCAAAGAGAGAGAGAAAAACAAACCATGCAGAACTGTTCCCACCCGTGGTAAATGCTGCAGATCTATTGCCATAAGGGATCTATTATTTTCTGGTTAAACAAGTCAACCTATTCTTTTAACCAGCTTAGCTTTTTTTTGAAGCTGGTCCTTGACAAACTCAGTTCAAGCTCACCTGAATCATCCTGGTTTTTAACTTTTAAGGAGAAAGTAATTTCTGGTTTACTAGATAGCTGTGGCAAGCCAAGTTGGGCTACTGTATTATAAATATTTAATAAGTTATAATGAAAAAAAAGAAAGTATAAGGGTTACAGAAATCATATTAAAGCAACTACATAAATACAAAGGAGGTTAAAGTGTCTAACTCTATATAGTACATAAGCCTAAAGCAAACCAGAACTCTTTTCTAGATGCTTTTTCCGTGTACAGCAGTAACTGGGCTGCATAAAAATAAGGCAAGTATTTAAAGACAGGAAAGAAAAAAAACACAGCGAGAGATCTAAAGCGTTTGGTTGGCATTGATAGTAATAATTTCAAAAAGCTCTGGAACTTTTAAAGAGAATTAGAAAGGATTTTGTTGGAATCAAAGGGAGAACAATTTCCATGGCTAGACATGTATTTGAGTATCTGCAAACTGATTACATCAGAGTGAGCAGAACAACCTTGATCATCCAGGACTTTAAATCAGAAGAAAGGGGTTTCCCTGTTTGGGCTTTTTTTTTCTCGCTCACACATCTTACAGCTTTCATTCTTCTGCCTACTTGATGGTAAAGTAACCTTTATTTTGGCATGGAGACTTGCGGAGCGCTTTGAAAGGCCCTGCAGGTTCAGCAGCTATAGCATACACTGAACCCAGCAGGGCAAGAAAACCTGGAAATATTTAGGTTTACCTTGGGAATCACTCAGGGGGTATTTTGTCTTTTTTTTTTTTTCATCCTAAGGTAAGCTTTTTTTTTTAAAGAGGAAGTGGATACCTTTGTGCTTCACTGCCATAGCCTCTGTCATGCAGATGGGGTTTCTCCTCACTGCCTCACTGGACCACCATTCCTTTGGTAATGCCAATTCCATAACCAGCTCTCCTGTCGTACAAGCCAAAAAAAAGGTTTTCACAAGGATTTCACCATTGTTGGCAATATACCCATGGTGTCAACCAGCCGAGAGAGGGCAATCATGCCCACTTGTACCCTGACTAACCCTCGTCTCCTTCACACTGGCAGTCTTGGCTCTTTGCTTTGGTCTCCCTGGCCTGCTGGGAGGGAGCTGGGAGAGTGCCTTACTCGAGCATCCTGTGCCAAGTGTGTACTTCTGTTTGTGAAAAAAATAAGATTACAGAGGAAAATGAGCCAAAATGCTGGAGCCAACCTTAAGCCTCACTGATGCCAAGAGGCATCTCCTCCCTCCACTTGCTCCATGTGAGGGCACTCACCAGCCCCTCAAGAGCCAGTCTGGCTTGTGAAGCCTGCTGAAAACAATACCCATTTTTGTGGTTCTTTGTTTGTTTCCCTTTGAGTTTGTATTTTTTTTGGCTTGCCCCTGGCTTAAGCAATGGATTTGGCCAGTGGGAGAAGGGGAGAGGGGACTGTAGCATAGGGGAGCAGAAGGGAGACCCTCCCATTATGCATGGGCTCACGTTGGTGGGGCTCTTCCCACTTGCCCCGCTATTCGCTCCTCCCATCAAGGGATGGACAGAATAAAGCAACACGAGGGATGGGGTGAGATCAACCAAATGGTGAGAACAGGGCAGGAGGGGGAGAGTCGGAGGAAGAGGGGGTTTGCTTACATCTCAACATAGAATTTTTAAAGCTGGAAATCTGGGGCAAGGTCAGGGCCGACATAAAGCAAATCCAATGTAAACAGGTAAAAATGAAAGTGAAATTACATGAATCCATCCCTTTCCACTCTCTTTATATTATCAAAGTAGGTAAACAAGCATACAAAGTAACTCAATTCCCAGCAGAGCTGGCAAGAATCTTTCCATGATATTTTAAGGGAGTGCAATGAAAACCTGAGCAGTTTTCGGGTTGGGAATTGTATTTTATTGTGATTTTCCCCAGTGATATTTATGTCAGGCACAGGATCTCCAGCACACAAGAACAGTTGTGGTTTTGAACACTTATGTGGATTCCCACTGTGACCTGTAGAGTAGGAAACAATCCCATGTGGGCTCTGGTAGGATGCTGTTACCCAGAGTGGCACTTCCCTGCCTGTACCCAGGGTACCGAGGGCACCTGGTTTCTCACACAAGCATGTCTCAGCTCCACTCTGCAGTCCAGAGGTATCTTTTTATGGAGATGGAGGAATAGGAAAACTCACTTCCCACTGGTGACGGAAAGCAAGTAACAGTGTGAAAACAGGTCGATTCACCTATTAAAATACACATATTTTTTTACAGTTATTACCCTAAGTAAGTCTATCTCATCACCAACAGAGAAGCTTTACAGTGCTGTGGAGAACTATTTTGAAGGTACAAATCACTTGACCTAAAGACTCTCCCTGGAGTGTCAGTGCTGTGCATTATATTTTCACTCTGCCAAACCCTTTATTTAGCATATGCTAAAGAATATTTAACATTTAAAGATCCTCTCTGTATATCCTCTAAATGTCTCCATCCCTTGCTTTTAGATTAACATGTCTTCTGTGAAAATGAGATAATTGATTACAGAGCCGTATTATTTACAAATGAAGTGTTGTTCATGTATTGACCTTTCATTTCTATAGTTCAATACTAGTTCTTGTACAGCATTTTTAATTAATTAAATGGTAACAGAATAAGAGGAAAAAGAGGAAGAAAAGACTTTCTGCGGATGCTTTTAACAGAAAGAAATTTTAATGAGACTTGCGCAGTTAAAATTGCAATAACTAATGTTTGAACAGATTTTGCATCCCAAATTTCTGTTTGGAGAGAGAAAGAAGTCCTCTCATGTTTCCAAAGTTACTGCAAGCAGAAACGCAGGAATAAAGGGCTGATCAATAGATACAAGTGAGCATTTGTCCTTCACCCTGGTCTGGTAGCTCTTCTGCACTGGGGGAATAATTTCAGCCCAATCTCCTTCATCAGCAACCAGCAAAGCCCACCTTAGCATTTTAAGATAAATGGCACCAATACAGTCGGGGGCCTTGGGCAAACCTCCCAAAACTAGGATACTAGAAATGCTGAGGATGCTAGAAATGCCCAAGAGGCAAAGCACAGCAAATTCACCCTTCTGCAGCAGGACAGGGGCTACCTGGCCTTTCTGAAGCAATGTCAAGCCAGGCTGGATTAAGTAATGGTGCAGTCCAGATCCTGGGTGGCTTGGGCAGTGAACCCTATTTTCAGCTGCACTGCGTTGCACTCAACAGACATGAGATCAGAATAGCTCAAACCCAGCTGAAAGAGGGGTAAGGAGTAGGGAAACAGGAAGAAAAGATGAAATACAGCGCAAACATTTTCCACAGGAGTTTTAGGTTTAAAAAGAAATATATTTTGCTTGGGAAGGGGAATGATACCTTGTCAGAGCCATGAGCAGGCTTGGGAAAGTTTTGGATTTCAAGAATAACTGGGAAAAATCTTTCTTGCCTTGAGTCTAACATAGTCCTCATGTGCATGCTTTGGTCTGTTTGCATCTGGTTTAGTTTGATCTCTTAAAGGAGTACGTTTCTAATGAACCTGGGCATTTTGATGAGGGGAAGGCAAGCTGGAGGCAGGCAGCTATCTTTTGGTGTGCAAGCTAAGCTACTCACGGTGCTTCTTTAAGGTTGTTGGTCAAAGACAGAGTTTCTCGCAACGTGCAGGAAGCATAAACCCTGGCAATGCTTTAGTTTCCACTAATACAAGCAGACAAACAAACTAAAAAATCACCTAAATTTAGCTGGACCATATGCTTCTAATAAAACACCGAGAAAACACAGCTAACCTCAGGTTGATTCCAGTGAAGTGGAAGGAGGATTTTCCATATGGACTTCAATGGATTCAGACCCATTAATAAAAATATCTGAAATATAAATCAAATAATTTTGTTGCTCAGTAACAAAGATGTTAGTTAATACCTTACAGCTATAAAGGAACTATTGTAACAGCTGAAAAGGGATTTTTTATAGATAGACATACAGATATAGATGATATATCTTTTTATTAATGGAACAGAAGCATATTAAAAATGTCTGTCATTGCAGGTCTGGAGAAAAATATTAGGCTTGAATAAGGTCATTGAGAAAGGACAGAGGAAAGCAATGGGAGGAAGGCTTTAAGTGTATTTTCAGAATCCTATGGATGCAGACATACAGTACACATCACTGTCTGTTTGCGGGGACTTTTGTCCTAGTACACATGGACTCATGTGCAACATCCACTTCACCTATGTAAAAGAAAACAAAACACATCGTTGTCCTTCAGCGCTCTTCGGGGAATATGAACGTGCTGCTTTGCCAGCTAAATTGTTTGCAGCGTGGACATTGTTTGAGGCATCTCAGCAACCATTTTCTTGCGAAGGGCCTGGTCCTGTTCCTCTTCTGACCCCAGCAGTGATACTCCCTTCTCATTGAACTCCTGTGAAATGACGTTGCAAGAAACAAAATTAGATGTATATTCAATAACAATTCAGCTGTTTACAGTCGAGTCTCACACACAAACTGAATCGTACATCTAGGACACAACCCAAGGCATAATTTTGCAGGAGGCAGTAGCAGGCTCCTGGCATCCCTGGCTTGTGGCTCTCCCCATGTCTGTGCAGAAAAGACCCTAAACAGGGCCCAGCCACCCGAAATGACAAAATTTTAGCCCTTGTCACAGCTGAAAATAGGAGATGGGGAGGGTTGCTGCATGAGCACAATATATCCCATACATCCAGCTCGCTGTACTAAGCAGGACGTGAGGACCTCTCAGATGTGGAGCCAATAGGGAGCACTCTGGCTACCTGGGATTTTATAAATCTTTCAGCTATCAGTCTTTCAGAGCTCCAAATGCAAAATCCAGCAGCCCAAGATATCATGTGGATTTATGACTTGGGATTTATGAACTGGTCTGGATAAAATAAGAACTGCCCTGACGTTATTTTTTTTTCTGAGGTTTGAGGAAAAGAAATAATAAAAACGAAGACCTGATTTTTTTCCTCTTTTGAAAACTTACTGTTTATACAAATGTAGATGTTTTGTATATATTCAATTATTTTGATTTGTTCTTCTTACCTGTGTGCTTCCTGGGGCTCAAAGCGGAGCAGTGCAAGCACTGCTGCTCTCACAGGGTTTCCTCCCTGGCAGGAATTGCTCAAGAAAACTTGGTCTCAAGACATTCCCAGCCCCACTCCTGAAGTTAGGAAAGGTGCCAGTAAATGTTTAGGGAGGTTTCTGGATATTTCCGAACAGTCAGATAACTCCACACAATGTCATTGCCCCATCTTTCACCTGCTTTCATTGCTATTTTCTTTAAATACTTTTGCAGCCTTTGTTGTTTGTGGCAAGCTGAGCATTTAGGTGTGAATGTGTGCATAAAGTGTAGGTGTACATATGTGTGTGTGAACATTTGTGCATGTCTGTGTGCGTACTGTGTGTATATAAATGGGTGTACATTTGTACAGTTCTAAAAGGCACCAACTATACACATATGTATATAGACATGGATGTCCAAATGTACACATACACATATGTAGACATGTAAATGTGTGTATGTATATATGCACACACATATGGATATATAATTACATGCATATTTACGACTGTACGAATATACACACTGACATACACAATTGCAAAATGCTTTGTATATTAATTCTTTGATTAGAAACCAATGCAAACTATCACTTTTTATTAATGCTATTGAATTTTATGTATTTTGCATGAGATCCCAGCCCAAAGGACTTTCTCTCCTTATTTGCAACTTACGGCCTTCAGTTCAATTATATTCATCTTATAAAAAAAAAAAGAAAAGATGGTATTTATTTTGGTCAGGAGGAAAAGCTGCCAGATGTATTTTTGCCTCCTCTTCTGATAGACCCTTTCATACCTCTGCCCACAGTTCCTTGGTGATGTTCTTTCTGCAATCCTTGAGTTAGGTCTCTGTTCTTTCTTTTATGGAAGAAGGTACCCCTCAGGGAAAAAAAAACCCAAGCAACCAAATATAGCCCCAGCCTTCCAGTTTTCCACCTTTCGAATCCTTTTGGACACAGACCTATCCAGGTACCAGCCCTGCCACCCATGCCAACACCTTCACCCTGGATGCTGAAACCTTTGTACACATCCTTCACCTCCTCCCATCTTGAGTTTGAGTACGACATCTATGCTGATAATGCTGTGTTTAATCTCCACGTGAGGTCTGTATATGTCGTTGAGTATCTTCCAGGGCCAGCTGATTCCTGGTGACGTGTTGGGAGAAAAGACCAGGAAGGGCAGTGTGATAGACAATGTTTTCACCCCTTTTTGTGGTGGCACCACAGCTGCACAGATGATGCCACACCAGCACAAGGGAAGGGGGGACAATGCTCCTGAAGCATCTGATTTTTAGTCTGTACAGGAAAAACAAGATTTTACATCACATCAGGTGCTTGGATAACCTCAGGTGGAGGTGTTTACTCCAGCCAAGGAATTCAAACTAGCCAATCAGACCTTCTCAGCCCCTAACCTGTGGACTGCAGCCTCCAGGCTCAGTCAAAGAAATGTCAGCAGGTTACTCTTTGTGGATTTGAAACCAAATAGTTTACTTTGGTTTAAATTACCACAAATTCAGAGTGTTTATCAGCATGACTCAAATCCCCAAAATAACTTGATTTGGAGACTTTGTTTTAAATTAAATTGAAGAGCCCAAAACATGTTTTAGAGCTAGATAAAATTGCTGCTTAAAATAAGAAATACACAATTTTATTGTTTTTTAATTACTCGGTGTGAATTTTCTGAATGCCACCTCTTTTAATCTCTGAAATGACGTGGTAAACCACCAGGTTTAGGATGAGGAAGCCATCAGGCTGCTACTGCTTCAGCACCTTCCTAACCTCAGCTTTGTTTGAGAAAGTTTAGGATAATTTCATGTGGATTAATGAGATTTAATGAACAATGAGGGAGGTGATGGTCAGGGACCTGTCTTTTTAGTTTTCACCCCACTGAGTGTCTGTACCGTTTGTACATCAGATACTCATTGCCATTCCCATTCAGGCACTTTGGAATTTTTGAAAGACTTTTTTTCTATCCTTTTTTCACACCACTGGCAACCACAAAAGGGCAGATGGCTCTTGCTGTGAGACTGGAGATCTAGTACCCCACACCAGAGCAGTTGTGCCAGCACTGGCAGGGGCCAGGGAGTGCAGAGAGACAGCTGCCATGCCTTGGGGACGTCCTGAACTTCTCACCCATCTCCCTGCAGCACTCAGCACAAGCAAAACCCACCAAATTATTACACCCACAGGGGCAGAGTGGCCAAAAGCATCTTGCCTGTTTGATGCTGGAACATGGCTCCTGCTCTCCCTGTTTCCAGTACCATCTCCAGCATGGTCTTGCCATTAAAAATCATCTCTCCATCTGAGGACGAGGGAAGGGGCTGGGGGCAGCCTCTCGTGCAAGGCACTAAGTATCTGGACTACACTAAGTTCAAAGACATCCTTCCCTCCCACCTCAAGGAAGGACGTAGCCGGCCAGAGGATGGCTGGAGGCCACACAGACGGGAAGGTATGTAACAATCCATTTATCACTTTGCAAATATTAGTGCTGCTCGCATTTGCTGCAGCAATATTTCTTCTTGGAAATTGGTGAAGTGAGTAATAACAATGTTATTTATTCTAAGACCTTGGAACTGAGAAGCAATAACAGGGGGGACTGTTCCCTTGAAAGCTTCGGAGGTGCTGGGAAAAAATGGGGAGGGGTGAGAGGAGCAAATAGACCAACAAAGGTCTGAAGGAAAGACATCAAAATCTCTTGTTTAATTTTGTTCCCTCAAAGGTAATAAAATGCCTTTTGTAATGATTTATATATAAACAAGGAGGGGTGAGAGAAGGGCGAATAGTTCAGATTCATCCCTCCCTGGCACATCCTGTGGGGTAGCAAGGAACTTCCCTCTCTCTGCCCCACAGGGGTTGCCCCCAGTTCCTGCTAGTACCTCAGGTTTTGTCTCTAGTAAAGCACCTCCTTCACCACAGTCTGCTTGTTTGCCTCTTTTTCTTTTTTTTCCCTTTTCTTTTTTTTTTCCCTCTCTTGCATCTCTTATCTGAATATATAAGGCTGCCCTTTGCTTAGATTTATGGGTTGGGGCAATGCTGTGTGTATTTACAGTCTCCTGACCTGCAGACCTACAGCCGTACAAGAGCAGGAGGAAACCAGGGCCCGTTCCATAAACAGAGACAGATACGGGGGGGAGGCAGCAGGAATTGTGAGCAGTACTTAACATTTCTAACTATTTGGCCAAGCCAAGGAATTAGCGATTAGATTAGAGGCAAAGAAAAATGAGAAGCAGAGTTAAGAGACTGGGGGGGTGGAAAAGGGCGGCAACGGCTGAAGGTGGCCCCTGGGTTTGGCGCAGGGAGAAATTATAAGTTATAGGGATTTTACAAAAGGTTTTCCAGGGCAAAAGAGAAGAGGAATGAAGGCGAATCTCCAAAGTGTTTTAATCGGAATTGTGCTTTCCTTGGGTAGAGCTGAACAGCTCTTTTCAAGTCTAATTACCTTTTGAGGAGGTAGATTACTTAGTCTGTGTTTATTCAGGTACTAATTGCCTCAGATTAAGTAAAAAGAAAACCTTCCTTGGCGATAATAAATATTTCTTACATCCGTATCTATCGGTTGGTGTGTCGGCAGAAATTCGGTGCAGACGAGGCATATTTCAAAGGGCCCAGAGAATTACTCGACTTCTCCAAGGCGAAGGCAGCAAAAGTGGCAGCAACCTGGAAAATAAATAAATGAAATGCAATATATGTAGGGGTCACGATATAGCATAAGTATATCAACATGATGAACAGCTTTGATGAAAATGGTAAACAAAACCACCCTCTCTTCCTGTGGCTTGTTTTACATTGCAATAAACCACTGACTCTATAACCTATCAGAACATGCTGAGATTTTATGCATCATTTCCAACTACTATTTGAACATTTGGTTTAGAGTAGTCATGAACTATAATTAATGGGAGATTTTTTTTTCCCTGATAAAAAGCGGGCTTTATTGTATTTTATTACCTGTTGGTCCAAAGCTCAATATAGATGATGTAAATTCATTGTAAGCTTTAGGATGGGGATAAGGAGGGGGGGGAATTGCATGTGATTGTGATGAATTAACATTTACCATCTGCAATCAAACCCAGAAGTTTAGCTCATGATGCCCTCTCCAAATTTTCTTTGCTCCTAGGTGTGAGCTGGTAGTGCTGGGGTGCCAAGATTTCAGCCCAACTCAGCCTTCCAGGTGGAGAGGGCGGAGGGGGGGGGGGAAACAACCCAGGCACCACAAAGACCATTGAGATGAATGGCTCTATTTTATGAGCCATAAAAGTTTTATTCATCTTGACACTGAAACAGGTTTAGGCAGAGAGTTGACACGCCTTAAATAAATAAGTGGAATTAATTCCCTGGCTCTTGAAACAATAGCAGCGTGCCTGTAACGCTGAGAGCTGCCCCGTTGTTTCCCGTTGCTGCTTGATATTGATATTATTTGTGGGGTTTTTTTTCCTCTGGGGCCTGGTTGCTCCACTTCAGATTCTTCCCCTGTTTTATTAGAGGTTGAAAAAGGTTCAAGACCTGGTTGTACCGCTGCTCCCACCGACAGCTAAAGAACCAGTTTGGCGTCTGGTTTGTCTGTTGTTTTACTGCTGACCTTCAAATCAACTTTACCCCCTGACCCCAGGAGGCATCTATCATGACAAGAGGCTGTTTAACACAAATGGTGCCCATTTATAGGGGAAGAGAGTCAGAAGATTTCCTTGGTTGTGTTGTGTTGGTTTTTTTATGAAGAATTTGGTTTTTTCACCCTTCTTTTCTCAGGCACCACAGGTGAAATCCCTCCTAGCAGCTGGCTTATGAAATAATGCGAGGGGAGGCCTTAATGAGCTGAAAGCACCCTCAGCTGGAGATAAATATATGCAAATGAGATGCACAAACAAAGGAGCCCGGACAGAGAAATATCTGCAATTCCAGCAAAATGCTGCCTGCAGCTAGAAGATGAACAGCTTTGATAAAATGGTAACAAAAAGCACCTTTTTCTCCTCCAGCTTGTTTTACATTGCAATAGAGCATTGTTATTGTAACCCATCGGAGCATGCAGAGGTTTTCTGCTGCCGCTTCAGAAAAAAAAAAACTGTTTAAACATTTGTTTTTAAGGCATTCATGGGCTATGAGCAATGTGATGGCTTGGGTTTTTTGATCGTTTGGGGTGGGTTTTTTGGGGGGATTGGTTTGGTCAGGGTGGGTGCTTTGAGGATGTCTTTTTTACCTTTTTTGCTTTTAAAAAATATTTTGTTACCTGTTGGTCTCTCTCTGGCTTGGGTTGCTAGTTACTTTTGTCGTGATGTTTTGCAGAAGAGTAGTTGTTTCTTCTCTAAAATGATCGGGGTTGTACTTCCAAAATTTGGAGGGAAAATCCAAGTTGACAAGTAGCGAGAAGCAGCTCGAGGTGGGGGGGATAAAGGGAAAGAAAACAGACTTGAACGTTCACCAAGCAGCACCCAAACAGGCAGCTTTAATGAAAGCAATCAAGCCTCAGAGCTAATTCACAGACATCTAACATGCTGATTTTAATAAGCTTTTAAAAGGCAATCTCTAACTTTTAAAAGTCACTCTTCTTAATTTAATTGGGGTTTTTGGTTCATATATTGCCAAAACAAATACAGCCACTAAAATATGTTTTCAATATGTAAAAGTAGCATATCTAGACAATGTTTTAAATTAGCCTTATACGAGGTGGGGGGAGAACAGAGGGTAGGAAAGAAAGAAGCTTACTTTTGATGAGTCGAAGACATTTTCCAAGCAGGGTTCACCATGTCAAAATAATATCTTCATATTCTCATTGCTGCCTTTGTGAATCCTCCCATGTGAATGTATGGATGTATCTTCACCTATAGGTTTCTTCAGAAAACAGCCCCGTCTCCCTCTCGGAGATCCACAGGTTACTTTCTAAGAGACAGAGAAAATACAGGATTGTTTTAACTTTTAACCTTATGATATCATTAAATACATCATTACGGATTCATAAGCAGAGGATAAACACTATAAAGTTTAGAGGGCCCTTTATTTGAGGCACTAACTACAATTTTTATGTCTGGAAAGAAGAAGAAAAATGGACTTACCTTTTTTAAAAAAAAAAATCCCCCTCTTGCTAGGTTATACAGCTTTGGCACTTACAGATGTTAGAGCAGACAAGTGTCCAGTTTCCCGATGTTAAGTATATTTTCTAATTTTTCATAGACTTCTGTTGCATTTTTGGCCCGATGTGAGAGCCATCAATTTCATTTGTGGGGCTACACGCTGGGAATTGGGATATACGTGTACACGTGTGCTTTAATGAACCCTGAAACCTGACAGGCAGCTCTCTGATAGCCTGCGGTTGCCCGGAGATCAGGATTTCAAGAGTTAATAAAAACTTGGTCATATTAGAAAGGCTTTCTTTTTGCAGCCCAGGTTTGTAGCAGCATAATTATGTTCAACTGCTGTTGTTTGAAAAGGGCAAACAGCATCTTAGGCACAGAACAATGAAATTACAGTTGAGATTTAGGTTAGCAAAAGCCGTCTTCTGCAGGCTTTTATGATTCATTATTTCCCATTAAATACAGTATTAGAAGTGTACACCAGATAGCTCATGGTTGCTGCGCTCAGAGCACATTATCTATATTACACAGGTCTGGGGAGCAGAATTAGAAAACTTTGGGGGAATGAGCAATATGTGTTTGCTGATAGAAGTACCATATGGCTCATCTTCCTCAATTGCTTTCATTGCGACTCTGATGCTGGAGAAATTAAAGTTTTATTTGATGTGGCACAGCTTAATGAACTGTCTTCTGTTAGGAAAATTGAATATGTTTCCTGTTATTTGAGCACAGAGCCCTCATGGTTTTGGCTGATGAGGGATACATTATGTATTGTTTATTTAGCATTTTGAAAACAAAAGCAGATATTGGAGGTAAAATTGATTACTGCAGGATGTGTTATATAATCACATTTTTCTCTCTTTCTGCCTATTATTTTTATGAAAGTACTTTTTTACGGCCCCCTCCCCAAAAAAAAGCAAAAGAGAACGTGTTGAAAGAAAGTATATAACCTCTGTTTTGTTTAAAAGCAGCATTACAATTTTTAAAGCTTAAGGAAGGGTATGGAAGTAAAAAGTGCACTTACATGTGTATTAACCTGTAGGTCCAGTGGCTGCCGTGCCATCGGTCTAGGGATGCTCGAGGACCGAGCGCGTACCAGACTGCGTCGCTGGGGGAAGACACGTTTCTCTGTCCTAGCTGGAGGGCACAGAATGGGGAACATCCAGAATTTAGTAACCAAATACCCCAAATCTCGCATTTCTAAATATGCCAGAGACAGTTAATTACAAAATGTTAATAGCTGGAGGGGAGGGGGTGGCTATAAATGGGGAGGATATAAGAAAATATCAGGTGTAGCAAGGCCCACGTTACCTGGTACTGAGGCATCCATCATTTAACCGTGGCAAGGAAGAAGTTATTGATGGAAAGATGGCTCAGATAATAGACAATGGGTGGGTTTGGCTTTGTTTTATAACATAGACACACGCATACATGCCAAGGCATACCCGTACCACTGGGGTAGGTTTTTTCCTGTTAGGAGCAGTAAGTACAGCAAAGAAAGAGCTGTGTGTGGTAACCCCCCTTCTCTCCACATTTGTGAGAAGCATATTTAAACTCTGAAACTTTAAGGCAAAAAGTATCTTTGAAGTATGTTATTATTATTAATTCCACTTCTGCTTGTTGGAAATACTGCCCCATGCCACCCTCTGGCTTTTACAGCTATTGATCTCCCAGAAAATGGGGGGAGAAGGAAGTAGAAAGTGAAAAAAGAAAACCTAGCTGGGATAGCTCAGTGTTTTTTTTTTTCTTGCCCTCCACGCCACTGCTCTGACAAAAAGGCAATTTGTCTTGCGTGCCCAGTGATGTTTGAGGACTCTGGCAAACGTGCATGTTAAACAAGCCCTGCACAGAATCTAAATACCATCCATTAAAAGAGAAAGTCCCAACGTGTTTATAGCAGCGGGCCAAGGTGCGCGGCCCTCACTCCGGCAAAACTCCCATTGACGTCAGTGGGGCTTGTGCTTATGCAAAGAGTGAGGGATGCTGCCCTGTACCTTAAGGGAAAAAAAGGAAAGAAAAAAGAAATTAGTGATATGGAAGGAGGATGTTACTCTTGAAAATATCTTGGAGCAAAGTGGTTAAGCAAAGCCTGTACAAACAATGACTATAAATACTTTCCATTCTGTATAGCTCTTCAAATAGTTCCCTGCCGTAACTTCAGATGAGCTCAAAAATAAATAAATTCTAGCATGAGGGAGAAGGAAAAAAAAAAGAAAAAAGAGTAAAAAGAATTACATTGCAACCAATGTTGAAACCACAAAAACTTCATTATTTTTTAGCCTGATCTGTTTCCCAGAGAAGAAACTGGTTGGGTTTTATGAAAGGCTGCTCCATGACAGAAGCCTCCTTTGAGGAAGACCATTATGCATTGTTATCAGCATGGCGTAATTTGACTGTTGACAAAGTATCTGTGGCAGTGAGAATGAAAGCAGTTAGAAGTGTGGCGGGTTGTAATCAAGAAGATGCTTAGCTGTGCAACGCTGCATCTTGAGCAGATTTGAATCAACATTGCCTTGAGGGGACACACACCACACACATACAAAAAAAAAAGTCCATTAATTTTTAGTGGGAAAATTAGAGTGGCACTTGATGAAGTGAAATTTGACATGCGTTAATTGCTCCACAGCTCTCCTAATTAGAGATTTTCAAATTCTTTTACTGCTGTCAGCCTGATGCCACATTGTCTTGCTGGACAAACAGTAAAATGGCAAATAGGGTTGATCAAGAAGTTGGACTTGGAGATGCTGGACTTCAGCTTGTTTCCTGCTGATCATCATTTTCATAGGAGGGTTGGGGGTTTTGTGGCCTATGAAGGGCATTTAAGGAGAGAAAAAGTACAATAAAATCCTTCTTCTAGATAAATAATAGTCAATGATTTAACAGTGCTTGTTTAAAAAGATTAAAGGACTGCAAGAAGAGGACAATAAAGCAACGGCGTTGCAAATAAACTTTAACCTTCGTTAAATTTGTCTTGCATAAAATTTCAAATATGATCCTGTTTATAATAAAACCATTAAATTCAGTATATTTTTTCACGCGTGTCGTTAACAGTGTGACAGGTGAAGGCAAGGGGTGGGATTCAGGTTCCTGCATGTGTTTTGCTCAGACGTGAAAGTCTGCATAGCAAGACCGCATTTTATAGCAAACTAGTTATAAGATTGTACGAATGCAGGTATTATGCCACTTCTGAAAGCATGATTTTGTCTCTTCTGCTTTTGGTTCTTCCCTTCTCCCCCCCACACTCCAGATTACTCCTCCCCTCCCTTAGCCTTTGAACTCCTCTTAATTCATTAACATATTGAATTTTTTCAATTTTCCATTTTCTTGCAATAACAATATTAAAGCCAGGGCCAAGGCCTGATTGGAGCTAAATTACTTGTTACCTGCTGGCATTTATTTATATGGCATTGAATTATAAAGCTTTGCTATTGTCATGCCTTGGGCGAATTGTTTATGACACCAGTAATAGGAGTAATTGTTATTGTTGAAATTACCTGTCAGCTACCCATAGCAGTGGCCCTTGTCC
Source organism: Dromococcyx pavoninus (assembly GCA_033558185.1). Lineage (NCBI taxonomy): Eukaryota > Metazoa > Chordata > Aves > Cuculiformes > Neomorphidae > Dromococcyx > Dromococcyx pavoninus. The sequence continues at coordinate 702,294 of JAUMJL010000231.1, forward strand.
CACTGACAAATAGTGACAGGGGAGAGGGATCCTCCGCACGTCCTCCTGATGACTTCTCCTCTGATAATAAGGAGTGCAGGGCCTCTGATAATTTGCCTGTCACTGTTGAGTGCAGCTCAGAGAGAGTTGGCCAAATTGTTGTCATTCACTTTGACAAAGACAGCAAAACGCTCTGGAGCAGGAGGAGGATTATCAAAATAAATGAAAGCCCTCACACATCCTTTGTTTTTGGTTTTTGGGTTTTTTTTTTCTCCCCATCCCCACTTGCCTGCCTTTATGCCGTAGTTGTAAAACTGGGAATACATTTCTCAGTGGTGTGGCTTCAGAGGTGGGGAGCAGGGGGGGAGTGGACAACGACACAAGGGTTTGCGCAATTTGCTCTCTGTTCGGCTGAAATGTTTTGGTTTCTAAATATAAATCAAATTTTTATATTTTTCTCCCCCCACTAAGGCTGCCCATGTTTTGCAATTACTGACTGTCACTGCAAGAGAAAGGGTGGTGTTACTTCCAGGTAGATTTTATGTTCTTTTCTTTTTCATAGTCGGCAGCATTTCTTTCAACTCTTCTTCTCTTGCTGTCATGCCCAGCACTGTAAAACCCTCCCAGCGCAGCAGTCAGTGATGCCTCATGCACAGAACTGCTGGAGGCGTGCCTCTGCCTGTTACAGGGTCTGCAGCTTTTTGCCCCCCTTGTGCTTTTGCAATATCAGCCAAATTATCTTCACTAAAAACATTGTTTCCTCTAGGAAAGGAGGTTCTGCCGCTGATAAACCAAGTGGAGGTTTGTTTGCTGCTGCAAATAGCCACTGCTAATGAGGCTTTGTGAAGAGGTGGTGTTCTTTGTCAGAGCCTATCTGTTTAAAAAAAAGAAAAAATTCCAAAAAAACCCTTTCAAGTCCTGCGACTGGTGCACATGGGAGGACGCCCACGCTTGACAGAGACTTGCTGCCAATCACACCCTGACACTGTTGAGAAAGGGGGATAATTTCCACCATCACAGCAGCCGGGCACTGCATCAGGGATGCTTGAACCGCAGGTTTGGGGTGAGCACATTACATCCTGCCTGACCCAGCATCATCCACCTCGCATTCTTCTCAGCTCATCTTATAATAACACTAATTTCCCCTTTACTGGTCTTTACACTCGGGTAATGACTACCTGGTGCATGAAGCACCTCAGGGGTTGCTTTAGGCCCTTTGCCTCCCGTAACTGGTCCTTATCCGATCAGCAAAACCTCCCACCAAGTCACCAATGCATCATTTTTTTAGCTGTAACAATGTGGTTTGGTCCATGTAAATACCTGTGGGTTCCACCTGGCCCCTTGACTTGCTCCCCTAAGGAGCTGGTCTGAATCGTCACTGCTGAGAAATTTCAGTAGCAGTGAATAAATCTGCCGAATTTGATTCTTTCATTTGCAACCGTTGGGCTCAAACGCATAATTTAGCCAAATTATCAGCCACCTCCATCTTCCCAGGGAACGAGTGCAAACAACGTTTTAGGAACAGACATCTAAATTTAGTAGGGTTTTGAATAATTGATAGGCTGGTGTGACAGAAGATAGAAACTTATGTTTCTAATCATCTCAAAGCATTTCTCCTTCCTCTCAAACCCCAAAATGAAGTCACTTTGTTTGCAGTTAAATATACGGAAGATGTCCACTTAACAAGTATAAAATTGTGATAGCATTAAGAGGTTATCCATGGTAATAAAATGTGGGGAACATGCCTAGGAATGTGATCTGTAAAGCAGATAATTTTTAAGGATGGGGGTTGTCCTTGCTTTGTCTGGGGAGAAGCATGTTAATGATCCCGAGAGGAGGAAAAATAAAATAACATGCGTTTCCAAATGAAGATATTTAAAATGTGTAATGTATTTCAGTGTGTTACTGTAAGCTACTGTTTGATGTTTTTCCTACAAAGCCTAAATTAAGCCTCCTAGGAATGGCTGTGTATCTCCTGCTCCTAGCTGCATCGAAAAACAAAATACATTTTAAATGGCTGTATTACCAATACTCTGGTAGACAGTAACATACGAACATAATCATCCTCCCTGTATTTTCTCCCCCCATTCCTAAATGTGGCCCCAGCATCCAGAAAACCCACCTTTAAATTTCAAGCTCATTTGAAATGTAAACTTTTAGCAAATAAGTGATGGCTTATGGAGCTGGATCACCACAGTGACTGGCAGCAAATTCCTTTTTCTTCCTCCCTCCCCTCGGTGTAAGGGGTTTGAAATACTCATCAGCGTCAAAAGAAACTGCGCAGATTGCTGCTGCTCTAAATAAGGCAGAGCAATGTTCAGGAAAAAAACCTCTCCCCCCCCCCCCTCCCCGAAAAAAATCTCTCCATGGATTAAAATGACAGTTCTGGACCATGTCAGTACGGATGACAAAGCGTCATGTTTTGCATCATTTCAAAAAGATATTCTTCAAACAAATTTGGTGTATAAACAGGCAGCGGGTTTTTGTTTGAAACATTAAAGATCAAAAGTTAGAGGAAGAACAATTAATATTGCCTATTAAAATCCCCTGTTATTGTTAGAGATACATTTCGTGGTTACAGACTATAAATAAAAGTAAAGGAATGGAGCCACGGTTTCTCACCACTGCAAATATGAAAATGCAACTTCCAGCTTTTTCTTTTTTTTTTCCAAGTTGCTCTTAGATGTGTTTGCTGGATAAACGGGATTAACTGTATTTAAAACAAAAGATAAAGAATAGCTTTTTATTACACTGAACAGTCTACAGGGTTTCCATGCTCCTCTGAACGCACTTCGTGCCTGGAACAAAATATTCATATTTTACATTTTTTTAATGACACTATACAGAATAAGCAAAATATCTTTGTAATAATACAAATATAGAAACAATAGAGAATGGCAAAAAAAGGGGGCATTTTTACCATTTCTGTTTCTGGCCAAATGCTGGGCTTATTTTTTTTCCTTTGCAGCAGTGAGAAACCAGGGAGGAAAGTATTCATTTCGCTTTTCTTCGGCTGCAAAAACTCACCGAGCGCTGTTAATACAAAACTAACAGCAAGAGTGCAGTCTGAAGAGCCAGCCTCCTATCAGCTGAATTTCAATGGAGGCTTTTTCAAAAATAGGTACAAAGAAAAGAATTTAGACAAATTTGCCTCTTAACCTTTAAAGATTTCCTGCCTATTCCAGTATGTCTTTTATTGCATTAATTTTTTATTTAAATTACACCATTAACTGGATATGAATTTATCAAGAATACATATATTGATTTATAAAACAGTATCATTAATTATTATAATAGCTAGATGTAGCTGATATTACAAAGCCATTTAAAGGTTTTTAATATAACTTGGACATACATAGATAGATAGACATTATGGACAAAACTACAATTTAAACTGGCTACCAACAGTTAATGAAATCCTTGATTTATCTTCTCGTTTAGAGATTGATTACATTGTTGTTTTGTAAAACTATTTATTTCATGCCATTTTTCAAAGGATATCTCAATAAAAGAAAAAGATAAATAAAATATCCAACCAAGTCTCAAGGCATATTTTGCTTCATCCTTTCTTTTTTAATATTGCTGCTGCTAATTTATTACAAGTTTAGAGACTTGTCACCTTCATGAAGAATTGGCTTTCTTGATAGTAGCTCTGTTTACAAATGCACAATTTCATATAATTGGATTAACAAAAAAAAAAAAGAAAGAAAAAAATAAAAAGAGGCTGTCTTCCCAACTACATTGTGTTTATTTCCTAAACCAAAATGCAACAAACTGCCTTTCTGGCACAGACTTCTTAGGCATATTTCTGTTAAGCTGTGGAAAAATGGGACTTACCCTAGTGCTGCAAAGCAGTCAGTCATGGAGAACATTTTGATTTAAAGTGCAATCTGAAGAGAAGAAAAGAAAAAAAAAAAAGAGGAATGATATAAACAAACACTGCTTTCAAGTTACTCCTAAAATGTTCCTAGCTTAACTAACACATTGAAAGTTCAAATCTTTACACATTGTTCTTGAGGGGCTATGTCTCTTAACTCTTTATTTATATCACTTATTCTTGTCTGGCAACATATGTTACCGATTTATTATAGTATTTTTTTACTGTTAGCCAGACAAATGGAAGGGTTAGCTGAGGAGGGGTAGTTGCATCTGATGAGTTTAACAATTGCAGGGCATCCTTTAGGGGTAGCCAATGGGCTCTTTTGAAGCTATAATACTCACCATTAACCATTTTCATGCTGACATACTTTTATTGTCGAAGTTGGGTCTTCCTCTGTCGTCAGCCTCTTTTGTTTTCAGTGGTTTTGCAAGCACATCGAGAAGGGTGGGTGAGAGCCATTCATCCAGTAAAACCTTTCATAGGTGTCTTAAACTGTGCATTTACAGCCTGGCATATAAATCCATATAGTGTCCCCCACACAGATGAGTAAAGAAAAAGGCAGGCAGAAGATAATACTTAACAAATCTAATCCTATAATTCATGACAAATGCAAACAAATACTAACCATAGGCAGTCAGATTTCTCAGTGCCATTACAGATAGCAAAGGTAACAGGGAAGAAGGCTTCTCCCATCAAAGCAAATCTCCACAAATTCTTATTTTAAATGGACCCACCAATAGCAGAGGGAGAAGTTGCAAGGACAGGTGAATGTCACATTTTACAAGTGCTATATTTAGGTAACCCATTCTGGGGTAAGAACTTGTACTGTTCCTACCTTTTGCTTCCTACTTATCTTCTGTCCTATCTCCTTGTTCAATGCCAACAAGTTCCTGCAGCTCTGCTGGAAACCGTACCCCCATTTGCCATTTCACTGCATGAGCTCCAGTTTAAGCTTCGGGGACCCAACAGGTTCCTACCAGCCACAGGGATGCAATTCCTAACATAACGCCACAATCACGATTTCCAGGCTTTTGATCCTAGATCAGACCATCACACCTATCAGCATATCCTACCATAGATGAGTTGTCTATCGTGGGATTATTGACAGCCCTGATAACAAAAGCAGACTGTAGGGCACACTCCAGATTTCCTGCTGTGGGAATTCAGTTAGACATTTAGGATAGGAGATAGCTCTGAAAAGTTGGTTTTCATCTTCCTTACGTCTTCACAAACAGAAGAAGAAGCTGTGTAAATATAAGAGGAAACTGCATTTTCAGAGCAGAGATCTACTGGGGGGAAAAAAGATACTGTGAGCAGTGTTTCAGGTGGGATATGTGATGTTTTGGGTTGAATAATTATGGGAATTGCAATTAAAATCACTGGGCTCTCTTGAAGGGGGAGGTTTGGGTTAGTAGATCAAGGCATGTCTCCCAATACCACTGCTTGGGTCCTTAACAAATACCACACAATACAGTTTTTACTGAGAGAAGAGGGAAAAGGAAGTGCTCACGTTTGGGGTTTTTTGTTGTTGTTTTGGCTTAAAAGCGGTTTAATTGCCCTGAGATAATTTTTTTTTGTTTTTTAAATTTAAAAAATGGCCAAACATTGCTTCTACTTATTATAGGGGGTTTTGAAAAGAAACTGAACTTCCTAAAATAGTTCACTATTCAGCAGCATGCAAAAAACTTGCATGCAAATTAACAATTTTCTTTCTGTTCACTTTTTTATGACATGAAGCTAGTCTAACTTTCAATTATTTATTTATTAAATTACATATTAATCTTACTTCAGCTGACCTTCTGCAATGGTTTGCAACCCAAAGTCATCCTTTGAAAGCAAAGCTCACCCTCCTGGAAGCCAAAGGTATAGGCGCAGCAGGACTTCTATAACTGAGGGTTTGGAGTCTTGACTTCTCTCACTTCTGAAAAGTTTTATTTAGGCAGGTGTCACTAATGTCCTGGGCAAATATCAAGTACTCAGTCACATTATTGAAGCTTGGGTTGTGTGGATTATTACTTATTCAGTTTTCTATTATAAAGACATTGCTGGCAACTTAATAATTAAGCTAGTAACCTCCTTTGAATTTGTTTATTGCTCCTAACCCTTTGGTAGGGGAGGGAGGAACAAGGAGTGCGGCCCAGTCTCTCAATCACTCTCTTTCTGTTTTGTCCATCACCTTGGTTTTTTCCCCCGTTTTTGACCTGCACTTTTTCTGGATCAGACACTGGCAGGTTGAGAGGTAATAAGAACCAGATGGACATAGTACAGAAATTGCCCAAATGGGTACGAGAATGTGGGGAGCTGTCAGGCATGGAGAGAAGCTGGAATTTTTCAGCAATAAAATGGGATTTATCGCCACTCTACCACAGTCATTGCCGACAACCGTTTACCTTGACAGAAACCCCATTCCAATAGGCTGTGCCGATGCAGATTTTTTTTTTTTTCCCAAAGAGTGATGATTGGTATTTGTTCTAAGGCTCAAATGGCCTGCACTAAAGGTGAAGCATTAGGCCAAAGTCCTGTATTCCCTACTGAGGCAAATGAACCTGCTAAAATAAGTTCCTTCCACAATAGCTGTGTAATTGAAACCAGAAAGTGAGAGAATTTGATAAATTGCTTGACCCTGAAGGAATGTTAAGGTCATAAATTTTCATTGCATTTTCTTTTTCCTTCTTTTTTTAGAAAAAAAAAGAAAAAATCTCTTTCATATTTATATAACTATAGATTATATTTCGTATTTGTCTTAGAATTCCAGCTAGCTTCTAGATCATTAGCTATTATTTTGCTATCCTCTCCCCATAGGCAACTATTACAAGGTTTTGAGCAATCCTAAATACACCTTCCTAGGAGGGCTGAAGGACACAAAACATTCACAAATGGCAGCACTTACTACTGCTAAGGAATCTGACACATAAACCACTAACAACCCAAAATGGGAGTTTAGCAAGTGCAATCCCTTTAGAAAGAAAAAAAAAAGTAAATAAATAAATAAAACTACTGTACTTGAAGAATGATGGAGTAAAAAAAGGTCTGCAAATCATTTACAGGGAATCAAGAAGTTATTGCAATTCTTACTTTTCCCCCCTTGCTCTCCTTTCTTAGAAGTAGCCTTGCCTTTTACTTGCAAAAAGGATGATCAGTATTTTGAGTAATAAGTACAGATGTCTGTTTAAGCTCAAAAGACACAAACTCCAAACGCTGTGGAACATTATCATGGAAATACACACATCAAGAGTAAAAAATAAAGTAAAATAAAATGAAATAAAATGAAATAAAATAAAATAAAATAAAATAAAATAAAATAAAATAAAATAAAATAAAATAAAATAAAATAAAATAAAATAAAATAAAACAAGAGCTAAGAAAAAGGATAAATATAATTAGGAGAATAACCAACCATGCTCCCCTCTCTGGGCTTGCAACCATCACTAAATAGAGTCATGCTAAAGCAGCAGGCTAACAAGGAGTGGAGAGAAAATATCGGAATATTTTGGGGTTGCGTATGAGGTTTTTTCTTACAAAGTAAAATTTACTTCTTTTACTACACGTTCTGCCTCACAACTGCTTCAAAAGCACCATGATATAGTAAATGCTTTTTATAATCTCACTGCTTCCCCCCCCCCCCCCCAGATTTGAACATAACATTTCAGAGGCAAGAGCTTCATTGTCAGACTTCAATAAGATGCTGCACTTTACATAGCCATACATACTTAACCCAACATGAAGCAAGTTAAATAATCATTAGCACAGTAACCCATTGCTATCAAAAACTTATTGGTCCTCTAAATTTTAAATTAATGGCCTCTCTCCCTTGTTCTATGCACATGTGTGTGTCTGTCTGTTTTTCAGCCACTTCAGTGCAAAGTCATAAACATTTTTTCAGCATATATTAGATGATTTGCATTATTGACATTTCCATTTAAAAACAAGGGGAAAAAAGGCACAGGGAAAAATAGTTCCTGCTGAGTTGCTTCATCCCTAGACCTCTGATTCTTAAGTAACTCTTCTGAGTGTTAATTAGTAGCCAATATTTGACCAAGTGACTAAGAAATGCACTCAGTTCCTCTCTACCCAGGTTGTTCTAGCTCAAATAAATTTGGTAAAAATCACAAAAACGATAGACGCTAATGAAAAAAAATAATTGAAATGGTGCCCTCATAAAATCCTAACAAAGAACTCACTTTTTCTTTTTGGAGAAGTTAAATAAAACTACGTTGGGTTGGGTTTTTTTTGTTGTTGTTTGTTATTTTAGGAAGTTTTTTTCTCCATAAAGTGCCTCGCCCAGATTCCCTCTCTCCTTGTTATTTCTTTTTTTTCAAAGTAATTTCTAGCTATTTTAAGACAGTTGCTTATCCAGAGAATGAAGGAGTATCGGCTGCTTTTCAATTAGAGGAGGAAAAAAGATAAAGACTTGGAACGTAACTGAAAAATGCAAAGTGACATATTAGGATGAGAATTTTCAGCTGTTGCTGTATAAATGTTTTAATAAAAGTTCTAAAATAATGTGTCTGTCTCCTGCTCTATCAAAGAGAGGAGATTATGAAGTGCAAATGATGCAGCTTTATTGTATAGATCTGACTAGGATTTTTCGCCATTAGAGACTCTGAGAGCCTCTCTTCCAGAAGCTGATTTCAGAGCAGTTTCAGACTCCAAAAAGTCTAAATCTCATAAGTGTAAATAAAAGATGACCAGCAAGTGGCTTCAATCACTAATATTTTTTGCAAACGAACGTTCAGCTGATGCAACTCAATTTTGTTTTGCATTGCATTAGTGTCACAGCAGCAATGACTGGCCTTTATTCACTAACCCTTTGAGTCAGCACTTTGAGGCATCTTTCAAATTAAGTCATACTGCAAATTTGCCACTGATACAAAGGTTGATTAAGAGAGCTCCTCAATTTTAAAGGGATGTAGTGTGAGGAGAATTAAGCTCTGGATTATAGTTCCAGGAAATGCGAGGCCCCGTAACTACATGGAAATAATGTATGGGCTCTATGGCAAAAGAATATATTTCCTCAGAGCACTTGAAGTAATGCTCATTTACAATTTAACCAAGTCCTCGCCCCACACACACACTTCCCCCTTATGGACGAAATCATTTGATGGGTCTCAAAAACAAGCCATGAATTACAGCACAGAGGAAGAGAGATGAGCCCTGTTCTCTTCTTGCCAAAAGTCAGTTCCTTTCTCTCCACTTCTTTGATCTTGGGAAAGACTTATTCCTCCCACCACCACTAAAAAAAATTTGGCTCCTGCTTTTCCCCCCATAAAAACAATGCTGTGTCACAACAGGACCTTTCACCCATCATGTAGCAACTCCAAGGTGAAAGTGAATTGTCAACGCAAACCTCCCTGGAAGAAGTAGAGAGGATGGTCAGAAGTCACCACCAACCATTCTGGTTAGGGCCAGTCCTGGAGAGGAGTCCAAGCCCAATTTAGACATCTTCATGAAGAAACCAAATATTTATCACATTTTTCCCTCTAAAGTGCAGAAGGGGCAGTAGCTCCTCTTGTTCCGGGGTCTGAGCACCCAAGAGAAAGGATCTCGGAGGGAGTTGCAGAGGACTTCTGGAAATCCGGCAGCTTTGTTTTTGATGGCTAAGTGGGAAGAGAGATTAAAAATCGCTTTGAAGGGAAGCTGTCATTTGTTGGGATGTCGGACCCAAACCTAACATTTTTGTGGCACTTGGGGATTTTTTTTATTTTCTGAACTTTCTCTCTTTGCAGGGAATAATAACTCCTAAGGAGCCAAGAGTTCCTCTTAATTGGATGGAAGTGGATGGAAGTCATTGCCAGATTCGTTTTGGTTTAACTCTTTGGCCCACATGATGAGGCAACAAGTTGTTATTAAAGTTGAGTTTGCTTAATGCATTAATGTTTGAGACAGGAGAGAAAAAAAAAAAAAGAAGAATTTTGGCTGTAGCTCCACTGAAAACAGCATTTAACTCTCCTGACATTGAAACAGGAGTCCTCCATGTTATCTTTTCTATGCTCAGGAATATCACCATGATTTAAGGGAATAGCAGCAGTGAAATAAAACAAATAATTTAAAAACAGAGCCTGAATAGAAATTTCTTATGATATGAATTACCATGAAAGCCAGAAAAATGTTCCACATTCCCTTTTATATCTCCCGTTGTTTCTTTGCAGCAGAGACCCTGAACTTTCATTTCTACAGTGGACAGTTGACTTTATTTTATGTTTTTGGCGTTATGTTCACCCATAGACTTTGCCATTCTCCTTGTTTCTGGATTCAGTCACTTCACTCACAGCCCTCCCTGAAAGAAGAACATCTCAAATCCCCCCACGTGGCAAAGTCTATTTTGTTCCCCGTCACTTCCAATTTGCCTCCGGTGTTCCTCTAAAGAGTTGTTGACCATGATTTCTAGGACCAGAAGAAAAGACCGGAAAAACTGGCAGGCCGTGAACAAGAAGGTGGACTATGCCACTGCAAGGAGTCACTGGAAGTGGGAGTTTTGAAGAGAACTGAAATAGGATCGCCAACTTCATTTTAATTTTTCAAGTTATGTTAGCACTTCAGTTCCCTCAACTTTGTTTTACCAGGTAAGAGAAAAAATGGTATTAAATCCATATTAAAACCATAAGCAGGAAATTAAACTTAAAGATGGGAACAACAGAAAAAAAAAGGGATATGTCTACTGTCTCAACCCAAACCCCTCTGCAGACCTAACTCAGTAGCAGCCCCTCACCTCCTAACCCTGCAGAACTCAGCAGGAGCTGCACAGAGGTAGCTGCTGCTGCTTGTGGCACTACTGCCCATCACTAGCATCCATGAATCGATCAAGAAAGGAAATGAACTCATGCCACAGTGACTTAAGCCAATTGTGGGAAAACAAATTGGGGGTTCCTTTAAAAAAAGAAGGAAAAATAAATAAATAAATAAATCCTACTGCCTTTTGAGTCTTTGTGGGGACACTGAGAACATGTTTCCAAGCTCTTTTGTTCTGCCCTAAGGGATGGAAAGCTGCTCTTAATACAAGAAAACAAAGCCCTCCCCTGCCACTACCAACAACAAAAAAAAGAGCTGAAACGCTTATGAACACTTTGCTCCAGGCACTGTGGCAGTAAGGAAAAATCATTGCAACCATCACAAGACTTGGCAGCACCAGGGCCATGCCAGTAGAGTGCTCTTCGCCATTACTGTAAATCACAGGCTGAGTCCAATGTGTTGCGAAACATCCAATTGTGGCTCATTGAATACAGTAAATAAAACTACCATCCCTTGGTGCACTTGACTAGCATTTGTGGAAGCAAGAGGAAAATCACACTTCTGCCCAACATTAGGACAGAGGACAGCTGATGCTTCGATGTAGCTCGGTGGGAACAATTCACAAAGAGGAGCTGCAAATAAACATGGGACTTTCTATGCTTTCTACTTCATTTGCATAAATCATTACAGCTTAAACAACTACTTTATTCATTTTAAGCATTGTGGACAAGTATACTGAGAGACAGGGCTTGGGCTCATTTTGGGTTGGGTTTTGAAAAGGGTGGGGATTTGGTCCATACTTGGACCAAAGCTAAACACACACAGTCAAAGAAAAGCTGAAATGGTCCCTGGGCTGTGGTGATGCTGAGGCAAATCGCGGGGGATAACATTCACCTTAAGCCAAGAGCCCATGTATTACTGCTACCAGCCCTTAAATGCATACCCTCAGTGTTACAGGGCCCTGCCTAAGCCCACTGAGGATGGTATTTCTCAAGCCTTTCCTCTGGGATTACTTCAACACGCACACTTAAAGCTCAGCTTTTGCAAGCTATCATCAGACACAGGCCCTCGTGCCAGCAAAACTCACAGGGATGCTAACAGAAACAGGACACAACCAGGGACTAGATCCTTGTGGGTTTAAATCAAACACATTTCATAGTATTGCTCCTGCCCCATCGTTGCTTTGCCTCTATTTTCTGCCATGTAGAGACCCAGCAGAGGGGCAGCGCAATAGAGTCAAAGGCAAAACAGCTCTTGTAAATAAGGCCAGCTCTGAAACCTGCAAGTGATCCTCAGATACAACAGGCAGTACACCACAGGGCTCATTTCCTACAGGGAATGGCCAAAATTTTTTCCAATATAATCAATTCAAAGCCCTGTTCTTGCTTAGAGCTGCTCTCCTTTTGTGCATACCAGATCAGCTGAATATTTATAGAAAATGTTGGAGGTCAGACCGTTTTCATTCGCCGCTGCAGCCAGGTCGCCAGCTGGCAGGTAGCACCTCTTCCTGCTGCTCCGGGAGCACAGCATCCTCTGAGCGCCAGCTGGCTTTCAGGGACATCAGCAGTGAGAGTCCCACAGTGAACCAAGCCAGTCTGACCTCCAAAGTCAGAGATGAAATTAAAATGGGCCCTCACATGGTGATATTTAGGAAGAGCTTTATTTTGCATGGAATAGAATCCATAATTTAAGTAGTTTTCTTCTTCCTCATCTCTTTTCTCCTCCCCAATAGCTTCATAACTCAAAGTGCCCTTTGATACGACTGCTTCTGCCCAGCCAAACCAGAACTTCATATACAAATCTATACTATAAGTTCTACATCTTCATCAATAGGTCTTGTCTGGAAATAAGGTAAAACTACACCTAAGATGAGGAAGAAGCAAGCGGTTAGGGGCAGTCGGTTTGCTCCACCAGCTTCATTGAGCAGATGAGAAAAGGAACCTAATTAGCTAAATTTATTAATACGCTGCTTTTTTTTCATAGAGGATGCAGCTACATTATAGAGGTGAAACATGACTTTTGATGATCAAGCAACCAGTGATTAAATAAGGTTAATCCTCATTTTATATGCTAATAGGATATTTATAATCTCAACTGCATATCCAATTTAGCTGTTTTATTTTCTGTTGTTAAGAAAGTATTTCTTATTAGTGAAAGAGAATACCCCTATGTTCACTGCAGATGCTATTTTAATTGGGCTCAAGTGCATTGTGTGTAATTAGTCCACTTCTATAATATTTCATCTATAATTACAGCATGAACAATGTGCTTAAATTTCAGAAGGCCTGCCAGTTAAATTTTTTTTTAAATAAAACTGCTAATTAATTGGTGACCTTTTCCACGGACAAACAATTCATATTGTAGCCCAGCCCTAGGGCTCTTGAAGGGCCATCTTCTCAGAAGTTTGAACACCTTGTTTTGACACGCTGTCTCTGATCTGATAAACATGAAAGCATCCACACCACTCACCTGGCTTCGTCAGACCCACCATTACAAACCTCTTCCTGAGGTACCACAGAGCAAGCATGACTTCAGTAGAAATTTTAGACGATGCTGGCTGTCACGAATGAAGAAAAACTAAAAAAACCAACTGGGTGTTATTTCATCTCATCTACCTTGTCTTCACGGCTTTAGAGAACACAGCAATGTGTTGGATAGGGGAGGGCTCCCATTCTCCTTCACCGTGGCCCAGTTCCATAAGAGTATGAAACAGCGCCAAACATGGTGCAGGTGAATGTGTTGTGATGCTATCAGCAGGATTGAAACACCGGATTTAAAATATGCCTTCCTGAAAATTTCAGGACAAGGTGCTGCTCAAATGCTGGAGATTAAGCTGGGCTCTCATTGAGGAAGGCAGCAAGGGGTAAATGTTTCCCTCAAGACACTGGTTGCACACTCCGCTACCCAGCTTACTGTCTTCCATGGAAGATTTAACGGAAAATTGAGGATAGAGCACTAGGACATAACAGTGGTTCTAGAAGTAGAAGAACCTTCCACCACCACCACATTTTGACTCCCCCTAAATGGCAGCAAACCACTGGGCAAAAACCACACGTGCATATATTTTTCTACATACATAAGCACAGACTCATACATTCTCATATTGAGCTTGAAGAATCTTCAACCCACACTTCTGAGAAAACCATTTTTTGCGAATGATGCTTTGTAGCTTTGCTCAGGCTTTCTTTCTGGCAGGGCAGCTCCACTTCAGGGAGCCCAGATCCAGCCCAGTATTAGTAAGGAAACAGCAATGACTTTGAGGCTAGCTGTGGCACTGCTGCCCTAGCAAACTGTCACCACAGGGCCTCATTACTGCCAATGTCTAACGATGTACGATATCCATGTAGAAAGGGGAGTCCTAGACTAGGACACACAAAATCAGCCTTCCTACCTTCACTTCTTTACAAACACCCTCAACATATGGAGAAAAAAAGTATTGAACCACACAGAAGGTCCTTGCACAAGAGGGCAGAAACCTACCTTACCTTTCCATAGTTCCCATCCCAGATGTTAAAGAGTTTCATGGACAGCAGAGCAGACAATCAGGCTTGCAAGATGGGAAGGAAAAGGGCAGTTCCTTTACCACTCTGAAAGCCAGCATGGCGATTAAAGTGATGAGTCAACACATCCCCAGCAGAAGACAAGAGTGAGCAAGAGACAAAAGCTGTGCTTCCTGGAGATCACGTTAAGTACAGGGTACTCTTTGTCCCTTTGAGGTGTCCCAGGACCATGTTACAGGTGTGCTACTATACCCTCCTTGCCAAAGCACCGGTGTGAAAAGCCAGCACTCTGACTTCAGGCTTTTCTTCTCCCTGAGGGGTACAAAATCCTAGCTATTATTTGGGTCAGGGTGAATTATTTTTCCCAAAAAAATCTGTCCTCTTCCCATCTATTGGGGAAAGCCGAATCGCTACCAATCTGGCTTTGATGTGAACTAGCTTCTGGCCAGAAGTTTATTTTTCAAAACAAGCGTGCCTGCAAACCATTGTTTATTTAAAACACAGTATAAATGCCAATAACCCAACAAGCACAGGGAACAGCACCCGGAGGTCTCCTGCTTGGCGCTTGAGAGCTATTAAGTAAATCAGGGGAAAATTCCTCAGGAAATGATGGGGTTAGGCCTGATGGGCACCCCCGAGTGATTAAATGCAACTTAATGAGGTCACGGGTGACAGATTTGGGTGCAGAACTTTTAAATAGCATGCTAAAAAAAAAAAAAGTTCATAGCACACAGGGGATATGAATCAAGGCTGGTTGTGTTATTCTGTGGTGCAAAAACACCCCCAAAAGGTGGCCTTTGTCCTGAAAAGCACCCCCTCAAATAGCAAGGCAAGAGGGGATGGGAAACTGTGACAAAACAGATGGGCATTGGGGAGGAACAAGCTCACCTTGGCTAAGATGGAAAAAGTGGTTGTTAAAAAGTGAACAATTCCAGCATAATGGGATTTATTTCTTTTTAATTCAGAAAACAACAGAAAAAACATGATTATGTGGTTTGGGACCAGAAAGGATTGAAAAAAAGCATTAAATTACAGTACACGTGAGCTTTTCACATCCTTCCTTAACAACTTACGGCATTGAGGAAACATTACAGGGGCTCACAGCTAGGAATAGTCTGAATAGTGTCATGAGTCAAGGACGGTCCAGCATCACTTTGATTTCTTAGACGTAAGCGAGGAGGATTTAGAACACAATACTTTTTTTTTCACCCTACCCCCCAACACCTCTAATGGAAAATATTTACCTTGATAGAAGTAGCTAAATTCTGCTGTCTTTCTGTTGGATAATTACATGTTGACTTCATCCAAGTATTTTGGTTTTGCTGATACATCTGTCAAGGACAGAAGAGAATTCTTTGGGGTCTTACAGATCCTGGAGTATTTGCTCAAGCAACTCTTTAACATTCACACGAGAGGGTCTTCTTACATCCCCCATGATTGAATCACCAGGGAAAGAGGGTCCTGGCTGCCATCCCACCAGCAAGGAGGCATCTTTGAGGAGTGATGAAGGGGAATTTTTGCCTTTGTCAGCCTTAGTTCATGGCCAAAAAGGCTTTTCATTATGCCCTGTTGGCCAAGAGCAACCTACTGTTCCTTCTCAAATAGTAAATGGCTACCTACAGGTTTTTGTGTGTGGTCAACAATGATGCAATATATTCTGCCATCTGGCAGAGCCCCCCTTCTATTTACGGTGCTGTCATACAATTCACCTACTAGAGAGGGACTTGCATTCACTTGCGAAGAATGAAGATTTTACCAGTTGACTATTTTTTTCTGAGAACTAGGACCCATATTAGTTGGAAAAGGAAAGGCTGAAGGGAAATTATTGCTATTTTAGACAGCAGCATAAATTCTCTTCCTATTTTTAACCTAGCTTTTAATTTAATAAGTTTTATGACCCTTATATTAAGTACATATGTTTTACAAGACATTGTGTCCCTTGAGTCACCCTGAATTTGCTCTACTATAGTAGAGTTAAATGAATGAATACTGTGTTTCTGATTTCAGCTCACCCCTTGTTTGATCCTTATATAGTCAATAAACCTTCATAGAAGCATGGAGAAACTGAAATAAGCAGTGTGCCAAGCTGTGTTTGGGAACCCTGTTAGTCTTTAAAAGGGAATTAGTAAATTGCTATTCTCTTACTTGGAACATACTACACCACTGCCAGGTTTCCCATGCTGTTTACAAGGAATAAATTGTAATACTAATAAGACACTTAAAGTTCTATATTATTAATTTAATTTTCCATATCATAATTTTGAAAGGGGGTGGGGATTTTTGAGTTTTTCTTCAAGCCTTCCAGCCCTCAAAACTTAACTAATTTTTTAGCTTACTCTCTGGAATCTTGAAAGCGCAAAAAGCAATTAATCAGTCCTGCACAGGTTATAGACTATTCCCAAATAGACACAGTTTTGGAAGGAAGATAGGGGATCTTTTCAGAATATAAAAATTTAAATAAAAGTCAATCCTGCTATCTCAATATAAGTAATCCATTCCCTGAAATTAGGGCAAATGGGTTACTAGATGACTGCAAAACCATACCAAAAAACTTAATGTCTGCTACAAATGGAATAAATCAGAAGATCAATCGTATTACCTGAAGTAGATCCCTTTACAAAACTAAGAACCCCCTGATGCTCAGTGCCTGCAGAGAAAATAAGCATGCACCAAGGTTATTCTTGTTTGGGTGCATTTACACTGTTTATTTAAGAGATACACCAGGGCAGCTTTTCACAACAAGTTTGCAATGGTGGCAAAACACAAAGGTTTGAAAGGGATAGCTGATATTTGCTCCACAGTGGGAAGCATTAGATATTGATCGGCTTTGTATCAGCCTAGAGTTCCTTTTTAACATAATAAGATTAGTTTAGAAGGGTGTTTTATAAATTGGGTGGTTCTAATTTGATTTGAGTACTGGCTCTTAGTGACTTGCCAAAGTTCAGTAAATATGCAGAGTATAGTATATGCACTTTATCTTTGTGTGTTAGCTATGACATAAACACAGAGGGAGAAAGTCGAATTTTACACATCATAAAATGGGTTTGATGCCAGACATTATAACATTGCATATTTTATTTAACTAATATATGTTAAAATGGGAAATCAAATTCAATGAGCTGTTTGTTTCTTTCTACAAATACACTTACATCAATGACCTCTGAGGACACGACCTTAAAACGTAACTAGATGTTTAAAAGAACCTCAGAGATCTATATAAGATATTAATGTTTGTGTCAGAGGGCAGTATACAAGCATGTATACACTCAGTTGTCTATATGTCAACCTCTGTATTTTTTATTGTTACAGGAAACCAGCCAAAGTCCCAAACAGGAAAATTATCAACTGCCTTTTCTTTTTTTTTTTTTTTTGGCATAGTCCTGCTTAAGATTAAAGGTATGACCTTAAGTTAGAACATACTTTAGCCCTATTCAGTAACCTTGTGGTACCTTGTGCATGCTTTTAAATGCTAACCCTTGTTGAAGAGCCCCTGCAGAGACCCATAGTGGTCAGGCAGGGCTCGTGGAGGTGCCCAGCCCTAGGTTTGAGGATTGTTGTTGGGCTCCTAAAAAGGAAGGAATGACAATTTTGTCCAGACACGGGGAGCTCGTGGTCACCTCTCCAGGGGCAAACTGATCTCAAATTCTGCTGTCTGTCAGGATTAAGTGCCTGTTTGCTTTTTCACTAACATGTGGTTTGAGAACAAAGCAGCTCAAATCTCCTCCATTACTAACAAAGCATCTCAAATTGCTGAGTAAAATTCCTTAATCCCCTGTCTTAATCTGAAAACACCAAGGCCACATGGTAACACTGAGATCTCTTTTTGTCTCCCATAGAGCACCATTGACATTGAAGTTCTATTTGGAGCTAACTGTGCAGCAGCCTATTATCAGAGGGAAAGTCCAGGTGTTTCATCCTGTGAGCAGGTCTGTCCAAGTAATTCTTCTTCCTTATCTTTCATTCCAAGTAAGAAACTAAATACAAAGCAAGAAGAGAACAAATTGGCAGTTTTTCACCTCCATTAATGTGGATGACAAAACATAAGGTGAGCTTTTCCATCATAAGAACCACGAGGAATGATGCAGCAGCTGTTTGCCTGTGTTGTTGACTTCATGCTCCAGAGATCAGACTAGAAGAACAAAAGTTCCAAGTTCCAAACAGTTCCAAATGCAACGTGCACTCTCACCAGTACAAGCCAGGAAACTTGGTCTAGAAAGTTAAAAGCAAGACAACTGATCTGAGGAAGATCCATTGCGGTAACTTGGCACTCTAAAGAAGTCTAAAATACAGGTGGCTTCACCTCAATGTGTATCTGTAGATATCATCCTTACATAAAACTTGGCTCTCATCATATCCAGTATTTTTCTGCTATTATTTAATCAACAACAACAAAAATCAAGTTCCAATTTCTGCTAGAAAAGTTATGGAAGTTATTACTTACTCAGTCTTCGACCATGCCTCCTACTATTACTCCTGCCTTCCTGCCACTTTTCTTTCCTACTTTCTTTCCTACATTTTTAGTTGCCCTGTCCCAACTTCAGTCAGCAGTAAGCACACAGCCCCAGGGGGGTGACAGCAAACGTCTGCCTGGCCAGCAATAATCAGAACCAGTTGGTCAGGGAAGAGCAGAAGTGTAGCACAGAAGTAACAATTTCACTGTGCACTTTCCCAGTCTAGTCGCTCTGTGGGAGACGAAATATGGGCAAAATTTTCCATAAGACATTGGCCAAAGATGCAGAAATAAGTCATAAAAAACTCAGGAAGACTGGGAAAACAAGAGGCATTTTTCACTTTAGTAAACTTTATTTTTTTTCTTCTTGCTGATTTCAATCAATTACTTTGAGGCTTAGGTGTAGAGGTCCATGAATTGAATTGTGTGCACTGTTTCCCAAGTCTTACTTTGATCTATATTTGCCAAAAATTTGCTTGTGGCCTGTTCTCTATTTCTGACCTTGGCAATGTATGTGCCTTCATTCAAGCTTTGCTTCCTGGAAGAGCTCCAAAAGATCCAGAGTTGCTCCTCTAATCATGGACAGGTCAGCAGCAGAGTCAGGACTTTGATTTTAAAAACCATGAGGTCTCCAAAAGCAGCAGCAACCTGCTCCCAGTGAGGAAACTTCTAACAAGTTTTCTTCCTCCCATCATCAAGTAGGACATGAAGAGCAGCTTTAGAAAGTTTGGGCATGAAAAATAACTCAAGGTTTACAACTAGCAGTAGCCAGCTGGAAAGCATAACTCATTGCAAAGCAGTTTATAGACAGCTGTAGCAGACTAGTGTGGAACAGAGCATGTAGAGCAGGTGGGTGCAAGGCTACACAATATTCATCCCTGTATACCCTCCTGGTTGATTGCTTGAAGCAGAGCAGTGGGGATCATCAGGGTCATACTCTCCAAGATGCCAAGGCATCAGGCTGCAAACATATCAAGAAAACCACTAACTGGGCTACAGTACTTGGGAAAATAACCTTCACATGCTGCAAAGATTGGTCTTGCAAGAGATTTTCCAGACGTAAGAGATGGCTCTTGAGACTGAATATGCAAAACCTGTGGAATATTTTCCTCATCCATGACATCTCAAAAAAAAAAAAATTGCTTAAACTGTCTCAAGAGGCTTCTAGATTTTCTACTTGCAGGAGACAGCAAGTTAAAAAAGTACTTAAAGCCTCTGAGGAAAAAATGTAGTGGACCTATGTCCACCAAGTATGCCAAAAAAAAGTTCCCACAATTCTCTCTTGTAAAGGATAAATCTTGAGAATCTAATTAATTGAACTAAATAACAATGATGTGGCAGACAGAAAGCGTCCAGGACAGCCTTTGCTATGGAAAAATTGCAAATGAGGAGTTATAGAGTAACACTTTTTCTGAGGCTGCCCTGAAGAAGTGGTCACAAATAAAGCTGTAAGTTTAAAAAGCAGGGAGCAAAGTGCATCCATACAGACAGACTTCAGGGAGTGGAAGAGATGGGAGCCAATATAGCTTGGGGAGGACCAAAGATCCTTTAGTGTAGATGGGGATGACTGATCTCACCCAGTAAGCACAGGTCAAAGTCTAAAAAACCCAAGAGCATTAGCCAACAGAATCCTCCAGAAATATTTCCACATTACTCCTGCAGGCAATGAGACTGCACATTGAAGTACGAACTAATGGCAGGAGTTCAATCAAACCACTCCCACAGAAATGCCAAGATGCTCGAAACACAACTTGTTAGCCAAAATTCCTCCATGGCAAGGTGGAAAGTGAGCTTTAAAAGACATACCTACAAATCAGACATTCCTCAGCTGATGATGAACAGGTAGCTGTCGCTGCTGTACGCTGCTCTTAACCCAAGTAGTAATAGCTACTGGCCTGAAGAACTAGTTAGCTCTCATTTATATCAGTGGAAAGCAACGTTTCCACTGAAGTCAATATAGTTTCACAGGGGTAAGTGAGATCAAATTAGGCTCAATGTCCATAGACCTGAGTGTATTACTTGCCTTAAGGCAGGGGAATGAGAACAAAGGGCTCATATATTGGTATCTATGTTTGGTCTGTGAAGTATTGCTCTCTCTTGCCTAACACATATTTCAGCAATGGGCTATGTGGAGACATACAATTAAAAAGTCATTTGTGTTCAAGATTCCCACAACTCTGACATATGCCTTGTCACAGCAGAAGAGTTTAGCTCTACACCAGAGAGATTTGAGCACTGTGAAAATACGGCTACCAGCAAAAAAATCACTCTGAGGTGAAAAAAGTAGGAAAGCGACAGACATATACACAGAGCAAAACGGAGAGGTTACTAGAGTTCCATCAGAGCTCACTCTAGGTACAGGCAGATCAGGCTAAAACAGCAGGGAGACATAGGCACGGGAGAATTCGCCCAGGTAGCCTTCCCCAAGGGCAGCAAATCTTGGCTGATGGCTCTGTTGGTGGCAACTGGAGTCAAGGATGTAAAGTGGTAACCTTCAAAGCCACCTCCAGGACTCGTATCGGTAGCCATTAACATCAAAGCTTCTCCATTCGCAGTGCTCCAACCTGGAGTGTAGAACCTCTGAGATGGCACTGGTGCTGAGTCCCAGGAGAGGCAGGCAACCGTGTAAGAGGACAACCAACACCCACAGGGAGCTCGATACCTGGCCCTGGGAAAAGCCCACCCTCTGCTGGAGCCAGTTGGTTGCCTATTACTATTTTTCTCCCCATTTTTACTTTTACATGATTATCATAACACCATTCCCCTAGCTTCAGGGCAAAGTGCACAGGTGAACTTGTAACTAGGAATGCACACACATACAAACACTCACCCCTTTTGTCAACCGTAGCGTTTTATAGCCCATGGGTGAGTAATAAGCCAGGACTTGGTATCTGCCTCCTGGTATGATATAACTTTCAATCATGTTAATTAAATTAATATAGGCCATGCTAATGAAAACCACAAAATATTATTTTGGTGTCCACAAGTGCATATATTTTGATAATACCAACTTGTCATTCTGATGTGCCTTTCTACACCAGATACTAGCAATGTAAACATATCTAACAATGCTTTCTTCGTAACAAAGGAAATTCTGCATCAGCACCAGCCTGAATGCAGGCAGACTTGTATAAGCAGCAAGCTCCAGAAATATTCCACCATACTAGGGCTCACTGAATCTTCTACAAATTCTCCTATCTAATTTTTTTAATCTTCTTTTAAGGTAAGTTTTTGTCCTATGTTTTGGTTTAGGTCAGGATTTTTTTTATTATTATTATTCTTTCCCTGCATGATTAGCCATCCAGGAAATGTTTAAATTACAAAATCATAAGGTTTAAAAGATTTATAGATCAAATTATATTAACCTAATGCAATAGGCCAGCCATACGGAAATTAGAAGTCCTTATATTATATTTTGGTTATTAAATTGCTCCCTTTATACCGTTTAGTTTGTTTGTAACAGCAAGGTTTTTGCTGTCTGATGTCAGAACCCACAGAGTAACCAAGCAAAAACAAATGACTTAGTCCTTGGTTCAAAGAAATAATAGGTTACTAGCATAATTAATTTTATGTTTAATTACTGCAGAATGAAACAATTCAACAATATCCAATCAATCCTCAAAATGACAGAACAGAAGGTCAGCAGTTGCTAAGTCAATTGTTTTGAAAGAGAAATTTATGTCAGGTTCTCTTTTATGTGCTGGAGAATGAAATTGGATAAAAGTGGTCAAGCAAATGTTAATTAATTGTATAAATGTAATCCTGTTGTCATGCAAAAATCAGAGACTCCATGCACGGCCTACATCAGTCAAAGCACATCCAGAAATGGTAGTCTCTTCTTAAAACAATAATACTGAAAGAAAGGAGAGGAAATAATAATGTTTGAATACCATGTTGATTTTCAAACTAGTATTCAGAAGCACATTTGTATGAGCTGATGGGCTCAGTCTCGTGCTTGTAGAGAAAGGTCCACATGACCACAAAGTCTTGGCTCCTTGGTGGCAACTCTCAGAGGTGGCTGCTTCTGATCTCCCTATCTTTCCTCAGAGTAGAGAGCTGAGCCATCTGAAAGGGAATTTCATGTAAACCAAAGGCCCCCATACAAGTTAATCAGTTCAGAATTGCCAGCTCCTATGGTTTTTTTAATTTATTTTTTTTCTCTGAACCTCCAGGTACTCAGTAAAGTTTTATTTTCCTGCATTTCACTCTGAAATATCCATTCCTGCTCCCTCACTCCCAGGAAGGTTTTGCATTTCAGAGGTCTCATCTGCAGTTGCCATCATTTTGCAAGTATTTTTCATCAGATGTATTCAAGACCGGGATTGCCTGGTGGGCTCAGCCATCCTCTGACCCAAAGTTTCATTTTTGCTGGATCGCTCCCCTCTTCAAGTCTCACTGATAACAGAGTCCATTCTATCATCATCTGCTTCTTCCTTTAAAACCAATCTGTGAAGCGGTCTTTAACCAGCCCTTTTTCTTATTTGACATTTTCAACATCACCTGGCAGCTGAGTGCTGCAGGGGGCTGATCAGGTGGCCCCAATCATTAATGCCAAAACTGACCCCGATTATGAGGGTCCAGGAAGGTTGGTTGTGTTGGCTCTTACATCTCGTCAAGGCAGGTCGGTACAAGCGTGTGGTGTTCCTTACCCTAGCTCTTGTTATGCTAATGGTATGACCCCAGATTACTGGTAATAAGGGCAACAGAAGCAGTAGAAATCATTGACCTATTTGTCACCATGCCATATTTGTCACCCTCCCAACCTCTTTTAATCCGTTTTTGCACAAAAACCAGCTGGGTAGATGGCTGCATGCAGAGCACAGGATCTCCAGGCTCTTCTGTGCCTGTAGAAGACCTCCTTCAGTCCATAGAGCAAAGACAAGTTATCACTGGCAGACCAGGGAAGGACAATTATTTATTGTTGAGTGTAGAAGTTAAGATATATTCTTGTATGTAAACCAAACCAAGCTGTGTTATGAACCAATTTTGTCACCTATAAGAGGAGACAACCCTAGGGTGTGCTGGAGCACCCAGCCTTGAGCTCTCCAGCTCGCAAAAAACATTTGAATGTGCAACCAGTGCATTGTGAAGATGATCCTTGCAGCAGCTCTGCAAAGCTTTAAGAGATTCTTTCCCAGGCACTTGCCCAGTACAGCTAATGCCAATCTTCACAGTGTTCCAGCTCAGTCTGATTCAATGATGGGAAAACCAGACAGACAGGGAAGGAAGAGTGAACAATGAATTCTGCTGCACCGCACTGGCACCCCCAAGCCTTGCCCAGGATTTGGCCCGTATTTTTCCACTGGAGATGACAAAACATTTTCAGATTAAGCAAATATACAGCTGTACACTTGTTTTAAATGTATGTATTGCAGAAGGACCCAAAAGATGGCAATAAGTGGGAAGAACATGTCATCCAAGAGCCCTGGCATGGACCCTTGTGATGTTACTGTGGTTTGGTATGGTAAACAATGCTATGGAAAAAGTTACTGAGCTTTAAAAAGGGACCGATTCTTAAATCTTAACAGGGCAAGGAAGTTTAAACTTTTGGGATGCAAATGCTTTAGTAGTGTAGTGACAATATTAAGGCCTACACACTTTCCTCCTTTTAACAGTAATTTTGCAACAGAGGCTGAACACAACTGTTTTCTGCACAGAATAACGCTTAACACAGAAGGCAAAAGCATCAAAACCAAGAGTTTGAAAGAGTGCTCCTAGAGAGGTTATTTTATGATTTTTCTATGCTCGAGTCTGGTCCAACGATGCCAATATTACTAATCCTTGAAATGAGGGGGTTTACATTGGGAGTGTTGAGATAACCTTAGCTACAGCAGGAAAAGAAGGGTACAAGAAGGTGGAAATGTATATTTTTGGAAACAGATTTCATTCTGACAACCCTATAACAAACAAGTGAAATTTTAAAACTGTGCTTCACTGAAAAATGAGCTGCCGAATAAACACCAGACTAATTCATAAAGAGCAAACTCAGCCTGTTTAATACTTCTTGAACTGCCCCAAAAATTCCATTGATCACTAGCGATGCTGTAAATAGAAAATTCCTGCCATTTTCAAAGGAGCCAGGAAAATCTCATTGGGGTTTGCCTTTCAAACTCTTAGACACTTTTGAAGCTCACAGGCTAAAACATAATAAATCAAATATGAAATTGTATAGTGTAGGCTGAGCTGGAATCTATGATTATGCGGTCTATTTCTGGGATTGCTGGGTTTTGGGGGTTTTTTTCGTGAAGTATTTTATTTCTACTTAATTACCATACCCTCCACCAAAAAGTCAAATATCCTTCCCTTGATCAATCAACTATTTGGTTAGAAGTGCAGAAATACCTCACATATATTAGCAATTTGACCATTCTCCAGTTTAGTACAGATGTATGATACTGCATTTTGGTTCTTGGAAAGCAAAACTAAATCCATGTCATGCCCAATGTTAAAATAAAATGTCATACCCTTGGGGCTGGATCCCCTGTCCCGGCCCCCTGTTACTCTTTGCAATTTATTAGGCAGAGTTATGAAAAGAGCAAGAAATCAGACATACTACATTAAGTACAACTTAATGCAGAAAATCAAATGGATATTCACAGGCATTTATAAATGAAAATCAAGGATCTTTCACTCTGTATTTCAGATAAAGAATTCATTTTTTCTTGAATATTTTCAAGCTGGTAATTTTGGCCTGTTTTCCATAGCATCAGTCCTATTCCTTCCCTAGCCAAGAAGTACTGAGGCTGCCTAGCACTCCCCAAAAAGACTCATAAAAATAAAGAGTTACTTGGGCTAAACACAAAAATAAGCGTTGTGCTTCCAACTTTAAATAAATTTGCCTTTCTTTCTTCCACTCAGTAACTCTTCCCCTAAACCTGAACACAATACCCAGAGCACCAGGCGAGCTCAGACCTGCAGTTCAATACTTGGGATACCAGCAGTGGCTCCTCGCTGGTGAAATCCCAGCTTTAAAACTCTGCTCTCCCTCTGTTTAGAACAAGCTGCTTCGTGCCACCGTGCATGCAAACCTATCTTTCTCTAGCACAAAATTGTCTACACTGCAAGCTATCTAATTTGTAAGGCAGGCTACCAGGTAAGGGGTACCTTCCCTGGGGGTAAAATACTAATAAAATCAAGGTAGTTTTGACAAGGGGAGAAGTTTACTTAAATTAGCATCTCTAGTTCAAGCTGGTGGGGGAGTTTGGGATAATTTCATGTTAGGGAGAGTTAAAACCCAGCCTGTCCAGTTGCAGTGCTATTTTAACCCAAGCTAACATCTTTCCCACACTCCTCCCTTGCAGCACAGACATGCTTTTGACTGACAAGCTCTCCCTCAACTTTATTCCTGTCCTTTCATTTCTCCTCCTCTTCCCAGAAAACATTCTGGGACATAACATCTGTTCTCCCTAATTTATTTTTTAAAAAAAGGGAAAATACATAATTTTCAGCTGGCCCAGAAACTGATGCTTCTTTCTTGCCTCCATTCTTTCTCCCAAATCCCTCATTCACATACTAAGAAAATACTTGTACTTTTTACAAAGACAGAGGAAAGAAAAGGGTGATGTAGATGCCTGACAGAGCCTTGCACACAATAAAAGCCCTTGCTATGCTACTTTTAAGAGAAAAGCACTGAGAAACTGCACAGCCGTGACTTAACCCAGGCTACAGCGGACTCATTTTTAAAAGTTGCCTCCTGCAATGACTCCAAACTTTTGCTTCCTTCTCCTTATGCAAACAAGAACAAATCTCTTAACACAAATGTTAAAAAGATTTGCATATTTAGAGTTCAGAGCAGCTCTATTAATTCCTTTTAAATGCAGGCATATCAGGCCTCCTGAACCACTCACAAAACCAGCTGGGCTGTGCTTCCTATCACTTACCCTACAGCTTTATTCTGAACCTCTGTATGAGCTGATGTAACCATAAATTATGCTACTTCAGAGCTGGATTCATTTGTTCAAGAACACGTATATAAAATCCTTTCACTCGTACTATACAATCTAAAGGTTTGCATAGGTCAGGGAGTGAAACTTTCTATTAACAAGTCTTTTTCTGTATAGTCATATAGCCAAAAGCCAAAATAAATATGTATTTATACACACACACACGTTATAATGTTCTCATCTGCACACACAGCTCATGTATAAGTTTCCCTGCTTTTTCTTTCAAAGGATGAGAAAAGTTTGGTTTAATGCAGATCTCTTTTCACCACCGTACTTCAGAGAGAGTGATAGGTCCACATGCCTCAGTTTAAGTTTATGAACTGACAGCCCACTTTCAATGACAAAAGAAAATGTAATCTGGGATGATTTTCAACCACTGATTGTCAGATCCCATGTTCCATATGTCGTATGGAATACACTTCATTAAGGACTGAATTACTTTACTTGTAACATGAGCTAAATTAAAGTCGATGTCAGGTTGCACAAATCACCAATTTAAATGTATCGCTAAGTGCATTGAATGGTCATCAGCACCCAATGCCCTAAAATAACCCCAAAATCTGGGCTTCATTTTCATACACTGTAAGGATGACATATAGGTGTTTTGTTCTGTGCTAGGGCTCACAATTTTACTGTCAGAAACTATTGAACTTCTAAGGAATAGCAATGGCCCAATAACACCTCTCAGACTACATATTTCATGGTGCCATGATTTCAGAGCTCACAAGGAATAGACCCACAGCATCTATCAGGCTGTCACAGGAGTCCTTCATTACGCTGACAGGGTGGAAATTTGGTATCCTGCCTGTTTAAGGAAGACTATGGGAAGGAACAATCCTGGGAACACTTACACAGCCACTAGAGCCATCCCCTTTGGGTCAGCCCTGGGATGACAACACTCAAGTCAATGGGTTATCATAGGATTTAGGCAGAGAGTTTTCCCACCGAGATATTTCCCTTCTACCAGAGGTAGGAAAAGCTATTCGAAAAGGAAATTGTTGGTAGGAAAAAATGCACTGGTGTCTCATCTGAAAAATCCAGAACACAACCCTCCCCTCTCACAGCTTCATTCCCATGCAGCCCCATTCATTAAGGTATCACTTTTACTTACACTGAGCTGAGAACAGATTAAAGTCTCCTGAACCCGCTCTGAAATTTTAGGGGAGGCATTGACTGGCCAGAGCAGTGAAAGACATTTTCAGATGACCATGGGTGGTAGAAATAATTAGCACAAATCTCTAATTCTTCATGTTCATTGCCCAAGTCAGGAAAACACCCCTGAAGTCCACAAAACACATCAGTGTAAGACTGGTGAATGTAATGAAAGAATTAGATTCTAAATTGCTTCTTCATATTTATTCCAGCCGTTTGAACAGTGGATTAACTTCTGTTAAATAAGTAAACTAAACTTACTTATTAAAACATAAATAAGACTTGTCTGTTCTTTTCAATAGATCTTTCCTCTTTAACTTGAGAGGAAGATGAGAAGTGAAACAGTGAAGAGGGTTTTTCTGCTGGTCTGCTTGCCATCTGGTTCTCTCTAGGCGCTGGCATCCGCAGGATAGCAAGGAAAAAAATAAATCAAAGTATTCCTGGAAGGAAGAAGATGCTGCTACCTAGTAGACAAATAGGAGAAAGAAACCCAGAATTGAAGAGAAGGGAGAACTGGAAATGTGAAACTCATTTATTTAGCCTTCTAGTGCAGACTTCTTAGCATGCCCCTTAACTTTCTGATCTCTTTGTTTTCTTGAGTATGATGATTTTCATGCCTTCTATTCTTTTTTCCTCACATTTTAGTTTGATGTTCATTCTCCACAAGCTTCTTGCATGTGTCAGCATGAAACAATAGGCTCTCATTACACTTGGCTTCTTTCATCTCCTTCAGACACTGACCTACATTTGTTCTGTTTTTGTCAGCGTGGAAACATTTTCCCAGATCAGTTGGTTAAAATAAAATAAATCACATGTTTCATATTACCAATCGTGTTCTGTTGTCTAGAGTATTTACTCTGGATGTTCTTGCAAAGCAATTTCAATTAAATTAAGAAGTCTTCTGGTGCTAAGATACCTATTTGGAATAGAAGCTTTATGGTCACTGGAAGTGAAGTTTTAGAAGAGCATGAGAAACCATCCATCAGTGACCATTAAGTTGTCATTGCAGGATTAGTGAAAAAAACATGTGAATCACTAGTGTAGTGGGTGCAAGACCTCACCATGTGCATAGCATGACCAAGCCCATGGTAAGTTACAAGAAAAACTCTTCCACTCCACCATTGCATGTCTTCATTTCACACCGATGGGCTGCTTATGCGTCGATCTGATAACAATGCACCATTCTCGTCCGTACTCTTCCATCAGCCAACTTGGCCAGCTTTCCCAAAGAAAGTGACAATGTGTTGGCTCCAGTCTGCCTGGTCCAGCGCAGGAGGAAGGTAAGAAGTGTGGAGTCATTGTTAAAAGGGTGGGAGACATCCTCTGCCTGGTGACTTGGGGAAGTCCAAGCAACATTGGTGCCTGATCTAGATCCAAGTCCAAGCAACACTGGGCATATTCTAGATACACTCTGGATCTCCATGTGTGACTGTCCTGTTATGGACCTATCGCCACTTCCACAGCACATTGCAACACATTGACCAGTTAGGAAGTATTTCTGTCTGTATTTTAACTGCAGAAGAGTTTGCTCAATACAGCCATGCTCTCACCTTTTTACACGTGTTCTAGCCTGGAGATCTTAAGACACAGATGCTGTGAATCCTTAGCTGTTGAGTTTTGGAGCAGTGATCATACCTATGCACCATCAAATACAGAACTGGGATCAAGATACCCTTCCTGCCAGGCACCCATGGACATCTACACAAATATCACAAGCTTCTTTGTCTGAGAAAATGCAAAAAACTTAAGAAAATGAAGACAAAACATGAGCACAAAAGCCAGTGTCTAGTCATACCAACCACATGCTTTTTTACACTTACCATGCAAAATGGCAGATGCAGGAGGTTTCATCCTGGCACTTTCAAACAGCAACCCAAGTAAGTACAGTGCTGATGCACAAAACTAGAATTTTGGTAACGTGGTTTGGCAAAGCAACCCTGACAATCTGTCATCTGGAAACATCTCACGTTTGACCTCACAGTCTCATAAACCAGGGGCTAAGCATACTTCCACCCATCCTAGTTTGTGGGAATGCCTATAGCATAAGTATCACACTGTCCCTCTGAAGACAATAATTCTTTAAAACATCGTTTTATATTTTTTTAGTTTTCTGCTTGTCAGTCCAAGGAAAAAAAAAGCACAATATTTGAATATTTATAGAAGGGCACAGCCAGAGCAGCTACAACTCAAACGTTCAGGCAGCCTCAGCTGCCGGGTAGGCATGTATATGGCTTAAAAATGCTAAACCAACAGAAATTTGCCTGACCAAATGCTTAGTTTCAGGACCACACAGTTTGACATGTGAGCCAAGGTCGTGCGTCTCTCAAAGCTGTAGCAGAGCTATGCTGTTGGCTGAAGCCATCACATAAGCTGGTAGTAGATGAGCGCAACCATTTTTGCCACGTAGCACGTTCAGCTGAACTACCCTTAACACAATTGACTTGCACCTCAAGCATCAGCAAAATAGGATGCATCTGATGGCATCTTTGTGCAGGGCACTGGGCAGAAGGCTGAAAACAAATAGACAAATCCTGACAGCACAGAGGCTCCCAAGTACAGGTCTGAGGAGCTCTGGCAGGGGGCGGCGGGGGGGCAGAAAAGCAACAGAAAGGGACTGCAAAACATAGACCTTCTGGATGCAAACCACAACCAGAGGCACCCCACGTTCAAAAGGCCAAAGCTCCTGCTGGCCCTAAGGAGCATTGTTTTACAGACACTGAAGCACAAGTCACTGCTCTCTGCTGCCTGGCATGCTCTCCAGCAGTCCACCACATCACTTGGGCTTCTGCTCCTGTCCTGAGGGAGCACAAACATTGCCAGGCAAAACAGATTTGACCCCTATAACCATCTATCACTCTAAGATGGAACAATCTCAGCAAAGAGATTTCTTAATTAATTAATCATCATAGCAAGCTCGGTAATTCGGCATTTAAAAATTATGTGTTTGCCTTTGATTACAGAATGGGCTGCAGGAGCCATATTCTGATATTTCCTGATTTTAGCTCCTGTTAAAAGCTGCCTGAAAAGTCACCATTTAAGCTTTCCAGCTCCAGTCAAAAATACATTCTTTGGAGAGACTTCAACCCTTTTTCCATTTAAGCTTACAGAAAGATGATGTACTTACTCATGAATGATGGTAGGCCAAAGGGGTTTTTAAAGTCCTGAATCACTGGATGTATTCAAATAACATTTTAATACTAACTTAGGTGGAACATGGAAGATAGAGTGGCTTGTTCCTCTCAGCAAAAGCTTCGCATTACCAGCCAGGAGCCGTAAAGCAACTTCAGTAGGCAAGGTCAGGATTTTCCTCACATGGAAGACCTCATGCACAGTATGAAGACCACCTTTAAAAAAATATACATACCACCTCAAGATATCCCTCATGTAGCCTCACGTGTGCCAAGTCACACATGCCATTGAATGTACATAGGTAGTAGCATGCAGGGAGATCTTAGGCATACTAGGGAAGACAGGTTTTTGGAAAACACTCACAGATATGTTCCCACCAAACAGTAGACCTCTGACATATACTCTTCCCTTTATAACGATGATAAAACCAAAATAATAATTAGCTGAAAACTTACTGTTGTGTATTCGGATCTCCCCTCTCATACTCCAAAGACGGGAAAGATTGGGTCCCAACGAGGACCTTCTTACTCTGGCTTGTCTCCATGTGCAACAGATGTAGTGCCTCAGCCAGAAACCACAACTTTCAATGCTACTGCCCCACTCTGAGCTCCAGACAAGTACTGTAGACTTTTTATAACTGATTAGGAGATTATTTTGGTTGGCCTTGCACTTGCATAGGTGATTCCTAATGGATGCATAGTACTTTGGTATATGATGCCAGCTACAAGACTTTTATTAGCATTTATTGGTATTAGGTAACATTTTGAATCAATGGGACAAATCACTCCTAACCCCAAAGGATGCTTGTGAGCTTTATGAAATATTTATGTAGAGGAACATTTGTACTGAAGTTCAGTGACGTCTTTCCTTTTCCCAAGCAGGTAGAAGGCAGCAGGCAGACCCCTTAGCACATCCTATGTAAAAATGGTTTGCAAAAATAAACTCAAGTAAGTAACAACAACTTACTGGACTTCAACTGAAAGAAATGACACAGTTGTTGAGAAACATGCAGTGAAGCCAGGAGACTGTCTTAGCCACACCAAGGTGGTGTTTGCGAGGAGAACGCTGCCTGTACATAAGCAAGAACCAGGTGCAAATACGAATGACAGTGATGAGAAGCACAGAGGAGAGTTTCACCTTCACCACCAGAAAAGTGCTTGGTCTCTCAGCCCAAGTTGGCACAAAGATAATCACAAACAATCCTACATCTAAGCTGAACAGATATTTGCTTTTGGTAACTAGCTCTGCTGGAAGAAGGAGTTCATGCTTTTGGGAGAAAGCTTTGCTATGAATCCCTTAGCAACTCAAAGGCTTCATGGATAGGAAGCAATGTTGCAGAGCACCCTGACCACCATTGATTGCTGGTAATTCAGCCATTCCTTGTTACATTGCCTACAGGTACTAAAAAATTGTGCTGACCCAGACACCTGAGGGGAGAGAAACAAGAAACATTCCTATCAGTACAGCTCTGCTCCAGAGAAGGATAAAGGGCTTACCATGTCTCAGCAACACCTGAGATGTAAACCTCAGTTCCTATTAATAGCCACTCTAGGTCTGTGTCTTCTATCTTCCTCTCTTGCAAATCCTCAATTGGAGGCAAGCTAAGACAACAGGCCAGGTACGGAGCAGTACAATCAAGCAAGAGTTATATGCACTGAGCATTTGGTCTAATTCCTTTAAAGCTCAAAACAAGCAAAAATTTTGCAAACTGATTTTCAGCAACTGAGCTGTAAGAACCAGAAACTGCATTTTTCTTATGTTTTGTCTTTTTTATTTTGTCCCCATTTTATTCCTCATTTTGTACATTTGTATTTTTTACTCCTGTGGCCTTAAGAACAAACAGGATAGGATTTTAATGATAAAGCTTCGGAGCTGCTACTAGAACTATCTCCTTCTTTCATAGAAAATTCATTTAATAACATCTGAGAGAGTGACAAGCAGCAGATTTTACACACACACCCTGTCCTTTAAAGTAGTCTACAGCTAAAGCAGAATAAATTTTAAAAGAACCAAGGTAAAGATACAGTTCAACATTAACACCTGAACTGCAATATTCTTTCTTCTGGTTGTTTTCAAAAAGCACATGCTATACATTCAACTACACAAAAAACCACAAACACATGCATGGTTTTCTGAACTTGGTTCAGCTGAATCACAGAAAGCTTAAGGCTACTCTACATAGGCCCAGAAACCCAGGACTTCACTGGACCCTGGAGCAGAGGAGCTCATTTCAGATGGGTTTCAATGGGAGTAAAACACATAGGCTGCACCCATACCGTGCTGGGAGATTAGAGAGGCAAGGATGCTTCCCAACCTCAGCACTCCCAGCTTGAGGGTTTATGCCCAACAAACAGAGTTTGTGCAATTAAATCAGTTCAGAGTGCCCTGTCATCCCAGCTCACAACCTGGCGTCTTAAAATTACCACAAGAGTGGGGGAAGAAGAGCTATATTTTGCCTCCTGCTCATTCTGTTGCTACAAAGGGCCAAACCAATTTACATCATCTCAGCAAGGACCTCTGCTGCCAGAGCCTCAACCCACCATCTCCTCATGCCTTTTACTGGATGGTGGTGGAAGATCTCAAATGACGGCCCTTTCTATAAGTGGAAACATCTTTTTGACTAGAGCCACCATGGAAACACATACTCTTCCCAGAAAGTGCTGCTGCATCTCCAACTAAGTGCAAGTCAGCCAAGGACTTCCATTTCTACACTGTTATGCAGAAAGTTTGATTTTTTTTTAAAAAAAGACACAGAAAGAACAAGCCAGCCCAGACCTCAGGGGCCAGTCCCTCAGCTGGTGTGAATTAGTCAAGCTCCTTCAACACAATTAAAGCCATTTATTCCCACTGAAAATCTGCTTTAGAAAATGGAAGACTAAAAATCCAGTATCAGGGTCCAGATTTAAAATCCTCTCCCCAGCCAGACCTCCAGATGGTATCAATTTGCCTGGACAACTCAGAAAGTCTAACCAGATCTCTTAAGACCCCTATTTGAATACTTTGGATGGTGATTCAGAACCTGATCTCTCATTTTAAGCAGATAAAAAAGAAAAAAGACCAAGGGATTTTGCTATTGCTACAGTTTTCAGACAGTGACCAAAACTAAAACAGTATCTTATTTTAATGAAGGGGCTCCCTTCATCAGCCCCTTCCTCTTTCCTCCATGATAGAGGAGTCAGAAAATTTTCAAATCTAATGCAAAGGCTGACAGCCTTCACAAAAATATCTTTGTATGCAAAGCTTTAAGAAGAACAACAACTCAGGACCCACCAAAAAAAAATCCACTTCCAAAAAAAAAGATATCTGTGTATTTTTGCAAGAGTTTCTCTTCGTCTGAACAGGTTTATTTTTCCTGCAGTGCTGTGAGTGTGGTACTGACTGTCTCGCAGCGAGAACCCAGCTAAGGCGAACGCCAGCATGTCATAAAGAAAACGGGTAATGGGTGAAAGCATCCACAAAGCAGAAAGCTCATCCATCTTCAGCTGAAAATTCCCTTCAAGACCAGCCTTTTCTGCAACTCCCAGCTACTTAACTTATCCAAATGCCCTTTCTTCCTGATAGACAAGACCACACAGGATCTAACCTGCAGATCATGCTATCTCAACAAAGGCCAGCACCAGATGTTTTGAAAGATGATGCAGACAAACAAACAGGAAAAGCCCTATGAAGATAGGGGATAATCTAATCTCTCACAAACAGCTCTTTACCTTAACCCCCAAAACTCACCTCCTGCTTCAGGCTGGCTTATTCTACTTCAGTGGTTACTTTCTCAAGAAAAATGACTGTATAGACATCATGCAAAACATAGCAGATGTAGCACCTAGTAACCACGTGGGATGGACTGAATCACCTGAAGATGCTTGAAGCTTAACTTCTACTGACACGTAAATATTGTTCCAAAGTCACTTGGACCAATCTCAAAAATACACTTAATTTCTACCAATGAGGGAAGTAATTCAATCAACTGTAAGCATTTTTTTGGTCTCCTTCTTTGATACTACCCATAATTCTGACTGAGTATTTACCGTCATTCCAGCCTTACTATCCACTAGAAAACTCAAGACAGTAGCTCTTGCATCCACTATCAGAATCCCTGAAGACAGGGGGGGCCAAAACTTCACCACACAGCCACTAGCCCCACTATTCAGTCACGCAAAGTGCTAGCCACTATATTACTTCCATGGAGGATCTTTCTTTGGATAAACCACACAGCAATGCTTCATCATAGAGCACAAACTTATTTACATATTTTAAAGCACATTGGGAGATCATTTCCCAACAGAAGAAAGACATTTTAAGGCATTTTTGCTGTCTATGTTTCCACACGTTAAGAAAAATTTTGATTTTGATTACAAGCAATAATTAATTGATCACATACAGTGTGCGTGCTTTGGAATTGCTGTGAATGAAATTGCATGGAAAACATCCTAGCAAGGACATCCCCATATATTTGAAAACAGACAGAGCTTCAAAATGAATGCTGAATGTCATTCAAAGTTGATAATAACCATCATTCAATGCCAGTAAACAAATAAACAAAACCTTTTGGACTAACAATTACTGAAAGGGTTTCAAATTGCTGATTACTATCATAATATCTGTAATGGAGAACAGCTGAATTTTTGCATGTTATGAAGAGCTTGCTCAAGTAGCAAGGACCATTCTGTATATGGGTGATTTACATTCCTTTGTGATGCATTGCTACATATATCTCAGAAAGAAACCAAAACTATATGCCTGCACCTAATGAGAAACATAAAAGCAAAGGTACATCAATGTTGCAAACTTCCCTTTTTTCCAGTAGCCACGGGATGCTCCTCTCTTTCTCTATGCCACCTCTTTGAAATGATGATATTCCAATTCACATTAACTTAACGGAAAATTCCCAAAGGTAAACGGAAACTAACTTTCTCCAAAACAAACAAAAAGAAAAATATTACACCAAAACTAAGAAACCCCAACTGGTAACATGGGAACTGTTGGGGGATGCTGCTGGGCAGCTCAGCAGCCAAAGCAACCACTTTAAACATCAGTAATTCCCTCCCAGGCACTGGAAGAGGGTTTATGTTCACGACACAGAGGACAGCCTGGTTCTCAGCCCTCCTCTGCCTTGGACTTACCTTCCTACCCCTGGGAAATGGAGAGCAATTGGGAGAGCAGTCATGAGATGTGTGAGCTATGGACCATGTAGAGATTTCTTTGGGGCAGCTAAGATGGCAGCAAAAACCCATAAGTGGTGGGAATAGCTCTTGGATATTGGCCTGCCTGAGCCACTTAGGGCACCAAGATC
The DNA here is from genome assembly GCA_033558185.1 of Dromococcyx pavoninus. NCBI lineage: Eukaryota > Metazoa > Chordata > Aves > Cuculiformes > Neomorphidae > Dromococcyx > Dromococcyx pavoninus. The sequence goes on from JAUMJL010000231.1 coordinate 738,346, forward strand.
CCAGATTCCTACCCTGGTGAAGAGAATGACCATAGAAATGGTCTACTAGACATGAAAAGAAGCAACAAGCCACATGAAACAGAAGCTCCACATTCCCTTTCTCCTTAGTGGCAGCACTGCACTTAGGGTTGCATTTGTGAGCTTAGCTCTGGCAGAACAGCAAGATAGGATGCATATGGTAAGAATCAGTGTCAGGGCTGCAAGCAAAGGGATCATTTATCGTCAGCAACTGGGATCAGTCTTGTTCCTTGATCCCATTGTCCAGCTATTGAAGGAGAACTCAGACCTGTGCTACCGCAAACACCAGTTTTCATTCACCTACACTGTTGTCCAACATGACAGTTAGAGATCTAAGAATATAGAGAGTGACAGAGGGTAAATGATGAAGTAAAGCCATATACTCACCTTTGTACTTGGACCTCTCCTATCCAGCAGGATTTCTGCACAGCCAACAAAATAGTGCCAGAGAGGAAGGAAAAATCACTGCTTAATCCCCCATTTTCTCTAGCTTGCTTTGCTCTCACCTCTGTTTGTCATCAGTCCTTGTGGAAAACAACTATATCTTAGGACCCCATACAAAGAACTACTGAAACAGAAAGATAAGCCTTCAGCCTGAAGCCACAGCAGAAAAAGTTCACAGAGAGCTTAAATAAACTAGATCTTCCAGCTCAGCAGGGCTTGATGAACATCACTGTAATTAAGGAGCTAGATGTGGCTACCTCTCAAAGGTTAAGGTGAGATTTTATGGAGGACAGGTGAAGGTCATTTAGGGATTTCTTTCTCAGCCTTTGGTTTGTTTGTTCTCTTTCTTTCATTTTTTAAAGAACTGTGGTATTCTTGATCAGTAATACAACCTGCTACAAAAAAGAAATCTGGAACAAATATATAACCTGGAAACAACCTAGAATGTAAAAATAAAATGTGCACTAGCCAATACAGACTTTTTCCAATTATTAGACTAATAGAATTTGCTCATATGATAGGCTTAGGAGTCTGAACAGAAAGAGGAGTAAGTATCACATACCACAACTTAAGTAAAGTGTTTCCTGTAGTATTCTTGTAAGCAAATCAGGAAAACATGGTCTAGTTATAACTATTCTGAGCTAAGTGTAAAACAATTTCTCAAAGCCATTCCCAGTGCTCCAACTAATGGGATAGAATATATATATATAAAATTTGCCCTATGGACTTGCCACGGTCTTCCTGTGTTACCAGGGCTCCAAAACCTGCCTGGTAGCAGTGTTTGGTGGGGTCATCCTCTGTTCCTCTCTGATGAGGGCTGGAGGACCCTTGCTGTTCACCAGCAGCAATGTCTTATCACTGCTTCCTGGGATTTAAGCATACGTTTATTATGTGTGTACAAAAGCTAGGCTCTGCTCAGCCAAGGCCCATGGGCTCGGTGCTTCCTGGTAAATGGAGACATACCCCAGTCCCTCTGACTAGGTTTCCTTTGTGGAGCAGGCAAGAGGTAGACTTGTGGCAAACAACATTACCCGTAAGTAATTTTCCCTTACTTTATATAAGCAAATGCCTTTGATATACAGCAATCCCCGACATGTTCAGGTTACATGCTTATTTTAAGATCTTTTGTTTACTTTATGATCTTCATAGGTCATTGACATCCCATTTAGCTCTGGTGACCCTGTTTATACAACTGCAATATACATTAAAAAGCGTTCCTTTGGATAACATTAACATTCTTGATCTTAATCCATCACATGGGCTAACAATAGCTCCAGCTCAGATGTGTTCGTAACTGTTAAAAGCTTTAATGTAGAATCCAATATACATATCGAGTGGGAGAGGCCTGATCAAACAGATTGGCTTTCTTTTTTCCATTCTAAGTGGCAGAGGATCCAGAACTATGTAAACTTTTGAAATGCACTGCAGGACCCTTCCATCCACCACTCAGTGCAATTAGATTCCCTGGAAAATGTGGGGTTTCTCCCCCCACCCACCTCCAGCGTGTGACACTGTTGCTGGAGCAGTCAACTACAACTACCTCCAGGAGCTTTGGTTCCTGCTCTTCTCTGACTTGCTGAAATCCCAAATCAGTGTTGAGTTGGCATTTAGCAAGGTCTGGTAGAGGAGAAAAACTTGCCTGATATCACCATGAAGGTTGCAAATTCCGAGGCCTGATGGCCCAAGAGTGCCTTCTGGAAAATTCGTTAGGAAGCTGTATTGCCTGCTATGTATTTATTAATTCATCTGTTATTTCTTCACTCCTGATTGTGATATCCCACACCTGTGGTGGGGATGCCTACAAGGCCTCTGTGAGATATGAGCTGTGAGGAAGCTCTGGACTTCCCCTAAGGCAGGCACAGCCAAAAGAAAAAAAAAAAAGATCAAAAAATGTTCCCTGTGAAAGTCTGGCTGCTTCCAGCAAATGGGTGCTCAGTGGTGGGAGGTCATTGGTATGTGTTGAATAGATTCTACAGAACAAACACGGTCTTCTTGCATGCTGAAGCTCTTGGGTGGTATCATGGCAGCAGTACCAAGCTACAAAACTGAGAAAGATGATGACAAAGGAGAGTCTGATATTTTTTCTTTTACTGGGCTTGGTGATAACACAATAGATCGATACACTGCGGGAAGAGAACACCATTCATTAAAAATTCTGCTTTATTTTCAATGTTTGAATCTGACTCAATTTAGAGGAATGGTGTCCAAACATATAAACTAGCCTCTGGTCCTTGCTGTTTTCTTGATCTAGTCCAGAAATGGATAATTCTGTGTAGGTGAAGGACTGGACCTGGTCACCTCCCAAGCCCTCCTCCAGCACCACTTCCCATACCTTCTGTAACACTGCTTCTGCATTAGCTCCTATCTTTGAGAAATATCCACCTTATAAACATGATGAAAGTCACAAAATATGTCTGTACCTAGGACGGGATGACCATTATTTTTGCTTTTCTTTTTTTTTTCCTTTCCTCTATGGGTTCAAAAAATGACATTTTGGCAGGCACATTAATGTCTTTTGGGCTCAGCCCATATTTCCCAGGAGACCGGGTTCAGTTGCAGGGCAAAAGAAAAAAGTACTAATAAAACATCTAACACTGTTGCTATGACACACCAAAGGCAGGATGAATACACTGAGGAGGATATGCCACATGAGGAGAAAGGAGGGCAGCAGGCCATGGGAGCAGTGGAGAGAGCCAGACAACACATCCTTGGGTCAGATAGTCACCACAACGGCTCCACCACCTTTGAGCTGTGCCAGCTGTCCCACTACCAGACCCTTGGTCATGTCACTGATTCCTGGGGAATAGGAGCAAGATTTGGGAAATTCGGGATGAGGGCTGAATGTAGGAGCTGGGCCGCCGAGGGAAACTGCCAGCACCCCCAGTGCCTTTTCAGCTCCTACCTAGCAATGAGCAGCATCCCCAAAAATGAGATCCTGGGTCGGGAAAGCCAAAGGGTAGATGATATCACTACCAACCAGCAGTGAATATTAAAATAATACCTCTAATTCGAAGAAAAAGAAAACTATTAAAATTGTGAGTAAAATGAATTCTTCCATTTCTGAATTTTAAGAAGTAAACTTGCATCCAGTCAAAACCATAGACTTCAAACCACCAGCGAATAAGTGACTGCAAAAGGTTAAATTTATGAAATTAGGTAGGAGGGAACTTTCCTGAGTGACACGAGAATACATGTGTAGATCCAAGGGTCGGAGAGTCAGATCTGCAGAAATGTGGGTTTACTGCTACCAGTGTGGAGACAGCAGTCAGGAATGGGGATGAAGTGAGGAGATAACTGTCAAGTCCCCCAGTTTCACTCCAGGAATGGTGAGTTTTGTCTGATGTCCATGAAGAGGTTCAAGTTTTGGACAAACTTAGAGCTCAAAAGGAACAACCACATTTTCAAATGCTTAAACTGATTTCACACAGCTCTCTTCAACACCTTTGAGTTGTCTGAATCACAATATTAAGATTACCCCTCCCTCCTTTGTGGGCAAATGCCACCAAGTAAACAAACAACCCAACATTGAAAGGTTTCCCCAGCTTCACACAAGAAAACAAGAGCAGCAAATCACCACAACATCTGGCTCCTACTCTCTGGTAAGCTCTTAGGCGTTTTTATTGGCAGGATTTCACCCAAGGAAGGTATGAATGGTAATAGAAGAACTCTATCAATCTGGAGAGCTTCCCCCACCAAATCTATGCTTTCAGAGAGTCAAGTTCTCTGAAATACCAGTTTCTATTTCCAGCTGTATGTCTCAGCAGGTATGGATAAACTCAGCTGCATCTGAAGAAAGGAGGACAGTTATGAAGTGAGCGTGTGTTCTCCAAGATGCTTTCAGCTGGCAAAACAAAGCTACAGGGAAAGCCAGAGAGTAGAACAGCAGTTTTTGGCTATCATTTCAGATATTTATACTGAAATACAATTGTTATTGCTTCCATCCTAGTTTCTCCTTCTGCTTGCTCCTACAGGGAATAGCATTAGGATGGCACTGCACTCTACTGCCACAATAATGAAGATGTCACTAATTTACCATTTAAACTTCACTGCCTATAAAACAGGAGGAGGAAATGGGTTGTGAGCATGATAAGGAGCAAACTCTGGTTCGAATACAAATATATTTGAGACCTGGGAGGGGAAAAGGAGAAATTAAAAACTATCAACTGAGAGCATCTTTCCAGCCATCAGGCATCATGGTTAATGTGCAGGATGGCCCCAGGACCACCAGCTGCAGGAGCAGGCCCTGATCACTCACAAGTCGGACAGGCTGGACATGTATGTGATATCTCAGTGCTTAGCAAGTATTTCCTGGCAGTACTCAGCCATCGTATTTATTCACAAATCTGTCCATGTTTGCTAGTGAGACCCTTTAATGCTTCTGGGGTCCCAATCATTGTAGCAAGTATTTCAGCCTTAGCCTGTGCTTAAAGATCTGGTTGAGCAGAAATGCCTTCCTTAAATTAGACTTTATCAGAGGATATGGGTGCCTCTGTTAGGGAAGGAGATAGATGCATAGGAACTAGGATTCACACCAAAGTCAGTTCAGCACTGTCTCCTGATGAGAGAGACAGAGGGGGTGAAGGAGAGAAAACTTAGTCCTCAAATTTTGCTCAAGTCACACTTCAAGCTCAAATCTTGGAGATGTCAAAGACTTGGTTTGAAGTATCTATTGCAACTGCCTCTATATGGATAAACAATTGCATCAGGAAAGACCAAGAGACACGTTTAAATATTCAACAACCTCAAAGTTAGGATGTGGAAAATAGGAGAAGTGGATTAAAACCATTGCTCTCAATCAGGGGTCTGAGGAGAGCCACAGGTCTGCTGAAACCAAGCCCAAGACTGAAACATTCACCTATCTCAGACTCCACAAGCAGAGCCAGGCAAGGCTTTTGAGAGCTGGCCAGCACCCTAGGGTGCTCGAAGTGCGAGGCCCTACCTTCTACCCCACCTTGGAAGTGTGATCCAAGAATAAAGCACTCTTACAAAAACCTCCAGAGTATATCCTGAAGCTCCCCAGAACTTGCCAAATTTCCTCAAAATTTTCAAGGGATCCCAAATTCACCCAGGCTGTTCAATCCTAGGAGTGTGAAATCTTGTTTTCCAGTTCTTTGCTCTAATTTAATGAACCATCCCCTGCGTAACCTCCCTTGGAGAACATTTTGAAGCCCCATGTACTTCCCTCCCTCTCCACAGCCAACACAGCCAGCATCTGGCAAGAACCCCAGCGTTTATCTTTCCAAACTGGGTTGCAAGTACTTGGTAACACTACTCCGATTCAATTACGCTGGACTCCTCTTCTAGAGGAAAGGCCTCCAAGAGAGGTCAGAAGTATAGCAAGCACATCTATCCTGCTGCTTCCTGGGGTGGTAATTGCTAGAGAGCAAATTGAACACAATCTGAGCTGCTACTTGGGCTGAATAGCCTCCAGGAACCTCAATGAATTTGTCCCTAAAATAATGCTCCATTTTCTCCCTAACTACTACTGACTGGTTAAATGAACGTCAGCATACAGCAGGTCTTTGCTGTTGTTGTTATTTTCTGCATTACTGTTTTTTTGGATAAGATATACTTAGGGAAAACACTAGAGATCTCAATTAAGCAGCTGGGTGACTTATAAATATATATTTATGTTTGAAGCCTAAGTGGCCATTGGCTTCCCTACTGTTTTACTTAGCTAACAAAACAACTCTATCAAAGTAAGTATTATTCCAAAACCCAACTTCCTGTGCAGAATGCTCCCATGTGCTCCATCAGTCTGCTTCTCTGATGAACTACATCGTTTCTTATAAACTGTCCATGGCCCATAAATTTCCAAGCATAAAGGCTATTACTGTGCTGTGCAAATCTGCTGAGAATTTTATCCTTATAACTTCATTTCATTCAGTGGCAAATGAGTTTGGTAAGAAAGTTAATCTGCAAAACTCCCCCCCCCCCCCTTCTGCTATTAGGCTTATTTTGAGAAGTTACACTTAATTGATTTACTCTTGAGGTGGGCTTTGTTTTGACTGATTTCAGTTGGACTGCCTCTGCCTCAAATTGTCTTTCTTTAACTCAGGAAAAAGCTTCTCAAGTGTCCATTTCCCCAAAACCTTAAAAATAAAATTCATAATACACGATGGATGAGAACAGAGCCAGTTGGGTTTTGGGCCATACCTAGTAGATAAATATTGCAAATCTGTTATGTTTCCTGATCCAAATAGAAGATCCTTGCGTACATTCAGGTATTGGGAGTGATAACTATTTTTTCTCTTCCGGGCCCAAGTCATAAAGTGAAGAGAAACTGAGGATTTTTTTTTTTATGCATGCAGATGAAAACCTCTTATGCATGTTTGGCTTTTTTTTTATCTCTCACAACTGTCTGTTTACGTTAGGGCTCCTGTTGTCACATGGAGCGGACAGAACTTCAAACAAATTGTAGTCTCCCTGTCCACTGAGTAGAAAAATGACTAGGTTTTGCCATTGGGTGCAGCACAAGGCTTGTTCTTCCCCTGGCTTAATTCCAATTTCCATAACAATACAAATCAGGCTCGCTCAAGGCCATTGGAGAGGTAGGAGGAAAAAAGATGAAATAAGCCGTAACTCTCATGGCCTTCTTCCTCCAAGCCCCAAAAGCAGTCAATCACAAGCACCATGGAAAAGAAAATAATGGGAATAGGGATGTTTTGATATCTTGATTCTGGAGACTTCTTGACTACCTTCTACTAATTTCATTATGCTCAATTTAAGGGGCTTTTTATTGATAGATACCCCAGGAAATACGACTTGGAAACAGCATGTTACCTTGGGATATCACCAACCATTTGACATTGGGGAACTAAAACAAAAACAGATGTTTTAGGAAATAAGCAGCTTGAATATATCACTCATAAACCAATTAAAACTTTCTGTAGCAAGTTGACATTTCCCATGAAGCAAGCAATGGGAGTAAACACATATCAGTTGGCTGCAAGCTATGGAGCAATTCCCAGCCACAGATTTTTTTTTTTCCTTTTTACTGCTTTGAAAATTATGCTTGGGTTTAAAAAAAGAAAGGTGTGATAAAGAAGGAGTCTCACCTTGTCACTCTTAAACCTAGAATCTGTCTTTTCACCTTCACACTTCCATTCATTGCTCATTAAGCAAACAGTGAGATATTCCCACTATTGTTTGTCTCTTTAGAAGAGAGTCTCAGCAATTTCAGGTCCAAGTATGCTCCAAAATAAGGCAGGGAAATGTTTCAGGTATTTACTTGAAAATGGTTTGTGGGTTCTTGAGAGTCTGGAGGGGAAATGACCAGTTTTTAGGGGTTAGTTTTTTTAAGATTTTTAAATTTCATCCTTTATTGCTTTTTTCCCCAGGTTGCTTTTATTTTTTAATTCTATTTTGCAGAGCCAAGCAAAACCATCTAAGCACATGCTTAACTTTAAGCATTAAAAAGTCAATGGGATTTAAGCATGTGTTTAAAAGCAAACATATGCTTTAGAGCTCTGCTGAATAGGAATGGTTTATTGAATCAAGGCTATAGACAGGTTAATAAAATGGGTTAATATATGCAATCTGGAAACAAAAATTAAACAAAGTGTTTCTGGAATATTAGCATTATAAGCTTTGCCTTATTCCAGCTCAATTCCCTAAATTACTATTGGATTTGTAATGTCCTTCACACCGTCTCTCTCTTTTCTTGAAGAAATGCAGATTATTGTACTAGATTATAATCAGCTGACTAACGTACAGCTCAAAGCTTATGATTTTATTCAGAGCAATTCTGAACAATACAATCTTACTTCAAAGGAATTTACTCACCAAAATTCATTTTCAATGAAAATCTGCCAGATCTTTCCACCATCACATATCCATAATTCCCTCTGTATAAATATTCATGTGCTGTGAATGAGATGTAGAAAACATTGTGTTATTTTTCAATATTTACTCTAGAATTAGGTGCTTATTGTATGACAAAAGATAAGAGTTTACACTCTCATCAAAGGTTTCTTTTAAATAGATCATAAAATCCATTGTGAATATTTAAGCCAACAGTAATAACATGGTGTCATATACTCACACAGTATAATGCAGTAACACTCTGCATTTTGACATCTGCCCAGACAGATGTTTAGAACAAAGTTCCTCAGATTCTTTCTTCTTTTTTTTTTTCCTTCAAGTTGCATGGAAAAAAATCTGGGAATCATCTTTTATATCGAAGCTACTTAGTACAATTTAACTGTCAACAGTTTAATTAGTTTAAGTGTAGACTTACTGTGGAAGCCAACAACTCACGTAAGGCTTCCACGAAAAAACAAGAATGAAAATAAAAGCCAAAGTGTAGCCAGGAGGCTGACCTCAGAAAGGTTATACATTTAAAGGATGCACACAGAGCAAATATCTAAAATCCTGCAATTTACCTGTATAACTTTCTGCTGTTACCTCATCATCTTTAACACAGACAACTGACAGTCAGCAGACATTTTCCCACTATATTCTTTCAGAAGGACTGAGTTAATTAGTAGTTACTAATTATTTTGCCCTTAGCAACAGTGCTGATAAATATCAACACATACATTTACTTAAAAGTAGTTGCAGAGAGATCTTTTTTATAACTCCACATCTTGTGATTTCTGGGGTTTAGATCCCTGTTGAAATGTGCCCATGACCACATGCTGACTACTAAATTCACTGTAATGAGGAGCATGTTTCAGTGATAGTTCTTTAAACAAAGTTAGCTGGATTTTTAAGTGCTTGCTGGTTAACTTATTTATTATGAAGATTTGTCAGGCGGCACAGTTAAGTTAATCAGTAACTAATAAAAGATTTAAATTCAGAGATATAAACTGGTTGATTTATTACTTACAAAGCTTTTTGGCTTCTCAATGGGAACTCATGGAAACATGTTGTTATGGTTTCTTTGGAAAGCTATACCTTTTTATGCACTACTAATATACAGGAATTTGAAAGAGGAATCTATGGTTCCCAGGTACATATACAGTTTCCTTTTTTTTTATTCTTTATTATGCAAAAATGTAGATGACCTAGAACTGGCTTTGCTTTGAAATCCCTGCTCTGACTTCAAGATCATTTTGCACATATCCCTACCTTGTTCATAATTCCTGCAATCTTCAATAAAACTCAATCCGACTGAAACGTTTTTAAAGCAAAGCACCAGCCACAGGTTACTCATAGAAGCAATGTTGTTGCATTACTGTCTTCTCCAGCATGTAAATACAAAAGAAAACCACAATGTCAAATACAGTTAGAACTGAATATAAACTGTCCTGCTGTCATTTGTTGGTTTTTGGGTTTTTTTTTTAGATCTTACTGAACATGCTACCCAACCTCACTTCATGGCTGATCTGGTAAATGTTATGCAAGTTATTTTCCTCTAGCTGTGGTCATGATCATCTGTACGCTGAGCATGCAGTTTAATGTCAGCTGGAATATGCATTGCATATGATTTTCCATAAAGCCAATGTGATTGGAGAGCTAGGGTCCAACAGAGATACAGCCAAGTTTTAAAAAGCCACTATGGGCTCCACAGCCTTGCTGCTGTATTTCTGGGGAGCATTTTTCAGGCACTTGAAATTGCTCTTAGGTTTTAAGTCCTTGCTGGGTTTTAAAGCCAGGACCGAAACTTGACCACAGACACCTCTGTCCATCTTGCACACACCATTAAGTATCATTAAAAGCACTCTGCTTTCGCTCCCAAATTCACCTCCCAATCCATTTAGGCACGTACAAAATCTTGGCCCAAACCGCTAACCAAACTCACGCTCAAGCTTGTACCAAAAATACAGGCTCTGTCCCCCAGGGCCTGCTGAGGCTTCGTGGAGGGGAAGATGACACTGGGCCACGCAAACTACTCTAGATTCAGCCTACAAACCAGTTAGCAGTGTCACACAGCATACAGACCATCAAATAAATGATGGCCAAGTGTAAGTTGTGAGGTTAAAGATACCCTCTATCAAGGCGTTCTGATGACATCATCATAAACCCAGAGAGCAAAGCTCAACTAGTTTATGATGTCACTTGAAGGCTTCTCTGGGTTTCTGCCACAGTTCATCGTCATTATTTTCTGCAACAGAAGACACATATGTACCTATGCCCTGGCAAGGCTCCAATCCATATTAGCCTTTCTTTGTGTATATAAAACATTTTTTGCATATATATATTACATCCATGTAGTGTATGGGTTTTGCATATATACATAAAAATTAAATTTGCATCTATATTTCATATAAACATTTTAAATTTTGCATGTGTATATGTGTGTATATAATATTTCTGTATATATAAATATATATATATATATATAAACTGTTCTCACTGCCAAGGTGCAAGCTGGGTCAGCAGGGCTGGTGCCTCACACTGGAGGAAGCACAACATGATGGCAGAGAATCTGGCCACCTCTCTGGGGAGCTGGAGCCCATACAGGATGGATGCTTGCTTTTTTAATTATTATTATTTATTATTATTATTTTGCAGAGGAATCACAACTACAAAGGGCTTCCTAACCACTAGAATCACTGAAGCTGGCAACAGCCACAAGTCATCGATGGCCGGGGGATGCTGGATTTCCTGTACAAAGTACCCATACAAAAGCTGGTACCAACCTGACACAGGGCAAAGAACCCTGGGGTAGAAAAGACAGCCAGAGCACAAAACAGGCAGTAAACCAGCTGAAAAATGAAACCTCTGCCCTTGTCTTCTCTGTGAATTTAAAGACAGGGATCCCTGTTCATCCAGCCCCTTCCTGGGGAATGCAGCTCATTTATTTTAGAGGCAGGCAGGCAGGAAAGCTACATCATCTGGTGGCTTTGGCACAGCCAAAGCAACACACCACAGCTGGATAGCTGATCTGTGTCTTTCGCCTTGCTGAGAGGCCTACCACATGCTATGAAATGCTTTAATGTCCCCTTAACATGCTGTATAAATAATTTCCGTATTCATTCAGTGGTGCTCACATGTGGTCCTTTGAAAGAGTTAAGTAAAAATTACAGTACCAATATATCTTTGAGATGAAACAATGACATTTATAGGTCATTGTAATCCACACATTAATTAATTTTATTCCCAGCCTTCCATATGATGCCTCTTCAGTACCAAATTTGGCGTGTGGAGCTGTGCTTTAACAAAAAGATAAGTTTTAAAACTAGATTTGGAGGAAGTTTCTTAGTGACTAAATATTTCAGCTAGCTCAGGAAGGGCTGGTAAATAAACTTGCATTCCTGTAGCAGCTTTCATAGTCCCTTTTGGGGCAAAAGAAGAGTGAAAGAGTGCAGCCCCTCAGCATACAGCCACTGGCACAAAACCCAGCCATGCACCATTCCTCCCATTTCTGCAGCTGGGGTTGGAATGCGCCCGTACCTCCTCACCTTCAGGGAGGCTGCAAATAGGCCTGCAATGGGCACTGCAGGAAGGCATGGGATGAGGAGAAGGAGCATGGAGAAGGAGCATGGAGCCATGAGCAACAATTCCCTCTGCTCCCTGGGAGGCAGAAAGCACCAAGATGGTGCTCCAGCGGAAAGGCAGCCACTGCCCCAGCACCAATGGAATGCAAAGCTAGTGCACACCTTCTCATGGTGGGTATTAAGTGGAAAAGGTAAAGGATGCATCCCACAAGGACTTACATTTTTCTGCCTTCCTCATTCTGACACATCAGTAACTTCCACCTCTGGCCACATCCTCCTTCCCACATCAGTGTTACCCACCTGGTGCCTAAGCCTGTTTTCAGGAAGAGCCCTGATTTTTATATTTTACAGAGCATGAAAGAAGGAGACCTCTCAATTGGCAACAATTAAATGTTTCAAGACTTAGGGGTTTATTCAATTAGTGATAGGAGAGCCCTGATGTGATAATCTCCAATTAACAGTAAGACATGCATAAATCATACCATGCAGCAATGGCATTAAATTAGTACATTGGGTTTTCCCTTCATAAAAGTAAGTTACAAGTCCTGTTACAGAGGGTGTAGGTACTAAGGAGACTTCTGACCTACCCAGCACTAACACTTCAAAAAAACATGTACAACTTCTTTACATGCATAAAGCACAATTTCATAAGCCAAAAGTCATTATTATAAAATTGATAGAAAAGCAGCAACCCCATCACATACCAAGATAGCAGCAAGTCAAACAGCACCCTAAAGAAGAGGTTTCAAGGCAACACTTCCCTTTCAAACTGAGCAGCTCTATATTTCTGCATCCTGTAGCAAACCCATTTAACAGCATGAAGTGCATAACCCAGATTACAGACTGGAGCACAGCCTACGTGTAAACCAACATATGTGTATTTTTTTCCCCCTCGTGTGAAAGTCACTCTCAGATAATCTGTTAACAATAACCCTCATGGAATTCCTTAAATGCCTGTGTAGAGATACAGAGAGAAATGCAGGTGGGGTTTCCTGAAGCAGCATATCAGGAAACATGATAAATAGGGCTGGATCACTCAAGTGTAGGATGACGGAGAATTGCTGTTTAGTCTAAATCCATCAAAATCCAATCATAGCATAAATTTCATGGGTTTCTATTGAACCATGTGAACAGCATTGGTGGTTTTAGCGAGCACCTTAGTGGGGCTTTCTACTTTCCATCGATGGGAATCAGGCACAGGGTATACACTGCCACCCAAGTAAATGCTCCGTTAATAGTAAGAGAACAGTGCAGCTGGAAAGCCAGTCCCAATATTTTCCATCTGCTTAAAGATTTTTCTTGCCATTTTTACAGAATCCAGTCAACCCAACATATTTCACATTCAGTTTAGTCTGTGTGTGCATGCATGTGTCTGTGTGTGCATGCAGGTATATAGGAAAAAGAACTAAAACATGAACTCTCCCTCAACTGCAGACATACACATGCACAAATTAATGCTACAATTAAGAGAAGGAAAAGTTAGATGATTTGGAGGCTATTCACCCAGCCAAGTTAGAAATACAAAGGGTCAGATCTTCAGCCAATACAAACTGGCTGCAAAGCTAATAAAACCACCACAATTTAGATCAGCTGAAAGGTATGACCTAGAGATTTGGAAAGGTGTGGCATCTGGTGAGATTGCTGGTAAAGCTTGTTGAGCACCAGTGGGAAATCTAGATATCTCTATTTCATAGAAACATAGAATGGTTTGGATTGGGAGACACCTTAAAGTTCAGCCAGCTCCCCCCCCACCCCCCATCATGGGCAGGGCCACCTTCTACTAGATTATGTTGCTCAAAGCCCCATTCAACCTGGTCTTGAACACCTCCAGGGCTGGGGCATCCACAACTTATATGGGTAACTTGTCCCAGTGCCTCACCACCATCACAATAAAAAAATTCTTCCTAATGTCTAATCTAAATCTACCCTCTTTCAGCTTAAAACCTCATCTTATCACTGTACTTCATGATAAAAAGACCCTCCCCAGCTTTCCTGTAGGTCCCTTTTAAATACTGGAAGACTGCTAAAAGGTATCCCCAGAGCCTTCTGTAAGAGGCTAAACAAGCCCAACTCTCCTTGTATGGGAGGTGCTCCAGACCCCTGATCATCTTTGTGGCCCTCCTCTGGACTCACTCTAATAGACACATGTCCTTCCTGGGCTGAGAACTCCAGTATTGAATCCAGTAAGTACTCCAGCCCAGGTGTTTCAAGAGCGGAGTAGAGGTGGAGAACCACCTCCCTCGACCTGCTGGTCACACTTTTTTTGGATGCAGCTCAGGATACAGTTGGCTTTCTGGACTGCAAATGCACATTGCCAACTCATGTTGAGCTTCTCATCCACCCATGCCCTCAAGTCCTTCTCTTCAGGGCTACTTTCAATCCATTCTCTGCCCAGCCTGTAACTGTGCTTGGGATTGCCCTGACCCAAGTGCAAGGTCTTGCACTTGGCCTTGTTGATATACTTAAGCATCACACAGTTCCACCTCTCAAGCCTGTCAAGGTCCCTCTGGATGGCATCCCTTCCCTCCAGTGTGTCGACCCCTCTACACAGCCTGGGGTCATTGGCAAACTTGCTGAGGGTGCCCTCAATCCTACTGTCCATGTCTCCAACAAAGGTGTTAAACAACATCGATCCCTGTATCGACCCCTGCAGAATCCCATTCATCATTGGTCTCCACTTGGACATTAAGCCATTGACCACAACTCTTTGAGTGCAACCATTCAGCCAACTCCTTATCCATTGAGTAGCCAATCCGTTAAATCCATGTCTCTACAATTCAGAGACAAGGATGTCATGCAGGACAGTGTCAAATGTTTTGCACAAGTCCAGGTAGACAGTTAATCTTCCCTTATCCACTAACGCTGTATCCCCATCATAGAAGGCCTCCAGATGTGTCAGGCGTGATTCGCCCCTAGTGAAGCCATGCTGGCTGTCACCAATTAACACCTAAATTTCCATGTATCTCAGCAGAGTTTCCAGGAGAATCTGTTCGATGATCTTGCTGGACACAGAGATGAGACTGACTGGTCTGTAGTCACCCAGGTCTTCCTTTTTCCCTTTTTTAAAAATGGGGTTTATGTTTCCCCTTTTCCAGTCAGTGGGAACGTTACCGGACTACCATGACTTCTCAAATATGATGGATAATGGGTTAATAACTTCATCTACCAATTCCCTCAGGACCACAGATGCATCTCATCAGGCCCAATGGACTTATGCACTTTCAGGTTCCTTAGATGCTCTCATACCTGATCCTCTCCTACAGTTTTCATTCTCCCAGTCCCTTCCTTTGCTTTCTGTGACTTGGGCATTGTGGCTTGAGCCTTTGCTGGTGAAGACTGAGGCAAAAAAGTTGAGTAGAGGGCAACACCCTTTCCTCATCTCCCTTACCCGCCCTTCCTAAAGAGCTTGTATCCCTCCATTCCAACGCTCCAGTCATAGGATCTATCCCAACGTGTCCCCGTGATGCCAGTGAGATCATACTCCTGCATGTGTGTATGCATCTCTAGCTCCTCTTGTTTGTATAGAGGCACTTAAGTTTGTCCCACGCTGATGCTGTCTTACTGGCTGGAGATCCTTTGTGTTTCTCTTTAGGTGCTCTCCTGATGACCTGTGTTCATTCTTCAGGCTCTGGGCATCTAATGCTGGCACTGACATCAAACTGATAGGAGTTGGAATGACTGAGGTCCCCCCTCCTCTGGCTACTTTAGTTTAAAGCCCTTTCCACCAGGTCTGGCATGCCTATGACCAAGAATGCTCTTCTCCTTCTTCGACAGACGGACCCCAATAGCTCCCAGTGGACCAGGTTTCTTGAAGTGAGGCCCATGGTCTAAGTAGCTGAACCCCTGACTGTGGCACCAGTCCTATAGACATTTGCTGATTTGATAGACTCGACTGGCCCTTTCAAACTCCATCCCTTTGACCAAGAGGTTTGGCGATTCTTCTTCTCTCCAACCTTAATGTCCATCCATGCCATGGATGTCTTTCCTTACTGGCAGAAAAGGAAGGCAGTGGCGTCAGTTAAATACTTCAAAGAACAAAATAATATTTGAAACATTATTTCAAAAGGACAATTTTGAAAAAAAACAAGCTCCAAAGTGGCTGCCTCTGGGAGAGGCACTGCAATATTAGGTAGGAAGATAACAAGTATCGGCAAAATACAGGGCTAGTCCATGCTCCTTCTCAATTTCTGAATTATTGCTTTATATTTCTACTTTCTTAACAAATTATTCCATCGACACTACAAAGCAAAGGGCTGAGAGTGAAGGATAATACACAAGAGAGCCCCTAGGCTGTTACTTTGGATTATAAGTATCTAATTTCAGTCATTTAAAGCAAATTCAGTTTTGTCAAAGGCTCCAATCCAGCCTATAAAACTCAGGTCCGGTGAGCATGACAGCATGCCTTGGAGGAACGGCGTTCCAAAAGGGGAAACAAACAGCTCCATTCAACTCCTTCAAAGGCCTTTTTTCATCTAACCATAAAGTTAATACCAACCTTCTTTGATTATGTGTACTGTAAGAGAGTGAGTAGTTTCAGTTACAAGTTATTTCTTACACACCTCTTAGTTTTCTGTGTGTTTTTACACTCCCAGTAGGGAAACTTCCATAATTGAGCCCAACAGAACAGCCAAGGATGAGGAAGAGAGGGAAGGAAAGTAACAAGAAAGCAATTTTTGTAAAAGATTCTTAACATCTTACTGCAACTATGTGCCATTCACGCTTGCACATATCTATCAAGTAGCCACAATGCCTATGTGAAAACAGAAAAAACAAACCAAGTCCAGCTCTCCTGTGCACTGGGGGTAATTTGGGGTTACCCCTTTATTTCAGGGGACCACTTTAAATTTCCTGCTGAATTTGTCTCTGAACAGCAATAACCAGCCATTTGTAGGCCCTGGATAGCAATCAGCAAACAAATTCCCTGATGTTTAGCTGCAGAAAGTGCAGACATGATTGAGTCCCCTTTTACTAAAGTTTGCAGGCCTTGGAGAGCTTTGATAAATCAGGGATTTCTGTACTTGGAATTGCACAGTTCACCCTCCTATACAGCTGTAGGGTTAGCTGTGTTAGAAAGCAAAATGTTCCTCTTTTCTCTGGTTTAACAGACATTCTCAAAGCCAAAAATCTGAAGAGTGGTATTTCAACCTGACTACACAGGGTGAAAAAACATTTTCATTGCTTCTGAAATTGAGACTTGAGCTTATTCTAGGGCTTCTCCACCTGGAGAATATGAAGAGCAAGGTCAGAGCTCTCCCCTGATAAGTTCAGATCGACTGCTGTGTATTTAATCATTCCCAGTTTTGCAGGGTAGAAAATATTTCTTGACACTGAATAACATTTGCTTACTGCCTGCATAAAACTTAGGTCATAAACATGGTTTCAAGAAGTAAAAAGCAAGGAACCACTGCATTATTATTAAAATAATACTGATTATTGTTATCATTACTGTTGTTGTTGTTAGGCTTTTCTTATTACAATAACTACTATTTAATCCTAAAGACTGGCAACGAATGACAACCTGCTGAAGCAACAACTCCTAAGTATCTGTGTGCTGAAAGTTCTCACTTCCCATGCTCAGATGACAACATGGTTTAGTGACATGGACTTAAAAAGCTTTGGAGGCCTCCAAAATTTGGCAGATATTTAGATGGATAATGAGAACTTCCATAGCTACATAGAATAATATATGTATTTTAATAAATAAACCATGTGTCAGCCAAGTGCTTGGGACTTTACAAAGCAGAAACCTTGATGGTTTTAATCAAGAAATGCACTAATAACCATCGATTATCAGCGTCACAATTTGCCTATCTAGGGGCTAGTTTGGTTGAGAGAAGAGAGGCAGGTGGGGAAGGCTGCAGTGACGTAAGGCCATAAAAAGTCCATTTCAAGCAGACTGGGGTCACGTGCATTGTGAGGCTGCAGCCTGTGCTGCTGAGGTGGTTTTATAGCGTGCTCCTCTGTCTCGCCTGCCTGGCCAGGGCATTTCTGAGGGAGACATTCATTAGCATTGATGGGATTGTGTCTGGTCCTCTTTGGTCAGAGGTGAACAGATGCATCACTTGGCCAACGGCGAGGGCCAAGGACTTTGCCCTGCTCTAATACAGAAGGTTCCTTTGGCTGACTACATGTCTCCTCACTTGGATGCTGAGAAAGGCCTGCTTAAAATAAATAAATAAAGAAAGAACAAGTATTTCTCCTTCTCTCTGTCCTCAGTTTCTTCATTGCAAGTTTCCCAGCCCTCATGCTGGGAAAAATCCAGGGTGCCACTCCCAAGGGAAGATAAGAGCCCCCAGCTGCAAGGTGCTGTCAATCCATCCCAGCACACACAGCCAAGCTTCCTGGCTATAGTCAAGTGTCCAAGAGTTGCAACTCCCTGTTTTATTCTGTGCCAATTTTTTTCTTTTTCCCCCACAACAAGAGACCAGCCTGAGTTGTAGCCACTCTGCCTCTTGCTGAGGAGGTGTGCCCCCAGCGTGAGAACATTTTGCCAAGGAAAAGAGCTGACCCTCCAGCACTCATATTACATAAACAAGATAAGATGTCCTTCCAGTTAAGGCCCCAGGGCTTGTGGCCGGGGCAGGGGGAAGGAAGCTGGGAGGGGAACCACAACGTCATCCTTCTCACCAGGCTTGGGAATGAGAAGGTTAAAAGGATTCCTTCTCCCTCCTCAGGACAAAGATCTCCGTATCAGCTGTTTCCACCACAACCAGCTCTTCATTCGAACAATGACTCTCTGCAAAGAGCATGCTGCAGAGTCTCAGGCTGCCTCCTCCAAAGGCACCTTCCTCTGCTCCAAAATGGGACACCACTATCTGCTGTTTCCTGGTATTAATAACATGCTTCTTGCCTTCCATCTCAGCAGACTCCTGGTGGCTTCTGTACTGATGGATGCCTACAGCAGCTCCATGTGGCTCTGCTCGTCAGAGAGATCTGGTAAAGCACCAAAGGTATGTACCTGGCAGGCACCAAGTAAGAGATATATGGCAATTATAGAAAAAGGGGGTTGTCCGATTTTAAGCCTGAACTGCACGTTTTGGTCACTCCCTCTCCACAATTCCAGAGCTGAGCTGAATAAAGACCACCATCACCAGTCGCCTAAGCTGGTGGCTTGGTACTGGCCAGCTGAGAAGAAGAAATCCCTTAGATACTCCACCTGCTGTGAGACAGTGTCCTCCACTAAATGAGCACGGTGGCACCAAAGGAGAGGCCAACCACCTCTCAAGCCACAGCTGTCAGATTCAATAGAGGCTCAAGGACAGATGCTAAAAGGAGCAGACTCCTTACCCTTCAATTTTGGCTTGTACCCTCTTTTGGTATGGGGGACGAGCACACATGGATTCAAGAGAAGAGCTGGTCACATTTTGGCAAAAATCACATGACAAGCACTCACTGCCTTTCAGCATTGTCCTATTCAAATGTAAGTCTTGGCTCTGATTCAGTGTCCAGGCAACTCCTCAAACTCAGCAGAAAGTTAAATCTGGGTTCAAACCTGGTCTCTGCCTCCTCAGCATTTCCCTAATTACTGCCAAAGAGCATCAGTGCAAGTAACAAACGACTAACAAGTTCCAATAAAGAAAACATTTCGTAAGAGGAGAAGGAGTTTAGCGCGAGCACTAATTTGCCAGGTAGGAGGTTTTAATGCCATCAAGGAAGATGTTGCTGATCCCTTCATTAGGAAGGCCTTTTGTTAATTCTGCTCTGGGTAAAGGGATTTTAAGATAAGGAAAAAAAAAAAAAAAGAGTAGTCCGGCCAGAAAAGGGATTTTAGGTGATGATGTCTTGATGATGTCTGTTCCTGCTGTATTCTGGATAGGGCTCACAGCAAATAAATGCTGAGTCTCACTCCCATGCTGGAACCCAAAGGGATGTGGGAACTTGGCCAGGTCAGCTTCATTGCCACGCACCACCAAAATGTCCTATGGGAG
Source organism: Dromococcyx pavoninus (assembly GCA_033558185.1). Taxonomy (NCBI): domain Eukaryota; kingdom Metazoa; phylum Chordata; class Aves; order Cuculiformes; family Neomorphidae; genus Dromococcyx; species Dromococcyx pavoninus. The sequence goes on from JAUMJL010000231.1 coordinate 758,120, forward strand.
AGGGGTGCAAATCCCACTCACAAGGCCTGTAAAAGCAGCATTCCAGGAGAAAGGAGACCTGCTTTTTCATCACCAGCTCAATGCTCCCATCAGTCAGTGGTGGCCTCACAAACCCTGAGTGGCAACCCACCTCAACAAGTCAGCAGACAAGAAAGCCGCCAAGCATTCAATCAATGGGGAAACTGAGTCATCCAATGCAGTTTGCCCTCCTGTCAGGCAGCACTGCCCACCCCTGGCTCTGTGTCACCTAAAAGTGCCCTTGGAAGTTCAAATCACATTGACTATCTGTTCAAATTGTGCTCAGACCCTTAGGTACCCTGCAAGAGTGAAGTGGCTGCATCAGGCTGAGTGATGATTAGCACATCAAAAGGCATTGAAAAGGAAAGTATGCTGTTAATTTACTCTGGCAAAAGACAGTGACAAACTGGGAGGAAGCTGTCCTTTATCTTCATTCAGGACACCAGTGGGGTGAGGAAGGGGTTTTGAACACCGGGGGCTTCACAGTGGATTTCCCAGGCTTGGGGGGAAAAAAAAAGAGTCCCGATGAAGTTTATGTTTCTGGTGTTGTGTGAGTTATCAGGAACAGAGTAGGAGCTGGCTAAATCCACCACAGCTAGACACTGGCCAAAACCAAGGATCACCACACCTGCCTGCACACACGGCCTTCATGCAACATCAGCAAATAGCTGAGCATTTCAGTAGCAAACCAATTTTTATAGCTCTAAAAGACACTATAGCTTCTGTGAGTACTCTACCCATATTGGGCCTTATAACCACTTTTGTCCCCAAAACAAAAGCTTCTGAGATTGCAATCCCCATCTGAGCCTTGTTCTCCTCCACCCCCTTCCCATATGTACGGTTGCCCAAGCACTTACTTTGATCTCTGCGCAACATGGATGTCGTTCGAGAAAAATTATTGGGTGAGTCACTGGGCTGAGATCCGCTGTCAGCCTGTCCTCCTCCAGGTAGGCTGAGGAGCGAGCGGCACAAAAGCTACCCCAGGGATTAAACCTGATGAGCCCCTGAAGAGCAAACCTCTTTATTGTTCCAGGGTCTTCAGCTTCTTCACTTGGGTTTGCCAGAAAAGCAAAGCTGAAACTCAGCTGCTTGGCCCCTGAATAAAAGAAAGACTCTGGGAACTAAGTTGAAGGGGTTAAGCTACATATAAACCTCTGCAGTACAGCGGATTTCAAAACGCAGTCCTTTTACTTAAAAATTTTCTTCCCTGAGCTAGACACAATAATTGGGGAGTGGGAGTGAAAACTTAAACCTTGTCTTGAACTGCCAGCTGGTGAATTACCCATAGGCAGTATCTTTCATTCCCTCCTGGAGATGAAAACATCCCCCCACAAACTTGAACAGCCACAACTGCAGCAGAACCAGACCTGAAGTTAGGACTCAGAGGAGCAGATTAATTTCTATCTCTCAAGTGGATCTAAGAGTTAACAGAGCAGTTTAAGCCTCCATTCCTGCTAACTTTAATTGTTCTTTCCATGTAAATATATTTATTTTCCCTAAGCACCAGTTCTGCAAACCACCATTCAGGTGACTGGTCTGTTGACACATGAGGTTTAACAACTCTAACTTCACACCTTAAGAATTACCATTCTCGAAAAGGCAGTCTCCGACAGGAGTTACTGCTCGAACACCATCCCAGCATCTATTAGCATGGCTAATCCTAGATCCTTTCTTAATTTTGCAAAAGTTAAATGCACTGGGTTTACTTCTGTGAACTCAATCTGAGACAGCAGAAAAATATATATTAAATGTATAGTTGCCTGCATTGAATGTCACATCCAAATAAGCAAGCCCTACATCTCCACAGTCCGGTTCTGCCCTTGCAAACATGTTGCTGGGGGGGGGGAGAGGGGAAATTGGCTCCAGTGACTATGCATTACCTAGAAATTTAAATAGATTGAGTAGACTAATAAATACATGCCAGAAAAAATACAAAGAATGTGTGGGAATGCCTATACTTTATCTTAACATTTCTTAGTAAAATAACTTCCTTATGGTGTAATCAAAAATCGAAAGCCAGCACCTAACTAAATTAAGTGCTGCAAACATTTATAATGGTTAAAATTACAATTCAATTTATTTTTATATTGGATGATCTTCAAAGTTGTAGATTGAGAATTGCTGAAACCTTTTAGAGACTTGTTTCTCCAATCAGAATACCTCGGAGAAGCAAACATTAGCTTGAATTTTTACATCTAAAAATTCTTAGCGAAAGGAAATAAATGTACTTTTAAAAGAAAGAAAAGAAAGACAAAGAAGAAAAACTTTAAAAGTTCCCCTGGTAGTTACAGATGGTTTAATCTTTGGAATCTATTATGTGTTCATTTTCCCTTCAGCATTAATTATACGTAATTACCACCACTTTACCCATACCCTTTCAAAAACGAAATCTGTTTACATTTTTCGCACACGTTACATAAATGTACGATTTTTAACGCAGTCCTTCGAGAAACGGGGCACCCTCCGAAGGAGAAGGGGAGCCAGTGCGTGGCGAACCGGTTTTATTTAAGTCCCTTTAATATGGCTTAATTACTTTTAAACTCTGGAAGCAATTAGGTTATCACCCTTTGAAGTGCGACAGACAAGTTATGGTGCTGGGAGGAGGAGGAGCGGTGCTGCCCGCTGCTTGCGCGGCGCGCAGGGGCCGCTCAGCGCGGGGGCAGGGGGATGCGCGGCTGGCGGAGCCGAGAGCTGCCGGTCCTGCGGGGGAGAGCAGCTGAAGGATGGCAGGGGAATTATAACTCCTGTTCGGCTGGGAAGAGAGATTCTGGTTGAGACTGAGAGCAGCGCTGATGCTGTAAAAGATAGAGGAGGATTGTTAGCACTTTTCAACCTTATAATTTTACCCTGCGTGCAAACCACGAAATTTTATGACTATTCTCCCTTTTTTTTTTTTTTCCCAGCCACCTTCTTTCTATTTTCCCCTCTCTCTTCCCTGTCGAAGCTCACTGTCAGGTGTGGGTTTGGGTTTGGGGGTGGTTTTTTTGTTCTTTTTTTTTTTTTTTCCCCGGCCGTGCAGGGATCAAAGAGCGCCGGCGTAAAAGTGCTTATTGTGGGGCTGACACACGGTCTCCCAGAACAGGGGGCGAGGGCACCCCGGGGCGTTTCCCCTCGCATGGGGCAGTTCTCCAAGGGCTTAGAGGAGATGTGTCTTTATTTATTTATTTATTCTCCCCCCATGGGGCGGCTTTTCTCCCCGTTGCTTCATCTCAGTGTTCTCCTATGTGGGAAGGAGAATGCATCCCCCCCCACCCCAATCCCAAACGCTCCGCGCCCGGCAGCATCTCCTTTATTTGTATGTCATGTTTATAACCTGGTGGAAACCAAGACTGATATTTGTGGTCGGGAGAAGATGACTTTCACCTCTTCGGATCACTCTCTTAAATAAAAAAGAATTGACCGGCTATGGGCGTAAGCATTTATCTTGAGTTTGCGGTCATTATCTTTATTATATAGCCTCGGCAATAAATAAATCTAGTAGTTACTACCCCACAATAAAACTGTACTATATGGGACACCTTGCTATTACTTTCTTAACAATCTGCCACCTCTTCACCTCTAAATCTTCCCTGTCTGCCCGCCGGCCCGCACAGGTCGCTCCTCATCCGCAGGTGCGGAGCCTCTGCCCTTCCCACTCCTTTTCCCGCTGACCCCCTCCACCGCCAAACCTGCTTTCTAGCCCCCTGCTCTGGATGGGCAGCCTCGGGGGACCGCCCCGCGTGGGGATGCTCTGGCTAAGCATCCCTCCGTGAGCATCCCCTCGAGGCGGGACGACACCTCCCCTGGGTGATTGTCCCCTTATGGTCATCTCCTAGATGGGTCTTCCCTTGTAAGTGTGGCCCCCGTGGGCATCTCACGGCCCCAAAGGGGTGCATGCAGGTCAGGTGAGACCCTGCCCTTTCGGGTGTCAGCCCCCCCCCCCCCCCAGCCCGCTAATACACCGCCCCCCGCTAATACACCCACCCTGGCCCCTAGGGAAGGGGGAACCCATGGGGCTGTTCGGGGGCAGCTCCTCGACCACCCATCCTTTTTTTTTTTGGCGGGAGAGGGAGAAGAAACTGCCCCACCGCTGAGAATCAGCGAAGAGAAGCACTGCTGCTGCACCAGGAGCCCTCGCCTCTCTCTGCTTCTCTGATTTTATTTCCCCCCTATTCCATAGGTAAATGTCCACGCAATAATATTTATTTACAGTCAGGATGCTGCGCGTATGTTTCTTTTAAATGTGTTTTACCAGGGTGATTCCTTCTTGCTTGTAAAACAAGCGGCTTGGAAAAATATTCCCATTTGGGGTGAGGGGTAAGGGAGAGGAAAAGGAGGGAGGAGGCATTTTTATTTATACCTTTGACATTTAAAAGAGCATAATTAATTTGTCCTGCTTGCATTAACATTGTTGAGGAAGGTTTCAGAAAGCTAACCAGCAAAGGCAAGGGGGGAGGAAAAATAGAAGCTCGCCTAGAAAGCTTAGTATTTTTTTTCTCTTTCAGATGTGTAATCAATCATTCGAGTAGGAGGCAGCAAAATTGTAAAGATTCGATAGATTAAAATGCAAATGAAAGGTAGAAAAAGAAACATTAACATGGCAATCAAAGATTTAATAATCGTAAATCACGGTGGGGTTTTTTTGTTGCAACTGCAGTTTGTGTGTTTTTTATGTTTTAATCATGTTCGTTCTATAAATAAATAATTTCTGAAACGAGACTAATTTTTCACTATTTTAACCGTGGGCTATGGCACTAAATATTTTTTTTTGTTAAGTATTGAATTCCAGATTGCAAACTATCAAACCTGAGAAGGGAGAAAAAAATAGCTAAGTTGGATCAGTTCACATTGGAAATTTCAAGTGCAGTATCTTCGCCCCACTGCTTCGCAGCGCCGACTGCTTTACTTTCCAATTGAAATCCTTAATAAAGTTTATTTGGAAACGTGAAATGTTTATGTAGAAGCAGACAACAGGCGTTTCTTTACAAGGCTAACGGTAGCGCCAACTCTCTTTCCTGGAAGAAATACAGAAAGATAGATAGATAGATAGATAGATAGATAGATAGATAGATAGATAGATAGATAGATAGATAGGAAAAAAACAATATCACTTAGGCTGTAAGTGTATTCCTTGCAAACCAACGCGTTGCTAAATTTCCAAGGGGAATGTTGAGGATGGGGAAACCTGGGGGGGAAAGCTGAGAAATGCGGGGAGGGATGCACTGGAGAGGATTTGCCGTCTCCCCCCGGTTTAGCGCGGCGCGTTAAAGAGAGGCTTCGGGGCTGGCTGAGATGGCTTCGACGAACTCAGCATTCTTCAACCCTGGCTCACGCAGGCTCAGATTCGCTTTAGGTGCCCCAGGTCCCGGGTTTGGGGTGCACTAGCTCATCCTCTGGGAAAGGGGACGGAAAAATAATTCTTTTAACTTTTGGGCGCTACACATGGAGCTCGTTTGTGCGGCGAGGAGGAAGGGAAAGGAGTTAATCTTTACTTCGTTGGTAACCTTTATACAGCGGAGGGGGGAACCCCGCTGTCTGCTCAGGTTTGGGGGTTGTGGCAGAGCTGCCCTCTCTATAGAGCGCTCGATGCCGCGGTGGAGATAAACCCGTAAAAAGCAACTTAAATGGGGGAAGCGAGTGCCGTTTGTGCAGCCGTCCTGTCCCCCCGGAACCACACCACGCCCCCAGGCAGGTACCTGGCCATACGCTCCGGGATGGGGGGCAATTCACCCCTAAATTTTTATTTCCCTCCCCCCCCCCCACCAATCACATTAAATCCACTTTAATTTTCCTCTCGATGGGGCCTTATTTTTTTTTCTCTCACCCCCTCCCTCCCTCTTCAACGGGGGTGTCCCAGAAGAACAGCCCCGCCCGAGAGATGCCCTTGCCCTGCCCGCCGGCTGCCGGGGCCGCGCTCCGGGCGGTGCCCGGGACTTGTTGTCTGCCAGGCGGGGACTGGGGGGGTCCGGGGGGGGCCCCGCCGCCCCCCGCAGCCCCTGACCCCGGCATGCACGGCGCGGCTCCATTGATCATCCCGGCCCGCCACCCCCTCCCTTTATGAGATAATGCAATTACAAACATCAATAAGGAGCTGCGAGGGGAATCATTATGCGGTGACAGTGATAAATGACGGTGCAGAAATAGCATGCTTTTTTTTTTTCTCCTAACAATCCAGGGGCTTTGGGGGCTGAGCACAGTCACCAAGGTAACAGATGACATCCAAAATGGCACCAAAGGAAAAAAAATGAACAGTCTTTCTTTCGCCTTTCACTCTTTTTCCTTCTGCTCTTCCAAAAGAGTTAGTTGGGGCTATAGAAAGCAGCTGCCACACAGGCATGCAGTTATTTCCACACGCATTAAAGGGACGGAGAAGGTTTGCTGGCTGTCACACACAAAGCGGCAGCCCGGCCCGGAGCTGAGCAGCCACCTCCAGGCGGCAGCGGGAGCGCTCCCCGGCCCCACGCGTGACCGCGCACCGCCCGGGGCAGCCGCCTCCACTATCACTTCGGGAAACGTGGACCATATGTATAAAAATATAACATACATACATGTATATAAATATCTCTATATAAATATAGATAGATAGATGTATTTATATATGTTTACCCCAATCCCCTGCCCTTTCTAAGCCGCCCACGATAAAGTATATATATATATATATATTTTGTTTCGAGCAGCCTCAATTTTCCACTTCTCCCTTTTCTTCTTGTCCCACCCCTTCTTCCCCCCCCTCCCCCAATCCCGGACGCAGCGTCCCGCGGACCCCGGTGCGCGCAAACGCCGCGCAAAACGAGCGCAACGCTTTACTTCTACCCCCTCGGGAACACCCGTCAGCGCTGTATTCAGCGTTGGAACAGTTTCTTCCCCGCCCTCCGCCCTCCCCTCCCCCCCCCCAAAAATGTTTCTTACCCTCAACACCCCCTCCCCACTATATATTTTATATATATGTTTATATATATTTATTTATCGCGGGCGGCACAGCAGTGGCAGGGGATGGGGTTAAACACCCTGCAGTTTTCCATGCCGTTTCAGAACGCGTGGAGCTAGACCCTGGTAACTGGAGACTTTCCGCGCAACAGCGCTGGGGGTGAAAATACCCAACGCGTGTCCGAAAAGTGCCTCTTCTGAGCCCAAAAGTACCTGTGGCTGCGGGAGGCACGGCTGGGAAGGGGGAGGGCGGGCACCACCACCCCACCCCTCTCACGGGAGACTCTTTGCCCCGCCGGGGAGGGAAGGTCTAAGTCTTTTCCCTTCCACCCCCCAAAAAATCATCGTGGGGTGGGTAAGCACTCCAGACGCAGGGCAGGACCCGCGATGCGCGGAAATACCGCGCTGAGGGGTGTGTTGCGGGGGCGGCGGGAGGGGGGAGAAGTAAAGCTGGGCTTGCGCGGCATTTGCGCGCAGTCGGCTCCGCGGGACGCTGCGCCCAAGGGGCGGGGGGGGGGGGGGGGAGTGGAACAGGCAAGAATAAAAGAGGGAAGAGGAACATTGAAGCTGCTCCAAACAAAAGCGGGGAGTTGGACGGCGGGGGTGTGGAGAAATTTGGGCTGTCGGTGCGCAATGCCGGCGGCGCTGCGCGGGGGGCCGCGGAGTCGTCGTCCCCCCCCCCCCCCCCCCCCCCCCCCCCCCGTCCCTCCCGTTCCCCCCCCCCCCCCCCCGCGGCACTCTCCCGAACCCCCAAGAGATGGCAGTCGAAGCCGGCTTTCCTCCTCTTCCTGCTGCTCCGCGGCGGGCGGCGGCAGGACAGAGGGGCGGCAAGCCCCCCCTCTCCCCCAAACCCGCGCAGCGCCGCGCAGCGCCGCGTAGTCCCCGGAGCCACCGCGGAGGCACTGAGGGGCGCCTCCCCCGCCCCCCGAAGCCCCTCCGGTGCGGTGAAAGGAGGGTAGCTAGGAAACAGCGAGCGGCCCGAAAAGGCGGAATCTTCAACGTGTAAAATGTTCTTAACGGAGCCATTGAGAGAGTGCAATAAGGCGTGAGGGGGAACTAATCTCCCCATTTAAATGTTTGTGGCAATTTTACCTAAATGAATTTTAATGCTAAACGAGGGATAATTCCCTATTTGTAACCCGTTTACTTCTCTTTCCTGTGCCTCTGAAGCTGTCTAACATCATGCGATGAACAATAACAATAAAAATACTGTCAAGGCATATTCTGCATTTTGAATGTGTTATAATTACAGCTGATTAAATGTCTTGGGATATAATAGTGGGTTTAATTTGAAATCTGTACGCCCACCTCCCCAACCCCCCAAAGAAAAGGTCGGAGGGAGGAAGGTCTGTGCCCCACTTCTCTGCGGCTGAGAGGAGGAAGGGACGCGTGTGCCCTCGCATGCAAGAGGGCGGTTTGTTTCTGTCTTTCAAGAAACATTAAAAAAAAACCCCAAACCAACAACACAACAAAACAAACACACAGACAAAAAAAAGCAAAGCGTGATCCCCGTTCATTCACATTTGGGCAGAAAAGTGTCATTATTCCGGGCTCAAAAAGCTGGGATGCACAGCCTCTTTGGCAGTATAATGGCTCTTTAAAACAAAAAAAAAAAGAAAAAAACAACCAAACAAAAAACGGGGGGGGGGGAGAAGAAAGTATGAAAAAAAAAAAAAAGAAAAAAAAAGGAGGAAAAGATCCAGGCTGCTGGGGAAGCCGGGGGAAGACCCCTCTTTTTATGGATTGCTTGATTGAGAAAGCTGTGCCCTGCCTGCCCCCCAGCCCAGCCCCTGCAAGGGGCATCCGGGCACACGGCTGAGGGGACTCCTGCATGCTTTTGCCTTTAGTAAGATATTTGTATAATTTTCCTACCCCCAGGAAACTATTTTTTTTAGTACGTAGCTGTGGTTTTATTTAAAGAAAATGATAAAGTGTCACAGCCTCACCAGGCTGCTCAGTGCGGCCTCCCCGGTGCAGAAAGTACAGCTGTGCGAGGAAATTGGTTAATGAGGAGAGGACGGCCTGCACCAGCCTCTGCTGCAGAGGTTCAGCAGCCCCTCGCACCAGCATGTCATTTACTGACAAATATGCATTGCCTGAGCAATGTTTTCCAAGTTTTGTTTTCCTCCTTTCTCAATATGTTCAGTTCCAGAAAGAACTATAGCTCGTCAGCGGCTCAAACTATTTAACCTATGTATTGGAACTGTAATTTGGGACAGAGGGTAATAATATTTACAATTTTCTGTCCGATAGTGCCCTACAATATTCTATTTATGAACAGGCAACAGTTCCCATCCTGACAATTTACAGTGCAAGTTCTGAGAAAGTTTCTTTAAGCAGCGCAGCATTACTTTTACATTCTTTAAATATGAAACCAGTACTTAAATGGCAAGTGGTAGGTACATCTCTGGAGCTAGCTGAATTTTGTAGCTGCTTGGCTCCCAGTTTGGGATAGAATGGCTGCAAATACTGAAAGGTGGCAGGAAACAAATTTTGCAAGCAGTGGAGTCACCATGACAAAAAATAATTTGTTTTTATTTTAGATTCAGATTTCATTACTGCACTCAAACTACTACAACTGGGCTTTGAGTTATTATACAATCCAAACTGTTTCAATCAGAAACTCTAAGACTCAGTGTGCAATGATTATTAATAATAATTAGCTCCTTGGTTTCTTGATAGAAAAAGGCTATCAACAAGCATTTGTTTAACCACAACAAAAGTATAATTAGCTTATCCCACTTAGTAAATCTGTATGCATGCCAACTCATACCAAACTGCTACTTTTACAAAAAAATTGCAATAATACAGATCATTTTTCCAGTCCTTTTTGCACAAAATTTATTTACAATGTATACATAAATGCTCCATGATGGGACTATGGAAAAAAAAAAATGCACACATGACCGATGTCTTGCCCAGAAAGAAAGTCAACATATTAAAAATAAATCTTCAGTCCGTGTTTCGAGCTGCATAAAACAGGAAGTGATGTACAAGGTGGTGGTTGCTGCATGGGGACAAGGATGCTCTGATGTGACAATTAGGCTTCAAATACACTGCCTTTCCGTTTCCATGCTTCCTCCTACCAGTCTCCTTAAGACACTGCCTGCAACAGCTGATTAATCATTGTTGATGACTGCAGTTTTTCCCATCCTTCCCGATTTACATCTGTTCAGGCCAATTCAAATATGGTGAGTAAATGAATTAGACATGCAAATTCACGCCCCAGGCTAGAAAGAGAGAGAGGGAGAGAGACGGGGAGAAGGGGAGAAAAAGGGAAGAAAGACAGACAGAGAGAGAGAAGGAAAGAGATAGAGAGTGTGCATGGCTGAAATCCTAGGATAGAAGAAAGATTCTTCTGCCTGACATAGTTATTTTAATGCTCTAAAAAATCCCGCAAATAAGCCCTTTCTGTCATTTGCAGGATAAGTGTAAGGCTTCTTTTTTTAATGTAAGGAGGCTTCTGGAGGAAGTGAAGAGCTATGGAAACAACACACATAGTGTGGAAAAATTTCACATTTTTTTTAAAAAATCTATAAGAAACAACGTAATATGGATAACAGTATAATAGCATTTTACAATATTTCACTCTTTGTTCTCTTAATGTCTTATATAGGTCTTTAGCATGTCCCCAGAAGCTGACTTCAGTTGGTGTTCTCCTGCTTTTCAGGTCCCTGTGAAGAATTGGAACGTCCCTTGGTCCAAAGTTGATGCCAAGAACTCCATAGTCATTGCAGAAAGACAATGTTTGAAATCTACCGTCGCTGCAGACAACGTGTATTTCCCTTAAGCTACTGAGCATGAATGTCCATCACTTGTCCGCTCACTGCCGGCTCACCGGTATGAAGCATTGTGGGGCTTGATGCTGACATGGGCATTCCAGGGTGGGGTGGTCCTCCATGCATCATCATCGCTGGGTGGTGAGGGTGTCCAGGAATGTAGGTATGCATGGGGGGGCCATGACGCAGCTGAGCAGGATGGGGGGGCATCTGGGGTGGGGTATAGCTTGGCTGTCCCATATTCATACCCATTGGACTACCCCGAGACACATAATCCCCTGGCATACTTTGTAGCCCTGTGGAGAGAAAGAGGCGGCGGTGAGTGGTAGGGATCAGCTACTGACATTGGGCCATGAAGCTCCTCCGCTCAGGCACGGGAAGGCCAAGCTTGAGCCCAGGGCGAGCTGCGGAGTCACAGGCCCGCAAGTGCAGTTGCCTTTGTATGATCAGAGCCTACATATGGACTCTCAGTGATGCCCAGGGGAACGACTGCCAGGTCAAAAAAACCCACAGGAACATCCTCCCCCTTCTAAGTACAGAGTTTTGGGAGATAAAACCACTTTCTGCTTTTATGAGTAGAAAAATATCAATGGAGATGTTTCCAGTCTGGAAGTGTGCCCAAAGCAGAGCCAACCCGGTGATGACTAACGTCACATGGGGTGGTGCCACCAAGCCAAGGAAGCCCTGTGAGGGCTTAGGTGGGTTCCGTCCTTCATGGCCTTGCTGCAGCTACCCACCTTCATCTCTCCACTTGTAAAAGCACACTGGGAATACAAGGTGGGGAATCTTGTGTAGCAGTTAATGAGAGGCTTGGGAGAAGAGATGGGTTAAATCGGTGTCAAGATTTATCAACAGTTATTTATTTAGCTCTTGAGCCCGATCACTTGGAATCTGCCCCAAGTATTTGTGCCATGACAAGCAGACGCTGTACACCAAGCACATACATCGCTGAACAAAGGCCTCATATGAAGCCGAAATTGATAGGATTACTAAGGGCGACTGTTAAATCAAACCTGTGTTTTTCAACACATAAAATACATATGTAAAAAAAATCAATAACAATTATCAATTAATTATTTTGCCCTGCTCATTTCTGTCTGAAAAAATCAGATGCGCAATTCAGCCAATCTTTCAATGTGTTTAGGAGAACAATAAGAAAAAAATTGGACCTAAAACAATAAAACCTCCTGCTTTCCGTGGGCCTCTGCCTTCTGCTTGGTTTGCTGTAGCTGATGGGAACTGACAGGTGTATTGTTTCGGAGAGCTATAAGCTCCATAATCATCAAGGGTGAAAGGCATACGCTATTGCTAAGTAGGTTCAATTGGCTTTAGTTCTAAGTAAGAGTACGCTGTGAATGCGCTGAACACCTTGGAATCAGGTCTCAAGGCTCTAGCAATGAATAGCTGCTTAATCTAGCCTAAAGGAACAGTTTTGAACTAATGAAAATTGCTTATAAAATATACTGTACTCACAGCTCTTTAATCAAAAAAGATGATAATATTTTTTGTAATAACCTATTAATTTAATTGGTCACGAAGCATAAAATACATCATTTAAATTTAATTGACCCAGAAACTAAGAAACAATATTTAAATTAACTAAGCTAGAAATTTCCATGATGAGGTAATAAGGCTGTTGCATTCCCAAGCTCAGAGGAATGTTTTCACAGCTAATTGTTAAAACTTCATTTTGACTTGCACCCAGAGAAGACGACTGCCAAATAACATTTGGCCTGGGTAACTTCAAGCCCTATACTAGTATAGGCTGGGGGCACAATAAAGATGCTGAAATAGCTGCTTTCAACTTCAGAAAGTGAAATGAACAGAATCAGGCACCATCTAAACATGGTACCGGTGCCTCAGTGTTTCAAACTGTTTTAGTCTTTAAAAGAAAAAAACACAAAAATTTGTATAATGTATTTTCCCCTACAAAAAGACAAGAGGGGAAAAAAAAACCTGGGACAGTTTTTCTAGGCTTTCTTCACGAGGCCTGCCACTGAAGATTGCATTAATGATCTCTATTTTTGTATACTGAATAAGTCAAATCCATTTGTCACACTGCAAGTGATGGCATACTTAATTTGGATATAGTCAATTAGCCTGGGCTAAGCTCCATAGCCTGCTGCGCACACCTCTATTTTGTATTCTCTCTTTTTCCTTTGCCACACGTAATCCCATTATGACGGACAGACAAAGAGAAATAAACTTGAAAAAAAAAAAATCAAAGTTTTGTCCATCGCCTTCCAAAACACAACTAAGTGAAGCCATCATTTATTTTTTACCTATGAGAAGTCTCTGTTTGGCTTTTTTGGTGTCTTGCAGGTTAGCGGGAGAAATGTAACTCATGCATCAACTGCGGTTAGACAGATTTATGACACTTTGGGGACATGCTCTTTCCTCTCCCTGCGCTGCTGCAGACCGCTTACATTTTGCAAATCAGTCTGTTGCCAAGACGACGGGCTCCCCCACCTCCCCGGCTGCTTCTTGTTTTGTCATGTGCTCGGGGATGGATAAGAGCATCAATGTACGGTGGCGTCGATGTACGGTGGCGTCAGTGTACGGCGCACGCGCACACAGGGGGTTTGGGAGCTTAGAAAGCTTGAGCTGAACCAGAGGGAAAGAAACCCAAAGGATCCCAGGCGTAGGATGGATGGATGGAAAGGAAGGAACAAGCATGACGCTATGGGCAGGGAGAACATAGGGAAATGCAAGGAGACAAATATCCCTCGGACAAAGTGAAAACAAAGACCCCATTTGTACTTACTTCCCCCTGGCTTTGCCATTGGTTACCTAGGTGAAGGTTACATGTAGTGCCACTGCCCCTCCATGCCCATATTCATGCCCATTCCACTCATAGGTCCTAGAGGGAGATAAAAATCCAAGAAGATGCCAGAGAATGAGCAAAGTCAACAGATAGTGCCAAAAGCCCCTTTCCAAAACACAGTACAGCAGAGGGCCCAGGATCACTCAAATGAGAAGATGCCTGGTTTCTCTCAGCAATGTTGAAGGCAGGCAGAAAATAGGCAAGGCAAGGCAGGCAGCTGAGACAATGGCAGAGGGCAGAGGTGTGGTTACCTGTGCTGGTGTGACCGAGCTCACCCATGAGTGGGTGACGCTACCCTGGGGGCTTACCTGGTGCTCGGATGCCCATGTGCTGCTGGCCATCCATCACAAAACCTCCCATCGGCTGCCCGTCGGGGTTGTAGGGTGTTCCTTGACTTACTGGAAAAGTGTAGAACATTGCTTTTTTAGCAACAGCCAAAAGGGTCACCTCTTTGCTTGGCATCAAGACACAACCCCCCCATCCACAGACTGCATAAGATAGCTATTGATGTTGGCTCCAAATAGAGGGAGATACATCTACTGTTTGAATTTAACGGCCTGATTAACAAGCTTGCTTTAGTTTGGGCTTAATTTCTTACTGAGAGTTTGGAAATGAAGTTAGCGATCCAAAATCTCAAGACATGAGGAGCCCCGGCTCCAGCTGCTGCTGCTGCTGACGTCAATGCAAAAATCTGTATAGGAGACGAATTTTATGGCTGGAATAGTCATACTGAAATCTCAGTGTGTTAAATTACGCCCTTGCGTCTTTCTAAGAGCAGGACCTGAACACGTCCATGCCAGATATTGACCTCTAATGGCAAAAAAATTGAACATACTCGAGAGGAAGTGTGGCCCAAAGGCATCTTGGACAACGACAGATTTGGATGGTTTGGCAGTGAGACTCAGAAAACAAAACCAACTGGGAGTAACGGGCTATTCTTCAATGGTAAATACCCACACAGAGCTCTGAGTCAAGGCCCCAGACAGAACCACCGTGTGAAAACTTAAGACTTTCTGAAAAAAAATAAAAATAACCCCTTCCCCCAACAAACCCCAGACACTGAGTGATCCCAAAAGACAGCTACTAAAAAGAAGAGACGAGGAACAAAAGCACCCTATACAAGTACCACTACCTGAACTCAAAGTTTTAACTGTACATTAAAAGCTGGCTTCAGAAGCAAGCTGCCTTGGGTTATTAAAGCACATAAAGGTCTACCTCATTGAATGTCTTTGAACTTTACTGAGTCCCACAAGTGATTCTGACCCCTTTGCCCTTTTGACAGGTAATAAAGTTTACAGCAATTCCACACCAAGCCATGCACCAGGGAGTGGTCACAGGAGCAGAAAGAGCTGGGAAGGAAAATTCAAAACAACGACTAAAAAGAATAAAAATAATTCCAAACATGTTTGGAAAGTCCAGTCATGGAGCGGATCATTTGAGTTTCTTTTTTCTGATTTGTCAATGTCTTTTTCCCAAAAATGTTTTAATCGTGTTAAAATGATTAAGGTTGTAATGAAACAAAGCTGGTTGTATTTTAATTGTCAATCACTCCCAGCATTCATTTCTCATTTATTTACCAGGTAATGGACCTCCCGGTGAATGGCTTGAGGATGGTTTTCGCCTGCGTGACTTGAATACAGTTACTATTGGGGACTTGCCTGCTCGATTGGACTGGTCTATCATGGGCTGAACTATTCTTCTTCTAGCATTAATAAACCTGCAAGAAAAAAGAGGAAAGCAAACGGTTATCGAAGGGGATGACTTGCACCCGTCTCCAAGCCCTCTCACCCCGCTGTGGTGTTCTCCGTTGGGCTGTGCGGGGATGCAAATACTGCAAAACCTCTAACCCCGATGACCTTTGAGAGCACGAGCTTGGGGCTTCCGAGCTGATTTATGTTTGCCTCCTTTTTACCACAGTCGGACACTTCCATTTCATCTTTTCATGGGGGAATTAGCCGAGTTTTCAGGAAACAATACCGGCAACGCTTTTCTCAATTCAGAATGAGGCAGGAAAAAAACGGGTGAAGCCTGCGAGATGCTTGTGAGGGCATCTGCTACCTCCTCCTCATTAGTGCCATTTCTGCCTTATGTCCTCTGACTTCTTTTTCCAATTTTTTTTTTTTATCAAAACGTGCCCCTACCTCTTGCAAACTTAATTCCCTTTTAATGTCCACTATTAAGATAATGAACTGTGATGGCAGAACCCCATCAAGTGAGGGAACGTCTGGAGTTTTATCACCACTAAGTCACACTGCTGGGGACTTCAGAGCGATGCATTCCTCCTAGCCATTTCTTGGTGGGCTTCCTCCCCCCCCCCCCCTTTATGCAAAGTCTGAGGGGTCAAGGCGAGGTCATAGCTTTACAGTAATTGAATTTATAATCCTGTTTTCTCCAGCTAGGCCTGACCATTTACAGCAAACATCTTGTTAAACTGTAATTACTGGACTACTGAAAATTCCCCCTGAACAATGAAAAGGAGATCTTAGGAAATTAAAAAAAAAAAGGTACAGTCATTTTTAAAAATAGCCATCTGCAGCCGTGCTTTTTGCATATTTTTAACTCTTTGTCTCAGTCATGCTTATTTGTGAAAGGAATATTCAAAATAATTTGGAACTAAGCAGAAGAAGGAGAGAGATCATAAATGCCCCAGTCTCCTCTGCGCACAGTCCTCACAGCGCTGAAATCAGGAGACTTGAAACCATGGCTGGGAACCTGTCTCAAGAGCGTTAGAACAACTTCGCTTACAGTTTCACTCACCAAAAAGCTTATTTAAAAAACATTTGGAAAACATCTCCAGTGAGATTTAATCAAGGCAAATCCTCATAACAAGACTTTACATTCTTTTCAAGACAGAAAAATAATAATAAACCCACGTATGCCTCAATATTTACTAGCAAAGGAAGAAGCGTGAGCATGTGTAAAACCGCATCAGGCTTGTGAAACGCAATGGGAAGTCCACAAAAGGCTACTTGGTGCCTGTTTTTGTTACCTTTGCTTGGAGTGGCTTAGGAGGAGCTCTCCTACCACGGAGATAAAACCACCAGGACCTTCCTGCAGGAATTGGCTCTGCCCACCCATTCCCCTACACCAATGAAGAGAAGAATCACAAACCGCAGCCCCGTGCTGTTTGGTTTGCCCACATCAAAGACCAGCACAGTGATTTCAGTCTCCTCCTAGCTCCTCTTCCCAACTGACTCCCATTACCCAAACTCCTGCAAAAATTAATCAAGATGTTGAGTTCTAATCAAACCTGTCTCAAAAAAAGTGGGCTGGAAGGCACCTATTCCAGGTGCTGATCTGAAAACTGTACACCTGAACTAGGTCATGTTTTGTCAGCAACAGTATTGGATCAATTTCTCTACACATTTCCAATAAAAAAACTCTCAACTACAGCAAATGGTGTTGCAAATCAGTTTATCATTATCTTGTACAAACCATGAAAATTAGAATCATGTGAGCAGAAGGTTAGACTAATTCTCCTTTCTCATTATAAGCACAGGTGTAGCACAAACACCATGCGAAATAAGCAATTAAAAAACCCCTGCTTTTTTCCCCCATTAGCTGCCTTAGCTCCATGACCAATTAGAAAATTGTTTAATATCTGTAATCTGCATTTGCAGGAAGCAATTTTCACAGTAACTGTCCTAAGTAAAACACACCACAAAACCAAAGTGCCCCAGCCTTTTCTTTCTGCAAATCTGGCAAGCTCTTGTTGTATTTATTTCATCCTTCTCCTGTCCAATTACCACGATCTGGTAACTGCAGTGGGAAGGGAGGGATTTTGGTAGCTGTGAGACTAACTGGTCACCAAAACCCTTCATTTGCCAAACGTTTTAAACCCAAAGAAACCCTGAGCAACATTAAGCGCGATCACCCCAACTTCACAACCTTCTCCTCCAAACTACAAGTGCCTTTACTAAGGGCAGTCTCATAATAATAAACTATATAGCTTGAACAATAAACTATATAGCTAGAATTCCCAATAATTATTCACAAGGCGTGCCTACAGTAAAACATATTCTCACCTGTTTGCCCCACACTACCGCTTGGGATGTCTGCTTTAAGAACATTTTACACACAGGTACTTAACAGTTACCTTCTTCCTACACATTCATAGAAGTATTTTCTATAAGTAGCAAATCTGCCAAACAGCCCAGTGTTTGGATGTCTTCAGGGGGAATTCAGACACAAGAACATTTTCCTTCTGGGCGAAGTAATAAAATGACATTCTCGCTCCTCCCACTAGAAGTCAAACGGAGGTCAGCTCCCCATCCTTGTATCTGTTTAAATAAACTGGTACAGCTGTTTGTTTCCAGGATGCCCTTTAACCTTATGTCCCATCCTCCCTGCCTTTGTAAAAGAACTCTTTACTTTGCATTATAGTAGACTCCAAACCACTATGCATTAAAAAAAAAAAAAAGAAAGTATTCACTTTCAAGTTTCTTCCTGCATCTCAAACCTGGAATTCCTAAGAACCCATCAGATTAAAACTATTAATGTGGCTTGCCTTGAGAGAGCACAGTGCAGTGCTGTTACATTTATAAATCTTATTTGAGGAATCTTTGCAAGCGAAATTGCAAATTAGCTGTTGCTGCAGAAATATATGGACACGGGGATCGTTTCTTCATACCCTCTATTTTTTCCTTTGATAGAAGGGCCAAGATCTTTTGATCACTCTTTGAATTTCCAAAGAGCCAGGCTGTTGTAAACCATTTACAAACAATGGAACAAAAAATCCAACACGAAAAATCTCACTGCTCCTCTTCCCGTATGTTCCCATTCACCCGTCTTAAGACAAAGAAACCCTAAATCACTCTAATTATTAAAAGTTCAGAGGAATCGCAACCTAAAAATATGTTTACATATTAAGTGCTACTCAAATTGTCATAATACAACTCAGCACAAATCCTAAATTAGTGATGAAGATGGCTGCATAACCTCACTCGTGTGAGTAAAGACCTGCAGAGGGGCAAAGACGCACAAAGTATTTTTCCTCATACCAGTGCTCTATGTATAGGTACCTTTGCTCCAATGTGGAAGGTTTCTTTTGTTTTGGTTTTATTTCCTTCTGAAAAGCAGAATCACTAGTGGCACAAACAACATGAGAGCCCACCATGTACAAGTTGTACCCATCTCCCAGCCCAAGGAGAGCCAGGAACTCTGGAGAACAATGCTTTGGGTTGATTTTTTTCTTTTTTTTTTCCTTTTTGTTTTTATCAAGGGGAAGGATCTGGCACGGAGGAAACATTTGAACAGTTGGGCAAACACAGAAGTTTAAAGTATTTATTTTTTTTTTCAAGTTAACTTCTCCTTGCCCTTTTGGATAAATGAGATAGTGCTTTCTGTTGTGTTCCAAAAAAGCAAGAAAAAACTAGCTATTCCACCTGCATAACCCCAGAGATGAGGAGGAAACCCCCTTTTCTCCAATTTGCATTTTACTAGGATGTTTTCTCTTAGGCTTCTCGCCTGGGGTCTGTCTCCAGAGGTCACTGGCAGTCTCCCCAGTCAGTGCATCCCTGATCCCACGGGTGAGATCCAGCCCCAGCCCCAGGGATGCAGCAATCTGCCGCTGCACTCTGACCTTAAGCTTGGCTGCCCTCACTGCCATGCACAAGTTTTGTTTCTTCTCAGCAAGAAGCAGCATGGCTGGTGATGACAAAAGACTTATTTTAGTTGGAAATGGGCTACAATAATGGCAGCCAGAGAGCAAGGATTTTCAGAGGGTCACCAAACAGTCTGCCGAAAGCCAAAGTTCTCTAAGGCTCAGGTTACAGCTCAAATGACATTTTCTGCACAGATCTGTTCTTTCTCCCTTCCCCTTGTATTTCACTTCTCTTGAGTGAATAAAACAAGACCTTCCTCCACTGTCACAAATTTCCAAAGTCACCTTTGCTCAAGAATCGACAGAGTGACTGTGGGGACTTTCAATTTGCAGTCTTTGAATGAAATTTTCCAGGACCAGCTGTCTGAAAGGAGGTGCTGAGACTCAGCAGTGTATTGAATTTGTCTCTCCCCTCAGCCCTCCCAAATAAGGAGAGTTTCACACTGTTACTGAATTCTGATACTTGGAGTTGCAGGCAGCTCTGTCTCAGTACTGTTCCGAAGCACCGTATGCCAAAAGTTCGTGTATCACCAGTGCCAAGAAATTCCCCCAAATCCCTCTGCCTCATTTTCTCCTTGAACTCTTCCTAGCAAACCAGGCGTAAGACAGCCCACGGTACCTAAAAAACTCAGAGCTAAAATTTCTCTTGCTGCCCTGAAAAAAATAGTGTCAGTCTTGACTACAATCAAATCATGATTTTTCTATAGCTGATGCCAAAGTAACCAGAGCTCTTCAAGCTGGTGTATAATTCAGTTGTAAAACCAACCACACTCTTTTCTACATACTGGGATCCTTCATTTATACAGCAATGAAACAACCGTCTCTATTCAGCACTTAATTCCTCAACGCTTAACAGGTTTATCTCTAATAGAAACAATTTAAATGGAAAGTGTGCTATAAACCAGGATTATTACACTTCAGTAACTGCTTTATTCCTTATTTTAACATATTTTCATTTTTTTCCTGTGTATTTGTTTTCCAGAGCTTTTCAAGGGAGTAAGTTAAAGAAAAAAACCCCTAGAAATTATTTCACCAAATACTTTCAAATGTTTTCAAAACAGCCTTAAAAATAGCAAGTTCCCTTGGTGATTATGAACAGAAAAAAATAACTGCAGACTTTTGAATGGTAATCACATCTCCCCATCCCTGAAATGAGAAATAAATGTTAAAAGAGTGCTTACTGCCGTTATTAGAAAGTTCTGATCCTGAAGTCAGTTAGTGAGCTTAATGACCCATAACTACCAGTCATTAGCAATCCATGCTCTCAGCACTCTCTTTATTTGTAAAGAAAAAAAAAATAAAAAAATCCAAGACACTCGAGAAACTTTGTTCAATTTAAAGTCAAACCTTATGAAGTCGTGTTCGGCAACATTTCTTGCTTTCTCCTCCTCCAGACTGAAGACAGTTCAGGACTGTAATACATCATTTACAAACTAAATGGAGGTAGGGAGGGAAGAGAGTATGCAGGCTTCTAACCGCCCACTCCAGACACGTAATATTGGAATATGCCTCAAATGCAGTGAGTCCACCCATCAGGAGGATTGAGAAGGTCTCCTGAAACTCTCCTCTCCCTCCCTCTTCCACCAGCAGCCCCAGAGCCAGGGATTATACATAGGGCTAGGGGTGTTGCAAGACAATATTGAAGAGCAAACAAATAAAATACTATGCAAAAACTAGTGAAAACCCACTAATTAGCTGACAAACGATGTAAAGCACTAATGAAAGCCATGTGTGGTTCTGCAATTTGGTATTAAAAATAGCTTCTGACTTCAAGCATTACTATGTGACCCCACCGATGGATTCATGTCGTGCATTCAGAAAAGTTGCTTTAAAGTAGTAGAGTGCTATTGGATCCCATGCAAGCCAACCCTGCTAATGTAGTGAGCATATCAAGTGCAAAAATAGAAAGCAGGGAGATGGGAATCAGGTATGCACTCCTTGTAAGAGAGTCAGCTATGCCCTACATTCACCTGGCCCAAGGTGCACCAGCTCTACCTTTAACCTCCTGTGCTTGCTCTTCTCGCAAGCCCTTAACCCCACTTCCACTCCTGGTCCATACCATGCTTTCTTCTCAAATCACTGTGGGATTCATCCTGCCTCCAAATAAACAGACTGGACTTTAGGGAGCATCCTACCACCAGCTGCATGAGACACCATGAAGCTGCATTGACTGTCTCACGGTGGCAGTGAGCCCCGACGTGCTGAACCCATGAGCTCCCTTGGCCCAAAGGCAGCCCCAAGCCCCATCTCTGCACAAGGCTCACAGCTGGCAGCTGCTCAGTGGGTCTTTCTAGAAGAAAGCTGGACAGGAAACACTTTTCCCATCTTGCAGAATTTTTGCTGTTCCCCAGACGGATGGAGCTAAAGCCTATTTGCATTTATTTAGCTGTTTCTGCATGGAAAACATGGGAGGGACTCACTAGGAAGCAGTAAAGAGCCAAAGTGCCCAAGGAACGGCTGCCTGGAGATGCTCCTCCCTCCTCTGCCCATATCCAGTGCCCTCCCAGACTACAGATGAGCTGCTGTTGGCCTTTCTGGTATGCTCTTCTCCTCCTCCCCCATCCACAAATCCCATTCAGTCCTCCAAAAAGCTGAGTCGACATGGAAAGTTTCCGGTGAAAATCCGAGCCCAGCATCTGGGTGTCTCCCTGCCGATGCCAGGGAGCTGAAGCAGAGAGACTGTGCTGCAGGTCTTGGCTCCACCGGGGAGGGCTTACAGCAACCTCGTTCCCTGACACTGCAATTCCCTCAGGGTGCAAAGCAGATGTAAACTCGCCCTCGGCAGCCAGATGATGTAAGGGGAAATCTTTACATGGCAAAGTGCCAGCGGAGCTGACCTCCTGTCTCTTCCCTGCTCCCAAATCCCAGTGCAGCTGTACGCCGCTGATCTCCATGTGCCACAATTAGCCTTTAAGGAATATGGCAAAGATTCATGTAGTAGAGCAGCCCTAAAGCTGCTCTAACTCTTGCCTGGGACAGTACTGGACTCCATACAGCACTGCGGTTGGGTATACAACACGCTATCAGCCAAAATCTTGCCTCCCACAAAAATGCTCTTCCTGCCCAAGGACTGATGCTGCAGATTTGTAGGGCAATTTATCTCAGTCTCATACAGTGCCTTTTATGGGACAGAGATGTACATACCTGACCATGCAGATGATACCACAAACCCCAAGACCTCCCAAATGCATGTGGCAGAAGGTGCACAGGCTCTCCACAAGCTTTCAGAGCAGCCCAGATTGCAGTGCACATTTCTCAGCTCTGGGTTTTCTCCCAGCTCTGAAGGAGGTCTGAACTTCAACTTTCCCCTCAAACCTTCAGGAGAGCAGGTCTGGACTCTGTATCTCTGGTGCTGGTCTGGGCAACGCCATCAGTGCAAGCTAGTGGCTTGTCTTCAGCAGATCACTGCGAACCAACAAGCTGAGTCCTGCTTGATGGCAGTTATGCTGGAAATGGGCAGGAACTGATTGCAAAATACTTGCTACTTCTTTGAAAATACTCTTCCAGCAATTTCCTTGTCCTCTGTCAATTCAATATAAACTCTTATTTGAGCAAATGCAGTGTTTGTCTGAGGTGCCTGTATGGTCTCTGAGCTTTCTCCTGCCACTCAAGTGGTCTAAACCCAGGGGTCCTCCTTTAAGGTCCAAGGCTTTATCCATACATCAAGTTTGGAGCCTCGTCCAAACAGCTTTTTCCCTGTTTACTTCTACTGGCAATGCATAAAGCATGAGAGCTGGAAGCTGTGCCCAGTCCTTCAGCCCAGGAGAAAGCAAAGAGGCTGCTCCCACCATCTGCTGCTGTTTTAAGTGCATTCCCGCTCACTGAAGGATGTGAGAAATGTTCTGTCCACACTCCTGGATGGATCCTCATACTCTCATCTTCAGAAGGCCACTCAAGGAGTATGGAGTAACTCTGTACCCTGTCACCCTACACCAAACAACTTCTCCATCCTGTGGGACAAAGAGAAGCAAACCCAGACTGAGCAAACCGAAAGTCCTAACAAGTGTCTTTGGGTAAAACACCTTCAGAGTCCCCAAAGAGAAAACATAATGAACCCCTATGTGAGACCTGTGATTCATACGTGAAATAGGCTTTGACATCACTCTAGTTGATTGCTTGAGACATCAGCTCAGGGTGCAGTAGGGAAGCTGTGATTCCTGTGGTTGGGTCCTCCCTACTGCTACAGAGATAACAAACAGCAGTGCATTGGTGTATTTCGTGTGATGTGGGCACCTGCTAAACTGGTTAGACTTTTTTTTTCCAAAAACCACAAAAGATACAACTCTGAGTCACAGACAACTTGAAAAACAACCCAACAATTCTGCATGAACTCCCCCCCAAGACATCCTACTTCACAATTTTGTCTTGTAACCACTACTAATAACCTACTTTGTAATTTGCTTTATCTAAACATAATTTCCCATTAAGTGAAGTAATTCATTTTGCTTATAATCCTGCTCCTGACGGCGTTTTATTCAAGGGAGGAGAAAAGACATCTTCAGAAAACAATGCAACCAAAACACATATGGTGAGGTCAGAGGAATGTCAAAGATAAAAACAATTTGTAAGACCATGAGGCACAAAAACTTAGGAATCAGCCCTCAGATGGTACAAACCACCTTTATAAACCAGGTGAGAAGTTGGACATCTCTGTGATAAATCTGAATTAAAAAGGAGCCTTTGCTATTGTGCTTTATTATTAGCCAAAAAAAAAGCCACAAGGACTACGGCGCCTGGGCAGAGAAAAAAATAATAACCCATGAAACTGTTACATGACCTAGATTTTGTTGAAGAATTGCAGAAGTACTATTTTTTTTCAGCAGCACCTGCTGCCCTTTCTTTTCTTTTTTAAAGTAAGGTAAAGTAGAAGTAAAGTAAAGAGGCAGAAGCCTCGTTAGCACTAAGTTGGTATAGCCAGCCATACATCATTTACACCCAAGCCATTTCAGGGCAGGCAGGGCAAAATGCACGCCCTCGAAAGCACGTCCTCGCCCTGTGCCTCTGGCTGTGTTTCATTTTTGAGAAGAGAAAATTGGTTTAGCTAAGAAGGAGGCAACATTTGCCCCATTTTTAATATTTCAGGCTGACTTTTTAACCACACAGTTTGTTTTATGCAGGTGCAGCCTGGAGCTAGCGCCTGATGTAAGTGCGAGAGAGGGTCTCTGAGGGCACCTTTCTCCACGTGTTGGTGTTTCAGTTTGCAATGGTTAATCGCTGTGCACCAATCCCAACAACTGTTGACACAAAATAGGTGGAGATCAGGTCTGTGCAAGCACAAAATACCAGAAAGGCAAACTATATGTAAACACACTTCGGATAGCTATGACAAGAATAGACCAAAACCTGACTTGCAAAGCAATGACAAACCACTACTCTTCCCTTCTCTCTCTCTTTTATTTTTTTAATATATCAAAGCTATATATTTTTTATTTTATTTTTTATAATTTGAGTGTACTTTTCCTGACAGAAGCATCTCTTGCACTAAAGAGAAAATAAGCCCTGAAAACTGTATTTACAGAACACAGGGTAGAGCTTTCCCCTTGCTTGCAATGCAACATTTCCACAATACAATAGTGTCCTGGATGGGGTTTTTTTTTAAGTCAGACTTTTGGTTTGAGATGGTGCACATCTGAATCTCAGCCTTTTAAAATAAAAAGGAACAAACAAAGCCTTCTGGCCTCTACCCTGATCATGAAGAGCAAAACTAGGGCAGGAGTGGAGAAAGGAGCAAGTGGAGAATGTTTGCATGGTGCTGTTTCATCTTATTTCCCTGACATCGAACAGCATATTCTTTAAAGCATATTAAAACACAGACTAAAAAAAAAAAGTTTTTCAGGTACAAAACGACCCCAAAAGAGGATGGATGGGCCAAGGGAAAACAGGGGTGGGGTTGGCTGTATGTTAACTTCCAAAGTGCCGAGTACCTTTCGTTAGTCAGGACTATTGCACCCATGTGATGCTCATTTGCATCATATGATGCTCTGCGGTGGGAAGTGACCTTTATCCCTCTCATAAAAGCATATGTGTGAATAAAATAACATCAGGTATTTTATTTTCTCAACACTTGGGCCACCACTAATTAGTCTGTCAGTTTGTGCAAAATGATTCCATATTTGCTCTTGAAATAAATTGTTTCCTCTGCTGTCTTTGTCCAGCCTGAATCCAGGGGATATCAGAGCAATGGTTAGGGGAAACATTCTCCCACAGTGCTCCTGCACACAGTGAGCCCTGTTTTGAAGCAGTTTGGGGTGTGTGGACACTGCCAGCGTCTATAAGATTTCTAAGGAGAACACCCTTCCTCTGCTTTGTCTGAAGTCCTAGAGGCCATTCCCCAAAAAACCTCCCTTTGGAAAAACACCTGTATTTTTTGGCCAAAACTGTGTCATCACTCCTTAAACCCACATGCTGAAACACATTTAAACCACTGCACTATATTTTTAAATGGCTTTATTGAACTGAAAAAAAAAAAAACAAACGGTGATACGACAGTACCTGATGGCTCTAAATTCACAACTCTTCCCCCTGCAAGCTATTTGCTCAGCTTTTCTAATAATACCTTGACTGCTTGGCAGCTCTCCAGGGCTGTCTAAGGCAATATGCAAGCTAAACATTTTTCGTCTGATTTCAATATTTTCTTATGAGTAACTGTTCAGGATTTTACCTAGTGAGTATTCCTGATTGCTGTAATTTAGGAACAGAGAAGTAGACTACAGATGTAATATTATTATTACTATTGGCATTCAAGGTGAAAGGCATAACAATTAGCTAAGACTTAGTGAAAACATAAATGTAAAAATCTGCTTGAAAAGCCCAGCACATGGTACATTTAGAAAAGCTAATTTACTGCGTATATTCTGAATTGCTCAGATTCTGAATTGCTCAATTCACCCAGCAAGAACCATTTCTTAAAGTTTTCTTGGGGTTTAGTGGTTTTTTTTGGATGGGGATGATTTTCACGTCACAAATATCCACTGTCTTATTTTACTCTGAAATAAAAACCAATACTTATACCTGAAACATATATTCTTTCTTATTTCCACTTTTTCCTATTTTTGCATGTATTCCCATTAACAAAACAGTGTTTAAATAGCAACTGTATATATATTCTTGAATCACAAAAAGAAGTAATGTCAATAGTTTCCAAAATCTGATGGTTAAGTTTGTACTGTTTAAGTTGAGAGGATAATTTGTGAATGTTTTAACATTTACAAGTAAATAAGTACTTTTATTTACTGTATTTGATTACTGAGAAAAGTATTTATGTTCTTACACAGATTCAAATTGCATCTTGACCTTTTCTCATTTAATCTGTAGATACATCTGAAAACAAGCGGATATTTTACTCATCTAGGACTAAAAATCACTGCATGCAATGTGCTCTGCAAGTGGCAAACCAAACAGCTTGCCTGTTTATTGCAGCCTGAGATTTGGTAGGCAGTGAGGGTGAAAATCCACCCCTGTGTATAGGACCAGCACCTGCTTGTGCTATGCTCCCTGTCTGCCAGCCTCCTCCCCCACTTACACCCTAAAAATAGTGCTTAAGTGGGACTAAAGTGGTGTGCTGGTCATGTGCTGGCCTTTTGCTGAGCGTATCACCCTCAGCAAAGGAACTGAGCGGAGCTGATGTCTGCATTGAACACTCAGCCCCATGAAGGAGCCTTTCCATCCCCTCCAAACGGCTGATGTAACGTGGTAATCACTGGACAACATTATCACTTACATTTGAAGGTGTCTGGGGTGTGTTTTAGATGCACTGAACGCCCCCCCCCCCCCCCCCACCCAAGGCATGCTATGGTGAAAAAAACACACCCAGAAAACAGTGTACTGGGACAGTTTTCCAAAAGGTGGCAGAGTGGTGAGCCATGCAGCCACTCCTTCTTCCCTTGCACCTCTGGAGGGGGGGGGGGGGGGGCTGACAGGAGCTTTCTGCATCTGCCCCATCAGCATCTGGCCCCCTTTGCATCCCCTCATCCACCCCATCAGCAGCCCCCCATCTGCATCTCCCATCTGCCCCATCACCACCTTTCCTCATGCCCTGCATCTGCATCTCCCATCCTCCACCCCTGCCCCATCTGCATCCCCCCATCTGTTCCATCCGTAACTCCGCCGTCTGCAAGCCGGGCCGGGCACAACCAGTGAGCAGATGGAAAGGACACCCCTCGCAGTGGTACTCCCTGTTCATTTCTGGGTCCTGGGGAGCAATCCCCTGTGGAAAGGGTACAATCTTCCCATGCCTGCCCATGCCACGGTGAAGACCTTTGTCCCCTGCCCCATGCGACTACAGCAGCAAAGATCTACCGCGGCAATTATCCACTAGCAAAGAAACAAAGGCAGGAGAAAATTTCCTGCCACAAGGGAGTTGTGACGAGGCTAAAAGAGCAAGAAAGTGTTTCCAGGTGTCTATGCCCTGCAATGGCTGTGCTACATACAATAAGGTGGTCTGGTCTTTTTACCATAAACCCATTTCAGTTTTACAAAATCATCTTCAGGCCGATCTTGGAGGCTTTTGTAAAATCTCTTCCTTAGAAAGTTTCAGCAAAAATAACTTCAGCTGTCTCCAAGAACGAGATTAGGGAAATTTACATTATTTGATCATTTTTTTCCAGTGTGTTTGGTTGGTTTTGATTGTTATAAGAGCAAGCCAGGGCACTATAATATAGAAAACCTGATTTCTACAGGAAATAAACTTTGACAAAGTTAAACGAATAAGACAGCAAACTGCAAGAAAAGTAAAGCAGTCCTGGCTGAAGCAGCTGAACGCTGCACGAGAGAAAGTGATTTTCAGCTCTGTGTCTGCCTTTGACTGCTTGGGAGCTACTGATGAAGGAATAGGACAAACTTTTCCCCAGCAATTACTGATTTCTTGCGTCTCTTCTCTGTGCCCAGCACTGGAGCTTGGCAATGTAAGATGCCAAGGCATTAAAAATTTGGAGTTTCCACTAAACTTGGTGGTCCTTTGGCCTTAAATGCACATAACACGATGTCATTTTGAGTTATCTCACAGTCCCAGACCAACCCAAAACTGGTGACTGTACTGGACTTGGACCTCCCTGAGCTTTACGTCTTCACCTGTGAACCAGGACAACACCATTCTCTCTTTTTGCAGAGGAACTATAAAAATACCCTGCAGACCCACAACCTGGTATGCATATATGGGGAAACAGAGGTCAGGGAAGCATTTGGGTATTACATAGCAGTAAGTGCCATAGGAAAGCCCAGCACTAATTACTGTCATCAAGCACAGTTTGAGTACAGCTCAACTAACGAAGCACTGAAGAAACAGGGTAAGATAAAATATTGACTAGCTGCTCGGTCACTGTCTGGTCTGTGGCCTAGACAGCACAAGGGTGTTTTGGAAAAAGCAGAATGCAAACACCTAGTGAAAGGCTGTATCTTTAAGGATTTGAATTTTCAAACTTTATATTTTTTTAAGGTCATTTTAATGCAGTTCTGTGCAACTCTATTTAGAGACTGTCACACATAGGCATATATAGAGAGGTCATATAGGCATATTATTCTACAAATAAACAGATGTTTATCTGTGTGTAAGTATACTTACCTAAAACATAAACAAGCATCTGACACCTAATCCAGTTCTTGATGAGAATTGCTCCCTCTTCCCTGTAGAGTACCACTAGTAATTATTTATCATTAATTCTTAACAGGAATAGATTCACCTGGGATGTAGTAAAAAAGAAAACTGTATAGATTGTTCAATATAGCCTGGCTGACTCTTTACTGAGGCAGGAACTGATTGCATCACACCTCCTGGATATTTCAATCACAGTTTTTATCACTGGGGAAAACCACCTTATTAACCTGCACTTGGTCAGGTCCCTTCCACATTGGTTCATGCAACACTGTCAAGATCACACAAGTGGCCCTTCTAGTCCACGTCACCACGCTTCGAAGCCTAGACTGCTGCAGGGTTAAACAACTAACAAGACAGAGACCTGAAGGGTTCATTTAGATGCATGACTTCTTGAACTCTTCTACCTTCCTACCTGCCACAGATTTTTTTATTGCAACAGGCTAAAGGCTTCCTCTTCCCACGACAGAAACTCCTGATGGGCAAAAAAATGGTCCTAAAGGGCAACACTACTGATTTGCAAGGAAAATTGTTAATGTGTTAAACAAAAAAGGGGGGGGGAGGGCTATCCTCCACATGGATTATTTTATTGCTTTAAATAAAAAAATAAATGACTGTGGTATTTTCAAAGACGTGCCCTACCACTGATACATTTTCTGGCATGTCTCATACCATCACCCCATTCCTGTGACTCCTCCACCATCAATAGGAGTTGTGTGCAACAACCCGGAGAGCCCGAGCACCGGGCAAACCATATGTGAAAAGCACCATTTTTTTCGTTATGGCAGAGAACTGAAGTATGCAACTAGCACATACTGTAAAGGCATTCAAAATATGACAAAAAAAATTGTTCAAATGCTTTCAATCTGCAGAAAACAAATGCTCTCTTCACTGACTGCTCTGTGGCAAACGTCTAATTCCATCCAGAAAATCCAGCATTCCCAGTCTGGGCTAACGACCATGCTACCAGACATGAGTTTATGTTTTTCATGCACATTTCATGTATTCCCACATGCTGTGTTGCTGCCAATAATTTATGACTGATCTGCACCCAGCCTGCCCTTCAGCATTTTATTTAATCTCTGCAACAGTGATTTACAATGACTCATCATTAATACAAAAATGTACATGTGTGTTAACAAGTTTGGAAAAATCTAAGGAGGAAAGGAAAATTTTTTGCAAGTCGTGGCTGAATGACTTATGAGCCTGCTGAAGAAAGACAAAGCTAACCAGAAATGATACGTTAGCTCTTTCCTGCAGCAAACAATTCAGGCAAGAAAGTTTCTTCTCCTGTATACTGCCTTAAAAGAAAAGGGATTCAGGAAAAGTTTGGGAGAGGATTGCTTTGTAATCCCAGGATTTGGGAGGGGATGAGTAGCTCATTGGTCACGCCATAGCTGGGTGTTTCCTGAGGATGTACGTGTGTGTGTGTGCAAACCGCACACTCGGCCACAGCCTCACAACCTGCTTGTTCCATAGCACCCATTGCAAAAAAAAAAGAGACTGAATTATCATATTTTGGCATCTCTGCCCTCCACAAATGGATACCTGTTACTCAAAAAAGCCACAGCTGGCTCCATGGTATTAAAACTTCGTGGGGCTGGTAAGGGGAATTGTCTCAATAATTTATACAATTGTGCCACCACAGCAGAATCACTAAATCAGCTCAAGCAGAGGAAGCCTGCCCTACATCCACAAGACTTCAGTTATAATGTATTTTGACCTACTTTTTTTTTTCCTTGCACATAAGGAACTTATAAAAACACATCTGACACGAAGCCAAAGTAAAAATTCCTCAAATCTGAGGTGAGATGAGTACTGAAAAACACCCCGGAAAAAATCCCACCAGCTTTAGTTCAAAGCATCCTGTGCTCACCGTCCCAAAAAATTACTTTGATAGACCATCCTAAAAGGGCATAGTCACCCACGCTGATTCCTGTGCTCCTGGGTCCTCCCCAGGCAGCACGTTTGCTCCACCCCATCATTAAATAAGAACCCTGATGAAAATACACAGCTTCTCAACTGACCAAAGCACCCATCGTTAAACTGACGGACAACCATATAAATTACGGTATTGCCTAGATGAAAGAGCTAAAGAAAACACTAATTGTTCCTGGCTGAGCCAAAATAGTGCAGGTTACATTTCCTTATAACACATAGTTTACATTTAGTGCCTTTTATTCCTCCGTTTTAAAGTATCTTGGAAGCTTACTTCACATATTTGGCATTTCCCTTTATTCAGTGTCTTAAAGGGCTTCAAAAAATTGATCTCCCAAGGCTGCTGTGGGGTCACAGAAATTGATAACCCTAACAAGCTATGCTTATGTGAGCCTGCCTGTGTCTCCCAGATAGTGCACTTTGTAAATTAATCCTCCAAAGGCAAATATATTGTAAGTAGCTTGTTATCTCTAAAGTACTAAATTGAAGAATACACGGGATTATATTGACAGAAATTACATTTTCTGTAATGGGGTTTAATATATCTGAAATCTCTCCCATAGGCTCCTACTCTCTCTGAGAGAGGAGGGTTTGTTAATGTAGGTGCAATGGACATCAAGACCAAATTTATTCACTAAAATGGATTAGGCCATGTAATCAGAGCTTCAGTAATATTAATCTCTGACACTTATTGAACGGAAAAAAATACTTTTGTCTGCAAACGAGCATTCCTCCCTCCCTTCTCCCCAGCAGGCTCGCTGTATGCCTTGGCCATTTTCTGGGTATTACTTCAAAGAGGATAAGGTTTCCCATCATAAACACTAATCTAAAAATATTAGGACAATTAATTAGATACACTTAGTTTTACAAGGTATTAGATTGCAATACACTTCAAATATGACACTTGTTCTGGGATAGTGGGAGAAACCTGCATTTCAATGCAGTAACAAAGGGGACTAAATCCAACATTTTTAAAGGGTTTGCTGTTGTGTTTTTTATAATTAAATCAGGAGTAGTTTTCAATGGTGGCCTTTCACCACGTCCTGCACAGTTAGCAACCCAAAATCCATTGCAGAAACAGCACAGATCCCAGTTTCCTTCAGAAAAAATCGCTGCTACAACAAATCGGGGGCTCCAACAACCCTTAGCTGGAAAAAATTAATAAAATTGCTCCAGATAGTATTGCAGCAGCAAGGAGCCAGATCATCCTCAAAGTTTAGTCAAGCTTTCAAAAACAAGATATTTTAAAGAAATCAGTAAAGAGCTAGAAGGATGTCAGTCAAAACCCGCTAACCACAATAAGAAAAGGATAAAGCAGCCCAAAGTAACAATACACTCAATATCTCAACCTCTTCTAAGACTAAAGTTCTCAAAACAGGTGTGGCTTCCCACTGAAGAAGATACATCCTCAACTAGGAGGAGGGCTGGTACTCAAATGTGAATAAACTGAAATCCGCTCAGGCAATAGGAAAATAAATACAGCTTGTTTTCTGTGGTAGTAAACCTCCTTGTTCCCATAACTGAAACCACACACCCGGCTATATCACTTTTGCATCGATAAACTGCTAGAGGGGAGAAGACAAGTGCAAGGTGTGTCCTCAAAAATCCAAAGCATTAGCTGGAGGGTGCCAGCAACCGTATAGAAACTCTAAGGAAAATTACTTACCAATTGTTCACTTGAAGTATAGTGAGCCCTGTGTCCTGTGCCAACTGCTTTTTCTGTTCTTCTGAAGGGTAAGGGTGCTATAAGATACCAAAATAAATATATACATTTAAAACAATGGTTTTCTCCTAATTTTTATTTTAAATTAAAAAAAGAAGAAAACAGAAGTATGACTTCTATTATTGAAAGGTGAAATGCTGAGGTGTGTCACTCTTTTATAATTATTAATGGGCTACTACATCACTTAATTAATGGCAGTAAAAGACAAGCCAATTATAAAGATTAGTGAAGTGGAGAAATAACCACTTAGGATACTGGCAGTACCTTGATACGCAAGAAGGATATTTGTTGCATTAGCTGAAAGTTTTTGCACTTGTCTCAAATGACCAATTAGAGTCAAATCACAGATTTTCTTTTCCCCTGTATTTCACAGAACAATAAAGAATACAATGAAGCACTTCTCTGTACAACTAAAACACGCTGATGTTTTCTGATAGTGAAGACAAATCTTGTCACTGCCCCAAAATAATTTGCAAATAAGATCAGCATCCTGAACATAAACAAACGCCTCGGTTTTGAACACAGGCCAATGTAAGGTCAGTGATCAGCACATTTTTGCCTGACATTAACATAGCTGTGCTGCACTAATCCTAAGAGACAGAAAATAAATACCTGTTTAATTGAAGATAATGTTAAAATTCAATCATAAGTTTCTTGTGAGAACTTGATTGCTTTCTCAGAAAATTCGCTTCTGCATGAATACAGGTTATCAACAGAAAAAAACACATAGAAGTTTGAAATAAAAAAAAATAATTTCTGTCTTTTCCCTCCATGTAAAAATGTCACTGTCCCAAAAGGAAACAGTCAAACATTGCAAACATAACCATTCCCAGGGAAAACCCTGTTTTGAGGGTCTGCTCGGCTCCTAACCTGGACACCCACCTCAGTACACATTGAATTCAGATCTGCTCTGCTGCAAGGTACTTAATAAGATTTCAATAAAGATAATTTGATGAACATGGTTAGACCTATCCCAACATCCCATGTAGCAGTTAATTGTCACAAGGATTTGCTGTTATACACACATCTCCTTTTTTTCCCTGAAATATTCCAATATTCTTTAGATGTATCCTTCAGCATAATATTATACAAGATGTAAACCGAAACTTTATAAAGTGTTAGAATATAAAACCTTGTAATATTCTGCAATCATATTGGTATCATATCTATTTAACAGACTTTAAGTGTTCTTGTAAACAGCACAATTTAACATCTAACAAACAGCTACGTTACATGCCTGCATCACCTCCCTTTACCAAACAGGAATTTTTGCTGCAACTGCAGCAACTTCCCTTTGCCAAACATGCCCATTTCAAAGCCCATTGCTGTGGACATAATCTTCAAAAGATACAGGCTTCTTCTCCCAGAATTGGGGTGGAATTTCCTATTATTTTAAAAATACAGTTTTCTTGAGTGTAAATCCACAGATGACCAGCACACCTATATACTACCTTCTGTATTTTCTGTATGTATGTGAAACACCTCCAGAATTGCAAAGTGAAAGACATACAGAAGGGGATTTTTCTTTTTTTTTACAGGTAATTTGCATTTTACACATGCAAAAATATAGCATGAATTTTATAATCCACCTTATATACACTTTCATCCACAACAATCATACTTGACTTGCATCCATCTACCTGAACATTTGGATTTCTTTAAAAAAAGACAGAGATTATTTGTAAAATTTTTATCTTTATAGTTTACTTCCCATTTCACTACTTTGCTATCAAGCTAGGACAAAATTATTCTTTTTTTTTCTTATTTCACTTTGCCACCATACATGTCATCTAATTTTAAGTAATTGAACAAACTGTGTCTAATTTCATGCAGCAAGCAATAATTACCAGACAGCCTCTAGCTATTGGAATTGCGAACTCTTGTCTCCATTAAGCAATTTTCAATTGTTCTGGACTTTTTTCCCAAATAGACACAGTGGATAAAATTAGCCATCAGAATAATACCATCACTGTAAAATTAATTGCTTTAAAAGTCCCAAACCCCAAATTCCTCAAATTATGGAATGTTTAAGGTCATCTGATATTTTTTTTTTTCATGGCCTAGCACAGGATAAACTTTTAATTTTGTGATAAATGTATGACTGCCATAATCACATGACAGCCAGGACTTCATGTAGTTAATCCCTCTTAGCCAAGGTTCACAATGCGGCAGGCTTTTTAACAACGGTTCAGTGTGGTTTAAAATATCTTAAACACTGGGCATCCTTATTATATAAGCTTTCTGTGGATTGTGCCAGTTGTTCCTTTGTAGGCTAAAAAAAAATAATAATAAAAATGGCTTGACAAAGAATCAGCATGCCACAGGCTAGGTTGCTATAAAAACATTCAAAGCCTTGTTCCATTCCCACCCACAGGGCTAGGAAGGCCGGTGCTACAGGCAAAGGCAGACATCACATTGCAGCAGACAGAAAGGAGGAAAGCCTGAGAACTGCCATTTTATAAGAAAAAGGAAATTCAGTCAGAAGTGTTGCTGTTGGTCTTTATTTCACATGTGCGAGAATGACAGGTGCCTTCCAAAAGCTTTCTCATGGTTGTTTAAAGGGATAAAGCCACATGCACAGAGATATATGTGCATTATATTTGTGTCTATATGTATAAAATACATATAAATAAATATAATATAGATATCTCTCTTAGTGAAATCATTTAGTTTTAGGTAGTACTGCAAGGAGCAGGACTTGATGATCCTTATGAGTCCCTTTCAACTTGAGACATTCTCTGATTTTATGAAATATCTAAGTACATAAATATATACATAAGTGCGTGTCTAAAACCACCACACCGACTGCAGTTGACAAGTCCACTATCACTCTGGATCACTTTGGGATATCAAAGCAAATTGTGCCACTGTTCAATAAACAGTGACTTGAGACCTTTACTTTGTTGTGTACATTAGCTCCAACCATTATCTCTTAAAAGCTTAATTATTTGCAAACAATTGATCAAGATGGGAATTGGAGAAAAGAGACGCCGGACCACCAGGAGAGCTGCAATACATTAGGAGAGCAAACAGAATTACCTTTAGGTCTTATAATCAGAATTAACGATTGGGACCATACATGGGGCAGTGTGAAAAACCGTAACGCTCTTGCTGGAGTGTTTTCCATTTGATCTGCATTAACACCTCGTGTGAAAGCCATAAAATGGTGATTACAGATGGGAAGGCTGACCCTCCTTCTCAGAACCAGCCCAGCTTGTGTGTACCAGAAGACTGCAGACAGGCTTTCTTGCCAAGGCCAGAGGAAAAAAGGGCAAATCCAAAGGGGAAAAAAAATTAGGAAACAGGCAGGTTGAAAAAAACCAAAAAAGCATTTGAAAGAATAAGGCTGACAACAGATAAGGACTCTGAGTCTTGCTCTGCTATTTTCTGCTGCTGCCACAGCACTACAGAGCAGCATCCACCGAATGGTATGAGACCTAGTGCTTTTCCCTTCCTATAAATCTAGTGCTGAAATGCAGATTGTTTGGCACCATTAATGTGTTTTTGAGGCTCTGTGGTATTACTTTTAATAATGACTTAGTACAGAAAGTGATTGCTTAATAACACCATCAAAGTCTGCATGCAAATGAAAATTATCCCTGGGGGATTTGCCCAGGGTAATATGAACAGTTAAGGAACATTTGAAAAGGTAAAAATAACTATGCAAAATATGAGTCAGAGCAGTCATTTTAGCAGTAACAAAGAAATCAAAGTGACAGACAGAAAAATGTAACTTTCCATCATATTCTCTCGTCACTGTTTTATGAATGGTATTTAGAGAGCAGCAGTCTTAATAAAAGCCCTTTTTTAAATGCAGCCAAGATAATTTTTAGCAAAACAAACAATAAGACTTTTTTCCCCACCTTTGACCACAGCCAATGGGTAAAGACTCCAGTATGTACAGGTGGAAAGTGTCCAAGCTGGTCTCTCGATGACACCCCCTGTCCAAACGTACTCCTTTCTTTGAATTTTCTACCCGAGGCTACAAATGCTGGATGCCAGGACAGTGACCCACCCGTTCTCACCCCCAAAATTGTAAATTCCTCATGGCACCAAATTGCCTCAACACCAACACTGCCAACCAGTCCCACCACAGCACAGAGGCAGAAGCAATCCCCAAGCAAAAGACTCCACGTTACATTATAAGGACGTCGTGGCAACTGTCCAATATCGCCCTTATCGTGGCAGCACCATCACTTGGGCTGACTGTGCCAGGAGAACCATTTCAGAAGTCCTTTTATGCCCTTCCTCCAGCCCTCAGCATCCTCCAGAGCTCAGTGTAATGCACTGAAGCAAGATGACCTTGAGCTAAACTCTGGTAGGTGATGGAAAGAAACTACCCTCCCAAAATTTATGCCCTCAGGATTGTCTATTAACCTCAGCATAAAAAGAATAAAAATCCCAAGACTATGATTTTCTTGTTTCTGAAGAGCAACCCAGTCTACACCTAACTCAGTAGCCAGAATACGGCCCAAGGTTCAGCCCTTCACTGACAAACTGTACATCTGTTTTACGCTGAACTCCAAATCCTTGCTTTTCCCAAATTTGTCCAGGGTTAGCTAAGGCAGAAGCACAGCACTTTGGTTTTCTCCCCTTCCCCTACTTTTTCCTGGTTTGCATTTGAACTCTTTACACTTGTGATCAAGTTGATCTATGATAAATTATTATTTTTTTAATATCCATAATGCTTTCCTACTGTCTCTCAGCTTTATGAATTAGTTTTAGTGTTGCAGTGAATGCTTTTTTTGTCTCCTGACTGCACATTATCAAAGGGACACTTTGTGCCTGCCATTTGCATTATAAAAGCTGTTCATGGTGTAGTCTAAGAACAGAGCTTGAATTTATAGCAGTTAAGTCCTGGATCCTCACACATGCTGGCCTCCACAAGAATAACGGGTGTTCCTGCATTCGCAAAGTAGCCAAAAAATGGTTGGATCACTATCTATAAAGTCATAAAATTGCAACCTGTTTTCTTCATTGGCCACCAGCATATTTAGAGAGAGTGATAAAGTGAACTTGAGTCCCCTTGCCTATTTTTCAGGCTGCGTGAATTGGTTTATAGAACATCCCTGTGACCTGCTTTATATTCAGGCGAGGCTGTAAAAAGTTGCCAAGTTGAGGTGAGCTGCTAGGGAGGGGAGGAAAAAAAAACCCAAGTCGGAAACTGCGAACTGAATCCTGTTTATCCCATGGGACTGGCTTGCACGTCGGAGGAAACACTAAACACCGAGAAGGAAGTTGTTGTATTAGAAATGCATCTACGAGGCTGAGAGGAAAAAAGTCTGTGCAAAGTCTGCATAGTCTTTTCCTTGGCTGAGAGCAGTGAGTCAGCCTGATAATGCTGTTGAAGTGTGAGCTGGCTTTGGCATTTAAAACTCCTCATTGCTTTTCCAACTCAGCAAGGAAACACAGTCCATATGACACAGTCATGCTGCAGACAAAACCAGTCTATTCCTCTCTCAAAAGAAAATATTTCCTCAACTTATTATAATAGTTTAATATCCCCATGGTAAGATTTTTCTCATAGCATCACTATTAATAAATCCTGATGCTGCCAGAGTTATTGAACTGCGAACTATGAACGCAAAATCAACAGGTGTGCTCGGTCTTGTAAAGTTAAAAATGCATCAAAATATGCAAGGTAACAAGATGCTGCATCCCTGTATTGGTACAGCAAAGCCATACACTGCTGCTCAACTTCTGGCACCAGCCAGATCCTCTGAGATGGGGCTCTGAGTTACTGTCCATCGCCTCCCTTACAAAAGGTTTTGCAGGCTGCTTGGGTAAACCTGCCAAAAAATAAAAGGTGAGGAAAGGAGGCAGAGGCTGACTCTCCTAAGACAAACACAGAGTGTAAAATACAGAGCCAATAGCCCAAAAGTTTTAACATCTGAATGTGTGTTCACAGCACAACCTGATTAAACAGGGGTTGGATTGGTTTTGCAGGCAGGGGGGTGGAAGAGAAGTTTTATTTAGGGGGGCTTATGAGGGGGGAAAAAGGTACGAGCAACAGCGACACTTTTTAATGAAGGAACTATGCCAAGGAAAGAAATGCTCTGTGCTTCTCTTTTTTTTCCCATTTGCCCTTTTGTAAATAATTTTCTTGCAAGGGTTGTCTGTGAACAAGTTTTGGCACTCGCTAACATAAATATCCTTTCCAAGGCTGATGGAGAGACATGGTATGGCGTGGGATGTGCTGCCAATACTCCTCTGGTGGCCCCATCAAATTATTCATATTGCAAGCACTCATTAAGGAAAAAGAGTTCAGATCATCCCTTGTACAGGATATTACAGAAGTCAGAAAATGGAAAAACCTTTTAACTCATCTAATCCATCCCCTGGCTGCTACAATATTATTCCTTCCATACCATATATTATTACCTACTGCCTTTTCCAGTGGAGCTTTAGCTAGTCCAAGCAATGGTGCTTCTGCTATTTCCTTTTGGAGACAC
This sequence comes from Dromococcyx pavoninus, assembly GCA_033558185.1. Taxonomy (NCBI): domain Eukaryota; kingdom Metazoa; phylum Chordata; class Aves; order Cuculiformes; family Neomorphidae; genus Dromococcyx; species Dromococcyx pavoninus. Next base: position 796,951 of record JAUMJL010000231.1, read on the forward strand.
TCTGATAGACCTCAGTGTTTGGAGCTTACTCTGGCTCCCACCAGCTTTCAGTTTAAGTCAAGTCTATGCCGACACTCCCACGCCATACCCAGATAATTGAGCGGAGCTTTTCCCGTGTTAAACATTCCTTTAGTGCCTCTATGTATAAGCATGCAGAAACACACACGCACACGGTGCTTGCACACACACATTAACATCTTTTAATACATTTAAGAAGTGATCTTTTGCTCTAGCATCAAGATTGTGTGTGCTGATCCAACACAGGCCATGAGCTTTCCCATCCTCTGCCCCATTTTTCTTTATTATTAATATTTTTTTGCTCTATCCCAGCCTAAAAATAACCAAGGACAGGGTAATTAAAAGAAAAATTGCATCCAAAAGATCAGCAAAACTCTCTTCAGCACAGCACACGTCAAAAACAATGAAATATTACATCCAAGTGACACCGAAGGAACTGAGGAAATGTATCATCTGACTTCCAAACATGTTAGAGCTAAAATTCACATCCTTGAAACGTGGCTTTCCAGTTAAGCTAGTCTCTTTATTAAATGTCTGCAGAAAGGCAGGAAGGTGAACCCCAGCCTTTCTTCAGTGAGTGCCTTTTGGGAAGGAGGAAAAAATATCCCTTTCTCTGGCACGCTTAAGGAAATCCCGACTACCTGATAACTCCATAAAGTGCTGCTGTTGTTTTTAGAGCCAGCCTAAGACAGATTAGCTCAGGTAAGTACCTCCTAACCAGAAGCCTTTTCTCAGCAATAAGACGTTGTCCTTATCTACCTCAAATGACTTTCTAAACAGTGGGCTTGGAAATAAATCTGCAATCTCTGGGAAACGCCCACGTCAGTGGCTGTAATCCCACAGACCTTAGCCAAAAGCTTCTATCTGTGCTTTCTGCTCTCTTTTTTTCAGGCTGCCTTTGGTATGTCAGGAGCTCCCTCTGTAAGCAGGATATAAAAATGGTCCCCTACACCTACAAGGTGTAGTGACCAGGGCAATAGAGGACTGCTGCATTCAGCTAGGTCCCTAATATCAACCCTAGGCTTTAGAATGGAGTAGGAGCTTTAGGCAGGTTGCCTAGGACAGTAGCACCCTTGAGAGCAGCCACCAAGCAATCTGGGAACCCTCCTGCCTCGAGCTCAGCTGCCTTTTCTCATGGAGGGACCAAGCAGTTGAGTAAAGAGAATTCAAGACAAGTACCACATCAAGGTGCCCATCTTCAATGCCAAGATTGGGGGGAGGGGGTTTACATCTGAACAATTTCTATTTGGATTAAAAAAAATCACCACCAAGGAAGGAAATGAAGAGATAAAGGGCTGTTATTTTGCAACACTGCTTTGTTGGCATATAAAGTCCTTGAACAGATGCCCTGTCCACCATTAAATATTCACAAGCTATCCTTGTTAAAGAATAAAGCCCACTCAACTTATAAGCAAAATCGCAATGTGTTCCTCTTAAGAAAAAAAATAAAAAAGGTATGCATTGAAAGATTTGGAAAGGATAAAAATGAGGAGGGAAGAAGAAAAAAATACAAGCCAGCAAAACACTACCATTCTCTGAAGAAGCAGAGACTCTTGGAAACAGCGTGCATTCTCTGGCGTTAATTTTCCCACTTAAATTACAGTGATGCTGTAGCCTCATCTCATTAGAGATCATTGTCCCCAGTAGACAGTTGTGTTTATGGGGGATTCTTGCTGTTCCACACCTGCTGCTCAGGTTGCTACGTGATAAAGCCTGCATACAAACAGCAGTCTTGAGGTTGCTGGACTGCAACTGATGAGCCCGGGCTAATTCAGGGGTGATTATGTAGTTTACTGGACCACTAAACCTCTTTAAGCTTGTAATTACTGCCTATTTGAGTAAAGAACATTCAAAAGCAATTCACTGCATCATGCCTGCCACAGCTGGAAGCAGGCTGCCAGCAGTCTGTGGGGACATTAAAATCTACAGGGACCAGGATTCGAGCACAGCTCATAGGCACTGACGGCAGCAGCAGCCAAGTGTGTTCACATTCCAGCTCACCTTTTCTGACCAGGCATACTATTAAAGGTGCAATGAAAACTATAGAAAAGCAATAAAGATGACAAATAATGGGACATAATTGAAAGAATTGCATTTTAATGATTCTCCCCCTCTTCCCTCTCCCCTTATATTGGTTAAAAAAAAAAAAGAAAGCCTTTTTCATGACAAGGGAAGGGAAAGAAAAGGCCTTTTGCAAAAGGGGAAATGTGCTGTGTCAATGTGAGTGCTTCTCTTTTGAAAGTTGCAGGCTTCCTCATGTCTGGAATTTTTAGAAAGAATAAGTTTACTTGTAAAGTGAATGCAGAGTAAGTCTTATTATGTATTTGGCAGCAATGACGGTGCAGAGGCATCTTAATCACTGAACCTTGATTAAATGCTCCTCACCAAGTCTTCATTAAACCCTCTAAGAGTATCTGCAGACCTGGAACACATACAAACCCATCTCTCACTGCTGCATCCCTTGCAAGCACTGAGAAATGCCCCAAAACACCACTCTGCGAAACAACTCCACCCCACGCAGCAACACAAAAGTCAAGCATGGATCCCTACTATCGAGACAGGGATTTTATTTTAATAATAAATAAACATCTCTCTGATTCTATTTGACTTTCGAGTTTTGAACTACTTGAGTCCTCCCTTTTGAGTCTGCCTCTGCATCTCTCAATGAACAGAATGTTATTAAAAAAGGCACCTTGGTTTTTTTGCATCATTAGCAGTCTTTGGGAGCAGGGTCTGGAGGAAGAAAAGCAGATCAAATGGCACCTATGACACAGGCAGAAAGGCTGGTAATGGGGATTTTTACAAGTGAGTAAATGAAGGTCCAGAGAGGATTGTTCCAGCAGAGCCAGAGAAAAACACTGGTGAAACAGAGTGAAGTTGCCAACATGGTCGCTGAGCCCTGACACCACATTGGCATCACCGGGAGCTCCAAAGAGGTGGCAGCGCTTGCCTGTGTGGCTCCAGTTGAAGAGCTTGGTCCTCAGAGCCCTCCCTTCCTCCAGCTGCTCCACAACACCATCTCCCTGTTATTAGACTGCCATGTGTGAGATCTGCATTGATGGACCCAACGAGCCACCCTAATAATTAACTGCATGAAACGTACTTTAAAGTCTCGCAGGACATTTGGAGATCCAGCATTCATCACAGTCACTTCCCTGTCCTGCTAACAACTGCTGCAGCTGCCTGGGAGAATGGGGTGGGGGGAAAAAGCAAAAATAAACAAAGAAAATAAAAAAAACCCCTCCCGTTGCTATAATTAACCCTGGACTGAAGGTAAGTGTACAAGGTAGGGCCTCTTTCTCTCTTCATCTAATAAACTGCCTTGTTTTAAAAAACACAGACATCTTATCTGTAGTATTAGTCTCACTATATATCTAGAGAGGGAAAGGGAAAAAATAAAAACATGCATGCGTGAGCATGCCACTGTTAACAAACATAAGCTTTTAAAGGAGAATATAAAAGCATTCAGGAAGTTTATTCTTAAGAAGTATGTAAATTCCCAGCCACAACAATCCTCCAACTAACCCCATCCGAGCTCCAAAGAGCCACAGGCTTATATGTTATCACTCTTATTAATATTCATTAGGCAGGTCTACTTGCATTTTCATAAGCTGTGAAGGTGGCAAAAGAAACAATCAGAATTCTTTAACACACAGGCATTATCAATTCAACATCTGCCAAATAGGAGCACACACAGATCTGAGGTTGGAATTCAAATGCAATTTACCTGGGCTAGAGCTGGGCTTCACTTCCCAACACGCAGCAAGCCATTTCAGGCACTCGCGTTTTATCCATCCCAGCTTTTACATCGCCATAAGTTCACTCTCCATTATTTTCACCTTTAAAATGAGAGTCCCTCATAAATTACCTCCTTAATTCTTTAGTTTTAATGAGCTCCCTTCTTTTAAAATAGCCCAAGTTCAGTGGTATCACCTATATGTATAGTAGAGTCAAGTTTTTAGTCGGTAAACTTGACTAAGCAATTCTGCTCTCTGACTAGAGAATTCATTTATCCACACCCATTTAGCATGTGAAATCCTTTTGACTGGTTTCAGGGTGCAGACCTGTGCAGAAATACAGACTTTCTGACCAGTCTGGGCTAAAATTTAACTCTGAGAGATGAATTAAGAAGTCTCCAAAAGAAAACAACTGCTCTCATTAATTATTTACCGTACTTAGCAAAGAAACCCAGCTGATAATGCTAATGAATTTAAGACTTAAGCAGTCATGTGTTCCCAGGATGATATTTATATGCGCAAGGACGTGCACCAAAAAAAAAAAAGGTGTGATTTAGATCTCCTGAGAGCCAGGAAAAAGTGCATATCAATTCTTCCCCAAATCTCCAGATGCAACCCTAAATTAAAAAGCATTTGCCAACATGTTCACTACATATTGGTTCTTGTCCTTATAAAAAACTCATTTAAAAGGCTTGGATGGTCTCAGGGATGTACTTCTTCCCTTTTGGCAACCTGCTTGGACTGAGAGGGCTCCCCCATAAAAGAAAAACCTTTTCCTTCTCCAAAGTCAATGCAGCTCTCCACCAATTTTGCCTGGCTTTCAAAAACCTTTGAAGACAAAACTGTCTCCTCCCTCACAGAGGGTCAGCGGGACCAGACTTTGCATTTCAGTAGGAATATTCATAGAGCAAGGCACTTCCCAGGGCTCAGTGTTGGCCAGTGCTGAGGAGACAAGTCCTTAAATGGACAACTTGTCTGCGCCTGGATAACTTTAGATATGGAGATGAGCTGCAGAGAACTCAGCTGAAGCCCTCATCTTTGTAAGAAAGTTGAAACCCTCAGTGGGTGTCTTCTACAAGATGATGGATGGACGAGGTCAGGACTGGGGTTTTTGGAAGGTGTTCTTCAAAAACCCAAAGAGTCCACTACAAGAAGCCAGTGCCCATCTCACCCCCAGCCTGAACATCCCCTCCATCCTCTCCTGCCTGGTCTCCTTCAAGTTCTGAGGACATCAAGCATCACACACGTGTGGATCACTCTACAGATACTATGACAAAAGAGACAATCAACATACTTGGAAGCAAAAGCATTGAGATGGCATGTCACTTTCAGCATATTTATAATGTGATGGCCACTAATAATACACAAGGATAATATATAATCAATTAATTTTATCGCTATCAAGCTCAAAATCCCACTCTCTCCTTCCCTCTCCTTTCTGAACAAAACTCCACATTTATTTTAGAAAGATCAAAACAAAAGCACTTAAAGACCAAAAAAATGTCACCATTAACATGGCATAAAGTAGGAAAGAGAGACCAGGCACATCTGATTTTGTTCTATACAGGAACCTTTCTAAGATGACGGCTCCTTAGGAAAAGAAAAGTCAAATTGATAATTTTGATGATACGAAAAGATGAACTTAACTATTACATGCATATATTTTGTTTAATGGCTTCATTTATTTTAATAACAAAGAGAAACCAGAACTTTACAGATGAAAGCTTTATTTCATGGCTTTGGTGCAACTGGGATTTTAAAAATCTGTGATGTTAACCAAAATGTGATAATAGATGTTCTCAAGGGCCCTATTTTATAGCATTGTATGGAGAGCCAAATTATACACAAGACATTACAAACATGATGTTTAGCCTATTTTAAGAAAGTAGAACTGACTCTGGTGTCAGAGGCCCCTGTAATTGTTTTACGTCTGCTTGTCATTCTTCTGAACAGTTACTTGTGCGGCAAAGTCTGGCTGTAGAAATACTGTGACGAAGGCATTAGCTCTCTGAAGACCTGTTATAAAATAATATTGGAAGGCAAGATTTGTGGGATTTTTGGCTGGGAGGGGACAAGAGCGATCACAGTGTAGCTACTTTATCTATAGCAGGCTGCCTTGAAGGGTTTGTTGACGTCCAGAAGAGAGACACAAAAAAGATGCTATAAAAAAACCCCAAAACCTTATTCTGCTACCATTTTTCTGTAAGTTAATTCCTAAGATACACCTCATCAAACCTGATCACGCTCTTAATCCTTCTGAGGAACTTGGAACTTTTCATCTACTCCCCTTTCTTTTATTTTTTCATTAGTAGATTGGAAACAGTTGTCTCAGACAGTGGCGGCACTCACATGTACACAGCATTAAGGATGCTCTGGTTTGATAGGTTTTAACACATACATGCATATTTACGCGTGCAGAGGTGTGCGTGCACGTATGGGAGGGTCAATGTAGTTCTGCAGACTACACCCTCCACCCCGAAAGGTAGAGACCCAACCACTGGTTTTGAGAATGCAGCCCAAGATGGCAGCTCATGATTAACAGCTGTATCATCCCTGGCTCAGTGGCAGCGAGGCCCCAGGTCTCATCTGCCAAACATCCCCTTCGTCTGCAGCCGATCAGCAGATGTAAGCACATAGGCCCTGTCAGCTTGACATATCATTCCTACGACGATGTCAACGAGTATTAATGTTCAATTATCTGTCCTAGAAATAACCCTCGCCTTTACGCATTGTGTAACTGGGCGCGTGGTACTGCAGTAATCCAAACGACAAGGGCAGAGATGCCCGCACTCACCCACTCGCTGTGAGTTGGCTTCCCAACATTGTGATGACATTGCCTTGCGGTAGCGCATGGATGCCTTCCTCCTGCTTCCTCTCCCTGCTTTTAGGGGGTTTTCTTGTGGAAGGCATGTCGCAAGGACCCCAAAGACCTTTCTTCTCCTCTTCTCATGTTGCAGGTCACCCATGAGTACTACCGAAAGACGCTCAGACAAAATGTATTTTGAATTCACACCCATGCAGAACCAGCAAGAGTTTACTTGTTTGCGTTTACAGAGGGCCATAAGCTGCCTGTTACCTGACAGCCTCTTTTTATGTGTTGCAAGCAGGTGTTCACATATATATATATATCATTCACAATCAAACACAAATGTCAACAGTGGCTCCTTCTACGGCTCTGTCTAGACCAATTCAACCTTCAACTGCAGGACTGGAACAATTTGTCCAAATGAAACATGAAAATCAATTACAGCTTCCCTTTGTTAAAGAAAGTTAAAAATAAGAGGCCAGTAGAAAGATGACCTGAAGAACAAACATGAGTTCATTCTTAGCATCTCTTACTATTGCTCAAATAATAAAATTATCAATCAGGACAAGTTCAAATAGGGCTCATGGAGCAAAAATTTTACCAAGCATTTCTTCTTTTAAACCAACATTACAGTCAAATTACCGCTCATTCGAATGGGCTGTCACGGAGTTTGAATGATAATTTTTTTGTTGTGGTTACTATGGCACAGCTTCCTTGAACTAACATTCAAAGGTTATCAGCTGTAAGTTATGCTTGCTAAGTCTTCTTATACAACTCACAATCGGAGGGAGGGAGTGGGAGGAAGCAGCGTGATAACCAGTGCCAGCTTTGAGATAAAGCCTTACACCTAATCTCTGTTTATTTAGACAACCGCCTAACCACAGCACTGGGTGTAAAAACAAGCCAGGTGTATGGCTAAGGGAATTTCTCCTCCCTTATCTTCACTGTATTATATTTTGGGACAAAGGGAAACTGAAACTTTTTTCCTATTTTCAAGATAATGTCAAAAATTTAAATAATCTTTAAGTATGAGGTTTTGACATTTGGAATCACTTGGCTGGCTGGGCTTTTTTGTTTTGTTTTGTTTTGTTGGGGAGGGCAGTTGACAGTACATTTTATTTCATGCTTTCATGCTTCTGGAGGTTCGGCAAAAAACATTTTTCCATATCACATTGAAGAATTAAGGTCCTGCCTTGAACTATTTCGTAGCAGATGGGATTCAGGTGGTTTGGAACAAACATGTATTGCGGGATCACGCAGGAACAAACTGAGTGGCATTTTAAATGTATTTCACCCTAAAGGACTGACAGAGGTTCAGGTACCCAGGACACCTTCACAGCAGCTGTGCTGAAGCTGCTTTTACAGTGTGGGTGCCAAAATAGAAAAGCTTTTGTAGGTCAGGCCATGAGAAGCAGCACCGTAAGGTTTCTGGCTGAAGGTAACTGAGCCTTCTTCCAGCTTCAGCAACAATATTAAACTGTGATGGGAAGCTTGCATGTCAGCCGATGGCTCTGTTTCTCCTGCTGTATAAGCCCACAGTTGCCTCCAACGTATTCCCCTCTGATAATTTAGCCCACCATTTACTCAATCATTTAAGGTAGGAGGAAGTGATGTACATTGCTGACTTCCAGGATTTTTGGTGCAAGATGAATAACCCCAGGGAGAAACTTACACCGAGTCCCAGGCTCCTGTCAGCCCTATAATTGATGATGTTTTCACTGTAAGGGGTGGGGACTGGGACACATTAAGGCTCAGTAGGGGAAGAAAATGGAGTGAATTGACTCAGCAACTATGTGTTTTACCATGGCTTCTAATAGGATAAACTGATTACTGCAAATGTACTTTAACATCACAGGGCGGGGGGAATAAATCAATCTGCTCAAAGGAAATAAATGTCATACCAGAAGTTTTTTTAAAATTGAACTTTTACATTCAAAAGTGTAGAAGCATGTTTCAGCAGAACATTGCTGCTGCTTTCCGAGTTGCCATTTGCTGCTAAACCAAAAATGAATTTGTTGCCTTAAAATGCATCTTTAGATGAACGCTGCAAAGTGATTGCTACAAAGCCAACACATCTTTTTTTCTAATCTTGCTCTCAAATTACTTCAATAACAAAGAGGTACACAGTGATACTCACATTGTATTTTAAATTGTGACTTTACGTCAACAACTTTTTATGGTGACTGGGAGAGCGGATGCTCAGCTTCTGCATAAGGCAGTGGAGGAGGTAAGCGGGCTGCTGCCCAGGTTGCCAGGGGTGACTACGGATTCAACAACCACAGGATCCAGCAAAACCTGCCCTGACTGATGGCTTCTGGGTTCCTCCTGACCTTTGATCCTTTCTGGTTTGGCTGGGAACAAAAGAGCCTGTTCACTGGGGCCCCCTGTGCATATATTTAACCAGAGCGGTCATCACCTAAACTCTGATTAATATGTTTGCTTTACATGTGGCAGGAGGAGGACCACTGCCTTCCCGTACCACCACACAGGTAAGTGCCAGGCTAAAAAAACCAGAATATATCCTAGCTTGTGTGTCACACAAAATAAATCAGGGAAATCCACTACGGGGCACATAAAAATGAATAAAACGTGTAAAGACAATTTTTGTCACTGATGCAAGAAGTTGCCAAGGCTGGTGATGGTGCCAGAAGCGATTTCCCTGTGTACCCAAAAAACCTGCACAGAGCTTCTGTCATTAAAGATTTGGTGCTGTTCTGACACCAAGGGCCATCAGCAGCTCGAACACACTGCTACAGAGATGCTGCCGGCTACGGCAACCATGGAGGATGCTGTCCAACTCTCAGCGGCAACTTTCATCGCCGCGTATTGTCACCATAGCAATGAAGCTGGATGCGGGCAAATGACAAGGGTCTGTCATCACTCAGCCTCAGCCTGACAGCCTTCAGCACCAGTCGCTCTCATCCAGTCTCAATAAGCAAATCAGTCCTTAACAGGCCCAAAAGTAATAATCTGCCCTTCTGCAATGTCATCGTTTCACTGGCACTCCCAGTAGTGGTGTGCAGCCCTTATACCCCGTAAGGAGGCTTTGGTTTATTCCATAGCAAGTCTTCATGCTTTAGGGAAAGGGAAAACCAAGGAAATAGGGAGTCAGAAAGGAGACAGCCATACTCAGACTTCAAGTAGCAGAAATAATCAAGAAATAAACAAAAAACAAAAGGGAATAAGTATGTTACACAAATGGCAGTAAAACATGAGAATCAACATTTGAATAAAATTGAATAAAATTACTCTTTCCATGTAAGGTCTTCAGGAAGGAATGTTATTGTGAACGTTTCAAGCTCCTTTTAATAAAAACACAGGAGTTGTATATAAAATGAATCCACCACTCACTTCACAGAAACAGGCTTTTGGGGTGAAGTCAGGATAACTGGCAGGGTATGCTGGGCTGTCACTGACAGCAAACTCTGCCTTCACACCAAGACCAAAATCAAGGGTCCCAGCTATTCTCACGGTCCTCCTGGCGGAGGCACCACCAAGAGACAATTAACTTCCCTGCTGTCTTGGTGGAAGTAGGGTGAGAAATGATAGAAATCAGAGGTTGGCAAACACTATCTCATCTAGAGCTCATCTGCCTGGTTGGATTAATCCTAACACCTCTATTTTGGGAGAAATTCTGTGCGGGGTCAGTTTTTACTCATCCCGCCCATGCAAAGTCCCCCCTTCCAATTGCGGCACTTGTAGGAGATAATGAGAAAGATTTTACTTGCTTGTTACCTTACTTAGCTCATCTTCACCACGCACTTCATATTTTACTTGGTGTTTAGTCATACAGAATAACCTGATTTAACAGCTATCCTATATATCACACAAATCCTCTCGCCATTTAGAAAGCTGCTTTTTAATGATATTAAATTTAGACGTGCTTATATACTACATTTGCTAATTGACACATTAGTTACATGGCTCTTACTTAACACGTTCGCCATATCCCTGTAGCGTGCAACACACTTGGCAGGCTACGGCAGCCCTGGAAAGACAACTCACTGCTTGAACATTTTTAAACCTGATTTACTGTTCCAGAGCAACAACTATGTAACTAATCTTCCAGGACAAATGTAACGCCAAAGAACAACTAAACTGAAACATATAAATTCCATATATACTTAAAAATATTATTGTGTGTAATTTAATATAACAATATTTCTAGGCCTATAACCTTGCACGCAGAGGCAATTTCCCAAGCATTAATACTTAAATGGGTCATATGCACCACATCTGTCATTCTGTCCTGAAGTCTATGAGGCACAACCAAGACTCTGCAAGCCTATTGATTTTTCTAGCATTTGCTTTAATTTACTTAACCATTGAGAAATCCATCAGTACATAAAGGGCAACTGTCCATTACTGCCTCATTTGCAGACATTCTTTCCACTCATTTTTTTGGTAAATATTTCCTCTTAAATAGCTGTGTGTTTACAGTGTGAAAATGAATCCAGAAAGTGCTCACACCTGTTTCTGTTCAGTAACTGCTGCACTGAGGTATATGTAATGTGCTTAAAGATAGAATAAATATCTAGACATTATTACATCTGTGTGCAAAGGGTGGTAAATTAGATCCTAATTACATTAACAGGGATTCTGCCTCCCAGCTTAAATTTTACATGAGCACTCTGTAAAAATCCAAAAGCTCTGCTGTGGTTTCTTTACGAGCTGGTGATTACAGCTACTTCCTATGCGGTCACTAAATATTCTGTTTACAAATAAATGAAGAAGCTTTGAGCCAACTTGCCAGGGTAATAATCCGTGGTGTTTCTTTTTTTTTCCCCCCAGCAAACCTTTACCACATAAGCATGGCAACAATCAGAAGCCCTGGCTTCATCTAATTACTCTATCACATAATTTCACAAATTGCCTTTTCACTGGGGAGCCAAGTGCAAAACACGCTCACAGTGGGATTTCAGGCAGCAGCTTTCATTTACTACTCATTTCTTGTTAAATTAAACACAAAAACACCAGTTGTGCGAAAGAAGTCAAAAAGAATGCCTGCAAATGAGCCAGACAATTGTATCTTATATTTATACCATTTGCACAAAATAGCTCACCGGCAAGCTGGATTTTTAATGGCACCATTATCGCCTTTAACTCTTTTAAAGCCTGGCGTAGGGCTGGTAACCGGATCATCCCGGCCAAACTCAACCCCAGTGAAACAGCACCAGGCAGCACATCAGTGAGACAAGGCGTCTACCACCAGACTTTGCCTCCACACAACCCCTCTAGCTTCCAGGGGCTTCAGTGTAGAACAACCAAGGGCAGAATTTGGCCACAAATTCCTGGCCATTAACACCCACTAACACGAGGGAGGGATGGTCCTACAAATAAATCGAGCGGGATTTGTAAGCACAATTCCTTTTTCATCCTGGTTAGGATCAATGCAGTGCAGAGGAACCAGCGGGACTCAGGGGCAGAGGGACCTGGAGGGGCAGACCCCTGATAGTTATCTGAGCACTAACAAGGCTGAATTTCAAGCTGCCACCAAGGAACACAAATTATTTTGAAAATAATTGCAGCCAGTGTACCATCACTGGTGGAAGTGAACCGGAGGTGATGCTGCTCTAAGATGACATTTTTACATCAACAAGTACAAAACTAAAACACGGCCATTAGTAATTAAAGCTGCTCCTTTTGTAGCACCAGAGCCAGTAGGTCAGGTACCGTTTTACATCAGAAACCAGGCCTTGATGGCTGTAGATTTGCCAGCATTATCTGCACAGGGAGAAGAAAAAAAAACATTACGAGCAGCTGTCTATGTGCCTCAACATTGAAAATCCTATTCATACAGACAGGTGGAGTAATTTAAAAGCCAATGTGGTGCAATTTTGATGCAACTAATGCCACTGTTTACTAAAATGCTGCCATTACTGCTGTTTATGAAAACATTACTGAAATTGCACTTTATTCATAAGAATCCTAAGATTTAGGTTATTACCAGCTTCAAAATTATTCTGCCCCCAACAGTACCTTATGACCCTTCGGGGCTTACAACCTGCTATACCAATGGACACACGCCCAGGTTTCAACAACAAAATCAAAGGTTTATTCTCTTTGCCATTCCCAAGCAAGCACAGTGCAACTCCTCGATCAGCGCAAAGTCCACAGCAAATAAGCAGAGTTCTGCCAATGAATCTATTAATTAGCCAGATTCATCTCATATGGCATTTACCTTCCTGAAGATATCACTATGGGCCCCAAAAGCTCTGGTTGACATGAATAAAGGTGGTCTAGGAAGAAGAGTTTCACTTCAAAGCTGACTTTAGGTAAAGAAGAGAGCAAGCCAGCTAAGGCAGAGTCCCAGAACTCCCCCTCTGCATTCAAGAAAAGTCCTTAGAAAACATATTTATATGATGAGCAGACCAGAACCTTGGTTTTACATGTTGGTGTCACTAACTTGAACACTGCACTGTTTGCATCGCTGGTACAGAACATCACAGTGGGAATGAGATGGTTGCTTGTTGTGTTGTTTTTGTTTCGGTGGGTTTTTTACATATTTCCAAAATGTCTTATACTGTAGAGGCCGGATTAGAAAAGGTGAACCGGTAGCCAAGAAAGGAATATTCACGCTGTACCTAAAGTCTGAGAAGTATTTTCAGAGCAGAAGCTTCTGGTCCATAAAGCAGAAGATACAGTGGTAAGATTCCTAGACCTTGCCTTATTAAAATGATGGCCCACCATTGAAGTGAAATGAGTATTCTACTATACACTATGGGTCTAAATCAGGCAATGATGCAAAAGGTGAGGTAAATTAGATAACTACATACTAACTTAAACTCTTTTCTGCCTACTTACCTTTCTCTACATATATATTTAGCATTGCAGTAGTTTACAGGGTGAGGAGCTAGCAGTGCAAAGGTTAGTCTGATCAATACATTTTCTCATATAGTGAAAACTGGATTTTCAGCTGAGCATTTTGGAGGAAAGGATGGCATTATCCATGGAAAAATTTAACTTTCCATCAACAAAAATAATCCCTTCCATAAGAAAGGTTTTCTGTGGATAATTCTGATGGACAGACAGTAAACAAAACCAGTTAATACTAAGAATTAGGGCTCCCTGAATACACGCAACAAGAAAAAACATGTACCCTATAAAAGTGCAGATTCTGTTTAGCTGAAGGTAAATGCATTGAAAGGGAAACAAAATTCTTAAAATAGGCAAACCCCAAACTCACTTCTCATGCCTGTCCTGGAGCAACAAACACAGTATATTCACTGCAGTATCACTGTTTCAGTTCATTCAGACAAGAGTTATGTTCACATAAACAGATGTAGGATACTCTATGCCAAAGGAAGGGAATGCATCTTACTCAACTTGATGTACCACTTCCAAATGTGACCCTATTTGAAAGGCAGCTTATCTTACACCACAGATTAACACATCTCATCAGATATGCGCCCAACTGGTTTGGTATCTCATATTTTGGCACTTTACCTGATCTGATTAAGGCACTCCCTAGCTTACAGTGGTGCGCTGTGAAAATTCTTCATGCGTTAGGAGATTGCCAATAAAAAATTAACACTGGCACTTATATACATAAGCATATCTGAGAATCAACATAGGCTCTTTTGTAGCAACTGTGTTAGAGGACAAGCCAAACAAACAACTAATAATGAACATCTGAGCCCATGAATTCCTCCTCATTTCCGGCTCACCCACTGCTTGCCAAGATACTGTTGTTGCCTTTGGTGTACTTCATATTGCAAATTATTTGCCAAAATAGTTCTGTGGATACTTCCAGAATTACAAATTGGTGGTCAGAATTTTTCCCTCCCATTTTCCCCCTTCAAAATGTGGTACTTGAATTTTGTACCTCTGCTTTGACTGCAGAAAGACAGTGTATGACAGAACACATTTCTGTGCCTTAACTATAGGAGGCTAATTTAAAAAATGAAGTTGCACAGGCAAAATATCACAGCTGCAAATATAAAAAGAAGGGAGAGGGTGGAGAGAAAAGCAAAGCACCTACTGTTACTTAAAAATTCTTATTACTGCAAACATTCTTGCTGATAAACTCATTTCCCAGAATATTTATGCAAATAAAAGGAGTTCTAGTACAACCAGAGCAAGTGTAATTTAACATCCAAATTAATGTTTATCATGTTTCAACTTTTCAGTATTCCCTCGCTTCTGCTCAGATGAGAAATTCTTCTGGTGTGTAAATACTAATGTGTCTCAGCAGCTTCAAAATAATTCAAATTCTTTAATGTGCTGGTGGTTTCCACGTTGGTACAACAGTGCCTCCAAGGTGGAAACTGGGGGTAGTTGGGAAAAATATAAGATAGGGAATAGACTCTCTCTCTAAAATCCAGCCCAGGCTGCTGGCTACCTTTCAATTTCAACTGAAATACTTCCCTGAACCACCAGCTTTCCTGAGACTTGCAAGGAGCTCAGGGTGAGATGCTTTGTATCATATAGTTTAAGGCAACATGACGGTTCTCTTCATCAGAAACAAGACAGAACCACAGATCTGAAAAAAAACTGTTGTAGCTACATCACATTTCTAAACATGAGAACAGCCTATGTGAGGAATCTGGTTTGCTTGAATCAATTGACTAAATCACCCTCTATTTTTGCTTCCTACTCTAAAACCAAAGGCTTGTAGCATAGCTCATTGCTGGCAACTCAATCTACAGAGCAGCATGAGATTTGAGAACACAAGACATAGGGTTTCCAAGAAATCATGAAAAGGAAGCAACAGAAGCATTGCCAAGCTTATTCCCCAAGAAACAACATTTTTCTTCAAAAATGGCAACACACAACGCTTACCCACATTAAAAAAATGGACCAACCCTTGGAGGCTTGACAGCAGGTCAAAGAAACAAATTAGAGGAAGATTAAAGAAAATACTGAAGGTTTTGACAGCCCTCCATCAAACTCTGGGAGGGCTGAAGCGTTAAGAAGTTAATTCAAACAGTTACCTAAATCCTGTTTGTCCTCCTTTCTGGAGCTCTCTATTCAATTCGGACAGAGCCTTGGAATAATTATCTTCTCCCATAATAGCATTTCCCCTTTTCTTCTGTCTAAGGTGCCTATCACAGTATCTCCACCAGCAGAAGGGAGCACCTGAACATCCATTCATCATGGGTTATCTGCTATGGATGTTTTTGCTCACCCCTCCAGCAAGTCCTCCTGCTGCTGGGAGCAGAAGGAGCCCTGGCTCCCACCTTCCCAGCCAAGGGGATGGAGGTGTACAGGCGACTGTAGACAAGTTAAAAATGCCTGCCTTTTCCCAGGAATTTGGGACAGTTGGCACTAAGAAGTCTTGCAGATATGGAGGAAAGATTTTTACAGCTTTGCCCGCAACAAAATCAAGTGAAAGAGGAGACCTGCGTGCTCGGGATAAAGGCAGACACCCCCCTCCTTCTGTGTCCAATATATGAAAATATGACCCATGTTACACAGATGAGCTTCAGGAGCCCTGTGGCATTTTGCAGAGCAAGTATCAGTTGGCATAGGATGGAGAATCATTTTATGTTGTATTTTTGGGGGACTTGTTTTGTTTTAATGCTTCCAAATCCTCTAGAGAGGAGAGTAAAGAAAAACCTCGCTGGTTCTAACCAATCATTTCCTCTTTTTATGTTTTTAGCAGCCTAGTTTTGTACCCATCTGCCCTCTCACTATATCCCCTTCCAAAACTGGACAAGCATCCCACATGGAAATAGGTGCAGGGAGTTACATTGCCCCCCATGCTCCTTCCAAGGCAAAGTCTCATAACCACAGAGGGATGAGAAAAGACATGAAATCCACTTGCTTTAATGTTAAAAAGTTGCTAGCCTGTAAAATAGTCTCACATAACCAAAACATATAATTAAGTGGTGTAATAGTGTTTTTCTATCAGAATAACAACCTTAAAGTGATGGGGACTAATTTTCTCAGCTAGGTTCAGATAGGAAATGCCTCCTTCAAACACCTGCCTCCAATAAATTCTTTTATACAAATAACAGCTTTGCTAAACAAATTAAATATTGCTTATTAAAAGTTTTCTTGTTTAATAGAATGGCATCATGTAATCAATAAAATTTTGAATCAATACACATAAAAAATCTTTCACTTTTACTGTAAAGTCAAAATGTTTTAGCTACATCTTCTACTTTCTGCTCAGTCTCTCATTTAATAAGATTTAACCTCTTAAGGAAATTGTTTTAAAAGCAGTTAAAAATAATGATTAAATGATGGGATTTACATGAAAGAAATCCTTAGCCCATTCATTTTTTTAAATCATGGCAATTTGTTTTTTAAAAGATGTTTGAAGTCCTTGAATCTACCTCTTGGCACCATTAAAAAAAAAAGTAGTTTATAATCCCCTAATGTGCTTAAATAAAGCCTTCAATGGCTTAAATTGTTATTAAGCATCTTTTGGGATTATAATTTTATGGCTTTTTTTTGCCTGATTAGATGATGAACGTGAAGATCATCAAATACTCATCATATAACAAACCAATTACATCGTATAATCCCCACAATGAGGTTTGAATCTCAACATTTTAAATTAAGCTGGATTTAAAGAATGCAAAGAATCCACAATGAGCAAACCAAACACAAAAACACCCCCCCCCACAAACTCCTTTCTTCTAGTTTTGAACCAAAAGGTACCATTGCTGGAACAAAAGCACAGTATGGGCTGAAGTAGAAACTAATCCTGTTGCCACAATTAAATTCACACAGATCTGGTTGTAGGCAAGATTAGTTTTTTCCCCCTTTCCCTTCCTCCAAGATTTTCCCTTATGTTTTATCCCTGCTGAGGGTTACACATTACAGTGAGAAGACTTACTTGAAAAATGGTGAGATTTTATCCCTGAATGTTAAGTGATCCAAGAAATACTAAAAAAACCCCACAACAACAACAAAAAATCACCAAGTCCCCCCCCCCCCAAAAAAAAATACACAACGATAAAAGAAGAGGGCTTGTAAAATGCTGCAGCACCCCCTGAAATTATCCTTAGGGCAACTTTCTGGCACAGACTGGTTCTCCCCAGTCCCTCCTCAAAACCATTTGATGTTCATTTGATGCCAGCCCACGAGCCTCCTCTCCTTTTTCACCCAACTTTTGCAGTTCAGGGATGTCTTTACTTCTTCACCAAACTATTAGTAGCTTTCTTTTTTTTTTTTTTCCTTTTTAATCAAAATAGTAACAGGTCATTCCTTCCACTTCAAATTTATAGCAAAATCCTAAAAGCAGATTTCACAAATCTCAAACTTTACAGGCTGGTGTCATAATCTACTGTCAAAAATTTCAACAAGCTCCACAGCTATGTTTTGTCTAACTAATGGCCAACCTGGGCAGCTTCTCCAACCCAGACATTTAATCAAAATTAAGTCAGAAGAGCAAATGTTTAAAAATAATTCCTGTGAAGTCCTGAGTCTCAAGTCTGATCATCCCTTTTGCTATTGTTTTAGCTCATTTTTTTGTTGTTATCGTTCCAAAGGGAAGAAAAAAAAAGGGCAATTTAGATGAATTTATTCCCTGAAGTGCTTCAGAGCATACTGCCTGCATCTGCAGAGGACCAGTGCTTGCCTACCCTTTGGGCATACGTCAACTCAGTTCTGCACATCAGTCAAAATAACAGGGGGCTGCAAGTGTGACACTGGGTGGGAACTATTGCCTAAACACTTTAACAACAGGAGAGGCTATGGCTTTGCATTTGATTTTTTTTTCTTCAATAAAGAAACATAGAATTTCCTCCTAAGCAGGGAACATAAACCAAGGGACAAACCTTAGGAAATTGCCAGTACAGAGGAAGACTTCATACTCTTGGAGATGGAATAACTGCATAGAAAGAATTAAACCAGGCTTTACACTTTTAAAAGATTGTATTAGCCCAACATTTATTTTAAATATTTCTTTCTATTAATCATTAGTATGACAGACACAGCAATTACTGTCTATTTTGTTTCATTCCATGCTACTGGTGTGTATTAATATTACAACTGGGGGGAGGGGGGTATTTGCCTTTGTAAAGGAGGGCTCCCAACTAACACCCCAATTACAAAGCACCAGCAGTCAAGAGGATACTGGATTTCACTTAACTGTTGCTCATTTCTTCCCTGCCATTTCCTGGTCAGGAAAGTGAAAGCAGGTTGAGAGCTAAGGGCAAAAGGGAGGCATCGCCTGCCCTGATGTGTGTCCTGCCTGAACAGAAACACCTCCCTGTCTTTCTTCGCCTCTTGCTTTAGGGAGAACCTCGTGTCCATCCTAGGGAAGACTGAATTCACCAATAATAAATTAAAAAATGATGTGGGATTTCTAGATTCCTCAGCTGGCTGCTCCTCAGGATGATCTCCCTCCCACAGGGACGAGCCCAGCTGGGGACACTGTCATGCCAGTGTGTATGGTTATAAGGGCATTCATGAGGCCCAGACAACCTCATAAATGAGCTGGAGTCTGAATTTCTTCAGTCTTTTACCCTCCTTCTCCTCAGCTCTGATTGCACCCACAGTTCCCAAATTCTCTGAGGTTTTTTTGCAGAGAGGACAGCACCCCAAGCAGCTTGTCAACATGTTCTATAGCTCCAGTGCTAACTGTAGTGTTGACTCTTCTCATGTTATCAACATGCTTTCTCGAAGGACATCTTCCTCCACACACAAGAACCACCGCTCTTCTGGATGTATGAGCTCTTTGGTGCCTTCTCACTCCAGCAAGAGCACTCCCAGCTGAAACGCATGGTTGGAAGAGTCTGCAATGTTGTCCAGACATGTTTTAATTTGGGGAAAGTGTCCACGACCCCACCTAGAGTCAATTTGAAAGGTCTGTCTCAAGGTCCTAGTTTGAGAAGGTTGAACTGGGTAAACCAAGTCTGCTTTACTGAACTTATCAGACAAACCTGGAGCTACCATGATGCTTCCAGAAGAAGGCAAAACTCCCCTGCAATAAATATGCATGCTTCACTTGGCTGGGCTGGATCTGCACAGGGGATGGTGGATTTTTAAAGCAAGCTTTAGCTCAGTGCTGCAAAGTAGAAAATGCAGCAACTTCATTGCACAGGCCCTGGGGGAATTCTTGCTGTGTTTGAGCCTTCCAGAAGAAGAGGCCACCTTACAAGCAGATGTCCAGATGTTGTCTACCAGGGGCAGCTATCAGCACTGAAGCCAGATCTGCATGTACTCTTTTGCACACCATTACTGCACAGCAGATGAGTGAAAAGCCTCTTGCATCCTACACCTGGTCCGAGCAGAACAGTGATGGGGTCCATTCTCTGGTCCCAAGACCGTGCATAAAGCCACCTGCACAGTCAGGTCAAGCCCATGTAGCTAAATGCACAACTCAGGGTGGATCCTGCCATGAGGTCTTTCAGGAGTCACCCCTGCTATCTTCTGCCAATGCATCCAAGAATGAGTTTGGAGGGAGGCAGCTGGCCCAGGCTAAGAGTGTGCTGGAGACTGCTCAAGCAGTTTAACAGGACAGACTGTCACATTGCTGCGCCCAGGCCTGGGTGATGCTTAATTTACTAGCACAAACACAGCAACAGGCCACTTCCAGGAAGAAAACATAATACTATTAGTAGCAGTAACATACACTACTTAATTTGTGATTTCTCATCTGGGAATCACAGGGACTGCCATGCTGTTGCTCAGTCTCCCCTGGTGTGCTTTGTCCTGACTGCAGAGCCTGATCTTCCAGAGTTTCTCCCCAAACTAGAACCTAAACCAGCCGTGTCAGGTTAGTGTGAACATAACTACCGGCGCAGCATCCCTGGATTGTTTTGCAGGCAGACATACTTAAGCTCACATCTACCTACAGAGACAAACAAGTCTGTCAGCTCTTCTTGGGTAAGGATCTAGAATCGAGGAGCCACCAAGACCAAAGGGAACCTCAGCCTTTGGGAGCCATGTGCTGAATCACCAGGGTCAGGGCTAAGGAGCTGGCAAAGCTGGGGCACAGCTGACATAGAGTCTGCCATACAGAGAGATTAATTCAGAAATATCTGAGGCCCTCTCCTGCCTAGGAGGAGGAGTGCTGTAGCATGAAGGTTCATTCACAGCAATCCTGGACCACATGGGGCAAGATTCTCTGCCTGATCCCCGTGCTGACAAGAGTCACGGCAGATATCTGGTTTCTTGGCTCAGCGAGGGACAGAGGGGTGATGTGCACGAGTGCTTCCTCCAGTTTACTAGTATAGCCTTGGCAGGGCTCCTACCAGGGCTGGGCAAGGTGGCCAGCTTCTGATTTCACCCTGACCCTAACTACAGGCAGGAGAGGGAGTCAGCCACTGGGATTAGAGGCACGGGCCGTTCTTCACTACCATCCGCAGACCCTCAGCACCCCTCACCTGGCCCTTATCCTCCTGGCATGTAAAACCTCAGACAGGAAATGAGTGGGCTGAAGGCCCACATCCTCACAGTGGATGAAAACACAATGACAGACCACCACAATTTTATGAAAACGAGAATGGTAATAGAAACACTTTTCGAAATGCTAACATCAGAAGGTGTGGTACACAATAAGAAAGAAGCTCCAGCATCCAGCTTAACCCCACACACCTGTCCACAGCTTTGACTTCTAACTCCAGAAAAATACGGATAACGAAGGCAATAGAAAGTGCTACACATCCTGCCACCCCTTTATAACATTAAATACAGCGGTAACTTACATTTGGGGAATGAGAATAGCTCAAAGAAAAAAATTATACCTTGCTATTAAACCAGATACCTCAGACCGTTCATCATGAAGCTTCTGATGATCTCTGACAAACATCTGAATAAGGTCTTTGTTGACTTTTTCTTTGTTTTTAATCTCCTCAATTATTTTCCACAGTTCTCTGGAGCACAGAAGCGGGGGCTGAATGCTGCTCTCTGCTCCAAAGCAATGATTCCCATATCAGCTAAAGGGAGTTGCAGCTGTGCAAGTAGCAGGACAGGACAGGTCTCTGAGGTTATTAGTATAAGCTTAGTCACACTTTATGGAGACATCCTGTTAACAACTGCAACCCAAACCAACCAGAAGAAAAATATTATCTAAAACCAATACACAAAAAACCACCCCAAAACCATAAAAACGTATGCTCTGTGCTCTTTGCCTAGCATCTAGCAAATGAGGCAACAACAACTCTGCTCAGAAAAGTTCCCTTAGCTGCCTGTCAGCAACATCATAGGTATTTTTTGCTTTCTATGACTACTACAACTATGACATTTTCCATGTTTCATTTTGCATATGTGATCTAGAGTTCACTTACTGTTAGATGCTGGAACAGCCATGCCCTCATGATATTTGTGGCTACTTTGGGAAAGATGCCACGCTTTTTATGTCGCTTTTTGTCCTTATCTGGATCATCATCATCACCTGTGCTGGGGGAAGCTACACTGTTGTCCAAGCCGTCACCTGTAAATATAGTGAATCAAATTTTGACTTATGCTACCTTTATATACTTCAGCCGAAGCCTGGCTTTGGGTATAAACTGCATGAATATTTTAATGAGGTATAAATTCTTTAACACCACAATTCACCAGGGGTTGAGGGGATGAAGGGGAAGAAACATGAGGAGAGGGAGGGTCTCAGGACTGTCAGGCCCATTCTGGTTTATCCTGAAGGACAGTGTGGCCATTTCTGCCACTGTAACCTCCCCCCCGCCCCCTCCCCCCCCCCACCCCCAAAAAAAAGTGCTTAAAAAGAAAAACAAACAACTTTGCAAGCATCCAGCTTGCAAAAGCGGAAACAAGAGCTTTCCTTCATACTAGGTCACTTCCCCAAAATTCACCCCATGTAGCTACTTTGGTTGAGATGGCAATTAGGAAAGGATCTACAGGTCTCATCCCCATGACTGTACTGCTCTGGGATGAAAAATGTAGGGTGAATGCAGCTCTCTTGCAACATCGTATACTCTCCCCAAATTCAGAAATAACCAGAGGATTGGGACACTGCTTATGTTAAGTCTTTTACAGACATCTGACTACCCCTGACTTTTTGATGGGACTTGGGCAGCTAACTGGCCTCCCGTCTTCCCAGTCCCAGACTAAAGAAATTCATACTGGGAAAAGTAGGTACCAATTTGGCATACATTGTAGGAATTAACACCCTGCTTTGTGGCAGTGTGCTACATCTGTAATAGGTGTCTTCTCCCATTGAACAATAACTCATCCAGAATGAATTTCCTTAATGTAGAGAAGGTTTCAGACACTTCTCATCACATTAGCAACATATCTACAAGAGGACATAACTGTGTAACAGACAGCTTGGGTCTGGGCTGACAGGCTAGCGGTCAAAGGAAAACAAAAGTTGCAGTGCTGGCCTGTTTGCATGCAATTTTTGTTTCAAACCCTGAAAGCAGTTTATAAACACGTCCACATAGCGCATCAATCTTTGCATTCTCTGCATGTGGATTGAAGAGTATATCCTAGCTTCTAAGGACACTGTCGTTGCAGCAATATGGAATTGTGATATTATTAGGCAAGTGGTTTTTACACCCTCAGGCAAGAATGATCAAGAAAGTAATCTGAATTGGGTTGAATCAAAACTATTTCTGTTAGAAAAAAAATATATCTTTTTTAAAAGGAGGATGTAGACTGTCAAAATTATGATTTGTTAAACAGCTTTCAGCACACACACACGCAAAAAGTTATCATTAGTATTATATTTTTAGTACCTTACTGACCGTGGCCAATTTATAATTGTCCTTATGACTTGGCTTGTGTCTTTAATGAAATGGTAACCTTGGGTAGTTACAGAACAAACAAGATTTTTATGAAGAAATTAGATATCCGGCAAATTCTTTGAAAGCCCAGTATATAAAAAAGGCTTTTATACAGAGAAGCAATTCACCATATAAAATAATAATTCATAAAAGAAACATGAGCAAAGGAAACAACTCAACAGCATTTAAAATTCCATGGGCTAATCCACTTTCTGCCTGTGAGAGGCAAACAAGAAAAAGAAAAGTATTACGCATTCATTGATTAAAAATGAAAAGCTTCTAACCTAATGACACTGCCTTTCACCACCTCCCTGCAATCGTCCACCCACTCTCTTCACCCCCCCCTCCATTTTTTTTAAATACACTCTCTCCTCATTTCAAACCCCCTTCAGATTAATTTAGCAGGCATCGCCTCATGCCTGACGGGAGGAGGACTCATTGATAATTTATGGAAATATCTACTATAATCCAAGGGAGATGACTTTTTTTTCCAGCTTTGTGCATCAATAGATAATCAAGGCCTTCAAGCAGCCTTAGATTCCCATTACCTCGGGCAAGAAAATTCCTGAAAGCATGCCTCCGGGGCACCTGAATTATATCCTCCATTAGGGGAGGAAAAGCTTTCTGCATTCCACCTATAACACTCCCCAGAACCTTTCCTGTTTATTTCTGCTGTATGAAAGCAGAAGCATTAGGAACAGGATTTTTTAAGTGAAGACTTATGTAGATACAATGGAGAAACCTTTCAAGCGCGAGCCAGATCACCTCCTTCAATCCCTGGCGGTGACCTATCCCAAATAAAAGGTTTCTGTTACATCATTAGCTCAAGCCAAAAACAGCCTTGGCTTAATGCACAGTTTGTTCTTCCTACTGTTTTTAGGCAAATACTGCTACTTTACTCCCATCTGGGAGGGAAATTACACTGCTGGGCTGTAATCTAAGACAAGATTTTCATTGGAAGCAAATGCTTTCAATCCAGTGTAAATACTGGTGCATGTTCAGAAAAGCCTAAAACAATAAACCCTGGCCCCGTCCAACATAAGTCAGAGAAAGTGAAAGGCAGGGAGAGAATAAGAAAGCAGCTGGCTATCCTAAGAGCAAATGCTGCTGTAGACTTTTATAAATTGTTTAACCTCTTCCACTTTTTTAAATGGAAAATTGATCCTGTAAAGACTGAAATCACAGAGAGAAGTCTAAATGGTCAATTGTGGATTTTAGTATTTCCATCTACTTTGCAACTTGATACGCTCACCTCTGTGAGGTCTCCAGAGATTCACCACACACACACACACACACACACACACACACACACACCCCGCCCCTTTTCCCCCCTCTCTTTTTAAAGATTACTAAACAAACTTGAAGCACCACTGACCAGCCACACGGTAGCAGCTACGAACCACATTTGTAAAATGTCAGCAGCAACTCCATTCCTGAAGTTGACTTCTCGTGCCGCCAAATGAAGGCAAACTGAAAAGGTGGAAATAATCATAGAAATGATGCTAGTCCATAAACAAGCTTACAGCCTCATTAGTATAGCGGGAGGCTCCACTGGGTGATTTATGCTTGTTTTGCTGATGCCATGAGGAAATGCCATAGGGCAACTTTAGCCAGCTGCTAATGGTTTCTGACAGCTTCTTAGCAACTAGCGCAAGCAACGCCGTGGCGTTTGCTAGTGACAGAAACCGAAAATGTCATATTATCTGCCCATGTGTCATGAAGTCCATGTGGCAATTAACTAGTAGGCCAGTGACTGAGGGGCCAGAGGCTTTTCAAAATGGCCTGTGGCTATATGGGGGGCAGAGCAGGCCCACCGCTCGTGTTTACGCTGCACATATGCACGGCAGTATGCACGATCTGCATCACATTCCCTCTACCTCAGTCGCCAATGAGTTTGGTCCACACGGATTCTTTGTCCGTGGAGAAACTCCAGCTTGCTTCCTCTTTAGGCACGGCATGACCTTATCAGAGAAACTGCAAGTAATCCATCTTGATATGATGGTTGGAAATGGCACTTTAATTGGCAATACCTGATTCTCTGGTTTTGAGCACTGGATCCAAAGGTGCTAGCTGTTTTTCTGCTCACTCGCAAATTAGTCTAAAAGGATTTAAGATCATTGAAGCAAACTCGTTGCCTGTCAAATTGCTGGGAGCACAGTGACTCTGCACAGCAACTAGATGCTATTTAAAAAAAAAAACCTGGAGCCTGTAAGGAACAGGAGGAGAGCCCAGGCTCCACACGCCCGGTCCCCAGCAAGCAAAACCAGGCGCTATATGTCAAACTGTCAAACCTTTCAGCGTGGCCATTTGCCCTTTCAAATAATATTTAAGAATTGTTTTTACACAATTTTTTATAGGCCATGGTCTAGTGAAAGAGGCCAACCAACAAAGAAAGGAATTTGTACTACAATTCGTCCGTGGACAATTTCTTGCCAGACCTGGGCTGGTCCCCATAGAGCGAGGCAGGTGACCTGTGGCAGCTTCCCGGCTGTTGGGGAGCTCCAATTTCAAACGCCCTCAACTCTGGCGTCCTGGAGTTGCCTATTTAAGCACACCCAGGCATTTAGGCCGTGCTATCTTGTTCCTTTCAAGAAAGGATAAAGCAGCATTTATCGTATTCAGCCCCACTGAATGGATCAGGCCGGCAATGCCAGCAGGGGCTCCTCTCCCTGCGTCCCCCTCCTGGCTGCCATCACCTCCTACGACTTCCCTTCCCCTCCCACTCTCCCAAAAACCGGAGGCAGAAGCAGCAAAGGGCAACTGGGTTTACAGCAGCTCCTTGAGCGCGTAATGCTCTCTTTGTCCCGGGTGATCTATTATAAATCATTGTTGGCAAAATAGGTGCTTCTGGAGAGCAACTTGGCACATGTGCTTGCCTTCAATGGCAGTGGCCGTTGCAGGAATTAAGTGGCAATTCAAAGCCTTCTCCCTCACTTCTACACTGAACCAAAATGAAATGTCATCACCTTGCAATGTTGGAAAAGTCCAGCTAGGTAACTTTCAGCCACTCATCTCCTAAATCTCTCCTTAGACCTCTAACATAGAAGTTGCCCAGATATGACCTAAATAGTCCCAAGTCCAGGCTGTTTCAGAGAAGTTAGAAACTCAGATGCCCTAAAAACCCCAGCCCTTTGCTCAACTCAAAAATCTACGTCTTTACAAGTGGCTCTTTGGACTAACATCCAAAGATGTCCTAAGTAACTACCAGTCTCCCTAGTAAAGTGCTCAATATAGTTTTATTACAAGTATCTCCACCAGATGCAACAAGTCATTTCTCACTGCACAAAGCCCTCTACTAGGATCAAATCTGTATTTGGAGCACAAATATTTTAGTATTGAAGCAAAACATACTATTCCTAAAAAGCCTGCTTGCTGCATCTCTGTCATAAAATCTGAGAGAGGCTTTCGGGTCCACTCTTCATTTTGCTTGGAGGGGGTGAGAGGAGGGTGCCAGCTTCACTGAGATCCACCAAACCACACAATGAACATCACCCTCCAGTTTTTACAGTCTACTCCTAGATAAGCATCTAAATTCACAACTTCAAGGAGCTCACAGAAGAAAATCTGAAAGAAATGTTCCCAAAAGTCCTGTGAAATACCCAGGGCAAATTTTAGGTGCACACTGGATTGGATGGCTTCATTAACATGGGACTAAATCAGTGTTCTCTAAAAGAATCAACACTCCCTTAAGTTGAACTTATTTTCATGTTTCCAAACCTCTGTTAAAGGCAGCTTCTGCCTCCTGCAAGAACTTTATGATTTGCACTTACTTTTGCATTTAATAAGTTAATATAATTGAAACATTTGTTGTGTTTGGACAGAAAACTTCTGTACTATACTTGGAATGTTTTTGCTGCTATGAACTAGAATTCACCTAACGTGGTCCCCCAAATTTTGTAGGCTTTTCAGTAGTGTGACTTTTTAAAAATTCTATCATAACTTTTCTTTAAAAGAATTTAGACATGAGTTCCTCTAATTCCTGCTTCTGCTAGCATGAGAAATCTATGTTACCTAAGCTAAATATTTAACTGTTCACTGTCCATCCACAGGTCTGTTTGTTCCTTTCTCTTTCAATCTGTCCAAGAAACCAAATCTCTTTAACAATCTTTCTAGGTAATTGGAAAGCAGGATTCATTGATAACTTTGAACAACATGATGTAGTAGAGAGACTTGAAATGGCAAGATTACTTTCCTCAACCTTTCCTCACTGCTCTGTGCTAATTTAGAGTGCCTATCACATTATAATTTCCACACCTTTATCCCTTACAGAAACACAGCTCCATCTTGCTGGATCCCACACATTCAACATGCTGACTTCTTGCAGAGCAAACTCAGGCGTACATGTGAAATGCAATTTAGTTATGAAGTACAAAATTATGAACTCTCAAAAAGCAGGTCCAAAGATGCAACAAGTTTTTCTGTAAAACATGAACAAGAGAGAAGGAATCTGCCATAAATGTCCACAGGACTTAAGACAAAGATCATTTCAGACCACCAGCAGTGAATAGACCTGGGCAATCAAAGAAGAATATGAGAGTTGGGGGAGGAAGGGTTCTTCTCTATTGTTTCTGATACATCCATACTTGGCAAAGTAACATGATGAGCAAAAGTCACACCCAAATGACTCTGATATGAGTCAGGGTAGCTATTATTCATGTCCACAACCATATGAGGACAAGTTCATTACTCAGAAATGATCATTCCTCCTTATAGCAAGGTGAGGAAAGAGACAAGCTGAGCAGCACTGGGGGTTTAGTGCTCAGATATGCCAGGAGAGAGCTGGAAGGCACTAGCACACTCTGGGGATGCATGCTCTGCTGATAATCCAGGCCGTACCTATTTGTTGAGGAGAACTAGAAGTTTTGACATGAAAAGAAAGGTCCAGGAATTTAGAAGAGATCCCCAAAATACCTTATTTTAAAATTTACACACACACGTGCATGTATATATTGCGTATGGAAAATTAACCCACTATGATTGCTCTCAGCCTGCCAATGTCCAAGCCAGGCACATGAGCTAGGATGGGACTACCAACAAAAAGGTACTTCAGAAAGCCTAAAGTAACTGTGCAATTTACTTATCTGGAAAAGCATTTTCTATCAGTTTGGATCCACGATTAGTCATATGTGATGGAAGCACCCACTTCAAGTGTTCCTCAGGTCAATGGCAATCATCTCAGCACATTGAACAGCCTACGGAACAGCCCCCAAAACTATTTACAAAGATAACTTAGGTCTGCTTGTGAGTTTGAAACATGGTGTTGACAAGGGACCAATTCTTTTTTTGTTATTCCTTAAGGAAAAAGCCTTCTCAAATATACTTAAGAAAAAGCTAACGAGAAACAACAAGGTTGAAAATGAGCATCAGCAAGGAATAAATACCATGTGTTTGGGTTTGCATGCATCTCTTAAGAAGATATGGTGCACGTTTCATACAACTATTCCAACCATGACATAAACAGTAGAAGGCAGTCACTCACAGACAGTATCCATATTTACAAGCTACGAACAGAAATGGTTGCAAAAATATCCTACACAAATATCCCTAGATGGAGCAACCTGGACAAGTATAAATTACACCCTGGCACTTGAAAAATTTCTAAAGTTATTTCCTTCAAAAACTTCCTTTGTTCTTTAGAGACAGGAGCACCTTTTTCTAGTAAGTCAATCTTCATTTAGGCAAAGCAATGAGCAAATTACCTGTCTACACAAAGGGTAAAAATAGCATTGATCAGGAGTGGGTGGAAACCCCACAGATTTTACTTATTTGTTCGGCAGCCTTTTAAGTAGAAGAGAAGGAAACCTCCTCTTCTGCACAACATAGCACTTCTTAATGGGGTTGAGAAAACTCTGCTATTACAAATAAGTTGGGTGATATTTCTGGAGCCATGCATCTATGCACCAAATGAAACATTAAAAAGAAAGCAATTCATTGCATGGGAAGCAAACAACTTTCTGCTGCCAGCAACAGAAGTGTACTTTGAGCAGCTGGAAGCAAATACCCTACAGAAAAGTATCTGGTTATAGAGAAAAAACGTCCTGCTTTAATCAAGAACGGTAAGAAGCTTAAATATGTTTTTTCCCCTAACCCAAAAGCCAGCATGATGACCCTATAACTTCTTGGGAAAAACTGGTTTTCAGTCATTCTCTCATTTTGTTCAAATACAGGTCTCTTTTCAAACCTTTTTTCTCCAGCTTCAGTTGGAGACTTGGCCCTCCCAGCTATGGGTCTCGCCAGTTGTGTTGCCCATAAGAAGTCAACTGCATACAGCTAAGACACAGGTAAATCCACCATTGTATTCAGTCAGTCTGACTACCTTGCAAAGCAGGAGCATAACCAGCAGCAGGAGGAGCACAGGACAGTTCTGCCACGGGGTAAATATGCCCAACTAATACCCAAAATGGCCACAAGGTCAACTTCTGTAAATCTCTGCAGCTCCTTAACAACTGGCTCTATCTTTGTGTTTATCCAGCTCCTACAGTACTTGACTCTTGGACTGAGCACAAGCAGCTAGAAAAGGCTCAAAGCAGAGATCAGAAGCATATAATGTATAAACTAAGGGACACATTATCTATAGAAACAGTTTATTCCAGTGGAGCATGTAAGCAGGCTTCCTTCCCCAAACACAGTTAAATTGCCCTGGGCCTTGCCTGTATGCCTGCTCCAGAGGGGATGATGCTGTAGGTTTCATGTTGTACAATAGGAAACATGAGCCAAAACCTTGACACTGTCCAAACCATTATAATTAGGTACTTCTACTAAAAAAAAAGTTTTTAAAAAATTCATTGTTGGGCAAGACAAATCAGATGCTTGGGATGGCTGAATCAAATAAAAGCATTAGGTTTTGGGCCATTTCAAGACTAACCAATGCTGGCTCAAATTTCATCCTGAGATATATAGTTCAGATGCTGTTTGCCCCAAATCATCTTTTTTAGGCTGGATCCCATATGCCGTGGGAGTCATATAGCCATAATGAACAGGAGAGGATTAGTCTAGACCTGGCTCAGGCAAGTCAAGATTCATGACCTATCAAGTCCACATGAAATACTTCCAATTGGAAGCACCTGGCCCCAGTGCTGCTTGGGATGCTCAGAAGAAGCCTGCTTCGCTCTCCAAAGACAAAATTTTACATTACCATGCACATAACCAGCTCAGGAAAAAAAAACCTTAATAACAGAATAAGCAAACTTCTGTCAGACCTTTTAAGGGAAGGACATAGATAGAATTAATAAAGCTTTTCTTATGCTGTCCCCACTGCTCCTTGCTGCCCAGTGCCCTAAATCCACTGCTCTTGTTCTTCCAGCAAAAGCCGGTTGCTCTGGAGAGCCCATGACAATAGCAAGGAGGCTGCTCCTCAGGAAGAAGGTGCAGAAGCCAAAAGGAAACAAGTAGATTTGACCAAGCCAAGCTCACACAAAATTTTCTTCCTCTTGAATGTCCTTCTCCAGCATGAAAGGCAAATTTGGTGTGATGAGATGGTGCTTAAAAAAGGCCACAATGGGAAAAACAAACCTGAAAACAGGCTTTAGAGCAAATGAGCGGTGGCACTGGCGCTGGAGGCAGGCAGTACTGCCACTCATATGGCTAAAAACTTAGAGGGCTTGGAGAGCCCTTCAGTGTAGTAACAGTGATGAGGAGGCCTTGACCCTGCTCCTTGTGGTCAGGCACTGGCCACCAGGCTCAGCACCAAAGCTGAGCTGCCTTCACCATTCCCTTTAGGGGCGCACAGGCACTGACAACCCTTTCAGACACTTCAGTACTACAAAGTTAGCACATCCTCTTCAGCTCCAGTTTAATGTATTCATTTCACTGCTATGTTTTTCTGGTTTCCTACAATTTTCTGTCACAGCTTCTGGTGTTTTGCTATTTGTTTTACAGTGCAATTAAGGTTAGGGTGGGGTTTTTTTCAAATTAAAAAACCCGACAAAAACAATTGCAAATCATCCAGGAACAAAGATGTCCAAGAGTCCAAAACATGCAGTGAGGGTGAAAATAAAGTCATATCAATGCTGGACACTCATAAATTTCCCCTCAGTATCAGCTACATGTTCACATGTGCCTTATTTTCACCTCCATTTGCCATCACAACTTATTCCTACACATCATCTACCCAGGATTATCTTGAATAGGCAAACTGATGACAGAAAACAAAAACTTCTGATGAACTCCAGAATTTGAGTGTTATTTATGTCACTACATTTAGTGGCATCAAAGTTGGGAAACCACTGCGAGAAAAACGAAGGATAGTTGGTCATTTCCAATTCATCTCTCTTTGACTCCATTTCTTCACATTAAGAGAGCTTAACCAAAGTCCCACAGAAAGCTCAAAGCATGGGGCACAGCAGAAAACCAGCCAGTGTCTTAAAAAAAAAAACACACCAAAAAAACCCCCACAAATTCAAATATCCTTCAAAAAGCAAGCCAAAAAGATTTCTGGTGTTTCTATTTCAATTCACACCATTTGTCATGATCCCTAATAGCTACAGTTCTAGAAATGGATAGAAAGAAAAAAAAACTATGTGGTTTTTAGTTATTTGGTGTACTTCAAATGACACGAATGAGTAACCAAGGAAGTTAAAGAAAACCTCAGCTTCTGGCAGGCTAAAAACCACAGGCATCAGCTTCCCCTAGGCAGGTATAGACCACATAGAAGAAAAATCTTGCTTTTCTGCTGAAGCAATTTCATGCTTGTTGAAATGGCTGAGGACCTCGTCTCATCCCTTCCGCTCATCAGTGATGGAAGAGGACTCTCACCTGCCTAGCTCATTACTTGATCTATCTCCTCCCGGGACAGCCTGGCAGTGACTACAAAGTCATCACTTTCACCTTCAAAATGTTTCTGCCAAATATCCTGTTTCTCAGATGGTACCATCTCAGCTGAGTCTACCAAGGAATATTTTTCTACTGCATACCCCTTGCCCCACCTTCCATGACGTGCTTTTCAAATGATGTGCGGGGACACACCACGCACACACCTATAGCCATCACTGCTCCTGGGTAAACACCAGCAACATCCATGTGCCCTTCATGCACATGCATTCAACCAGAAGGGTTTTATAGGCACTGGTTGGCACACTAAGGAAAAGACTGACTTCTTTGAACATCCATTAAATGCTGAGAAAAAAGAGGAATGGAAAGGAAATAGAAGGAACAACCTGGAAAGGAGAAAGGAAAACCAGGAGACTCTGGCTCAAAGGAGAGATATGACCACACTTTTAGCTCTGCTCTCATCTATAGAAGATGTTTGCTTTCATAAATCTTGGAAAAAATGTGGTGTGTGAGCTAAGTCAGCCCCTAGGCAGATTTAACTTGGGTGACCTGAACTTACTCTGCAGATCACCATAGTTCCCTTTGACCTTGGCAATGACACAAGGATCATGTTTTCTCATGGCTGAATTACCCTGGAATAATTCTGCCGATATATTAGGCATAAATAGCCTTTTATTTAGCACTGGGCAAATATGTTCTCTCTTTCTGCCTCTCACCTCCCCAGACAAATTCTATTTATTGGGATAAGGAAAACCCCACCCTTCACTAAGGTCTTGGTATCTTGAGGGCCAGGCAGAAGCCTGGCTGCTTCATGCTCATGGCAATGTATTTTCAGACACAGCCTTCAGCAAGATGCATTTTGGAGGTAACTGGTAAGATTTGTTGCTTTTGATTGGAGTGGTCAGCCTGCAAAGGAGGGGGGATATACATAACAATAGTGGGAAGGTTCAGCTTTGACTGTCAAAACAGAAAACACGATCCTTGCTGTATAACTATGTGTAAATTAAGACCAGTTCCATTAAAACCAGCCAAATTGCACTGAGATAAGCCAAAAAAAAAAAAAAAATCACATCTCAGTCTTGCAGAAAATTGACGAGTCTGGAAGAAACAGGTAAACAGTGTTCTTGGACAAGAGTCAGCACAGTTTGGATGATGCAGACGTTTCCATTCAAGAGTTGCATTGGTTTTCGTTTCTGGTCACTTGAGGTCACATTGCAGAGCTCTGAGGCTCTGCAGAAGCCTTGCACGCTTCCTCCCCATGACGGAGGTGGCTAAAGAGGCTATTAAAATCAGTTGTTATTATGATACCAGCTGATTCTTAATTGCTAAAGAAATAGGGACTGAAACCACAGAAAAGGCTTTCTGGCACTAGTTAAGGAAGTATCACTTTTTGACATCAGTGTAACATCCCTTAAAAATATGAATCAGAGTGGTCCTTTCATGCTGCATCTTGATAAAGGCAGGCAAAATATTAGTAGACTATTTTGATGAAGACCAGGATAGTTTTATAATATATATACAGACACACACTCAGACAGGCATAAAAGTAAATACTTGCAAACCCATATTCAAATTATCTTGTGGCAGTCAAACAAATCCTAGTAAATACTATTTTCAGTTTTCACCATCACTCAACGAGAGTCTCTTCTAATAAACTCACTGCATGTTGAACAAAATGGAAACACAGTTTTCCAAATGTTTGTGAACTGCTTGCTTCATCTATACACAAGTTTTGCTGTATGACAACTTACAACCTGGAGGCAAGTGTCTCAGTCTTAAGACTGGGTCACGAAGGCTTCTCAGGCAGAAAAAGAAGTCTCTAGTCACACAACTTGCACTCTTTCTCATCACAGTGTTGGAGCAACAATCACTGCTGCCAAAACTGGTGACTCTCTTGAGACTGGAAAACGCTTTCACAAGTATCTGCCAATTATCCAAGCAGTCATCAACAATGCCAGCCTCTGAACCATTGCTAATCACACTGCCATTCTCTATGCAAAGCAACTTTGAGTTTTGACATTTATTTTAACTGTCTGACCAGTTTCACTTGCAATTCGTTGTTTAGGAGGGTGAGAAGGGAAGACAGATTTTTATCTATAATCACCAGCTGAAATTCAAAATTCAACTAAAAAGCTTTCTTACCTATACCTTACTTAATGGCTTCTATGGAAGGCTTTGACAAAACTACCATATTGGCAATGGGTATGATTTCAGCAGTAACCTGAACAAGAAAAAATAGACACGGAAAGCGCAATATGCTCTTGCCTGTAACACCAAATTAAGACTCTCCCTTATGCTCACCTCTCGTCAGCCCAGAAGGCATTCTGCC
Organism: Dromococcyx pavoninus; assembly: GCA_033558185.1. Taxonomy (NCBI): domain Eukaryota; kingdom Metazoa; phylum Chordata; class Aves; order Cuculiformes; family Neomorphidae; genus Dromococcyx; species Dromococcyx pavoninus. The sequence goes on from JAUMJL010000231.1 coordinate 831,250, forward strand.
TTTATGAGGTTGCACATAAAAATGCAAGGAGAGGGAGGTTCAGGACAGCAGGTGCTGTACGTGTTAGCTCAAAGACAACACCCTTTTCTACGCCCCATGGCAAAGAGAGAGAGGTAAATAACGAAGCTGAAGTCTCAAAGCAGTCAACAAACATGCCAGAAAGGTCATCTTTCTGAGGTGCTGTAGGGATCTGTGCAGGTTATGACTCCTGCTGGGCAAGCAGGACAGCTCATGAGGAACGCTCCACCAGGACATTCCTGGAAACACCTCACTCCCCCGGGTTTACACGGGAGAGCCATCCCTCAAGATCCCAGATAAGGCACGCTGACAAGGTGCTGAATGAAAGCCCACACTGCCTCTGTCAGTAACCTGCCCTCCCTCCACGCCTGCAAACCTAGCACCATCTCCAGCCTTCGCACTCACAGCTTCCCAACAAAACAAGCCCTGAATTTAATGTTTCTGGGGCATAGTGGGGTCACGGTGTACAAGCCAGAGACTTTTTTCAGGACAGCATCCAAGTGGACTTGCTAATTTTCGATATGAAAACAGAATTCAACATTCTGCATAGAAATTATTAAAAATCCCTTCCACCTTATTGGCTAGTGGGGATTGCTACACATATGACTACAAAACAAAGCATTTTTTAATACATATTAGTGTGTTAAATGGACTAAATGTGCATCTTGTTAGTTTGGAGTGGAAGCAGGTTTAACACCAGTTTTACATTTAAAAGCAGACAAGGAAGGTACATGAAGAGCTGTCCCAGCAGCTGCCATGCCAGCAGACAAAGGACCCCAAACCCAAACAGCACAACAAAGCAAAGCCCCAAGTTGTTTGAATGTGGCCATTCCTACATCAACTCAGCAACAGATTTCGTTTCAAGGCTCCACTCACGGAGCCTCTCATCTCCTGAAAGACCCGAATGGTGTTCGCTTGAAAGTTGAGCAAAGCATTGCTACCAAGTTTCACAAGCCCTTCCATCAGGTTTTATTTTTAAGTCCCCAGCTCCCAGAGTCATGTGAAAACCTTCCATCAAAACCACATATGCACTGATGATGCAAAGGAACCTCTCAATAGCGTAGAAATCTTGAAACCTGGTCTCTTGAGAGTGAGACGTGGGAATACAGATATTGCCCCTCCCCAAGAGTAATATTAAAATATACATCTCTTTTTCGATGCACGTCAATATTTTTGAATACTTCAGATTTCTAATAGTGGTTAGCAAAGACAAATTTATGAGATGCTCAGGAGCCACAGAGGACACAGCCACACACAATGCCTGAGCCCACTCCCCTCACTTTCAGTGGTACAAAACACTTTATTTCTCCATGTAGAGCAAACATTCCTTTCCTAAAGATAAAAACAAGTTTTGCACAGATTCATCCCTCCTTACTCTAAGCATTTAAGTCAGACTGCCAGGCTAAGTGTCTGAGCAAGGCAATTATTCCTCCCCAAGTCCCTCCACAGTCAATGGAGAGAAACAGAAACTCTCCAAAGGGAAATTCAGAATGGAGACGACTATAAGAATACATGCACTGTTAGCTTCGAATACTGCGCAGAACAGTAAAAACTTACAAGCAGCGAGGCTATCTCAAGGAAATGCTGGCTAATGAAGGCTGAATATGCCCACCTCTGTTTCTAAACTGGATCTGAACTTCAGGGCCCCTTCTAAAATTACTCAGGATGGAAAGGCTGAATTTAGCTCCCATCCATCACCTTATCATGAGGATACAACCTCATGCTTCCTGCCACTGAGAATCTGGGGAAACGTAAAATTCTACTTCTTATCATCAAATCAGAATTAATTTCTTCTTCCTATTTTGCATTACTTGAGGAAAAAAAAAGAAAAAGGCCTCCTTGATAGATAGCTAAATTTATGTCTTACCAAACTGAATGTAAATGCAAGAAACAGGAAGCTTTTACTTGGAAACTGGAATTTCAGGCACTCAGTGGCAAACAATGAACCGGAGAGATAAAGATGCAATGGCAATGGTAGGGGACAGACCTACCAAGCTTCCTGCCCACCCTGACTCAAGAGCATGTGTCCTACCATGATATGGACAGGCCACAGTGCTTGCTTTTATTTTGGTAATTGATATTTGTTCCTGTGAACAAACTCCTGTAAAAACAAGTCGGAAGACTGGACAATAGTGGACCCGCCCTCTCTTATAGCCAGGTCTTTTACTTAACACTTTAGCAAAAGATGTAATCAGTGGATCTTTGTCCATTTATACAATTCTCTCTGCTGCAATGAGGGTTGTATTACACTCTCCAGCATCTGACAGATCAGAGCATACAGCTTTCCCCATCACTTCAAGAGATTGATCTGATACTTGAAAGCACATTTACTATTATCTACTCCAGCCCTTTGGAAATGACATTACACAGATACAGGGGACAGGCAAATATTGCCGCTCTTTCATTATTCCTGCCGTTCCCTTGCTTGTAATATCTGAGAAGTTCCCAGGTCAATGGGATTACTTTATCTTCCTCCCCCTTCCTTTATCTCCTCCCTCACCCCACAGGTATCCATGTCCAAATGGGACTCTTCAGCAGGGGGTCTGCTTGACCCGGGTCACTTGAAGGTCAAGCTTTTCACCACTTGCTAATGCAAAGCTTCCCCCCAGCCCTCTGCAGCCCCGGGGGTCCGGGGCACCCCCTCCCCACACACCCCTCTCCTGGCCACGGGTGCAGATGGAGAAGGCAAATGCTTCTCAGTGAAGCTGCAGAAACAAAATCCTCCATATGGAAACTGGAACATGTTTTGCTTTTTTAAGTAAACAAAGAAAAAGGAGAAGCTCCTGAAAAATCAGCACAGCAGAGACTTTATTCCTGTACTAAACTTGAAGGATGGGAGGCTTAACTAGTTAGGAGCAACTTGGACTATATTTTTGTCTACCAGAATGAAGATCGATTATTATTTAGATTGATCTTAAGATTTACATGCGAGAAATGGACACAATTGGATCAAATATGTACTAAAACAAATTGTTGACTCCCATGAAAGCCAATAAAACCAAAACAAATTTCACAGATCCCATCTACCAGCATTTGAGATTTTTTTTTATTTCATTATTTTGTATACATTTATGAAGCAAAAATTTGCTTAACCCTTTTCCACTTTTGTTTTACTGAAACAATAATACTCTCTGCAGAATATTTTGTACTTGAGTATTATCACCAGGATAGCATATGGCAAACAAGCAGCAGGCAGTTTATCTTCATCCTCTTTGTAAGCTAAAATTAGCACAATGCTTTTGCAACAGTGTATGTTGTATTCAGACCAGCACGATATACCTAATACAACTTCAAATCCATCCCTGGCTAACCTCCAATATTCAAGTAAATTGATTATTAATTTTAATTGAGTATTAATATGCTCAGTTTCATTTTGGCATTTATCAGCCTGAGAAGGACTTTAAAGTTTAATCCTGCCATTTCACCTACGCCAACTGCAACAGTAAATAAAAAGTGTATTAATAACACAGAAAATTTCAATTCAATTGTTCAAGGCAATTCTAATTTATATTAAAACATTATAGATGGAAATCCATGCTGCAAAATTGCATATTTGTGCATATTCTGCTTTTCAGTGTTACAATATAATTAATCACTGTGAAGAGCTGATACACCCATGTCAGGACTTAAGTACTCCTCCTGCTGCAGCCTGCATTCCAGAAGACTGTTAGCTGGTTACTTTATTGGGATTCAAGTCAACCAAGTCACTGACTTTATTTGGATTAAACTAAACCAAATCACCAGCTCTGCATTTCCTGATGATGTGGTTATGCCAGCCCTCTCTGCTTGTCAGTCTTCTGTTCAACCTGGTGAATTATGGCTACCTGAGGGATTTTTTTAGCTGCATTAAATCTGTGGTAAAACACTAATGTTGGCTCAGCTTGCAAATTTGTTTCTTGTAGACGTAATGTCAAGGAATTTAGCAAACACTTTTTAAAGGAAACTCAAAAGGTCCTGAAAAACCACTGTACTTCACAAGGCTGGTTATTTTACCATCGTTGTTGCCAGGCTCACAGAATAAAAATGTATAACAGTGGGAGGTAGACACATCTATGTATGTATATGACCAAACACACACACAAACTATAAATATACTGACATCCAAAGATTTTGTGGCTCAGACTGATGACCAACTGACAAAACAGCCCCCTGCTTTACCATGGCCCACCTCAAAACTACAACACAGAACTAAGTCTGACAATTATACTGAAATAATAGCACCACGGGACTTGCTTTTACACAGCCAGCCTCATGTAGAATTGGCATGGGTTATTCCAGACAGATAGAGAAAAAAAGAAAATGGGCAGAATCCTCCACAAAAGCCTCTCCTAGGGCATCCTCACTGACACAGTCAGGGACAGGAGAGGATAAATAGGAGATGCTTTATTAAGCAGGGAAGGGTGGAGTATAACTTTTCAACCCCACTTTGTTGCCTCTTTTCCACACCCTGGAAATTATCCTGCATCTTATCCCCTATTCTTTAGCAAGAGGCTGCTACACTCTGACGTCACAGTGCCCTGAAAGAAACTGAAATGCAGCTTTAAATGATGACACTTCAAGCAGTTCAGTTCATACTGATGGCATTATCTCTTTCATCTATTTTACAGAGGCAGTTGATGCAGATGTGTATGTGCTATAACCCAAGGCTGTGAGCAGGAGCACCACAGTGGGCTTTCTCCCTCAGTGCTGTGCTGGGGAGGAAGGAGGTCCTCTTGCACCGCCAATGAGAGCAACAAAAGGTTCTTCACCCTACAAGCCTTGCTTCTCCAGCCTTCACTTGCTGACCAGGCAGAGCTCAGATATGCCTTCTTCTGAAGACTCCAGAATATTTTTAGCATACATCCATGTGACACTAACTGCTATTCAGAGAGCTGAGGGAAGATTTAAGAATCAGTTGTTAGGTTACGTCTACCACCTTTAGCTCTTTTCTGAGGACATAACTGGTGCCTCCTAGTAGGTCTTCTCCTGCCCTTCTGCAAAAGACAAATTTACAGCCCAGAGATGACACATAGGATCAGGTTTGTAAGAGTCATAACTCTCCTGTGGCATCGGATCAGCCACGGAAAAACAAAGTTTGAAAGCCTGCCCCTAGAGTGTTTTTATTTATTGATATGATATTTCTTCTTTTTGACACCGCCACATTATGATTCTGCAAAAAACAACAACAACAAAAACTGTCTACAAACTCTATGTGAGATTTTCAACATTCATGGGGAAGAAAATAAAAAATAAAAAGAAAAGTATTTATTTTCATATATGTATGTATATAAATATACATACACACACACATATATAAATATAATCCATGGCTATTAGATGCCAGAGATACCACCTGGCAATGAGGAAGTTCCCAAGCCACACAGTGCCGGAGGGTGGCAGAGGGCCCTGGGGAGACAGTTCTTTTCCTTATGTGACATTATTCCCACGACACATCATAGACTTGGCCTGGTTCTTCTATGTCCTTTCCCATCTCCTGAGCCCTCCCAGCAAATGTTCACGTGTGCAAAACCCAAGATGCAAAGGCTGCGTTGGAGGAGGCATCATGGTTAAAGAGATGAGCCACAGAGGTAGAAGGTGTTAAAATTCAAAGACCCACCAGAGCAGCATAAGGCATTTGCTTAGTCACAGCCCTGTGATCCTCTACCAGCTTGAGGAGAAAAGATATTGAGCCTCTCCCTGTGGTATTTCACATGGCATCAACTACTGGGTCACCAGGCCAGCAAGTAGCAGTCCCTGATGAATTATATGGTGACAGGTGGCTCTGCTGCCGCTGCAAACCACAAGAGTTGCCTCGATCACCCACAGAAGATCCCCACGTCATTCATGAATTTAAATTAAAAAATAAAAAATAAAAGCTCATTTGCATCAATGTGCTTAGAAAAAAATCACCATCTTACAGAATAAATCCTATTAATTAATCCGTTAAAGAATTCCCCCTCACCCACAAATATATAATGTAATGCTGCTTAATCTTACCTAAAAAAAATGCAATGCAATAAGATTACTAGTCTGACTCTGCTAACTGCTGCAGCACTGCTTAATCGTGTACTTGGGTGCTTTAACAGGCTTCTACAATACTGTACAGAGTTTACGAGAGCAGTTGCTGAGAAAAGGACTTATGTTTTAAACAATGTAATTCCACGGTCTTTTGTGCTCTCTACAGATTGTTTACACAACGGCTTGCAGCTGGGAAGATCTCAAAGCCTGTTGCCTGTTTGTGTTTCCACGGCAGTCTTCCCTTCACGTTTCATATTGGAGCACAATTAGGAATGAATAAGAACTATGTATATGCATGGTGGGTGTTACAACAGCAAGATCTGCTGGGGCGGGAAGCTGATCCCTCCCACCCTCTAAAAGCAGTTGGGATGGGTGACAACAAGCTGGTCCCCTCCTCACAAAAAACTTGAAGGAAATCCACCTGGGACCCTGCCCCAAAACATCAGTGTAAATGTGACCTATTGAAGTATTGTACCCTAATGCCTTCATAACTTTTCCTTCATTCCCAGGCCGCCCTCTCACCAGCACAACCCTCCTCTGGCAACACACATCTACAGACACGCATTTCCCAATCTTCGCTGGTTATAGACACATTAAGCTTCCCATGGAATAGAAGAAGAAAGCTCTGCTCCCTCCCTGTAATTATCAAATCAGCCCAAAAAATGAGGAAGAATTGAGAATCCTCATTACAGCACATAATAAAACACAGAGAGGTCTCGCACTCGCTGTATGTTATTGGCGCAATCTGCCAACAAAACTTTACAAAGAGCTGAGGAATTCATGTTTGCAGAGATATTAAAGTCGTAAAATGGGAAATTTGTATTTTATTTTCCCACAGCCTAAATGAAGGTGAACCAAGCAAATTTGGCAAAGAGCAGTAGTCAGATGCCATTTCCCACAGCAGCGTGGTATTTTCCTCTGGGAATAAAACATTTTCCTTCAACTACTGTTTATAACTCTTATCAGTTCAACAGCAATAGAGCCATCAAGTCCAATATCTCGTGGAAAAAAGTCAAGGTCAACAAGTACTTGCATTTTCGTTTATCTTTAGCTGCAATTGCTACTGACATTCAATTGGGTAATAAACATGAGGACTGTCAAATGCTCTCAGCAAACAGGTGATCCAAAAGCTATCAGAGAGGAAGAGGCTACCGCCAGGTAATCAAACAATTCTGTTGCAACAATTATGATTTGAGTGCATTCATTTACAGAAGCAATCACCTGTCAAATTTGAATGAATAGCGTCAAACTATTCCCACCACCAGGGTAATAAGGGCGAGAAAATACAAACTATGTGTACCTTCTTCCCAACAAAAGCACGCTGGCGTTAGCAAGAGCCGTCAAAAATAGCATAAATAAAAAATCCGGTATCTTGTTTCTTGATTTGAATTTTTTAAAACATTATTTTAACATAAAAAAGAGAGGTTCAGTTCAAGTAGCTCGATCTCATGTCAGTCTCTCTTATGAGCAATAATGATGTTCAGGAAACCCACGCAGAAAGGGGGTTTACTTAGAAGCGGCTGTGTCATGGTTCTGACAATCAGCACTTGGGCAGCTTCCTGAGCCAGTGTTTCCATCTGGACCAGTGTTTTTAATAGCTAAAGAAGGACTTATTTTTCCACGAATTGGTCTAACCTCTTTTTGTCCCCTGCTCACCTCCACAGTACACTGCAGCAATAAATTTAACCCAACACGTAAACCATTTTTGTTTGCTTTAAACCTGCTATAGCTCTGGAAAAGTCCTGTGCCATGAAATTTGGTGAACACCCACCCTTATTTCTTGCATTACAGGAAAAACACCTGCTTTCTCCATATATAAATCATGTTTTCAAAGACTTGTCTTGCAACTATAGCCATACTATTTTTTTTGTTTTCCTTCCCACCATTTCACATGAGAAATGGGAAAATGGTTTAGGCCAATCAGCCCAACGGCACACCCTGTTGCATTACTAATCCAGAAACACTGCATGTTTATGGGTTTATACTCATTGTGATAAAAATGTCTCTCAAAAGTGGAGGACAACTCAGGTACATGAATTTGCTTCTAACCTCTGATTTATAGAGGTCAGTGATGCACACCTAAAAGTGCTACTCTGCCTGCATTAGGTATCAAAAGACTCAGATGAAGCCACCCCAACCTAGAGAGGGGGGGACTGGGTTGATGCCTTGAAGATGGAAAGCATATAGGCCATAAGGGAAGGTCATTGGCTTGAATGAGCTACTGCAACCAAACTGATGATACCTAAGATGTGTAGGGGAAAAAAAAACCACCACCAGAATAAAAGCAGCAGTTTTTCTAAATCAGATCATATTAGTGATCTTCAAACCACAAGATTCAAATACTGCTAAAAAAGAGGTATCTTGGACACTGAAAACTTAAAACCTATTTCTACAACTACTTGCAACCAAATCTCTCTTTGCCCCATCCAGGGAGGAAAGCAAAATGCCCTTCAGTCCTACACACACCTGTTTTTAGGTAACAGCCCAAGATGTGATTAGCAATGTGGTTATTTCCCACCAGTCTTCCCTGCTTGGCATATTCGAGATGTCGTCCTCAAAACTACACCCGGGGCCATGCAGTCGTACTTTGGGGCCTTCAAAAGTCCTGCATCACTGATGGGAAGCTCAGTTCTGGTCAGGACCACATTCTTACACAAATATCTATGTATACATAGACTTGCATAGGGTCACACAAATGTTTAACGGGATAGACGTTTCTAAGTTTAGAAAAAGGTGCCAAGGGGAAAAAAAAAAAAAGACTCCAGCACATGAATTTTGCTGCATGATTACAGACAGGCCGACAACTCAGGAATATTTGTATTTCCATTGCCACTTTAAAGGTAAACAGTTCCCAGTCTTTTTCCCTCCATTCGCTCTGCCAACGATGGCAATAGCTTCAGCCTGAGGGATCTGCCTCCTGATGCGATTGCCTCTCTGCTCCTCTCCCGGCTGGAAGCTTTCCCTAAGCCAAAACTGAAAGTCACATTAAACTGTACTGAAATGGTTGTGTTGGTTTAGAACTGCTTATTATCTCTGGGGGGTGACCTGAAAAGCAAGTTAGTACTTAGACACAGAAATTCAAGTTTCCCCTGAAAGGCAAATGGGAGGAAAAGAGGGTTTTTTTACAAGGAAAAGAACTTGTTTATAACTGTTTTATCCACAATTTAGGCAAAACAAGCAACATTTATAAGTATTTAAGTTAGCTCTGCCAAATCAAAAAGAAAAACGCCTGGTAATAACAGATGTTCAGTGCTAATGTGGGTGATTAAAATAAATCCTGACACTGGGAATAGATTGATACTCAAATCATGACAGACACCCACTTCCAAGTAAGGACTCTCTCCCATGCACCATACTGGAAGCGTAACCCTGCCTAGCTAAGGCACGGAGGCTTAACACTGCTTAAATCTAACTTTAACAGCTGAATCAGGCTGATGAGACCAAAAAAAAAAAAAACAACACCCAACCAGAAGGAGGAACAAAACCAGTTTCACGCCCTCCGGCTTTAGAGCAGAATGATAAATTGACATCATGTTGTTATGAGCATAATCCTTAACTACTCAATCACTGTTAAAAAATAAAACATGATTCTGGGGAGATAAAAATAATTAATGCTGGTGCTTCTGAAGAATATACACTTACACAAAGAGTTTCAAATAAATATAGGATTGTTTTAAATCTTGTATCTCACATCAAAGGAAGAGGGCACAGGTGCTCACGCTGATTTAAAGTGAACTGAGTACTGCCCAGTTGATGGAAAAGCAAGAAAAGAAAATGGGATGGCAGATTCTCAGTGAGAAAACTGATACTGCTCCGTTTCCAAACAAGCCTATTACACTTAATTTGGGATTCACAATACATAAAGCACCAGAAAAAATACTGGGAGCAGCCCCTGTTGACTAATGCCCTGTCTTTTCCAATCGAGGGTCACATCCAGTCTAACCGATCGCATGATAATGGCATCAGAAAAGGTCAATCAAAGACAAGCCGAAGCTTCCACTGCCTGGCTGACCTTCGGAGCTTGTGACAAATTGCTATCAGTCAATGTCAACTAATGACAGCAGCTCTTTGGCTAATCAATTGTTCTAAAAATGATCAAGAAAACTACTCGCAGGACAGCTCATTTTCACATCAATGCCTGTGAAGTATGAAAAGCTCATTTTTTTTGAGTTTTTAATAAGCTCATAAGTAAAGCAGTTACTTGGTAACAGGGGTCACCTTAGTGAAAAGACAGAACCTTTGTCTGCCTTTTACATATTCTTTTATTACCATATTATAGTAAAAATATGCCATGCCATTACTATGCCAGAGGGCTACATAATAAAGTAGGTAATACTTCATGCTTTTTTTTTTTTTTAAGATAAATACTTCTGTGGTTTTAGAACCTCTGTTTGGATGTAAATAATTGTCAATATACTTGTCACTTACTTAAATGCAAAGCCATCACCACTGGCACACAGGTGACGCACCCACTCATTACTCACCCAAACTTCACGTCACAGAGCCAGCAGGAAAGCCACACTGCAAAGTGCTGCTGTGAAGTTAAGGTCTAACAGGAGCTATGTTGTTCTTAAACCCATCCCCCCCCATGCAAGGGCAACTTATTCTGACTATTTCCGACAGAATTCGCATTAGGTAGGAAAACCATGTGCTCCAAAACCCCCAAAGCCCTGCAAAAGCAAACAGACATTTCCGCCCTGGAAGCATTTTGTGTGTAAAAGCCCACGTGGAAATGCACACAGATTTGGGCAGTGGGATATATCACTGCTCTCCCAGTATAGTAAGGTGGAGGCCACAGACAGAAGATTTGTCCATCCATTCATCATACTTGCCCCTCCCAGCATCATCTTCAGCCACTTCTCAAAGCTTCACAGCTGAGCCATGCTCTAATCTGCATTCATGCATTAAATATTACCAAAACAACAAATCCACACTGGTTTAAGGTTTGAGAAGTGCAGTCACAATTACTCTTTGCTTTCCCATAAAAGCATGTTACGCAAAGTACATCGCAGTGCATCGCACCGCAGGAATCCCTTGAGAAGGTGCCGCATTGAGAGGGAACAAGGAACTATCCTTCAAGCCCACTGCAACTTTTCATTTGGATTTACCTCTTTACTTGGGTGACTCCCACCCACAGCACCTGTACTTGCTTTACTGCAAGGGAAACACCCTTCACCAACCCAACCACCCCAAAAGGAATCCCTGGCCTCACCATGGGGAAGGTGGAGGTAAAGTGCTACACAAGCAACATTAAAACTTTTGTTTTCATCTGAGAAACTGCAAAGTGACAGCAGTTTCAGGTTACACCCTAAACCTGCCTTGCTATGGTAGTTTTTCAAATTAAAAAAATATCTTCTGCGGCCTCAGCCACTCTCAAGCCATCTATAGGCAAGAAAGAAAGAAGGCAGGGCAACACTTAAGCTCAGCCATAATTGGAAGTATGTGAAAAATGAAGTGTCAGTTCGGTCAATAAAGGGCAAAGGTGAAGGGGAACTGCAGCCCAAACTCGGTGCGAAATGTGCTCATTAAGACACCCAATCCGCGAGCTCCTGCCCACCTATCCCATTAGTCATCGGCCATCTGACCGCTTCAAATGCTTTGCCTCTCCGCTCTTATTACTTTTCTTCTCCCATGTTAAAAAAAAAAAAGGGAAAAAAAGGCAAGCTGGTATATAAATCCTTGCGTAGTCATCTGGAACATAATGTGGCCCTTCTCTCCCCCTCCGCCTGCCTTCGCAGCCTCCAAACAACTGCCTTGAGATTCTCAGCAATAATAAACACAATTGCCTTTTTGCCTATAGGTTGCCCAAACTCCTACAAAAGCCTGAAAAAAAAACATTCTAGCCATTGATACATTTTTATAAAGAAATATCACTGCTTTTTACTCATGGCTTGAAAGAGCAACAATTATTTGGAGGTTAAAAAAATGTTTTGAACCAAGGCCGAGGCTTGCACAAAAAAAAAGGGAAAGAAACAATACACACAAGAAGACACTGATGGATTTATTTTCTTGTCCTTTTAAGCCATGTAGGAGAGCTAAACATGGGAATTACAGAGCTCCAGCCTGGATTGTACAAGAGCTTTGTTCAGCATCCTCCTTGCCTGACTATTTGAAAAAGAAACAAAATAGATTTCTTAATACCCCAATCAGGATGTTTTTAAAGTTAGAATATGTAACGAGATAAAATTGTATTATCGTGAGCTCAGCAACACCCACCTGTACCTAAGAATTTGCTTCTCTTTTTCTTTTTTTAATACAATTCAGCAAGTTATTTCTCCAATGTGTAAATGCAGATCTCTTTGCACTATTTGGAGGCAGACCTCCAAAGGCCCTTCACAATAACTTCAGAGTAATTGGAAAACAGCCCATGAAACTTTTTCATAATATTATTCTGCATTCCTGTACTATAACTATCCCCTATGATGACACAATACAAGGCCTTTATAAGAGGTTGTGTCAATGTGCTATGCAATAACATATCCAGCTGTTCAGTGGCACAAGACCCCAGAACAGCTCCCTAGCAGTTAAATATGGATTTCTACAATAGATTGAAGCAGCTGTGAGTCATTACTATTTACTAACTAAACAAATTTACATGGTAAAAAAGACTAAAATATTTAGAGGAAAAAGCACCTCTCCTGTTTTCAAAGGTAATCATTCAATGTGTGTTGTGGATAGGGATATAAACAGGTTAAAAAGGCACTTTGTGGGAATTAAAAGCAATGAGATAGCAGGTAAGGAAGAAAAAATTTTCAAAAAATCCGAAGACAGACCTTAACAAAGTTTGGGTCAAGGACTGAGGCAGAAAACTCTTGTTAAGGGGTTTAAACGTTTCGGTCTCTGTGCCTCTCTGAAAATGCAAAGCTCACGCTCACATCCTCGTGAGACCTTCAGCCATGTTGAAAACCCGGTCCAGAAGGTGCTTTTACCTAACCCAACAGGGCAAGTAGGTTGTGGGAACAACCTAAAAATAGACAGTTTTAGAGGGTTATATTTCTGGTGATAAGATTTGGGTTTTTTTAAATGGCAAATGCGCTCTTGACAGATGGAACAAAACTTTTACAAACTCCTAAAAATAGAGAAGCCCATAATATACTGAATATATGTCATGCAACAGATGCATCTCGAGTTAACTCCTGTGCTTGCAAGCATGAACGTGTGAGTCCCCAGCCTTTCGCTGGCACCCCTCCGTGGCACATGACTGTTGTGGCAGCGCCATGCCAGGTACTTCTGTTGCCAAGAAAAGTGGTGGAGGTGAAACCATGAGTTTGAGCACAGCATTACCAGTCCTCACATGAGGCCTCAGAACAGAAGCCTCAAAATCACAGCATTTTGAACTTAAATGTAGTTGGGGAAAGGTAGGTTATTAGTCATTTTTTTTCTTCTCTTCCCTTTTGGTCATTAAGGATCACCGTTTTGGACTTCTTCCACATGCGGGAAGGCTAAATCTATGGGTTTATATATGAAGTATATGTATATATATATACACATGGGTGTGCTTAAAGAACTGCAATTCCCCCATAATCTCAGCCTTCAGAGGGCTTCAAGTAAACAAGACATAAGGCTCCGAGAGACCACTGCTACCCTTCCCGCATCCCAATTTCTCAAAAGAACCCCCCACCATTTCCATAGGTCGCAAGCGACCTGAAGGAAAGTCTAAGTAATAGAGATCCTCTGGACAAGGTCTCCTTCTCAAAAATCCTTTCCCAAACTTTGTCTGAGAGCTCCATTTAGTAAATTCCCGATTTTTTGCTCTTCCTGAAGTTTTAATGCAACAAGTCTTCTTCATGAAATCCATCTTTCAAGCACTGGCAGCAATTCCAGCCTCAATAAGCCTCACTCTAGGATCTGAGTAAAAGTTTCACAACTAAATCACTGACAAGTCTTTCTGGGGACATTTAATCGGACTCACACTCTAAAGTTACTTTAAGAAAACCCTTCCTAACCGAGGTTCTAACATGCACCTTGCTAGGAACAGACCGGGACGACAATGATAAAACATCACATATGACTGGCACTCTGGACTAATAAAATGCCGCGTTTCGGAGAAAATGAAGCCTGAAAATCTTTAAAAGTACACTGGGAACTTAGAGGCTCGATTTCCTGGAGATTTAGGAGCATGCTGGCAAGCCTCCCCACAGATGTTTTGTCCACGCATGTATACACATAAACACGCATACATCCCTCTCAGAACAGAACAGCCCTATCTGTGTACAAAACTTCCCTTCAAACACTACGTTTAGTTCAAAGCCTGTTTTAACAGCAGGCTTTTTCACCCCTAAAAAACCTAGGGAGTTAAAGTTTGCCCCGAAAGCAAGGGTCTATAATGAACATACTGACACCACTTCAACTCTAGCATTGTGAACAGCACCACTAGTATGTATATATGTATAAATACTTGAAAGAAAAAAGGCCCCCTGAATTTATGTTGCATATCATTTTCCAGTAAAAGTCAGAGGTCAGAAGGTTAGTAGTTTCTGCCTCAGCTCTGCAACAGTTTACTATTCCAGGCCCCATTTTTACTAGACTATACTTGTGATGAAGTCAGCAACTTTTCTTTAAACAATAAAGTGCTCAAATACTTAAAATTCTATAAAGAGATATTATTCACCATGTACGTTAGGTCCATGCATATAAAAAATTAAAATATACTGGTTTAGTTTAAAAGCTAATCTTGTTAAATGGAGACTTTGCAATGCTAATCAGTACCGCTCAACCTTTTTTTGGAAACACAATTCCTTTGTTGTCTAACAGCACTTGAATGAAACATGATCATAAAACCGGATTTAAAAGTATATACCTATTCTGAGTTCAGAGTCAACTTCAATAAAGCACTCTCTTTTATATTCAGATTAAGGATCCTTTTTAAATTTTAATTGCATTAAATTAACACTAAATCCACTGCAGTCGGTTTCTTCAGAAAAAGTATGAGGCATTTAAACAGCTTCTCAGAAAAAAAACAAAATTTCAGTTTTTTAGACTTCAGAGCTTCTGAGAAATCACTAATTATTTGTAGTATGTCCTATTTCGATTACACCAAGCTCGTTTCATACTCATCCTACTAAATCAGTTACTCTGGCCTGGCACTCAAACAAAACGTTTTTGCATTCAAGTAAATTGGAATTGAGTTAAAAAAAATAAATAACAGCACTGCTCAGGATTTTGTAAAATGGGCCAGCTAAGATCTCTTACTCAGTGAAGTTTAAATGGCATCTTTGAAATACAAACACAAAATTTCTGCAGTCTTAATTACACTTGCTTTTGAAGATTTCATCTTTTAACCCATTTGAATGAAGCGAGGGAGGGAAACAACAAAACCTTTCTCATTGCTTATTTTTATTAAGCATACTGCAAATTTCGTACATATGTTGCTCTAATATGTGCCTGCTGGCAGGGTCGAAGAAATAAAGATGCCAATCCTTTTATTAGGAGGAGATTGGGGGGAAAAAGATTGTCAAAAAAAAAAGGAAGACAGACCTTTCCCAGCACAGACCCCTAGTACCTGAGCACATTTCAACACTGGAAGGAGAGTGACCAGTCCCTCCAGCTCATCAGTGACCGCTCGCCAGCTAGGAAAGCGTGAGGACTCCGTTCCTACCTTGCTCACTGCTGTTGTCCCCACTATGCGACGTGTGTCCCCCGCTGGAGGGCCCAGGGGTTCCCCCGGAGCGCGTTGATGCCGTGTCATCGTGGTCTCTGTTCCAGGAGGGCTGCAGGGCCAAAAAAGAAAGAAGTTTAAACCTAAAGGGGGAAGAAACACCCTGTGCTACTGGAAGAGCAGTGCCCATACCCAGACCCACGGGAAAAGGTTACAAATACACCCCCGAAATTATTCCTTCTTTCCAGACAGCCAGATTACCACTCCCCAGCAAAAATAACATACTCTGGAATAAGTTTACCATCTAAATAATCCCATGCTTTATTACCATAGAAAACAGAAATATTCTTAGTAAGGCGGGGGGAGCAGGGGGAGAACCAGAGAGCGAATCACTGGCACTGGGCTCCAATGATATTTTTAGCATCCGCAAACCCTCTGGCGTAACAGCCTGCTAACTCCGCAACAGCAAAATGAGAGCAGTGGTCGAGAGTAGTGCCGTTTATATAGGCCTCCCATTCCTCCTATGAGGCCAACGTGGAAGAGCTTAAAGACTTTGCTGGCAATTAGGCCTGGGTCCATAATAGCTGGGATGTGTCAGCTGTTTGCCGGATGGTATACGGCAAATGGACCAGGCATGGGGACAAAAAAGAAATGAGAATAACAATGGCTTCACATCGGCTGTGTACACTCAGCCCCATGCAGAGCCTCCTTGTACTATTGAACAGAAAACAGATGTTGCTTCTTATCACTGGGTGCATTTGAAAGTAACATTCAGATAGGAAAAATTGGCTGTAAATTAAATTCTTAGGGAAAACAATCATGGCAACACTCCTCCCAAGTCTCCCTTTATCACCAGAGAAGGTTTTAATTAGCTTTTAGTACTAGCTTTTAAAAACATCACAGAGACTCACTGGTCATCCTGCATACTTGAATGGTTTCTTCTTTGCCACGAAGCAATATTGCCCACTGGAAATTATTGCCGAAAATAAAACCCTTCTGTTTACAACACACACACGTAAGTCTATTGGATTTAAATCATACCACGATACTGAGCCGAATCTGTATACTATTTAAGTCGACTGATACTGCCAGCTTTTTAACAGACCTACCAATGGGCTAAAATCTGTGCACTTAATACAGCGTTCACACATAGCTGAATGAGATTTAAGGCAATCCAGATGAACTTTTCACACACACACATATACACAGAGAAGGAAAATTAAGACAAAAGAAAATCTAATCAGAGGCAGAAAATGAATAGGATTAGAAAAGCTCAACTTCTTCCAGAAAAGAGAAATCTCTCTTCCATTTTTTCATAATCCTGGTTACAGTCATGATACATGATTACAATTAAAGAAAACCAGGCCCAGAAAATACCGCATGAATATTTTAAACCAATTATTTTGCATATTCCTGAAAAAAAAAAAAGTACTAATACTAATTGATCTGGTGATTCTGTGATTGAAATGAATGATGCGTGAACTCTGAAAGAAATGCTTTTTTTTTTTAACAAATACGCATTCTCTGGCATACCAAAAGAATGCTGTAAGAGGTAATCTGGAACACATGCTCAGAATGCAAACAGTTAATGCATAAATTTTCAGTTTGTACAACTGCAGCTTTAAAAGAGGGACTTGTTTATTCAGAGCTCTGCAGAAAGAATGGTACAGCACCCAGGGGACAGACAATGCCAAGCACAAAGCCCTGGTGCCTCAACATGTAAAAGGATGTTTTTCTATGTGCTACAAATCCCACTTGAAAATATAATTAGAAGGAGAAAATGGCAAACTATTGCATTAACTGTAATTGAACAAAAGACCAGCAAGGCATGTGGGAGGTTGCAGGAACCCGTGGGAGTTCCAGGATGCATCAGATCCTACGAGTGACATCTCCAGGGCACTCTCATTCTATTTATGTTGTCCCTCACTACTATTGTTGACTAGTGAGCTGACTTGTAATTAATAGAAAAGCTGCAGATAACAAGGTAAAATATAGAGCACCACACTAACCTCAGCAGAAATGTTTATTAATCTGATTAAGAATACAACTCCAAAGGCAGGGAGGGAGGGAGAGCAGAAAAGAAGAGGCTCTGGACTGAAGAATTACACCGTGTTGTGCAGGAAACGGCCCTCCTTTATGCAACAACAGACCTGATATATTCACTATCTTTTAATGAGCTCCCCTGATTTATTCAGCTCTGTTCAGTTCCCTCCCCCACTTTTCTACTGTGCGGGATGTAGATTAATTCAATGCTTAATTGTTTAGTAAATTCAATTTTCCACATTCTATTCTGCATAGCTTTAGCTAAGGTTCTTAAATCTTCAGCGGCAAGCCCTGAGCCCAGTGTTTGTGATCTCTGCCTACCTTTTTTCATCACCATTTTTCTTCCTCCACCACTTAATTCACCATGAAAAGATTTTCCTTGCTGGAAAGTCTGATTCCGCTATGATCTGTGAGGCATTCCGATTCATTGCATTTTCATTGTGTTGGGTCTTAGATGCTGGGCTCCTCTTTTCTCACAGCTATCGCCACATTATACAGGCACTCATGCAAGAAATGTTGGATTCCACCTCAGTTTATCAAAATTTTGTGCATCCTAGATGTTTACATTTCAGTATTCAGAAGCAGGAGTTAATATTTTCCACCTAATCTCACTTTTATTAAGCTATTATTTTTATGGCCTGTTAAAAACCTATCTGCTCAGGGTACTACTAACTTCTTTTTCCTGGCTGCCTCAGTCTATTAGCATTTCAAAAGTATTTGTATTTAACTAAGCATCTCAAGTCTTAAGAGACTAGGAATTACATCTTTAGTCAGTTTATTAAACATTATGAAAGATTAGCTATCACAGTTAGTATGCAAATTCTTTAGAGATAACTGCATTGAAAGCTGCATTATTTTTTAAACAAATGCTACACAGCCCCAGTTCCAAAAGCATCTCTCTCCACCGAGGGAAGGCAGACCCAAAGCACAAAATCAAGTGTAATTTTTCTTCTCCTGACTGTTTCAGCAAAGTTCCCCTGTCCACAAAAGTAAGGAGCCAAGTATAACATTCATCTCCTCTCTTTTTTTTATATATTCCAGGGAACTTCTAACTCAAACAAAGTCTCTAAAACAACTCCCAAACTCACAGTCCTCCAAGTACTTCTACATTAAATCGTTTCTGACAGTGACATGCCAAATATTATTATTTTTCACACTACGAACCACCTCCCTCTTTTACAGAAATATATACAGCACTAGTTACAGAGAAAACTCAAACAGTAGTCAGGACAATCTATTCCTACACAGAAATAGAAATGCCTCACTAATTTATTTCCCTTCTCCAAGAAGTTGTGGTTTATCACTTGATGGAGCTCCTTAGCTATTACAGCGATCTTTTAAATTCACTGTGTGAAGGCTGTTGTAAACAGGAATGAATTCCATGTCACCTTCTACACAGAAATCCTACATTCCTTCTAATCATGGGTCCACAGAAAGAAACTAAAAGACTTGCTCCTCATTTCTGCAAATGCGTAATGTCCCTTGGACAAGCTTCCTGGCTCCCGGGATAAAGCTGGCAACCTGAGCTTGCCCAGAGCCAAATAACTTGGGATGAGCCATAGGACCTCTGTGCCTCAGTTTCTACTGGGGGAACAACGACAACAACAAAACCCTAAAGAAAAAAAATGAATTAAAAAAGGACTGGATTTATCTACAGTGTGGATATTGTTGGGGGATTAAATTAATTAGTGACTGTAAAACGTGTTGAGTTCTTCCAAAGGGAGACTTTAGAGAAGTGCAAAGTAATATAAATTAATCACTCCATTACATCGGCTGGCTCATTCCAGAGGAGGATCTCAGCCACTTGGTCATGACAATAGTGTATAAATAAGGATAATGGCCCATTATGACTTGGGCTTACACATTAGTCACCATTTAGCTGAGAATGGACACTGCAGCATGGACAGGGACTCACTGATAATCCTTTTCTTAGTACTTTTCATCTTTCTCTTCCAAGCTCACTCCTGCCCCAACATTCAACTGAAACTTTCAGCCCAAATGTTTGCAGAATCAAGAATCCATGAGCAAAATCAAGAATACACAAGCAAAATCATTTTGGAATTCTGAGTCCAGGCTGTAAGTTCCCATTTAAACTGCAATTTGCACCATTGCCTTCCTTACTGGTCAATAGTTTCTAGTGCCAAAGCCGTGGTCCAGCTACGGACTGATTCGAGTCATGATTGCATGACTGATTTCAAATAAAAGAGGATTGAGGTGCCCTAATGCTATACCCCTTTAAGAGAAAACAGGGGATGTTTTATCTTATCCCATGGCATTTGAAATATATTTCCTGACTTGTTTTTGTTTGTTGAGTGCTCTGATGCAAGCAAAGGGGAGGGAAAGAAAAAGAAAGAAAGGGAAAAGGAAAGGAAGTGCCAAAAATGTTTGTGTTTTTAAATGATGCCAAAAGCACCATTGCCTCCTGTGACCACTACCAGGTGCTTCATCCACTTAGAGGATGCGCTGGGCTGAAAAGCACAAGCCCCAGCAGGTACTAGCGCAACAGCCCCATCGAAGGGAGCAGCACATTTGATGACGCCTCCGAAGCAGTTATTGACTTGTGTCACAGTGAACATCAAGCCTTAATAAACAAAAAAGCTACAGACAAAATTCTTTGGTTAATGGCTAAATTGGAGAGTCAATATAAAAAACATTACGTACACTTATTACTGCAATCCAACAACAGCTGGGCTTTGAGTCAAGTTAACACTAATACACAGTAGGGGAAACCATTGCCTTCTGCTAATATTAAAGAATAAAATGGATTTTTTTGAGCACCAAGCATGTGAAATGGAAAAAAAGATGTGCTGGTTAAGGAATGAAAGGCTGGACCGTAAGTACATAAATAAAATAAATCGCTTTCTATTAGAGGTGATAAAAATTGTACTCAGCATCTTTTGATATATATTTTCTCAAAAGTTTTGAGAGCACAGCCCTCTTGTGGGCTCACTTGAGTTTGTGTAACAATTGGAGATGGGGAACAGCTAATTCCTTTAGCTGTTGGACGAACCTCCACTCCTCCAGGCTATGAGAGAATTGGCTGCAGGTATAATCACCCTGGAGGAACTAGGCTGGTGCCAGCAATTTGTCAGGGTAATTTGGGCTTATTTTTTCCCATCTGAAGTTTTATCTTATTTTGTTTTCCTAAATTAAACACTTATTCATTAGAAAAGAAGTGGTGCTTTAGATTTGAAATGTTCTTCAGGTTTTTCTTAACTCCTCCCTTTGAAAAACCTTCCCCTAATCCTCTCAAGGACACTGACCCACCACGTTAGGAAACACTTGTGCTCACCACAGGCAAGAACTCAAATCGAAGGGGGCTGCTTCATAAAGTCATTTGGATCCACCTCCTACAAACTTAACCCACCTATTCAGCAAGGATTTACTTTTTGCATAGTTAATCCTCCTGGTTGTTGGTTCTACTGATATCCCTAAACTCACTTGAGCAATACATTCCCTACAGCTGTTCAACACCTTCAGTGTATAATCCATAGTACCGATGCTGGAGCATAAAAGACAGACATTGCCGTTGCACTCCACAAGCTTATCCCTCTGCACTTCTGGAGGACACGGCTTGTAAGACACCCCAGGTAGCCTGTTCCCAATTCAGCAAAGGTTTTTTAATTCTTTCTGAATTTTTAATTCTTTCTTGAAAAATATACATCATTAAGCAGGACTAAAAATATACTTTGATCATGTTAAAAATATAATACCATGCAGTTCTTACATTCGACGTATAAATATTGATAATTCCAGTCGCTGTGAAGTGCAAACTTTTGGGAACTGTGAAACCCACAGTCATGACTACACTGATTTTCTGAGAGAACCCACTCTTGGCTTTACCATCTGAACATCTCCTCGTGGGGCTAACCGAGGCTGCCAGCCAGCAATCCAAGCTCTCAGCCTGCCAAAGCTGAGCACAGACACTATGGACAATACAATCAAAACCAAGGGGGTCAGAATAAATGGTACATGCAGGAACCACAAAATGTTGCAAAACAGGTGCTTTTTAGTGCCAATAACTCTGTCATAATTTGCTTCATGTACCTTCAATTCAGAGGTGAATTATTTTTAATAGAACAATAACAAAAGCACAGCTATCCAGTTTGGATGGAAAAGAGGTGTTCCAAGTCTACAGAAATAAGGTCATTGAAAAGACAGGCATGCAGTAACTCCACCTCCAACTAAACAGCACAGCAAGGGCAACACTTGCACAGATGGAAACCTTTGCAGCATTAGAGGTGGCAGGGCCCGTCGAACTAAGAAATTCTGCATGGAAGTCTCAGCTCTGACCTGGATTCCCTTCCTAGCCCCAGAAAAGTCATAAGCTTTCTATCTTTACTTTCCCCTTATTTCAAAGGAGGATAAGACTCTTCCTGACTCTTCACAGACACATACAGAAAATAAGACATAAGCTGTTCTTGTGATGCAACAAAGGGTGGTTTCTGAAACAAACAAATAAAATTAAATGAGAGCAGGTATCAATGCAAATACCATAGAGGATGGAAAACTGGAAATGAACAGGATTTTCACCACTGATTTTCACAGGGCCAGGATTTTGCCTGAAGGGACAAGAGGCACAACTAACATCGTACAGTGCGAAGATCATCAAACCAACATCCACCAAACAATGTCAGCTCCTCCATTAGCCCCGTTACCACGATTCATTGCTGAACCTACCCAGGTTCAGAGATGGAGTTAGTATTTTCATGCAGCTCACCGCTGTGTACCCACAGAGGTGATTCTGACACAGCAGAGGTTTCTGACTTACCCCATACCTGAAGAGCACAGGGGAGAGGGAGAGGGCCTGAGAGTTAAAGAGGATGAATGGGAAAGAAAACACCAGTGGAAAAGCATAGGGTCGTAGCACTTTCCAAAGAAAAAGAATAATTAGAAGCAGTGAGCATAAACCATAAAAAAAATAAAGGAGAATGAAACAGAGATGGTCAGTCCAGGTGGGACATAAGAGACAAAAAGGAAGGAGAAAAGCCACAGATCTTCTCTTCCAAAACTCCATCTGTTCCGCAGGGGGAAGAATTTTGGGGGAAAAAAAAAGGACACACTTGTGTGTGTGTGCACACGTGTGCATGCACAGCTACGAAGAGACACCCTGCTTGGGCTGTGTTTGGCTGGAAACACAGTCCCACCACCTTCTGCACATGCTTAAATCAAACCTGCTTTGCTTGGGGAACCATCTCCCATCGTCCTCTGTGGGACACAGCACCGGCAGCAAGACTTTCTCTCTAAGAAAGGACTTCAGAATCACCTAAAACCACCTCTATCAATAAGGAAAGCAACCTTCTTCTGGGCAGCAGCAGCAGGTTTAGACCTCAGGTCTTGCTTCTTGCATTGGTGATTGCTGCATACGGTTGCTGTGATCAACACCCTGAAGCCTGAGCAGTAACGGTCTTGATCACAGCGTGCCTGATGTTTGATTGACCTTACTCCATTCCTCATTTTTTTTATCTCAGCTCAACAGTAAACACTGCCTTCCCAGCCGGGTTAACCGAGCCAGCTGATGGTGATGCAGGGTTTTTGTCTCCCACACAACAAACATTGACTAGTACTTTCTATTTAGAGCAACCCCACATTGTAAACCTGTCTCCTCCCTTTGATAAGGGCCGTATCATTAGATAGCATTAATCCCTGGGCCTTTCCCGTCACAAGGAAACACAGTTTCGCGGTCAGGGTAGATAAAATCACTGCTCCATGCAGATTTTAAGTTTAACATCATGTAGAAGTACACACTAAGTCAGCCCCAAATAACACCTCTACCTTCTGAAGGCTGGCAAGCAAGGCCTTAAGTGTATTAGACCTCCTTGTCTCCTACTGATTTTAATAGGACTGGAGCATTTTCCACATCTTTCTACACCAGGAAAAAGGCCTTCAGAGACAAATAGAAGTTTCCTGTTCAATATTTCATGTAATGATTTCTCCAAAGGTGTAAACAGGAAAAACGCCTCGTCACTTAGCCAGAAAATGAGCGTCTGTCGTCTCTTCCTTTTATTGCGTTTATGTGTTAAAATTCATTTAGAAGGTGATCTGCCAGATGCCCAGGTCTGACTGAGACGGTGCAGGCTGTCAGATGGCTGGCTGAGCTCCTGAATCCAACCTGCCCACACTGCTCTGGGGCCAGAGGGAGCCCTCAACCTCTTCCACCCTCCTCCCTACCAGGGGCCCAGCTGGCAGCCTCGGCGGGAGTCAGTGTTTCAGAGAGATCTGCACTTCACCCTGAAAGTCTGGGCTCGGGCAAATAGCAACAGTTTACTTACAGAAAAAAAAACATCTCTGAGCATTTCCCATATAAATTCTTGGGGGTAGTATCTTTTCATAAGACAAAATTAACCCATCGGGGCAGTCGCTACAAATTTTTTTCCATGCACCCAAATGCAGGCTCTGACTTCCAGCAGCACTTCAGCCCAACCAGAGCTTCTTGGAGAGCAAAGGCACAAGCACAGCCCTTGCTCTGCAACAGCCATACTTCATTTCAGCTCCATCACAAGCCAAAACGCCAAGCGTATGTCACAACTGTCAAATGGTCTTTTTAGCTAACTGACAACAGACACCATTTGGAGTCAGCGTATTTTGATTACAGTACATTGTTAGCAGGATTCAAGAACCCACTTGCCTCGCAGTTATGTTCAACACCAAAATTAAATTGTGGTATAATTAGCTTCACTTCAGCTACACCTTTCCATTTGAATGGATACAATACCTGCAAAGGCTGTGCTGGATATAAAATGTGTTCCTGATTACAAAGCATTTGCTTAATCTCGAGGGCGCCGCCTTGTTTTTTAAGGCTCTCTGCAAGTCACGCACTCTGGTACGTGCTGCCCGTTATCTCCAGAAGGCTTAAAACTGGAATCCCCATGATTCACATTTTCCAACGCTTATGGCCAAACCCTTCTGCAGATCAGCTCCTCTACTTTCTACCATTTCACAACAAGCTAAATCTGCAGCAGAGGCAGAAGAGTTCGAGTGGCCTGGCTCTGCCAGCCACATACCAGCAAGCCAACAGCCACAAAACATGCCAAGCCCAAGCTGCAAGAGTCAAAGCATGGCAAGCTCCAGCGTTGGTTCACCAGGCTGAGGTGGTTGTGGCTCTCCAACACCTCCACCCGCTCACTGAGGAATGCCTTGGAGCATGGCTGACAGCCAGACTCACCCAAAAAAGTTGTGCTCTGCGGTCCCTGCAGCCTTGCTGTGCCTCCCAGGGAGGTTTTGGAGAACCCAGTGGGACTCGTAGTAGGGCTTACAGCACGGCCCCACACAGACCCATGCTGTGGGACAGGCAGACCAGCCGCACACAACAAACACTTCCAGTCAACCCCACAGCTCTGCTCCTTCTGAAGTTACTGACGGTACTTCTTTTTACTCTATCCAGTGTTTGAGTTTATCCCCTCCCTCTTTCAAATACATTTTAAAAGTGGTAATTACATGGAAGATAGCAGAAGGGGTCAAAACCAAAGCACAAAGCTACCAAAATCAACTTTCATCATGACCCTTTCAATTTAGCACGGTGCTTCCCCGTGGAATCAAACAGAAATGTTTCTCTTTCTTTACACTTTCTTTAAACTATCCACAGAGCAAAAAAATAATTACTTTAACACATCACTTCATACTCTTACGTATCTCCTGTACCTAGCTATATGACATGTAAATTGAGCTATCAAACCTATCTGATGACATGGGAGAAGAAGTAGAAAATCTCAGCTCACAAGCAACTGATCACCTTACTTCAAAACCTCAGCAACAGACCTAGGAAGACAACTCCCCTCCTGGCTCATGCCATCAGCAGGGCAGCATTCCCCACCCTTGCCCCTTCATCACCACTGCATCAGGTCTCAGCCAAACGATCTCTCAAGCACCTTCCACCACAAACCAAGCCGCAGCTGGACACATGCACATGCATTTAAGAACAAAACAAATACTCCCTGCACCAGTCATGTGCATAACTTTGCCCTGACTTTAAGGAAAAATAGTAATAAAAAAGAGGACCCTCACAGGAGTTATACAAATGTAGCTAGATACAGTCATATATACTATACTTTGCTACAAAGCTGTGCCACAAAGCGCTGCGACGGGCCTCACAGACATGAGGAAAGCACAGCAATACACACCTAGCAGGTGGAAGCCACTCTAGTAAAGCCGATTGTTCAAAAGGGATAGGAGCCAGAAGCCTCCTGGGCTAACACAGTTGTAAAACCCGCAGGGCAGACAGAGACAAAGGAGGGAACAGCTCAAGCACAGCAGCCATACTTCCTCCCGTGTGTGCAGGCACCATGCTCCAGGAACCTTTTCCCAAGCATCCCTGCAAACACCGGGCCGCGTGGGGAAGCCGCCTGCCACTCACTCGTCTGTGTGCTTGCAAGGCTTCTGTCTCCATCATCATCACCCTCCCGCCGTGGTAATGCCCAGCATCATCATTCAACTGTGGAGCCCCTGTTCCTGTCAAGCACTGCCCAAAAAGCCTGTGTAAATCTGAGCAAAGGAGACACACGAGTTGTGACTTCAAATGACTTCGTGGTGAGAGGGCTGTACTCAACACTGAAATACAGCCATGTCCGGGATGTAATAAAACTACTCTCCTACAACACCACACAACAAAATGCAAGAGAAATTTTACAAATTACAAATCCCAGGGACACTCCCCTTATTAAAAAAAAATTGCCAAATCTACCTACAAAAGGCACCTCTGTGGCACTGGGAGCTCAGGGGCAAAGGCTACTTTGGCATGGCACATCGCTGTGCCTGCACCCTGAGGAGCAGAGGCATCCTCTGCACTAGATAAAGCCTAAAACCAAAGTGCCACCTACTGAGTCCACAGTATTTGTGTCCTCCCAGGAGGAGTTCTAGTAAGGGGCTGGCCACTTGCCTGATAAAGCCAAGTCTCGGCAAGCAGTCACCACGCATGCGGGAGCACACACCTTATAGGTAGCTGTCGAGTGTCAGAAAGCAGATAATATTTCACCTGAGACCAGGGACATCTCTACACTTTTCATTCCAACACGATGGCAGCACATGGAGAGCCAAATGAGGGGTCAAGATTTTCACGTCCACGGATAAACCGCAGCTTGCGTTGACAGAGTTTGTCATGAGCACAGGGTGAAACACTGATGAGACAAAACTCATGTACCAGGCTTCAGACATTAACTTCTACCATTTGCACAGGAAGCCATAGACCTGCACCCAGCAAAAAAGCCTGAACAAAGCCATGGAGTTTTCAATCTGCTCTTCGTCTCTCCTCCCAAGAGCTACATAGCCTTAAATGGAGCTATTTAAAGCTGGTGCTAAAAACACCAACGATAATCTGACCGTCTAAGTAACAACAAAACTGGACCAAAACCTATAGACCAAATGAAGGAAAAGAATATTACAAGGTAGAATTTGCATTCCCTGAACACGTGCCAGCTGCAAGAATCTTAGATTACATCAATGCAGCTTTCCAAATTTTAAATACAATTATTTTCTGTATTAAGGGCCCAGTAACACTAATGGAGGCATAATTAGCCATTGATGCCATGCCCATATGAGAGAAGCTTGAAAAACTTAAATAAACTGTGAATGGCAGGATTAATACCGCAGCTTTTCATTCTGTACAGCTGTTTGAATACAGTACACTGCCTGTGATGGCATCAGCTGTTGCTTTACTTTGGGCCAGTATTTTTGAAGTTAAAACAGGCAGTTCTTTTAAGCAAATGAATAATTACTCCTCTTATTGTTGGCCCGTTTATTTCAGCAAAGAAGGTCTGGATGCGTATTTGCTTTACATTAAAAAAACAAACAAACAAACAAAAAAAGCTGAATGGCAAACAAAATTAACTGGCCAGATTCAAAGCCTAGTGACAATAATAAGAGAATTTTAATTTACTGTGATGGTCCTCCAGGACAGAGGAGTAAGCAACGCGGTTTTGGAGATCATCTCCCCAAGTGGGAATATCATATAGATGCCTGGAGAGTCCTTGAGAAAATAGCTCACTTCAGTCATGATTGAAGAAGAAAGACAATACTATAGTGAAATAGAATTCTGTATTTCTAGGAAGGGCTCCAATAGCAAATTGCTTACTAATGCAAGAAGCCTTGTAAATTTTATTATGAATGGAATCAGCAACGGCAGGAGTGTGACACGGCGCAGCATTTGCACACACGGCCAATAAAAAGTAAATAAATAGGTTACTTATAAGCTCTAGGAGACACACCAAAATGCTCTGACAAAAACTGAAACTCGTTGAACTTCAAGCAAGAATATGAAACCGTTTCCAAAACTATCTTACCATTATTTTTTTCGCCAGCTAAATTAGTTCTCCTACAAGTTAATTTTCAACCCTTGGTTTTGTGACTGGAAATACCAGCTGAAAAGAGTGAATTTAGATTTCCTCACTGTCTTTAAAAATTGCCTTATCATTGGATGTGGAAGAAACTATCTACCCAGGGAGAACATCAGGACAGAAGACAGCCATCATAAAATAAAATGCTCGGGTTACTGGGAGAAGGACCAATACTAGGGGGAGCTTCACCTGGGAAATGCAACCCCCAAACTGCATTACGCTCAGACAGGGTGCAAGAACTTCTCACTCCCATCTCACAGCCTGGCTGAGCCTTTCTCCGTTCCACCTTGGCCAAAACCAGCTCCAAATCCCTGGCTCCCAAAGCTCCCCAGTTTTTTTTTCCCAGGCAGCATTAAAATCAATACTACTCTTGAGCTGCAAAAGAGGAGGGTGAAGAGCCCACCTGCTCTCCGCAGCCCCGTTCGGGGCGATGACAAACACCAGTGGCTAAGTGCTGCTCCAGAGAGAAATCTGCCTAATGAAAAGCTTACCTAAAGCTCACGGGGAGCCAGCGCCCGGCCAGCCGAACCTCTCCAGGGCGGCGGGCACGAGGCCGCCAAGACGCTCGGGAAAGACGAATTAACTAAAAGTTAATGTGGATGTTCTCATTCAAAAGAAAAGTGGCCTACTCCAAAGGGGATTAGGCTAAAGTGAACTAAGGCCACTTTACTTCTGAATGAGAGCATCCACACAATAGTGCAATGCACTTTAACTAATGCACTTTAATTTTACACCCAATCAATTTGTCTTACCTCTCCTGAGTGTCCTTGTGTGGACAAACCCAGAGATTCATTGAGTTTTGAGGCCAGGCAGGAACCATTAGATCAACCCATCTCACTCCCTCTGTGTTATGGGCCATTGCTTTTCACTGTTATCCCTTTATTGATCCCCAAAACTCATGGATGACTAACGTATAACCTCCAACAGGAAGAGGGGGAGAAATACATTTCTTCAATCCAGCCTGGCCTGGATCTGAAGCCACTTGCAAAACAAGAAGCCACCACAACTTTCAGCAGCCTGTCCTGCCACCAGTAAAATCAAGAACGGCCAAATCTGGGTGCAAATATGTTTCTTTTGATCCTATCTTCCCCATGCACCACAAATTAGCAAGGAAATGGCCATCTCCGAATTATAACTTTTAAATCTCTTCTTTTTTTTCTTTAAATTGCGAACAGGTCCTTTGCTTTCAGGACAAACTGGACAACGCTTACACATCCAACATTTGTCCAGACGCCTACCAATGAATCTCAACCCCCTTTTCCAAAATCCAGTAACCCCTAGAAACCACTCATCACCTGCGCTATTGCTTTGGTACACACAGTGACATACATAAGCCTGAAATCTCCGTCGCTCTTCACCTCTCGGATATATACACCAAAAAATAAATAAAAGAAGCCATGATGGCACCAATCAGCAAGACAACTTGATGCATTGGGCCTGCAAAGGCAACAGGCACCCTTCCTATGCCAGGAGCCCCCTTCCTAATAGAGACCAGACCATCTCCACAGAGGAGCTGAAGCTTTCCAGGGATCTCACCTAAATTGAAAAAAGGAGTCTTGAGGACACTGGCTTGCAGGGATTCTGCTCTCACCTATGCTCTCGGGCTTTTTTTTGCCTATTGAAGGTAGTAAAAGTGAAAAGGCAATCATGCTAAGCATGCCAAAGAAAAGCTGAACCAAACATTAGCAAGCTGTCTTTAAGTCACGTTACAGAATATCAGCAGTGGGTTAGATACGGGGCCATTAATCAGGGACAGAAATGCACTCAAACAAGGCAAATACACAAAATGTACACTCTGTTAGTTCCCTTCTCCAAATATTGCTGTGACTGTAGGAAAAAAGCCAAATATAAACATTAATTTCCAAATTTGACGTACAAGTCAAAGCCTGCTCTCAGCAACTGAACATCAAGAGAGGAAGGTAACACGCTTAGAACACCAGGTGATACTGGACCCAGTTTCTCTTTCTCCCACACAAGCCCCACTTGGAAACAATTCTAGAAACCTACCAAAATTTTAATGACCGGTTTGAAACAACTCTGCTCTTTATTTTCTTGAATTAGTTTATATTATACAAGATAGTTCTTAACTGCACACTCGTGCAACCAAAAAAATCTAAATGCACAAAGGCAAAACAAAAAAAAAAAAAAGATTCCCTAATTTAAAGAAGCTGTGTCGGATTTTCACTGCTTTTTAAAGCAGTGTTTATCAGCATGACCTACACTAACTCGTTACTTACTCATTTTGATTGAGTGTGATATAATCTCATTTTTTTAAGCACTACCATTGCCCACTCCAGCCGCAGTAACCCTTCCTCGTGTAGAGCCCATTACCTTTATTGCCATCTGCGGACGAGCAGCCAGGAAAGGCTCAAACATTCAGCCATAAAGGTTAAATTTAAGTTGTTTCACAACTTCCTTGCAAACCTCCAAGTTGCCGCAAAATAACATCTGTGGTGCCCAACGCAAAGACGCCGTGAGCTCCTGCTTACAGGAACATTCCAGGATATGCTCACAAATGTTTAGGATGAGTTCCAGAGTTATCTGGGGGTTAAACTCAGCTTTGTCAGGTTTGATATTGAAAAGGATGCAAAAAAAGTAGGAAATAAAACTATCCTTTGCAACAAAAGGTAACTTCAATTTGAAAGACTTTGCACGGAACTTAGGCACGAGCATGCACCTGACAAAAGGCAGCAAATATTATACCAAGCTGTAAGAATGGCTACACTTGGGCTCCTGAATGATTTTTTTTAAAAACATCAAAACAACCAAACCCCAAGAAAGATTCTTGAATTGAAATGAAATCATAAATCAAAGAAAATATACTCAATCTCATACCTACTTAATGATATACTTACTTGCTTAAAGAAACAGAGAGTAAGGCAAACCTTATTTTGCTAGCTCAATTTCCCCCACAGTGTTTTGGATGATAACAGATCCAGAATATAAATTAAGGTGTTCTGTCTTTACATTATATAGTCTGCCTAACTCAAGTATGGTAACAGCTCCTAAATATCACAGCAAAAAGAAACTACACCAAAACAAACAAGAAAAGGAGTCACCAGCTCAAGGTGGCATAAAGTCAGAGGACGAGAATTAAATGTTGAGTCTTCTAAACATTATTTTATTGGTGGTCCTCAGAGTACCACTTCACCATAACTCTTGTATTACGCAGAAATTAATTCTACCTTGCACCCTCTGCACTCCCTGTATTATTTTGATGCCTTTTTGTGCCATAGGGGACTACACATTCTGAAGGCAGTAATATTCTTAGCCACAGCCGTCCATGGTTTGAAAATACCTGAGAAAAAGTCCCCAAGTAAAGCAGTACTTCTCAGTATTTCTTTTTTTTTTGCCCCAATGCATTATTATTGTAATGGCTGCAATGTATAGCTAATATATTTGAAGTACTTTTGAAAGTTAGTCTGGTCATAACTAGTTGATGCCCTAAACAGCCCATCCACCTTCGGATATGCTATATCTCTAGTTACGATTTATGATTATTTCTTTGTAAAGTATACATATGAAGTAATTTTGCCATTTAAAAAAAATGCTGTCTATCCACATTTTGTTTAGAGAAACTCTACAACTGTGCACGTTGAAAAAATTCTATTGCAACATAAATAGAAGTGTTGCTTTATTATATACATATATATATGATATACTATCACCCAAGAAGGGCCATCTAAAATGCCACAGTTGCAAACATTTAAGACTGTAACAAAAATGACTGAGACTCTAGTATCAGTTTACTATCCTTCAACAATTTCCCTGACAGCGGAGTCAAATAATGTTGAATTATAGACCTTCTTACAGGAAGTCTTATTTAATGTTCATTTTTTGATCATTTCCCTCCTAGTCCCTATAGGAATTTGGCTCTTGTTTGGCACAAGTTTGACTTGTGCATTACTAAATGATAATTTTTATCAAGTAATACTATTGTGGATTTGCTCAAGTTTATTTGTCCATAGGAAAATACTGTTTTGTTCCTACAAAATCTATCTTATGTTGCTAATGTACTTTATTTGAATGTGGTGGTTACTTTATAACCTGTTTTCCTTAAAGGACTTTCTAAACTTTTCCCGTAGACAGGCTCTTGTAAGAGAATTTTACAGTTCGGCCAAGGTGGTGTCACTTCAAGAAACAACCTGGTGGTGAGAGTTTAGGATCACTTAAGGAATTCTGCTGAATTTCTGCTGTCTGACTGCTGTCAGTCTTTGGAGTTTTTTGGAATCAGAGGGATTTTTCCCAGCCACATCATGCAACAGCTGTTTTTTAAATCTTTCCGGGCTCTGGCAAACCTTTGAAAATTTAAACATGCAAATGTTTGAAAAACTAATGATTAAAAAAAGGTTTCTTTCGAAACTTTGAGGATAGGCAAAATCCTTCACCAAGGGTTTTTAAAGTCTCGGGGCCTGGTTGATCTCGAGTTCAGTTATCCCCAGCAAAACCCCCAAACTCCTGCCTCCTACTTCTGGAATGGTAACGATAAGCAACATCCGCAGGTCCCACCCTGGCAGGCGGCAGGGTCGCGCCTGTGGGAGAGGGATGCTGTTTTAGTGACCCAGTGCCACTGAGCTGGTTAAATCACTGAACAATGGTCAGTGTTATGGGGCTTTACTGTGCAAAATCTAGCATTAGTGTCATTGCTTTCCATTAACCGCGGAACTTAAAGGCACTGGCACCGAGGGCCCTAGAAGGAAAGAATAAATAAGGGAAACCAATAAATTTTTTTAAGAAAAAAAGACCCACCCTGTTAACTGCTACCTTTACTACCACAATATAAGAAAATGTAATTAAATCCATAATAAAAGCTTTTACATACTCACTCTTTTACTACTCTCAGAAGCGCAACCGTGGGCATGCACCGCGCGCAGCCCCGCACCGGCCCCTCCGCACCCGCGCAGCCATAAACGCGCACCGCGGAGGGACATCCTAATTAGCCGCCCCGGCGACAAGCACTCAACACCTTATTATTTAACCATTAGGGCCCTGATACCGCCGGTCTCGCCGGGGACAGCCTTGGCACCGCAGTTTACCGGGGGTGCGGGCGGTCGCGCATCCTCCCATAACGCCCAACTACGCGCAACATCCGCGCCAGCCCTCCCGCCCTCCGCGGGATTTATTCGCCGCCTCGTCGGTCGGGAGGAAAAACGCATTTTTTTGAGCCTTTTCCCTTGGACGGGAAAAGCGAAGCCTCGCGCAGCTCCCGCGGATGCGGAGAGGCTGCGTGACCGGCTCCGCGGCCGCGCAAGGCTGTAGTGGCGGGGCTTGAGCCCCAAGCAGCGGGAGCGGAGCGGGCGCGCAATATCCGCGCTCCTGGTCAAAAAGGGGGGGGGGGGGGGGGCACGAATCCCTTAACGCCCCCCCACCCCCGCCAACAACCCCAAAACTATAGCTTCATTTCTTTAGCTTTCACTTTAATAAAATAATGATTCGTTGGGAAAATGGGGTATAAATCTTCATTTTGGAGGCAATTAAAGTGTTGATTTCATTCGTGCCCCTGAGCGATTCTTGTAATTTGCTCAAATAGCTTTATGTACCCAGCACTCCAGAGCTTTTAGAAACCCATTTTCTAGTTAGACTTGTTGGATTACAATTTTTATTCAACAGCAGCGAGCCGAGCTACTCTTAGCCAGACCCTCGCTGCAGGGCTCCCCTCACTTTAAGGCGCTGCATCCTCCGGTCCCCCCGCAGCATCCTCCCCGCCGGGCACCTCCCTCCGCCCGCCTCACCAAGCTTTTCCTCTTCGCAGCAAAACTGGGGAGGGGGAAGATCCCTGTATACGCACATAAACCTCTTTTTTAAAAGTTCATGCCTTCCTCCAAGCCTGTCACGGCGCTACCAGCAGCCCGATAGCCTTTGGCAGGTGAGAGAAAATA
Organism: Dromococcyx pavoninus; assembly: GCA_033558185.1. Taxonomy (NCBI): domain Eukaryota; kingdom Metazoa; phylum Chordata; class Aves; order Cuculiformes; family Neomorphidae; genus Dromococcyx; species Dromococcyx pavoninus. The sequence continues at coordinate 865,113 of JAUMJL010000231.1, forward strand.
TTTAAGATAGCGCCCACGGTGCAATGCAACGCACCTTTCTGTCGGTAATCCATAAAATAACTCCTGGCTGCCAGTGCCTGTGATAAAGGCAAAGCAGCCGAGGAAACTCCTGTCTGCTTGACTGCGCCTTGCTTGAACAAAAGGAAACCTCTAGAGTCGGGAGTTGATTGCTCCTAGGATTGTATTTACAAAGCTGATCATAAAGAAGAAATAACTTCGGGTTTTTAGTTCGGGTTGTTTTCTGTCCAGGGTCTCCTGTCTATTAGACAACGTGCTGCTACCCCTCGGCTGAGAGAAAGCAAACCGACCAGGAAAACCTTTCTGCAGTTTGACCCAACTCGAAAAAAAAAGCCAAATCTCAGCCACTTCCATCAGCCAGGAGCTTAATTTAGCTCTAAGCACCTCCTGAATTCGCCCCAAAACGCTCCCATTAAAATGCCAGCCTAAGCCCAGTGGAGAAGACATGCACAGGAGGAAGGGAGGGGAAAGTCAGCTTTCCCAAACCATCCCTATTTCCCACATCGGCTACAGTCAGCATTAAAGGTTTGAACCATCCCAGACAAAACCTGGACACCCTGAAAGGCCACGCAAGGCTTTGCTGGCCTAGTTTGGGGGTTAGATTTTTTTTTTTATTAATATTCCCTCTTTTTTTAAAAGAGAGGGGTTGGAAACTTGAAAGATCAAGGAAAATAATTGTAAATCTGGATCCCGTTTTATTTTCTCCTCCCCCTCTCCCATGAAGTAAAATAAAATGGGCGCGTTTGCAGCAGGCAGGCGTGCACAAAGCAATGTTCACTGAAGTCTAAAAGCGTTCGGCCAAGGAAAACTGACAAGACGGACTAATGAACCGTAGAGACGGGAAGAAAATAGTCAGTATTTGCTAGATTTCAAACCCTCTCTGTCTTCCTCAGACCACCTATCTCGGATTTTATTATTATTTTGGTAAACGGCTCCAGTCATTCCTTTCCTAAGCCACCAAAAAGCCCCCTATTCACGGATAGCACTTCTATTATTGTAAAGGGTAAATAAAATAAAGACAAAAATTAAAAGCGACAAGAAACAGGTCGAGTTTGCAGGCGATGCTTTTACAAGCTCATCTCGCCAGGTCGAATCCGGGAGCAAGCCTTAATGAAGCAATAATAGCCACATTATTCAAAAATTTTCATTTCGATGGAAATTTATCTAAAAGGGACTTAATCATATGCAAATAATAAAAGGAGGCGTAGTGACCCGGTGAGCGATCTGCATACAAATTTCAGCGTGTGCGACGTTGGCGAGATCATACCTGATCTGTTAGATTTGCTGATCTTGTTATGTCTTCACTGTCCGATTTTGATCCGCCTTCTCTATCGTCTATGACCAAATCGATAGGCATTTTTCCTTTCAAACAGCTAATATATCGGTGGCAGAAATTGTCACATAATTCGTGTACCTACATTATGACAGAGGTTTTAAAATTAAAAAAAAAAAGGAAAAGAAAAAGAAAGGGGGGAGGAAGAAAATATAATCAGGAATACATAAGTAAAAATGACAAGTGCAAACAGTCTCCCCCTTCACCCCTGTGACATCAAAAGTCTTAAATAGGGGAAACACACTGCAATTATCCCCCCGAGACCTCTAGATGCATCCAGAATTAGGAATAACTTTCTTTTCTCGCAAAATAGAGATATCCCAGAAAATTGACAGTGACAAGATGATTCACAGGCTACAACATATTCAACACCCGTGTTAAATTCATCTGCTCCCGGAGCTGTGGCCATTAGAGAGGTGACCTGAATGGGTGACATTTAAGGTAAACTATTTAATTTCATCCAGTTATTTCATCATAAACCCTTTCCAAAAGGGTGTGAGGGCAAGGGGAAAAAAAAAAAGGATTAAAACAAAATTTCCCTATGCACTGAACTGAAATACATTATAGGTATCCGTGCCCTGAAATCCCCAGTCGCTCTGATAAACTCGTACCTGAGCCGCCTCTATTAATGGGCAGATTTTAACACATTTCGGGTAGAGTGAGAACAACCTGCCAGTTATGGTTAGATAAAGTGGCTGAGGCTCCCGAGAAACTTTTCAACTATTTAAAAACCTCTCAAAATGTTTATTTTTAGGAGAAAGGGAATTTTCTTCTAGGCCAGCTATCAATGACACGTAAAAAATCCTCAGGAAACCAGAGCGCACTTCCAATTTAATGCGAGCTCGGATGACACCGCCTTCTTAGAAATTAGCATTCTCCCTCCTAAGATTTCTAAAACAGCCAGCGAAAAAACCTGCATTTAGGCTGCAATCCCTTTCTTCTGCTCGGAGGTGTACAATATTCCCAGGAGCAAGAGACAGACACAACTATCAGCTCGGCTTTGTCTCTGCAAAATGTTGCAGGACAATCCGTGCCCTGAGCCTGACCTGCAGATGGCTCTTAAAAAAAAAAAAAAAAAAAGGAAATAATAAATTCCCCATTCCAACTAACTGCAATCAAAGTGTCTCTCCCACCACCACCGAGAAAAAAAATTAATAATTTGATAAATAAAAAAATCACAATCTCGGGGGGTTGGCTGAACCAACCATTCCGAGTCTCATCTGCGGCACCAGAGAACTGCAACTATTTATACAAAGCCAGCAAAGTATTACAATGAACACAAGGCCTGGGCGTTTGAGAGCCCGGTTTTAGAGGCTGAAATTGTAATTAAACTGCGAAGAGAAATGGACGTCAAGATTGGTCTTGACACTAATTACCAGAAAGAAAGACATTTATGCAAATTTACCAGAAGCCTGAACTTCAGCAGTACTGAAACGAAGGAGGAAGAAAGACAAAAATTACCTTCTCTAATTCCAACAGATGAAACCTTAATACTTGTATGGCTTGGATCATCTGCAAAGATACAAACAACACGACTATTTATCTCATTCCTGGATTTGGGGACATTTCCCACAGCCGTCCCTGATGTACTTTGTAGCTTGACTTTTCTCTAGTAGTAAATAAAAAGTTGTTTTGATTTACGGCAATAACACTAAAACTTAATAGCGGTGGCTTTGTGCACTGTTTAATGAGAAGCGATCTAGAGTTAACAAAAAAAAAATATCCCTCCTGCAACGAAACAACTAAATTATACGGATCATAAACATTTCTTAAAAAAAAAACCCAACCAACTTTAAACACCATCACTGGGTCCTTACTTTGCAAAGCAGGAGCAAGACTCCTACAGCGAATGCTAAATATTTGTTTATTCTTAATAAAAAAAAAAAAGAGCGAGAGAAAACACCTCATTTTCGGTCAGTTAGCGACCGATACATCTCCAGCTACAGCAATCCGTTATGATTCCCACCGAGCTGTTCAAGAGGTGCGTGGAGGGCTTGGCCACAGTGTAGAGAAATCCATGCTCCTCTCGGGCAGGAGAGTTCGCATCGAGCCCGCAAGCTGCTCTTTGGATGGGGCTTTCTTTATGGATATCCTTACGGGATATTTTACTTCCATGCAATTACCGCACCGTATTTACTTGCAATTAGAAAAGTCATCATAGAATAATAATTTTTTTTAAAAAGATCCACGTGAGAAATTTTTAATTTAGCACCACCAAACCACCTCTCCATAAGACAGAGAAGTTTAAAAAATAAATAAATAAATGGGAAGGGAGGGTGATGGAATGGGGGTGGGGAAAGGAAGAAGTGTTGTTAACTCTTACCAAGTTATCCAGTTCAGGATTAGAGGAAAAGAGGGGTTTCTCTGCTCGGATCTAAAGAAAGGGAAGGAAAGGGGAAAGAAAATAATAATAAAAAAGATGTGCAATATGGAAGCAGAAACAGCAGACGTTATTATTTCTTGCTTCATTACACTGTCGGGTCCATTATGTAACCTTTCGTGCAAAGCCCTGACTGCAGGATTTAGTGTATCAACCAAACACTTGAACAAGTGAATCAAACACACCGAAAAATACCTACGGAGCTCCCCAGGCCGAGCCCCGGCTCGGCTCCCGCAGCCGTGCAGCCACGCTCCCGCCTGGACACCCTCCGCTCCCACCGATTTAGGGGGTGGTAAATGCCGAGATTCACCGATTTTTTTTTGTTGTTGTTGTTGTTTTGGTTTAGGTGCTGGTTGTGGGGTTTTTTTTTCTTTTTCTGTTTGCCTCTTGCAGTAAGATGGGGGGAGGGGGAAACGCGCATCTTTATCTCAACAGAGACTTGTTTTTCTCGTTACATTTTTTCCCCTCTTTTTTTTTTTTTCTCCTTTTACTGTTTCAACCCGGTTTTGCTGACCTGTTTGGCGAACACTGCTATGTCTTCATTGAAAGACTCGGAGGAGCAAACATCGCCTCCCGCTACCCCGGGCTCCCTGGGTGTGCATGTAGCTAATTCACATTTCTCAAAAATCAGTGCTAAAAGAGGGAACAGGGGGTGTCTGAAAGAAAATACAACAGTCACACACAGAGGGGAGAAAAACATATATACCATAATGAAATAAAACCCAAAACCAAACACGAGAGTTAGTCCCGCAGCAGCGTGTGTGGGGAGGGGGAATCCCACCGAAGGGCGTTCCAGCAGCCCCACCGCGTCCCAGCCCTTTCCCGCACCGGCCGGTCGGCAGCCCGGCATCTCCCGGCCCGCAGAGATTGTTCAGACAACCTCAGGACAAGCTAAGAATAAAACCCAAGCCGGTTCCAGCAGCCATTTTGAATTAACTTTCCTTGTCTTTATGAAAAAAAAAATAATAAATTGAAATTTCTGGACGCACATTTCTGCCTTTCATGTTTTTAATTCCCTTTTTTTCCGCTGGAAGACTTACTGGGAGCGGGGGGGGGGGGGGCGGGGAGGGGGGGAGAGAGAAAAAGCCACCGACCCATAAAAACAGAAAAAGAAGCAACCCCCTTGCAAATTGAAAAATACGGAGCCTCCGCACCCCGCGCCAACCGAGCGGCCCCTCCGGCAGCGCTGGCCGGCCGCCCGCGCCCCCCGGGTTCCGTAGCCCCCGCCCGCGGGGAACCAGGTGCTTCGGGGCTTCTCCCAGCTCGAAAAGCCTCCCCGGGAGAAAGGCTGCGTGTGCATCTGGCTCCCTCGGCCGTTTAATAATTTAAATAAATAAATAAGCGTGGGCACACACACACACGTATGTATGTATATTTATAACAGGGAGCTCAGCTCTCTGCCAGGGCTTCATATTTTTGGGTTTGTTTTTTTTTTTTCCTGAGTTTTAACTAACCCTACAGATTTCTGATAAATCGATACAGAATTCGAAAGACGTGATTTTTTTTCTTTTCATCCCCTTCTCACTCTTTTGAGAATGATTTTAAAAGGCTCCTAAACTTCCCTTCAAACTCAAGCCGGGCAGATTCATTTTAAAAGCATCTGCCACCCAACATAACCCATCAGCTCCCATCGCAACGGCCTAGAAACCGCTTTGCAAGTTGCCACACTGAGAAGCATTTAATGCTGTCGAATTAAAAGTTTTTAAAAAAATAAATAACAGAAAAAATAATTAAAAGAGAGTTGAGAGAAGCAGCTCTCGAGTTTTCTCCTTCTCTAGCGCAAAGAGAGCCGAACAAGGCGGAAAGTTGGGCGAAGCGCTCCAAGTCTTCCCTGCTCCTAAACTCCACGCAGGGATTCACCACCCGGCGCAGGTTGTGCCCTGGGAATGTTATTTCCTGCTCTTCCTCCTGCTCCCCGCAGTGTTGCCCGCCGCCCATCCAGCAAACTCCGGCTCCTATTTTCCAGAGCCAGGGGGACCCCATCTCTCTCCATCTCCCCTTTTAAAATATAATAATAAAAAATGAAGGCTACATCCCACTCCCCCAGCTCATCCTTGACTATCCCGCGCAGGGGCAGCCCCGCACCGCACCTCGCCGCATCTCCCTCCCAGGTCCATCCCGCGCAAGTTACGCGGGTACCTACCCGTAGATGGCATCTTTATCTCTCTTGAGGGCGTCGTTGACGGAGGCGCCCATGGCGGGGGGCATGGCGTTGGCGTGGGCGGCGTGCGGATACTGGTGCGAGTGGAGCGGCGGCCCGTGGTTCAGGTGGTGCACGGGCTGCATGGGGCGGGCGCCATGGGGGTCCCCGTACATGGTGGTGGGGATGCCCACCCCCTCCATGCCACCGTAGTGGGGCAGCTCGTCGTACTGGGGAGGGGAGGAGAGAGAGAGAGCAGAGAGGCGTCAAGGCACGGGAAGAGGTGTGGGGGGTGTGTGCAGCCGCCCCGCTCCCGTCCCGCGGGGGAAGCCGCTTCCCCTCTGGGTGCGCCCAGGATCCGCGCAGTCCGGGCTTTCCCATCCCCACCTCCCCCGGGCAGGGAAACACCGCCCAGGGCCGGGGAGCAGCAGGGTTGTGCTGCTCCGGCCCGGCTGCCGCACGCCCGGAATCCTCCGAGGCAGATGAAAAAATAGAAGTAATTAAAAAAAAAGGAAAAATAACCCCAAACCCTCAACCCACCCCATCCCTAAACCTCCCAGACCCCTTCTCGCGAAAGAAAGCGGTTCAAGAATCCCAAGTCTTCCTCCGCTAAACTTTTCGCCGCTGATAAGTCAGGTACCTAACCCAGCGAGGGTGCAAAAAGCTCAGCAGCGGGGGGAAAAAAAAAAAAAAAGAAAAAAAAGGGAGCGTTTTTGGGGGGGGTCCAGCAATTCCACGCGAACGTACTTTTAAAACCAAAAGGCTGGAAGCGTTTGCCTGAGCTCTCGGGATTTTGAGAATGCCTCTTTTTTTTTTTTAAAAGGGTTTTCTTTGTTAAAGATTAAGGAGCGAATGAGAACGCGGTTCCCAGGCAGCGGGGGAAACGGCCACTTCTCATCTATTAAAAGCGAAGGTGTGAATAAACACTTTTAAAGATCCCTGCCACTTGCTTGGACCGAAAGAGTAAAAGGCAAGTTGTCAGCAGAGGAACTTTCTTCCCCAGCCAGCGCTCGGAGGGCGGCAAGCAAATTAGGCAGGAAAACTTTTTTCCAGGCTTTTCCCCTTCCCTAAATCTCTGCTCGCCCGACTCCAAATGATTTTGGTTTTCCCCCAAAAAATTCAATTTAGGAGGTAGCTGGAAGAAAAAAAAAAAAGGAGAAACATCCAAAATACAAACAACAATACACATAGCAGTCATGTTGGTAAACTCTAATTCAAATTAAAATTATTTTCTTTTAAAAAGAACTTTTTTTCTTCCCATTGCACTGCACCTTTTTGTGACTGAATACTAAAAAAGAAAAGGGAAAAAAAGAGGAAAAAGGGAAAAAAAGTTGTATTTACTCCCAGCTAGAAGTTATCTTCTGAAGGTATATCATCACTAACATAGCGAAACCCTCAGAGACATTGCACACATTCAAATATTTCAAGCATTGGTGACTTTAAAAAAGACATTGGTAGGACTAGAGCTACAAACCCAACAAATACAGAGGGTCAGACATATTCACTTACATGCCTGCATGTCATTAATGTATAGAAACCTTGCCTTTTGCGTGCGAGATCCGAAAAAAGGAGTGAAAGAATCAAGAAAATATCAATATATACAGGTTTTCAGCTTACAAGTACAACTGATAAACCCTGTCGCTCCAGGACACCGCTTTGTGCCCCTGCTCCAAAGAGGAGGGGGAGAAGAAGAAGAAAAAAAAAGAAAGAAACTTTTTTCGCAGCGTCTCTGTCAGCCACATTTCAATATTATTTCACATTTGAAATCCAATTTTTTTTTTAATACGTACCCTTTGCGCCATCGGCCTGCTTGCTCCCTTCCTACTTCAACTTCTAATATATCCTCTTTAAGGCCAGTGTGAAAAGAAAGAAACGCAAAGTTCCCCCCCCTCACCCCCCCCAAAAAATGCAAGTCCCTTAGCGTCTCCAGCAATGAAAACAATCGAGTGAAATCTTCGGCTTGCTGGATCTCAGCGAAGCGATACGGTAACTCAGCATTAAAAAAAGGAGATAAAAAAAAAAAGGAGAAAAAAAAATCAACTCTCCCTCCTTCCTTCCTTCTTTTTTCTTTCTTTCCTCTCTCCCTGTGTCTCTCTCTCTACTCTCCCCCTCTCGTTTCCAAGACAGCAGCGGGGCGAAAGCAAATATCCTTTCCCAAATCAGGGGTTTTGTGTTGTTTTTTTTTTTTTTTTTTTTTTTTTTAAAGTGCCCCTCAAACCCAACTACCAAGTCTCATGGCTTTTTGCCACTCCGGCTGTCAATCACAGGCGAGGTTGTCAAGGTGGTGAATGACTGATGATGATCCGCTGCGTGTGCTCCCACCGCGCAGGACACCTCAAATGTTAATTTTTCGAGCGCGCTCACCACCACCCCCCCACCAAAAAAAAAAAAAATTTGAAAAAAAAAATTAAAAAATTGAGGGAGGAGGAGAGGGAAGAAGAGGAAAAAATTAAAAATTAAAAATGCTCGCTAAACGCGCCGGCTCTCCTTTTATTACGGTTATTATGATGATGATGATGATGATGGGGGGTTTTTTCGCTCCTCCTCGGATCGCTCCCGCTTCCTCGCCGGCGCCGGCTGCCTCTGCCCCTGCGCGGCCGCCGGGCGAGGCTGGCGGAGGCGGGCGCGGGGAGGGAGGAAGGGAGGGAGGGAGGGAAGGAAGGAAGGAGGGAGGGGGAACGGGGTTGAGGGGGTGGGAGGGAGGCAGCGCCGCGGGCCGCGCAGCTGCCGGGCCACCGCCGCCACCGCGGCGAGCGGAGCGCAGCGCCGGGCTGGAGCAGACTGCGGGAACCCGGAAGTAGTGGTGGCCATAACAGGTCGCGTCTTACACAATGCGCTGGGCGGCAGCAACTCCGGCACCGGCGCGGGGGGGGGGGGGGAGGAGGAGGAGGAGGAGGAGGGGGTGTGGGATGTGCGCACGCCGCCGGTCCCGCGCCCGCGCAGCGCCGCGGCCCCGCGCCCCCGCGGGGAGGGAGGGTTGGGCACGCCGCCCCCCTCCCGCCCTGTCCTCTGGTGCGTCCGCGGGTGGGTGCGGGGGGCGCTCACTTTTCCTTTGTCTACCCTCGCCGCCGCCGCCCCCCCCACCCCCCGCTTCCGCGCCCGCGTAGCGCCCGGGGCCGGGCCTCCGCCATCCCCTCTCCCCGGCGGCTCCCCCCGCAGCCGCCGGTCGAGTGAGCTCACCCGCCGCCGCGCCGCCACGGGCCAATCAGCGACGCACCGCGCCGCTATTGGCCCGCGCAGAAAGCGGGGCTCGGACCGGCGCGGGGGGGGAGCGCGCCGAGGCGCCCCACGGGCAGAGTCGCTGCCCCCAGGGCGCTCCCCCAATCTCCGGCACTGGGGGTTCCGCTCCCGTCCAGATGATCGGAGAGTTCGTCGTGTCCCTTCCTTCCTCACGGTACCTGCAAGCAGCCCTGACCTGGGGCTGGTGGGGAGAGCTGCTCCGGCCCCATTGCATCTCCTGCGCGGTGCAGCGGTCCTGGAGTGAGCTACTACTAGGAAGGGGTGGGTGTGGGTGTGTTACCCCGGTAAAACCCCCAGGGCAGAGGCGAGGCTGCTCCAGTGCCGGGGGTGGCACGTCTCAAACTTCAGGGAAAACCGTTCCATCTCCCCCCCCACCCACCCCTTTGCGTTAGAACCGGCCTTTTATCCCGCCGAGGGAATAAAGACCTCTCAGGTAAGAGCCGCTTCAATGCCCTCTTCACCCCCCTTCCCGCCCCACGACGTCCCCACGGCCGTGGGGCTCATCTCCATTCACCCGGAGTGATTCCTTATCTCCCAGGTGCCTTTTAGGGGGAGACTGCGGTTTAACTCCCAGGGATGCGATCTTCCCGTCCCTTTTCCTTTCCTCTCTCCAAAAATTTCAAGGAATCCCCGCTTTTAAGCGTCTCTACCAGGCCTTTATGAGACGAAGTCAGCGCAACCCAGCCCGAAACGCTTTTACAGTGTAATTACAGTCGTACAAATTGTTTGCCCAAACCTCATTGTGGATAAGGATTTTACAATTAGCAAACAGTTATTACTCTTAGGGCTGGCTGCGGGAAATCGCGCTGCGCGCCTCTCCGCTTGCAATAAAGAAAAAGCCTAACCCGGGCAGTAATTAATCACCTATTAAAGGGGAAGAGCAGGCGGACAGGTCCACGCTGTCTCGGTGAGCTCTGGGTTTCGCCCACCCGCGCAGCATCTCCCCCCGGTGCCGCCGCCTTCTTTCTTTCTACCAAAACTTGCTGTTTTGCAGTAATCTATTGACCATCGCACAGTCGAAAGGGACGGGAAATTGGGGGGGGGGGGGGGGGGGGGGGCGGAGAGGGAGAATAAAAAGGAAAAAGTGAGGGGGTTTTGGTGGGCACCCGGGACGGCGAGAAACACCCCCCTGCCCAACCCCCACCCTCGAGCCGTTCTCGGAGGGGTGCACCGAGCTGAGGCGGGGGAAACGCGTCTGGAGTAGGGAAGCCTTCTCCACGAGGTGGAATCTGGGTCCATTTGCTTATCGGATAATAAATGAAGCTTTTAATCAGGCTGAATTTCCCAGCTTAAGGAAAGAATTAGTCATACCTAGGAAAAATCCAATGTTTTCTAGCTGGCTTCCCTGCCGCCTTCCTCGCCAGGGACTGGGGAGGACGGGGCGGGGGGAGGGAATTAGCATCCAAGTGTGCTCTTTCACCATTAATATTGAAATTTGAAAACTGAAATAGGAACAACCAGAAGAGTAAAAACAAACAAGAAACCGCAGAAGAAAGGGCTTGAAAGAAGGCCGAGGGATACACCAGGAATGTTTCAGATAAGGCGGGGAGAGGGGAGCGATACTTGCGGCGATACCCGAAAAGTCAGAGCCTGATGATGCGGCTGAAAGAAGGATGGGGAGGGAAAGCCAACCAACCCAAACCCTGTGTGCAGACCTATGAAAGAGCAGATCCAAAGATGGGAAAGTGATAATTAAAAGGAGGTTTAAGCTCACTAGATTTCAGCAAGCCGAAGGGGCGCAGCGCCTAGAATTTGGGGGGTTGTTTACTCGCCCCCTATCCGGTACACAAAGGACAGCCAGTCCGGCTGGGCGCTCAGCTCCAGGGCAGCCCCTGCTACCCGGCAGCCCCGGAACGGGCGATGTCGACCCCGAGCGGGACCGGTACCGGCCCGGGGCCTCGGCCCCAGTTGCCCAAGGAGGATGTGGGGTTGCCCGCTCCTCCTTCCCCCTCTCCCGCCCCCGCCGGCCCTGACGTTTGCAGAAGTTACAGGGATCTTTTATTAATTAAATGGAGGGCTTCATAAAATATTCCCCAATAAAATTTACGGTTGTCTTAAAACTTTCTAAACACTGCCATAAATTTTTTTTAATAAAAATTAAGTGGGAAATGAGTTACTGGCCGGAATTTTTGTCACTTCAGCTTCTCGGGCCGCGGTGTCGGTGGAGGGAGGGAAGGCATAGGGACACAAAAGGAGCCTTTCAGGGACTAGAGCCGCGGCGGCTGCCAGGTTTACCCCGCGGTGGCACCTCGGGGCAGCCCGGGAGAGGCAGAGCCCAGACGCCTCGAGCCCCTGCCCGGAGGCGACTTCGTCTTTCACGCTGCAAAGAGGCGACTTCAGCCTAAAATTCCGCAGAACAACCTCAGAAGCCAGTAGCAATATTGGGGTGGGTTGTTGTTGTTTTTTCTTTCTTCTTTCTTTTTTTTTTTTTTACAAACACGATCTGGGCACCACAAGTTCATCTGTAGTAATTTGGAAGCTCTGCTCCGCTCCGGTGTATGTAGCGATACCTATATTTAGGGAAGCTGCCCGCCACACTTCTTATTCCCTGATTATGTCAAGCCCTCTCCCTTTGCTAGTGATGCTACTACGATTCGTTGAATGAAATAATAATAATTGTATTAATAAAAACAAAATTGCTGGGTAGAAGTCTGGCTGCTTAATTAAAGAAAAAGAAAAGCTGCTCGGCTGCTTTGCATCTGAAGGATTGAGCTGTTGTGCCGTCTACTGGGCGACGGGGAAACTGCAACCAGAAACACCGTCAAACTTTCTGTGGGAGAAAAGTACGGGTTTAGGCGATTTGGAGGGTCCGGAGGAACCAAATCTCTCCATAAACGAAGAGAAAAAGCGACCCCTGACAGAAAAACCGTGGACGCAATTATTATTTCCTTGGGTTGCACCTCTGTCATTGTGTATAACTCCACTTTTAAGCGCTCGGGATTTTATAGAGTGCAGAGCGCAAAGCAGTTGGCTGAATTAAGGGGGGATAAGACGATTTGAGTTTACCCGTGTGAAGTTGTTGGACATCAGCTAAACATGTAGAAAAGAGGGGAAATAAAAAAAAAAAAAAAAGGGAGCAAATATTTGTGAATACTTTAACAACTTGTCCGCCGCTGCCAGCCGGGTGCAGCCCGTGGGGCAGAGAGAGCGCTCCCACCCCGGGCAGCTCCGATCCTGAGGATGCTCGCGGAAGAGAGGAAGATTTGATACCCTGATAGCAGCCACTCTTTGGTGGAGGGAGCTTTGCAGCGTTAGTCACGGCTTAGAGGAAGCACACACGTCGCCGTTCTGATTTGCCCGTGCCCAAGCCGCTGATGCTCCCAGACAGATGCATCCAAGCTGGGTAATTCCCCTCTCCCTTATCACTTGGCTCTCCGCTTCGTGGCACCTGGGATGCTCTTCTCAAAAAAAAAAGTTTGAGACGGGGAAAAAAAAAAGTTTGTTTTCATTTTTTGTTAAAAACCAAACAACCCGCCTTTAAAAAACCAAACCCTTGGCTTTTGCGGGAGGAGAGGCGAAGAGAGGCTGTGAAATGCAAAGCCTTTGCCGTATTTACAGAGTGTCGGCAGCCGACTGTACGTGTAGATAAAAATCTAGTAGTCTGTGTGAGTTCAAAGGAGGTTTTTTTAAAGCAAAGATCTCTAAGCGCCTCTTCTCAACCCACACATATGCCCGCACGTAGCCTAAAAAGTCGAAGACACCCACATAGCTGAACAATAAGGTTTTAAATAATACGTTAAATGGAGGTATAAGCAAACCTCTCTGTCACTTGTAGCAAACCAAGACCGACAGCTCGCTCTGCCTTCAGAGCCACTTGCCAGAGTTCAACAGAGGGTGACATTAGCCTAAACTATTCGATACGGTTTTTTCTGGAGCCTTTACCCAGTTCTGCTGGGCTAAGTTCAGCTCCGAATTTCGTCTCTGCGGGTAGAATTTCTGTCTTCGAAGGAAAACTACAACCTGCTTGATTTTTTTATCAGCAAGGGATTACGGATACTTTCCTTAGAGTACATAAAGCAGAAATTAAATCATCCCGTGCCCCTGATATAAGAAGTTGAATGCCTCTTTTCTAAGAAGTTAAACGAAGTATCTTACACTTTTAAATGAGTCTGAAAGTACTTGCGACATAGTACGAGGAGCAAATTACAGAGCAACAAAATAAAACCCCCATTTCAAGGGAACTGAGTATTGGTATCTGACAGTACCTCGGCTGAACCAGAGCGAAGCGGAGTTTTGTCAGAGTCTTTCCATTTGATGTTTTTCTCCAAACTAATTTTCAATATTGCTCCATCCTATTACCTAACCCCGTATTCAGCTCGGCTAATGAGCCCATTACAGAACTATTTCGGCTTGCCTCTGATGCCGATTGCAGAGGATAGGCATTAACTGGAGCGGGGCTCTGCGGCTGTTAAGCACGGTGCAATGGAAGGAAACCTGGGGGTTCTCCGAAGCTTCAGCTTGCCCTTCAAGCTGCCGAGATGGGTTTCTGTACGATACCATCTACGTAAATTTGTGTATAAACCACCCACGCTTTATAAATTAAAAGCAAAACCAAACCAACAAATAAACAATGTAAAAGAAGGAGCAAAGCTCTGTGCCCGCCAGTGCGGGTCGGGTCGGTCAGGGATTTGGGCCGGAGGGGCAGGGTAGGGAGTCAGAATTCCCACATGCCCCCGCCCCAGGAGTTCCCCGCAGCTCCCCCAGGACAGCCCGACCCGCTGCTATCTGCATCTGTGGGTGCATTATCGTAGACTTTTGCATAATTGCATATTGACTTAACTAAATGGATCGGCAGAGCTATTTAAACATCTCTTCCACCCGCAAACAATTCTCTCGGCAAGAAAAAAAAAAGAGGGATGCAAAAGATCTTCAAGTTGCTCTTGCTCCTTCGTTTTGAAACGTTTATTAGAGCACACGTGGCTCATCTTTGAGCAGTTTGGATCCAACTTGGTGCGTGTGAGCGCAGGGAAGCAGAGGGGATCTGCAGTAGCATGTGTAACAGCCAGGATGGGTGGCTGTCATTCACTTTGGGATCTTACAGATGAGTACGTGGACATACATGTCTCTCTGTATAGTTGAACTCCCTTGAATAATTTTTGGCCAGCTATGACGGCCGTCAGAAAAGTGTACGTGGGTATATGTCTGCGTGTGCACATAAATAACTGCTCCAAGGATGACTTAGGATAAAAATGCTTTCGTGTTAACCATTTTTGAAACCTCCCTTGGATGAGATGCTCAAAGGCAGCGTCCTCTTTTCCCTACACCCCCTCAGTCACAGCAGTGCCACGCAAGCCACGTCATCCCCAAACAACAGAGCTAGGCTTTGCCTCCAAGGACAGGAGTGCTCATCCTCTGCCTCCCCTCCTGCCTTTGCTGTCCCCTCTCCACCCTCCTCACTTGCTGGCTGGAGCAGAGACAACTGCCTTTGCCCTTGAGCCTTGCAGGGGAAGGTGGCCTCCTCCCGCACCCAGGCTAGCTCCCCAAGGCAGCAGCTGCGAGAAGCAGGGAGGGACAGAAAAAAAAGCAAAGGAGAGAAGGGGGAGTCAGGGAGGGAGGTGGTGAAAGCTGCACTTGCCTCCAAGCAGAGCAAGCGTCTCCTCGGAGGGGCCACAGCCCCAGAAGCGTGTCCCAAGCCATGGGCCTCCGACAGCAGCATTGCCTCCTCGGCAGCCTCACATCATGGCTCAGCCCCTGGCTGCTCCCTGCCAGCCTTGTCGGTCTGCAATGAGGGGCTTGTGAGACATGCAGGGTCCAAGACAGGCCCATGCAGTGGTCTCAGATGGGAAACATCGATGGCTAGGGGATTCAGAGCATCCTGTGCAATAACGTGGCACCAACAGTCATTCTCTGTGATCTGGATTCATAGAAAGATCTGCAGTTGTCAAAGGGAAACCCCAGTCAGAGGAACCTACCAAGATGAAAAAAAAAAAAAAAATTTGCTTCCAGTTTATCCTACAGAGCATTTTTTACCTCACTGATGTTAATTTTTCTTGAGAAGCTGTAACTGCACTTAAAAGAAAATGCTCTCCTGCTCTTATCCCCAACGTAATCGTGGGAACAGGACAAGAAATTAGATAGACACCTAAACTCCCCAGACACTGGAAAGGGAGTATTTTTATGTTGAACTGGAAAAATATCTCATAAAGTAATTGGCTTCAGCTGTCCTCAACTGCAACATTATTTCCTTGACTTCAGATCAATCAAATTCTCTGTATTTTAGCTAAGAGGACTCTCAACATGCTTTGAGAGGGACTATCGCACCATTCAACTTTTCGGTTCAAATTTCCAAAGATATTTTCTCTCACCACCGCAGTGACCAGAGTTAACACAAAATTTGGCACCTAATTCCTGCCAGAGGTATAAATCATCTTTAGAAAAGAGGGTAGTAAGCCTCTCTTCAGGAGTTCCCTACTGGCTAATGTCTCATTGAAAGTCATGGGGATTAAGTGTCTAAGTCACCTTTTGCAGATGACTGTATCTTTCTGAAGGTAGATATGCATTGTAGTGCACATAGACATGACCGAAGCAAGCTCTGAACATCTCCATTGTGGAACCAACAAAGCATGTTTGCAGGTGCAGGCTCTACTCACCCAAATAGTTCCCAGGGAATCTTGGAGATGCTGAATTCTTCGCCTAACATCTCTTCTTCCCTCATAACACTGCTTTTATGCCTCTGGATGCAAACAAGAGAAGAATGCAGTCAAGTTCTCCAAAATGCATTTACCCCCCATCAAATAAAAGCCAACCGTGGAGATACACTAACCTTCTTATTGCTTTGGTTCCCCTCTTCATTTCTACCATCCCTTTTACTTCAACCTTGAGTGCACCCCCTCACATGTGATCCCTCACCCAAGTGGTGTGTGACGGATTGTGGTTGTTTGTAGCAGCCAAACATCTTATGAGCATGTGTGTGAGATGGGAGCTCCTCATTCCATGCCCAGAGAACTTGAAGCACAGAAGGTCTTCAAGGGCTCAACCAAGAAACTACGTGATGGCATGAGGAATAAAGGCGAGATACTTTTCATTTCAGACCGCTGTTTGAAGACAAGCTGTTCTCACCCTTTCCTTTGTTAACTTAAATACCAACTCTGGACAATGCCCAGATCTCTTCACCCTACCTCCCCAATATCTTGTTCTAAATTATTTTTCCCATATCATCTTAGATCATATTTCTTCTTTAATGTTTACAAGTTGAAGTTTGTTACAGTTTATTATAGTCATCTGCCTTGCTGATAATTTGTAACTCTTTCTATTATTTTCTCATCCTTGCTACTATTATAAATGCTTCTTACTTTGGTCCTCTTTTCCAATGTTATTACTGTACTGTTCACCTCATTTTCCACCAAGCCTATTCTGCCTCGATTTTGTTCTTGCCAGACTTGAGGCTGCTGTTTCTCCTTCTCCTTTGCTATGCAGCACCACCAGATTAATCTTTTTTTCAGGCTTTTCCATACACACTATGCCTCTCTACTGATGAAGAGATCCTCAAAGATTTCACCAGTGCCAGCCATATTGTACCTTGCCATTAGTGTCACATTTCTCATTATTTTTGCTTCTTCCCAAAGGCTTTGAAGTCACGTAGAGAAGATTTGATTCATTAGTACACTCGGTCTTGCAGTAACTTTAGCTTCTGCTGTAGTTTCTGTATTAGAAGCACATGTCGGGTCTATAAGTTGGGAGAAAGCTCCACCGTCTGACTTCCTTATGCAGTTCAGATATTGCTTTAAAAATCTTTGCCTCCATGAACTTGAGTGGAAAGTAGCTTTCTGCCCTGGCTTTCCATACCTGAGAATGCCACGTCTTCCTTCCTTCCTCCCTACTGGGATGAAAAACTCTTGTGAACAATATGTTTTCTCTTTCTGTGCATCTCCAGCCTGGAAGGGTTTTTTTTGTGACAACTGCATGTATTTGCAGTTCTCATCATGGTTTTCGAGAAGAGCAGCAGTTATCCCATGTCGTTCCTGATAGAGATATCACATATAACTGTTCACTAGATGTCCTCTTGGTACCATCGTTGGCCTTACTGGGTCAGGAGTCATATAACCACCTAATTTCTTCTTCTGGTCACTAGGATGTTGGCCAGGCTCGCCGATAAGTGACCACCTGAAAGATTCTCTTGCTTTCTTGAACTAGGTAGCTCTTCCCAAAGCCATTCTCAAAAAACAATGGTGTGGGCATCAGTGATATAAAACGTGATGTGACACACATTACTTAGTCTTCCTGTGCTGTCCTGCTGTTGTGCTTTGTCTCCATAGAGTGTGGTTCCTGGGTCTTCACTTCCTTTGATTGTTTTTTCTCCACCTGCTGGGTTTGCACGTTCCTCTGAACACACAACGGGACCATCACAAACAGCCACTAACTCTTAGAGGAACTTTACCTCATGAGGGTAATAAAACCCATAATGTTTCAAGTAAGAGTCCACTGTGGGACCACTTGTTGTTCTGGGCTTGCACTTTATTCCATTCCCTCTTTCCAGTTTCCAGCACTTTTCCTAAAGTTCTGCTTACCTGCTTGTCTCTTAATATAGATTTTGTTTAGGAAGCCAGGCTTGTCTGCCTGATATTTTTCCTCGGATCTGTTCCCTGCTTCTAGCCAGGGTTGCCTACAGATCCTACTTTGAAGTTCTTCTGCAACACATTGGCTGCACTCAGTGACTCTTCCCTCAGCTGATGTCACCTTGGGGGTCCCTCTCCAGCAGGCTGATGGTCACATTGCCTCCACCTGCTTTGATAAAAATGAAATCCATTTACAAATGCCTGACGAGCCAGCAAAAAAAGGCCTACAGGTTTCTAGCCCAAACTAGCTGACATAAAAATATCCCAGCTTTAACTTCAGTTGAGTCCTTAAACTAGCTAAGATGAGGCAAAGTCCAGAAGAAAAAACATTTAATTCCAATTTATGAGCAGTTTCTGTTTGTCTAGGTCAAATGAATCCCTCATCATCAAGCAGAATCAAAATAAGATCAGCTTTTATCAGTGTCCATACAGGAATTTACTTCCATATTTTAAAACCTTAATATAAAATTACACTTCAGATCACTTTCCTGCTTGGAAAAAGTTCATTTCTAGAGGCAAGCTGGGCCCTGATTACAAATGGTGTTCAGCTCCAGTAGGTGAAGACAGGAAAAGCAGTTGGATCTCATTGATGCTGGAAGTCAGACTCAATCCCAGCACCTATGGCAATTCAGCCTGCACATCCTTCAAACTTGGATAAAACCTGGGTTTCAATTGCTGTTCAAAAGAGCTGAAGTAGATGGTCTCTGTGTTAAAAAAAGTTAATTTTTCTTTGTGATTATACTGTGAGACCTACTGCAAAAATGAGGGCTTTCAGCCCAAAAGATTACCAGCCACGTTACTAAGTTTTCGCCTTTCAAGTATTTATAACTATTGAGGGCTAAATTTCAGCAAATCTTCAAAGGAAGGAAAGAAGGAGGCTGTTTGCTGCCAGGTAACTTTGTATAATCCATCTTTTTCTTTAAAACCTCAAGCTTGACCACAAGGAGGACAGGACTGACCTTGGACAAGCTGTAGAAAACAATTTGAAATAAAATATTTGAAGTATTAGGGAAGTACCTTCGCTTTGTGCCCAGGTCTCTGCTTCCCACCCATTTCTCAAAGAGTTTGCTCCGGCATCCTGAATCCATGCACAGGCCAGATGTGTACCAGCACTCACACATACACGCCAGCTGTGCCCCAGCATACACCCTCCTTCCTTTGTAAAGCTACCCATCGCCCCACTGGCATCTGGCACCCAGGAGGTGAATAGCTTGAATTGGTTTCAATATTTTCTTCTTTTGACTGTTTTTCTCCTTTGCCTTTGAGCTTGTAATTCTGTTCTGCTGCCACAAATGGTTAACTCCATAATGGGAAGCTATGAAACACTCCCTAAAGGTATTCAGTTGTATCACTGCAGCCTCCAATTTTGATGCCCAGGGTTTTATTTCCTCCCCTAAGACTCACAGAAATGATGGGTTATCAAATACTCTGGGATTACTGGCAGAACTCTTATCTTGCTGAAAAGAGGGTGAAGGCTTTCATGATGGGAAGAAAGGTCTGGAAAAGAGAGAATTTGAGCTCCAGCATCGTGAGGCGTCAGGTAACCAGCCTCGTCCCTTCACTTTCACAACCAGTGGGATCTTATTCCCAGGCTGGTTTTATGTCAGCACAGGACACAAAGGCAGAATTTACGTCCGCCAATGTGCATTAACTCCTGTCCTGACCAGTACTAATTATCACTAATTATGTGGGACAGTGTTAATTCTTTCAGCAGCATTACCGCTGGCCTTACAATTCTGAAAGTGCCTTTGGGTGAGGTAGCTTACTTTGAAAAGATATTTATGTGGGGAATAAATATAAAGTAGCTAATACACCATAAATTTACAGCACTGGATAGAGGGCTTTAAAGTCTCTAAAACACGGAGGTCTCTGGGCACAAAGATAGACAAACCCTTGAGTATGAACTAGTCAATAGAAAAGGTGGCAGGATCACCCTATGTGATCTTGGGAAAGTAATTTTGATCTGGCATTTCTCTTCTGTAGAACTGGAAAAACAATATGTCCCTAGCCCTCTCAGGGGTATAATATTTATTTTCTCTGCCTTGCCAATCATTCTCTTTGCTTTTAAAAAATATTCTCCAAACCCTAATTGGTTTTATGGGTTTGCAGTATAAGACATAAAAGACATAAAACCATCATATTTTTTCTATACTGTATTTTCCCCAATGTGTTGTGCTGTTTACCATGAGCACTTTGCTGTGCAGAGGCTCAGCTATTTGCTGAGAGGATGAATTAAGACATCTAAAGTGCTCGGCATCTTGGCTGAGTGGCACTGCAGAGCTGGAAGGTATTACTAGGCCAAATGGCTCTCTTCTACAGGAGAGTGAGACACCTGGATTTTTCAATGGATGAGGGAGAACTGGTTCACGTTCCTCGGTGTCCTCCATCCTACAAATATAGGGCAGGAGGTCACTGGGAATTTCTATCCTGACTTGGACATAAGGGTCCGGCCTGGAAAGTCAGGAGGCATTGGATGACCCCAGTTCATGCTGGCATTTGCATCTTTACAGTTCAGCTTTTTATTTCTCTTTCCAGAGTCTGCAGTCATTCTCAGGGCTCAGTGACATGGTCCTGGATGGTTTTGCTGGCGTTGTCATCTCCTTTGACAAGAACGCTGTAAGCTGGGAGGCTTTGCTGTTAGACCCACTTATGTCCAATCCATTTGCCCGTTTGCAAGGTGCTGGTGCCCCCAGCCTGTCAGATCCATGGAGAAGTGCAAAAAAAGTACAGCAGAGGATCTGGGTCCTTCATTATTAAATGGTTAAGTGGATATGCAAGGATTCCCAACTCTTGGAGGTTTTTCTTAGTGACAGGTCATGGTGTCAGGGGTGTGTTAGTGCTGACGGATGAACGATGTTTCAAAATCTTCCAGTGAAAGGCTGACTTTGCTGCCCTGCCAGGCTGCACGAGCTGCTGCTCCTAAGCATAACTGGTGTATGAACCAAGCCAGCCTGTCTCTGCCTCCAAGGGTTTGCCATCTTTGAATGGGATCTTTGCCCACGAGTCCCCCCATCAGTCTCACCAGCGGTCAGTGAAGTTTTGTCTGCTTCTCCCATCGCCGGAATTTTGTTGCTGCTGATCTTCTCCCTTACTGAGCTGATGGTCTGGGCAGACGTGGCAGTGCTGTGCTGAGAGCCTGCTCCTGCAGCATTGGGATGCTCAGGATCTCTGAGGCTTCTGAAGTCACCCCAGAAATGATCTCTGTGTTCATAGTTCCTAAGACGTCCCCAAGAGGTGCTTTCCCAGAAGTAGTAGGTTGAGACACTCTTTCCTTGGCATCACTGACCAGACTGGAAACACTTGCTCGAGACTTTCCTGCTCTCATGGTAATGCCCATGTCAGGCTCAGGGGTCTCCAACTTCAGACAGGATACCTCTTCTTCAGGTTCCTTTCTCCACAGCCTCTGTAGTATATTTTGGTCTGTTTTCAGCCTTTCACTGACCATTTAGTTATTTGGAAGCATTTTTCTAATCATTTCTCTCAACAATACGTTCAGTAAGTTGGAATCAGATGTACTACAAATTTCTATTTTAAACTAAGTCATCTTGACTCTGCATAAAGCAATTATCCATCTGTTTTTCTTTTTTATTAGGTGAAAGAACAGGAGCCTTGTTTGTCTGATGACAGTAGTACGCAAAAATGAATCAGTGCTTTCAGTGGTCTGGATGTTTGGCAGTCCCCTCTGCTGCCCTCCTCTGTGACTTTTACAAATAAGAGGCAACATTTGACCATTGCATTCAAACTGAACTTTTGTACTCATTTCTCACTCAATTCCTAAAATTTTAAGCTTAATTAAAAAAAAAAGGGAGTGAGGCTGCATTTTTATGAAGTGATTTCCCTTTCCAACTTTTCTCCATCTGCCCATGACATGTTCTCACAGCAGCTCCCTTCAAACCAGCACCTGCAAAGGCTCAAATGAGGGGACCGGTACAGCTTATTCTCTTGCTTTCTGCAGTTTTAACTGTACCAACTTCAGCAGCACTCTTCTGATTTACTGGGCTGTAGGGAGTGGGACTGCTGTCTGTCCTTTCCTACTCCATGCTGGAGAGCCAGGGAGAGACAAGCAGCTTCCAAGAGGCTTGTTGGTCCGTGTTCATTAACAGCAGCTGTCAGACAGTTCTCACTGAAGTTCTAAATCCTTTCAAAATCATCACAGCTTTCTAATTCACATAGAAGTATGCAGCAGTTTTGTTTGTATAAAACCTGCATGAATAAAAATTTAATCTAAGTCTAGCACTGCTTTAACAGCAATAATTTCTCATAAAGGCTGAATACAAAGAATACTAAACACCGGCTATAAATAAGACTGTATTTAACAGAGAAGTGATTTAATAAGGTTACTGATAACATTTTCCCAGTCACTTTCAACCCCAAATATAGATCTTTTTTTCCAGAGCAAAACTTAGGCCCCAGTAATTTGTGATTTTTTAAGGTGAAGTCATTCAACTCAAGATTTCCTTTCCAAAAGGAAGAGGAAAAATATCTACTGAAAGGAAATACTGGTTAATCAGAGGACATCTCTTTCATAATAGAAGCTACTAGAGGACATCTCTTTCATAGTAGAAGCTACTAGGGGATTTAAAAGCACATTCTAATTATAATAGTTCCCTAATTATCTGCCTAACATCTAATTTTTCTGTCTAATCCCACTTTTAATTACATAGTACCTTTTTTTGCCCATCACACAACTGAAGTACTCTATTTTACTGAAAATAAATCCTTTTAACTGGCAATGTCAGAGAAGAAGTATTGTCACAGTCCCCTGGAACGTGCGCGCTCTCTGGTAGGGAAATGCCTTGCCAGTGGTTTTGGATAAAGCACCTGGATGTTCCTGCCAGAGAACGTCATTTAAAGCTTTGCAGGTTTTCTCAAGTGAGAGAAAATGCTCTAAACCACACAGCAAATATGTATCCAGTTGAAAAAGTTTTCAAGCATTTAGCTTTTTTTCCAAATTCTTCCAGATTGGTCCCCCTTCCACTGATGTTCAATGGAATCCCCGTCACCGGCTGAAGGCAGAATAGGATTTGGCCTTTGAACCAAGCCAGCATGCAATTTGCAGAACGGAAGCAATATTTAAGCTATGTTATCTATGAGCATCTGGTCATCAAGATCTTGCTTAGCGATTAGTGAGCTGAGAGGAAACCCTTCGGAGGGGGTGAGAGGAAATTCCGCATGTGGAGTTCCCATTTCCAGCCCCATCATGGGTTTCCTGCCTTATCCTCAAGCAAACTTCAGCTCTCTGCTTCACTAGAATAAAAAAAGTATTTCCCTTCAGGGATGTTGTCAGGCTTAATGGATGTTTATAAATCGCTCGAACAAAAGGTGCTATGTCAGTGAAAAGTACTCTTCCTGATGATTATTCAAATGCTCATTAAAATGCATTTTGCTCCATCCTTTCCCTTGGCTTGTGTGGGAGGTAACTGAAAGATTTAGTCTTTGTGGGAAAGCAGGAGAGGAGGAGCATTTTCTTGGGTGTGGGAGCTGCAAGTTAAGAAAATTAAGGACCTTTGGCACACAGGTAGGGCTTCACCCAAGGCTTTTCAGCTCCTAGCCAGGCTGCAAGCTTCAACAGACCTGAGGCCGCTGAGTTCCCTCCAGGAATCTGAGACAAAGACTAATGGTACCAAACCCTGTTCAAATTTGCATTTCCTTAGCTTTGTTTCCGACGGAATTAGGGATCGTTCTTTTGTGAAAATTATTCTCAATGTGTATTTAAGCATTAAAAATGTGTATAGCCATGTGATAAAACTTGGAGAATGATTTATAAACAGTTAACGTAACATGAGTTATGGAGTACTTGGCATCCCTGCAAACCTGCCCAAGTGTCTGTATAATGCTCAGATTCTTCTTCCTTCACAGATGTTTCATTACTTCTCACTGACCTCTTCATGGTAGCTTGATCTGTCAGGGTCTGCTGGCATTTCCAGGCAGTAAAAGCTGAGGAAGACATGATATATCTTCACACTTTTCACTGCAGCGGACAGTGCCTTGGCATCTGAGCTGGCAGTCTAGACACAGCATTCTTCACCCTCTGCAGCTACCTAAAGCTACGTGTACAACTGCCTATCCTCAATCAGCATCTGCAATGTTTTTACCTGCCAACTTTCAACCAAGCAGCATTAGCTGTGGGTATGAAAAATACAGATTTCCTGGTAAGGAATTACTATGCAAAATGAGTATTTTTCTATCCTGCCCTTCCTTTATAACAAGCAAATCCTCACTACCACTATGGACAACTGCTGGGATGAATTGAACATCCTCTAGAGCATTGCACAACCACATGGACTGGCACATCTTGTGCCTCCTTTGCCAAGGCTTAACTGACTGCACAAAGCATGAAGCACGAGTGACTCAGGCTCCATGAATTTTTCTCCTCCATGCAAGCCCAGTCCGATCCTGGCCGTACCCCAATGTTTGCTCTGTACCCATTGGCAGGTGAGAACCATAGTTCCAGAGCTGGCATCATCTTGTGCTCTACATTCAGCCAACAAACTGCCAGGTTTTAAGACTTCCTCTTTTTTTTTTAATTTTTTTTATTTTGCAGCTTGTTGCCCCTTTTTCTCTCTGGTATCTCTGTGCCTTCCTTGTGTTGCACATTCATATATTATTTGATCTGTGTTCCTGCAGTTTTGGAGGTGCCTCTCTCTCATCCCGGACTTTGAAGAGATGCACACCAAGAAGCTGGAAGAAGGGGCAGCACTGTGTCTGTCAGAGCCTTCCTACCCTTCTTTTCTTCTTCCCACCTTGTCTTCATCCGCTGACCACTGTGGCATGCACCAACTCTACCTTCTTCAAGCGCATGGAAAGGGCTGCTTTCACTTAAATATTGCCTGACCTATTGTTCTTTAATAAATGAGGTTTTAAATTTAATTTTTTAGAACTTAATTTTTAGCTAGTTCAATTAGACTTTGCTGGTGTATCAGTGGTGAGACTGTGTGCTCTTTTAAAGATATATTTGATTTAGTCAACTGTACTGGCAGGCGGACTTTTTCAGCATGCTGTCCTATCCTGTGTAGAGTGCTGTTGCTCCTCGAGGCTTCTTAGCCCCGGGACAGGGGCACCATAACCCAATGGGGCCAGTGGACTGTCAATGACCCTGTATGGGGACAAATCAAGTCCCCTAAACATCCCCAGGTTGTGCAGCCTGATGTCCATAACCACGTACAGACTGAGTTTGCATAAGAAAGAGCTAAAGCCCCTGTACCCCCTAGCAAGTCTGCCCCTTGTGTGGAACTCCAGTGAAATCTTACATGTGCCGATGAACACATCCTTCCCTGTCAAATAATTAAAACACAGTAGGCAAACGATGGAGAAGCAGGAAGGCACGGATGCAAAGCGTGTAGTGTAGGAGATAGGAATTTGCCTTCCCAGCCCCTCCACGGATGCACATTAGAAAGGGGATGGCCACTTAAAGCAAAATTTCCCTATCAATCCAAGCACCTGCCTAAACTTCAACCCGGGGGCTTGACTTGGCACACAGCATTTTGCTCATCTAGCTACGCTTTAGGTCTCACTTCTAAGGCCTGAAAAACTCATCATCAGCTGTTTGCATGCCTCACCTCACCCCTCTGCAAGAAGGAGATGTAAGATCCCATGCCTTGTTCACCACCCTCCTCGACCCTCAAGTCTGGCAACTTTAAATGAAAGATGCTGTCTTGCCACAAAAACACGTTAATAAAATTAATCCAGTCAGTACATAAAGTAAATGGTGACTTCAAGTTTGGAAGGACACAGGTGTGTAAATAATTTTACTGATAACTGACCAAGAGAAACAATAGATTTTCCCGCTCATGCTACTTTGCTATGGCCACTAAGGATATGGTAAGGACTGGTATAGGCTCATTTGCTGCTTAATACACTAGAAAGCAGTCCCTATGTAATGCTTATCTTCGTGTAGAAGCCTCTGTCGCACCAACGTTGAGACCCAACAGCATGGTTTCACAGCTGTCACTTGTCTGGTGCAAGGCCTAGATCATGCTTTTCACAGAAATAAACATAAATAGAGCCTTAGCCAAACTGTAGTTGAAAAAAAGCCTTACACGGAGCAGTACCTTCTGCTTAAAAGTGCAAATATACGCACGGCTCTGCTGGCGCGTGACAGGAGCACAGAGGCAGGTACAGCAGGCCCTGCAGCAGTAGATGCTACAAAATGAGCAAGAGCATGAGCTGAACGTGCAAACCAATCTTTTTTTGACACTGAAACTGCCCACTTCACCCCCACAACTTTCATCCCAAAACAACAGCGGAGAAGGAAGCCTCTGGTTCTGCTCAAGGACTCCTCGTTTCACTTCCATCCTCTCAACTCTTCTCTGCCAAGTCTCTCGAGGCTGTTTGAGGTCATTTCCCCATCTGAAAAATTACTGTTAGAGACCAACCCCTCAGTTTGTTCCAGGATTAGAGGAGTGAGACGCATTTCTTCCTTGCCAGAAAGATATTCAGGCAGAAATTCTCTTGGCAGAAACGTATGGGTTTTCTGGATCTATCTCTACATTTGGATACATTCTGTTACACAGGGTGATGCAATCCCTGTATATCTCAACAGAAGCATGTATTAAGATATCCCTATTTTTTCCCGATGACCAGACACGCTCTTCTACAGCACTGTGATTTACTCTACAAGTTTGTTATTATTACTACTATTACTCTTAGAACTTAGAACAAAGCCCAAATAATTATAAATAAAGAGAAATAAATATTATTTCTGCTCTTCAACAAAAAAAGAGTCACTGATTCCTATTTTTATCAGTCATCCTAGTTTTCCAGCTTGGAAGCTGCCCAAGTCCACTTTCTTGCAGAAATCACAGTGAGATACACCTTCAACGGATCCCCTAAACTAATAATCTCCAGAATCATCTGGAAGCTTCACAATAAGAATTAGACACACATTAATTTTTCCACTACATTCAAAGGTTTGGCACATGGAGAACTCACATTGAACCCATTGGTCATTCTCAGCTTTTGGAGAAACGCCTTTCACTGCAAAGTCTCAAGTCTGGACCCATGTGTTTCGTACATGGATTGAGCTTACAGACGGATTGGTTGCCCAGGGGCAGGGAGTAACACTGTTACAGAAAGTCATTTCTGCTTTGCTAAATTATTTGGAAGCTATGCTACACATAAGCAGATCCTTTTGCAAATACCTCCAAACTGGTAACACTTTCAAGATGGTCTCCAAAACTAATTGCATAACAGAAGACAATAATTTGGTCCTCAAGATACTTTACATTTTTCAGAAAACACTACATTAACCACTGCTCAATACAAATCACTACTGATATTTATCCTGAGCATCCTCAGATCTTGTGACAAATTTCTGTTGCTTTTACAGAGTACAGGATCAGGCTGTCCATCTCTGGAGGGACAAATTTTGTACCCAGAAGCATGTGCAATATAATTTTCCACCATCCCAGAAACTCTCCTCACTTTGCTAAAATTGACATTGTTTCTTAAAACTGGACAAACCCAGAAAACAGTCCCTCTCTGAAGACTCAATTTCAAAGGGGACTTTCACACTAAAAAATACTAGAGAAAAAAAATCCATTCCTCATTATCCAGTGTGAGAGGAAGGTGGTGAACAGACAAACAGGATTTCCTTGATGATCTTTTTCCAAGGGTGGGAGCACTAGGAGGTGCTCTAGAGGCAACTCTCCAAAGCTCAATTTCCCCAGAGAAACATTTTAACAAAAAAACCACCCCAACCCTCTTAGCAAGAAAGCCTTATAAGTTTCAGACATTGTTGCAAGGGGGTACCTGTAGAAATAATTTAGAATGAGTCACAACTAATCCACTAATCATTGATTTTAATATATAATTTGTTCTTTTGCAGCCCCTTTTACGCAAAGGACTTCCCAAATGTTAGCTAAGCATCACCATGTTTCTCCTACCGTAGGCAACTGGCAGGGCTGGAGTAGTTTGATAGTTCTGGAACTTGGCACCTGGGATAAAGCAGTGACTTGCTGGAGATATTAAACTCTGCAGTCTGTGCCAGGAGCAGGAGCCAAACAAAGCCTGTGCTGGAATCAATTTTCAGGCTTTTTTGGGATGGTTCTGTTTCACTTATTTTTTAAAATAAATACATATTTGAGGAGCTGTGCTCATTATGGTGGTTTACTTACAGGAGGCAAAGTCCTGTCCATGGATAGTTTTATGTGGGTCTCTTGTAGAAGTCTCTGCTCTCTGGCCAGACTTTGCCCATGGAGCATTAAAACACAAACGCTGAAACAAGCGCGATCCTGTGATCCTGTTTATTTTTTCAGAAGTGCTCCTGATTGAGCTGGAAAATGCTCTCCTATCACCCTAAAGGCTCCGAGTCCCTTCTTCTTCACGCTGACCCCTGTTATGGATCCCTTCCCAGTAACTCAGCTAATGCATCTATTTTTTCATAATACATCCAGCTGCCTTACAAAAAGCCAATGAATTATTCTTGGTTATAGTGCAACCACTGGAAATATTTCAAAGTGAAAAGGAATTGACCCAACCTACTGTGCACATTATTTATTCAGAGGTAGTACAAAAACGAGTCCCTGATGTTACTAAAACAAATCCTAATAAGTACAGAGAGCATCAATTACCGGCTTCTCTTTATAGTCCTATATATCTCTTTCCCTTTCTAGAGGCAGTATCACATGCAAGGGGGCACTGTGTTGGCTTTCAAATCTATTGAGCTTTCATAATTATAACCTCCATTTTAACCTCTTTTATAGGACATACTATACCGTTTCACGTTATGTTCCTTGAATTCCAACCAACCCTATGCAAAAGCGTCTTTAAAGCTGCCGAGCGCAAGGAAGAGAGAAGCAAAATATATCTTGTGAACCTCACTGGGCCTCTTGCTTTAAGCTTGGTAAATATTCAACATGCATATATCCTGACATAATGAAAGCAGGGAAATATTAATTGCAGTGGAATAGCTGGATTTTTTTTTTATTCCAGTCTGTATGGAATGTCCTTCTATTTAATCAAAAAGCTTGGAATGATTCCTAATCTATCATAAAAATTTTTAAGGACATGATTAATTCCGTTGCTTAAATTCTGTTTTATTGCCATAAGAAACTCTCATAAATGATCCTGCACCTTTCTCTGTGATCATTTCTTTCTAAAGTAATATAATAATTAATTTCAATTAAATATATGTAAAAGAAGATATATTTTGAAAAATGCTTCTCCCTTGCCATTTGTTAATATATTGAAAAAGTGTAAACCTTGGAACATTTAGCATAGAAAATATTCATTTTTGGTAATTTCTCAAGGGGGCAATTTATTAAATGAAAGGCTTTTAACATTAGCTAAAAGCAGCCCTGTAAATCATGGGTGTCATCAAACTGCTTCATCACTTCATTAATTTAAAAGATTATTATATGCGTAACTGACATAATTTTGAACAATGTTACATGGTTAATTTATTAATGTAGAAAAGCAGAAATGACATGCTGAATTGATTTATTATTATAATTGTTTCATTTTAGGACTTTTCTCTGTGACTTTCACCAACAGAGCAAATGATTCAGGGTGAAATTGTGTTACTGATACTTTTTTTTTAAGGCAGGACTACTCACTGATATCTGCAGGGCTTGAGAAGGGATGGTCCAGAGTGGCTCCTCTGTGTTTCAGTAGGAGCTGTTCTAAGACCTCCTTTACAACCGACAGTCACCTTCTGGTTTTGTTAATTTTAAAGCACTCTCTTCCCCCTTTCAGTAGTCAAAAAGATTTAAAAGTTACTGCAGTTATGTTAAAAACCTGATTCTGAGGAAGGATGCTTAAATGTGCATATCCCCTAAGCTCTTTATGTGCACAGAAAGAGGATTTTGGGTGAAGAGTCTTGCTCAGCTCCACCAAAGAACCCAGAGCCTCCTGCAGACCAGCTCACAGTATTTTCAGTCATAATTATATTAGCGAGCAGTTAGTGCTGGCTTTGTGCCCGAGCTGAAAATAAAATGCAGCTTCATTTCTTTTCTAGGCACTGCGTGGAAAGCACGGTTCAACTTGTCTTCAATAATAGAATACCACATTTGAGATTTATTTTTAGATTGAAATGATGCATGACTCTAAAACCCTGGAAAGATGGAGGAATATTCCTTATTTCAGCTCAAAGGTGTGTGTGTGAGGACAGGCAGACCCTGCTAAAACAACCTTGCCTCAAAAACCTGTGAGGGAATAAGGTTAAATCAGGATTTTACTAAATGAGGCCCCAGTTCAGCAAAACTCTTGGGCTCAGCTTCAGGGATGTGCAAATGTGCTTCCCTTTAGCAGGAGTGGAATGAGCCCAGTGAGCCTCTCTGGCTTCCTGGAGTTCTGTGTCCCACTCTCGCAGCCTGGCTTTTTCAAACTAAATTGTCACCAAAACAGCTGATTTTTTTCTCTGTGTTTTGGCTGAATTTTCCAGCCCCAGACTCATGCTGCATCGCTACAGTCGGGCTCGGAACTGGGTTGTGTGGAGCACGGGTGATTGTGAAACGCTCTTATAGCATGTTTACACCATATGAAAAAACAAATGCCTTCAATGATATGGCTGTCTGTCTGTCCTAAAAAATCATCCTGCTGATCTTATAGTGCAAACTGAAGCTCTGGTTACAGAAAAAAACTCGTTTGCTAACATGAGACTTGATACAGGAAAGATTTTAAAGGGTGACTACAGGTGCATCTGATTTGGAGCAGCTTTTATGTGTGCAGGTATAGAAGAACATTAAGTCTAGAGTCAGTCCATACAGTGCCATCAGTGATGCCCTGGTTGGACCTCCAGTGCCCATTCCACCGGACACAAGCCATATAACCACAGTATAGCTGTCCCCAAAACCCTGAGTCAACTCCAGCCTCACTTAACGCTCGCATTGGTGTGAATGTCCCTGAAAGCTTGGGTCACCTTCAGCCTAGCTTAAAGCTTACGTCTTTGATTATAACGGAGAGGATCAGGGTTGGAATCGATATGCTAAAAGCCCAAGAGCCAAATTTCTTTGTTAAAACTCAGCTCAGCAGCCACACTGACTTTACCTCTGAACATCTGAACTGCTGTCACCCCTGCCAGGCCAGGGACATGGGACTGAGAGTGGGATAATGTGGGTTGCACGCTGAGCAACGCTCATGTGGGGTGTGAAAGCCTCAGGATATCCCCAAACTCCTCTTTTTTTGTCCATTTTGTTTATTTAGAGATGTCTTTAAATGATCAGACATATGGGTCCGGCCTCTAGAAGGGACACTTGAGATGCCAATAATAAGGATACCAAAATCAAAGAATTTCACAGCGGATAAAATTTAAAATGCAAATTAAAAACTAGACTGTTTCAGAGCAGCAGTTAAGGATCCTGCATCATCAAATGGTGTCACAAGAGCATTCTGGGCAATTACTGACAATTTTTAAGAACAGGTTTTTTTCCCTGTAATCTTACATAATGCCTTTCATATGTAATACCTTGAGCATATGCAGTATGCAAAACGCTCTACCAACTGTATACAGACAGAAATCATTTCACCATTAAGAGCAGCCTTGGCCAGGGTGCAGAATGGTGACCAGATGGTCTGAGCACAGCACACGCTACAAGACTAAAGAGTAAAGAAAAATTTTAGCCGAGACCGCTGGGGCAAACCCAGGCTCTTATGAAAAGCACCATGTGGTTTTTAATGTGCACAGAGTGAAGACAGGACCTCTGATTTTAAGATGCTACCCCCCAAGATGTAAATTATCCAGAAAGGCATCCTTCATGCCATGAAGTTTCAGGCCATCAGTCAAGTATATTATTTCAATGCTCACAAGTTAGATAGGGTCATATTATAAATCTCCAATTATCTCTGGCATGTGAGCAGTTGACTTTTATTTTTGATGATGATAATTTTTTTCTAAGGGTGTTACTAAGGACATGGGGAAACAATTTAGGAGATAAAAAAAAAAAAAGGAAAGATTCAAGCCAAATGCTTTCTTACAGGAAACATTTATTTGCACTCAAGTGTCTCATCTAACAAAGTTTCACCATATTTTCCCACAACAGACAGGAACTTGTCTGCATTTGCATTTTAAGAAACGAATCCCAAAGACCAGCAAGTGTCAATGTACTGTCACAAGCAGGATTGATGTTCTTAACAGAGCTCTTCTCACATGTGTGCAAATGACTGTCTTTTAGTTCATCACAGGCATTTTGGTCAACACAAACTTTTTTTATTTTCACATGGACTTTAAAATCCTTACGAAAACAAATCAGAGAGGCTGATCTTGTCCCACTGTAATCAGTGCCAAAACTCCTCTTTGCCTGTTGCACAGCAAAATGAGAACTCAAGTACAAGCAGACAGAACATTACAATTTTCTGCAACTTGATCTTGCAGAACACATCACAATTCTAGACCTTAAAAGGTGTGAGAGAGACAATTTATAAAGAATAACTTTTTTTTAAAAACAAAGCACGTGTTCTACATGATCTGGAGTGGATATGTCCTGGGCAAAAAGAGCTGGCTTTGATCTGACTTTTGTTTTATATTCAGTGCTGCAAACATCTGCTAGCCTTATTACAAATTGCACTTTGGTAGTCATAATTAGTAACCTCATGATGCTGTTCTACATGTGAAATTCACAAAATTAGAAAAATATGGGACAGTGGAAGTACTCTATTAACATAACTTCTGGATGTTATATACAAGCACTGTGTGACTCTTAGCTTCCCCATCCTCTCCTGACACAGAGGGATCCCTTTTTCTTTTTTTTTTAATCAAAGATATTTTAACCAAAGTGACAGCTTAGTTATAGATTTATTCTTGGAGAAGGTTGACACCAGTGGTGTCTACCAGCTGGAAAGTGAGGAGTGCCACCTCATGATGACTGAAGGAAATCCGAAAGCCTCTCCCACTCTGAAGCTTAGGTGGACAAGTTCAGACACGCAGCAAAGATGACAACAGCAAAGTTGAACTAAAACTGTAAAGCTGCAAGCTGCTTCAGTGTAACACTGGCTATGTTCACCATGGAACAGAAGTCTCCAGGATTATAGTTGCAGGGGGTGACTTAATTCAGATAATTGAACACCCATAAACCTCCCAACAAGAACAAGTCAATACTAGAGTTCAGGAGTACTGGAACCTGCCAGAAGTGGAGCAAAAAGAGGAGGGTAAAGAAAAAGGGATTGTTTGGGCCCCAATTGTTTGGGCCCCACATCCTTGTGGTACGTACCTCACAGCAAATCACTGATGATGAAAAGGCTATTTGCACCCAACAGAATTATTTTGGTTTCAAATATGTTCCTCTTAGGACAGAGTAAAAACAGGAATGCTACACATTCTTTGTGAAAAACAAATGAAGAAACAACCCAGTCCCATTTCAACTGTCTCCCAACACTTTCCCCTGCAACCAAACTTAATGATTCAAACTTTTCAGACCAAAAATACTACAGAAATCCCTGACAGTAATTTGGTTTCAGATGCCCTTTCTCCCAAGGCATCAGTTTCTCTCCAGGCAAACCAGCCATGAACAGAGAAGCTTACAAGATACCACTACATTAGTTTTTCAATGTAAGCCTGGCTGTGATGGACCTTTGCCGCTTCCCCACTGTTTTGGGCTCTCCAGGTGCCATTTCCATCCGCACCAGAGCCCTTTTGGCATTAATACTGAGGTAGGCAAAAAATTAGAAGGGCTGAAGCCCAACTAGAACTCCATCTGGCCAGTTCAGTGAAAGACAACAAAAAATGTTTCTTCAAGTATATTAACAACAAGAGGAGGACCAAGGAGAATCTTCCTCCTTTACTGGATGCAAGGGGAATGGTAGTAACAAAGGATGAGGACAAGGCAGAGGTACTTAACACCCTCTTTTCTTCTGTCTTTAATAGGAAGGTAAGATATTCTCTGGGCTCCAAGCCTCCTGAGCCAGAAGACTGTGAAGGTGAACCCTCAATGTTCCAAGAAGTCTTTGTTAGAAACCTGCTAGGCCAATTAGACATCCACAAGTCTATGGGGCCGGATGGGATACACCCAAGGGTATTAAGAGAGCTGGCAGAGGTCCCTGCCAAACCCCTTTCCCTCATTTATGAACAGTCTTGGCTGACTGGGGAAGTGCCACTCAACTGGAGACTGGCAAATGTAATTCCCATTTACAAGAAGGGTCGGAGGGAGGATCTGGGGAACTACAGGCCTGTCAGCTTGACCTCGGTACCAGGGAAGGTCATGGAGCAGATCATACTGAATGCTATCACACAGCACATGCAGGACAGCCAGGTGATCAGACCCGGTCAACATGGGTTTATGAAAGGCAGGTCCTGCCAGACCAACCTGATCTCCTTCTATGACAAGGTTACATGGTTAATGGATGAGGGAAAGGCTGTGGATGTGGTGTACCTGGACTTTTGTAAAGACTTTGACACAGTTTCTCACAGTATTCTGACTGAGAAACTGGCTGCCATTGACCTGGACGGGCACACCCTCTGTTGGGTAAAAAACTGGCTGGATGGCCGGGCCCAGAGGGTGGTGGTAAATGGAGTTAAATCCAGCTGGAGGCCGGTCAGGAGTGGTGTTCCCCAGGGTTCAGTGCTGGGTCCAGTCCTGTTCAATATCTTTATTAATGACGTGGACGAAGGGATTGAGTGCACCCTTAGCAAGTTTGCAGATGACACCAAGCTGTGGGGCAGTGTTGATCTGCTTGAAGGAAGGGAGGCTCTGCAGAGGGATCTGAACAGGCTGGATTGATGGGTTAAGACCAACAAGATGAAGTTCAACAAGACCAAATGCTGAGTCTGAGGTGATTGTACCCCTGTACTCAGTACTGGTGAGACCACATCTCAAGTGCTGTGTTCAGTTCTGGGCCCCTCAGTACAAGGACGTTGAGGTGTTGGAGTGCATCCAGAGAAGGGACGATCTCTTCTCTCAAGTGACAGGTGATAGGACAAGGGGAAATGGCCATAAGCTGCACCAGGGGAGGATCACACTAGATATTAGGAAGAATTTCTTTACTGAAAGGGTGGTCAAGCACTGGAACAGGCTGCCCAAGGAGGTGGTTGAGTCACCATCCCTGGACGTGTTTAAAAAATGGGTAGATGAGTTTTGAGGGACATGGTTTAGCAGATGATGAGTGTGGTTGGGCTTGATGATCTCAAAGGTCTTTTCCAAATGGAAGATTCTATGATTCTACGTCACAACTAATGCTACCATCTGCTTCCCTGCTTTCCTTCAGAGCAAAGCATCCATGTCCTTTCCTCTTGTCATTGTATTATTTTTATTATTTTATTATTCCTTGCTGTCTCATCCCAGATTTCTTCTTTCTCTTCCTCTCTGCTCCACTCTTTCTCTCTTTGCCCAGCTTCTGTTTTTCACTCTTGTTTTCATCTTGCCTCTTCCACCTCATGACCACTTTTGTTTTTTTAGTCAAAAAACTAATGTGAAAATCTACCAGAAACAAGCCAACCAGGTGAGATACTTAGACTGGGCTTACAAAGACAAAACCTCTGACAAAAGAAGTCAGGTCTCTGAATTTCAAAATTCACAGGCTGGGAGAGAATTTGGGGGCAGTATCCTGCAAGATCATCTTGCTCTTACTCTCCTTCCAGATGTTGCGGGTGCCTATAGCAGATGAGTCACGGGATTAGAATTTTAGTTTGAACAAGTTTGTCTTTTCTTATGATCTTTTTTTGAACCTACGTATCAGATTTTAGCCCCCATATGGCAGGAAAACTCTATAGTCAACCATACGAAACTGAGATAAGTGTTGTCCCTGAGGAGTCATCCACACCATCTACTGGAGACAGGATTGTGCTTCCTTGGACACAACCTGTACCGATGTGTCTCCTGCAGTGGAGATTCCACATAGTTGCTGAATAGTCTGCCCCAGCGCTTAACCACTTCTGGTATGAGGAATTTCTCTAATATCTCATCTGAATCTCCTGTACTGCATATTAAGCTGATTGTTTCTATTCATTCCCTTAACAGACACGGGTTAAAGTCTCATTTCCCTCTACTTTCTACTAACTTTGTGGAAGACTGTCACCACTGTCTCAGAACCTTAAAAGAATCACATCCTATTAAGTTTTCTAGTCATTTGATGCCTTTATTACAGAAAACTTACGTCCTTTCCTCTCCGGAGCAAGCCATGCTCTTTCTGCCCCTGCAAGAGGCATCAGGGCAGGCTTTGAATTATCCGAGAGAAAATTGCAGAGTTCATAAAGCAAGCAGGGCTCCCAAAGA
Source organism: Dromococcyx pavoninus (assembly GCA_033558185.1). Taxonomy (NCBI): domain Eukaryota; kingdom Metazoa; phylum Chordata; class Aves; order Cuculiformes; family Neomorphidae; genus Dromococcyx; species Dromococcyx pavoninus. The sequence goes on from JAUMJL010000231.1 coordinate 900,922, forward strand.
AGATTTATGGCTGAGGTACTCTAGAGCCGTGTTGTTTGAGTGTTCCTCTTGGAAAGTCCCTCTTGTGAGGGTGCAGACAGCCCTAATTCCTGCCCTATAGTATCACTGTTGCTTCTCCATCAAGGTGGAGGAGGGAATATATATAGGTAATTGGCATTTTTCAAGAGTGGTGCTCGGGACTGCTAGAGGAAGAAGGGAAAACAAACATAAAATAAAATCCAGGAAAGAGGGTAGTATTTCCGTCATCAAAGCTGACATACTGCACTGTGAGTCCTTTGAGCAGCAGAAACTTGATGTGCAAACCCCGTGGAAAGAGAAATCTTTGGATAAGCCTTTCTAGTAGGATAATTTCAGACTTCTGCAATTCTTTTCATAGGGACATTTTTAAATCTGGAATCATTCACAGACATCCAACACCATTAGGTTGTGGAATATGACTACTTCTGAAACATAAGCCAATGAATTTCACCTATATACCTTTATAAACGTTTTTGCAGGGAGAAGTTTATTCACAAGTGGGAGTTTCTATAGAGAAAATTATATGCTTGGGAGGACACGCAAGACTTCCACCAGGTAACCCAGCTCCTTGTATTGCTGGACTCTGACATTGAGAAAAGAGTGCTCTGGGAACTATGTACCCTTCCCTTCATGCCTCACTTATGCTGTTCACCTGGACAAAGCCATCAGTTCTCACTTCTCCAAGCTGGACCTGGACAGATGGTTCTGGGACTTGCCAACAAAGAGAAAGCCCTCCAGCCTAGTGCTTAGTGTTGGTGGATGGGCACTGATGTGTATTTTCTGGGTTTAGCTGGAAGTGAGGAAGATTTTGCTACAGGTGAAAGACAACAAGAATGGAGGAGGATGAGGCTGTAAAAAAGGTGACACATATTTTTGATAAATTAATTTAGGAATTCTACCTTCTTCCTCTCCTAAACAAGGACTAACAAAAGCTTGGGTTTATTTCCCATGAAAAGTCACACCAAAATGTTTACTTTGTGAGAAGATGGATCGAGAGAAGGAAACAAGAGACACTGGATGTATTTTGAGCACTCCAGCATTTTTGGATTTGAATAGTTTTCTTTCTTTTTTACAATAAAACTACCTTTCTTGTGCTTTTTATGCTCACCCTCCCAAGCAAACATCCTAGAGATTCCCCCAGCTCTAGTGCTGTTGCTTGGGAAGAAGATGTGGGTTAAAGAGGTGGTTTTCTTGTATTAAATCCCTTTTCCGAAGGCATTTGTTTTCCAAGCCTCTCAAGGCTGTTGGGAATGCTGCTGAGGCAGGGGATGGTGCCATCAAAGAGGCAGGGGATCAAAGAACAAGCACTTGAATGGTGGAAAGCTGTGCATCCTTCCTATGCAGTTCTGCACCTTCTCACTTCTCTCTACAGTTTCCCTTTTTCTGATGAGAGAAATATCTCCCATCCGTCCTCCTTCACCACTCTTTTCCCTGTCTTGCTCTCTCCACTCGACTCTGCCACTCATCTGAAGCTCTCTTTGGAGGCCATCAGTTTCACAGAGATGCATTGATTTTAACCAAAAGTAGCACTGTCTAGGATCCTAAGGGAGAGCAGGAAAGAGGAGCTGATCTAAGTAGCCTTGCAATTCATTCAGAGGGTATCAGGTTAATTCCTGCCGTGACAAACTGATGTTATCGTACAAGCTCATCAGTAAATTCTTTCACTGAACATCGCTGCAAGTATTAAGGTGAAAACTTTCATTATGTACCAAGGAAACTTACTGGCCAAAGCAACACACCCAAGTATTTTCATGGTTGAAAAGTGATGCTTCTGGAGGGATAAATAAATGTTCAAGTATAACCACAGTTCACACATGTGTTGATGAAAAAGAAGGTATCACGGAAGTCAAAACAAACCAGCAGAACAGTAAAACCAACAATAAAACCCATTGAAAACCTTAATTTTGCCTTCTTTCTCCCCAAGGTTAACAAAACCTCTTCAAATCAAGAGAGACTGTGCTGGCAGACAACTATGGGAGGCTTTACATTGAAGTTTCTTTCTTTGAAAAGGCTTTAAGTGCTTTTCTCATGTTTTTACAAAAGCTTTTACATTTTCCAGGGGTTCTCTTTCCGTCTGAATGCCACTGCTAGCAAAGGAAAGGAAATTCTTGATGTCCTTTTGTTGAGACTACAGCAAGGGCTGCATGAGAAAATTCCACATGCATGGAGACCCGCATAGGAAGGAGGGAAAATCAACCCCAGCCAAGGAAACAAATGGATGTTTCATTTATGACCATATCAACAAATCAATATTAATCAATAACAAGATCCATCCATTACACCTCCAGAGCTGATTACCTGACTGCATTTTCAAAGGCTCAGTTGAGCTGAAATCAAGGGGGATTGTGCCACTCTTGCAAATGGTCATGAAATCTTGTCCCAGAATGGTAGCCATGCAAGCCAGGCACGCTCCCTGCCAGTCTGTGCTGAGGACTGGCATCCAGCCTCAACCTTAACAAGTTAAAGACCTGTTTATTACACTTAGCATGATATCCAGTTTAGGGAAAGCTATGTCACCTTTACACCTTGTTTTTGTGTCATTCTCCAACCTGCTTTTTTAATGGTTATCGAATCACTGCAGGCCACGGTCTGCAGAAGATATTTCCCAGAAGTTGTGTGGACCCATTCAACATTCCTCCTATATCTGAGCTGCAGTTAGTGAAAGCAGAGAGAGAAGATGAGTGGACAAATGTCATTAGTTGGGATATGGAAAGGAAGGGAAGGATTAAATGAAAGGTTCTGCCATGGATGTAGCCACGGGGAGCTAATTCACCATGGGCAGATCGACTCAAGGGAGGACTGAGTTTAAAGGGTCAGAGTCTAACAGCCAGCTGGTACTCAGCTGGTGAAGCTGCTGGTTTGTACTGTTCCAGTGTAACCTATAACTGACACCAGGATGCATTCTGGATTTTTTTTTTTAAAAAAGTGACTTGTACAGGAAATATTTCCTCATCACATGTAAAAGCTGTTCCAGTTCCCCAACGTGAGAGACTTGGCAAGTCAATTACAAGGAAAGTAGAGTTGCTGAAGCATATGAACAAATTCTAACAACATGCAAGCGTAACTTTTATTGCCAACAGTAGATGCACATTGGAATTTGAGGCGGGGAAGAAACCCTGATGAAGTGGCAAAATACAGTTGTTTTACTTTATCTACAGAGAACGCTGTGGTTTCATTTGCAGATGAATCATTTTGTTGTGATTTATTCAGTTCGTAAATGGATCTGATTTATTTTCCCAGGAGATTTGAGATTTTTTTTTTTTAGTAAAGCAAGTTATCAAGCTGGCTTACAATGAACATAATTGCACCAAAACCTTTGAAGAAGATAAAGATAGGGTGTCACCTACCAGAACATCCCGGCAACAAAACATAACAAAATCCGAGAATATTAGAACATAAACAAAAAGGAAAACAAACTGTAAAAGACCACTATCAACAAATAAAGAAAGCTAGGACATAGACAAGCCAAACACAGTTGTTAAAAGAGCCTTTAAAGGAATATCCTCCTTTGGAGCATCCTGTTCCAGGGTACTGTTAATATCAATTTTGCCAGAGCAATTAAATTGTTTAATAATCAAACCTGGATCTAATTTATACGGCATATGAATGTAGTAAAATAGAGTGTATGGGAAGTGTGCTATACAATAAGATGTGGCTTATTTCCTGTCCAAAGTTTGCTGGTAATTAGATAGTTCCTATCACAGAAAAAAATGTTAACGCCTGGCAAATATAATATTTATACAGCCAGCAGATTCACAAGCTTCAATAGGTTTTCTACACTCTCAGTCTATTATTTTTATTATTATTTTGCATCCCACTGAGAACATGGAGACTGAAGATTCAATCCAAATCTCCAGACTTTGCAGAAAGACGTTCCCATTAACTTAGGAATTCTTCTACCTGGCTGCAGAATAAAGCTTTTAAAAATGAAATGGTTAAACTTAGGTACAGAATCTCTCATTCTGGCAACAGTTTTAAACTTGAGTCTGCTTCAGACACAAGCAACTTTTCTTAGGAGCTTCTACCAAAAATATTTTTTTGCTTGCCTTCTTACAAATGTAGCAAATGACCAGAATGCAGACAGTTTTCAGCATCATTGTCACAATAAAGTATACTAAGCTTTGACATTTATACTCTGGCTAGAAAGTCATCTCCTCAAAACATCAGCTGCGTTACGTGAAGTCTACATAAAAAAACACAACTCTACAAACCCTTTCCCGTTATCAGAAACACTTTTGTTACAAAGAAGCTTTCATTTTCAGGGTAGATGAGCAGACGCTCAATTTTCAGCCATGGAAGAATTGATTTGGATAACGTGGCCATTTCTCCTGGCAGCAGTGGACTCAAAGTCTATTTTAATAGCAAGTGGAACACCTCCCTCTTAGAAAGTTAGCGTTCCTTTAGCAGGTTGGAAAGAGTTTACAATAGGCTTTGATGCCTTTGCTCAGCCACATTTCCTCTTCCAGGATTTGTTAGGAAGAGGGGGAGGGTGAAAAAGGAACAGGTCCCAAATGCTTTACTATCTCTTCTGAGCTTGTTGTCTTTTGTAAGCTACAAAGAACAGATTTTCTTTTGTAAATCCTTAGTAATTAAACGAGTACTTCACTGGCTATATTCTTCAATGGTCTTGTTTCCTAGGTTTTGCCTTTGACAGTCATATTTTGCAAAGGCTGCTAAGATGACTAGGCACCTTACCCTACTTAACACTAAACCAATTGATGCCCATGCACACTGCATGAAGGAGGAAAAGTTTCATTAATGGCACTTCATTAAAGAACTGCGCTGGAAAGCCCTAAATGTGACCGAACCAACTGAAATCCAGAGCGAGCTGTCTATTAGGAAAGCAACAAAGACAGTTTCGGAAACTGAACTCTGGCTCCACTGCAGCGGATTAGGAAGAGTGATGGGATTAGTGTTTAATGACTTGGAGCAAGAGACAAAGGGAATTTCGACAAAGAGGCTTAGATATGGAAGAATTAACACTCTCTATCCCAACCATGCCTCTGATGACTTCCAGCATTCTTTCCTGGCTCTGCTGAAGTTTGGGAGTGGGGGTGGGCGGAAACAAAATGAAAAAAGACTAGCAGAGCTTTAATACCTCTGTAGCCTTTTCTTATCACATTTCTTTCTCCTTTTAAAGAAAGAAAAGATCTTTTAATTTTTCTTAATGCGGTAAGAAAAGTTGCTCTGAGTTTGTGCTTCAGCAAATTGCAGATGATCACATCCTTAGCCATGCGTTCATTGGTGGTATTTGTTGATGCTGCAGACCTCTCTATTGATACACATGTATGTTCACACATGTATATTTATAGATATATTTATATGCAAATTAACATGTATCTATAAATAGATATTTTTATACATTTATACAGATAAAGAACATACTTTTAAAATTACTTCACAGGGAGTGGAATTGCTTGCAATTGCATGGACTTGAGAAATACTCTCTGCTTTTGGGGTTGTCTTACATAATCTGGAGCAGGGTGAAACAGGCAGAAGGAGCACTTAATTCATTTACTCACAGAGTTAATCACAGTCTTTCCCAGAGTGACACGATTCAGTGCAGAATATGTATTAATGAGTCCATGAACCTGATTTTGCATAGAGAAGATATAAGTCCATTGGAGTAACTCATGATTTACTTCAGCATAAGGAACAAAGAGAAGGAAGAATAAGCAGTAATTATTTAGCAGAGAAAAATCTCTTATTTAAAAAACAATTAATTGAATAAAACAAAAGTGCCCATTAAGGAAGCTGATCCCCTCAAATACAATGTGGAGAAATTACATATTCTGGCTCCAAGCAGCACTCCAGTCTCTAAACCTTTGGGCACTAATGTCAAGGAGACACTGCTTAAGTAAATATACTGCTAGCACCGAACATTTCTGCAGAATGAACTTAGAGGAATCTCTCCCAAGAAGTTCTGTGCACCTATCGTGATCCAGGAGCCATCACAGATTCCTGAGCCAGGGGATGCACCTTGCACATCCCTGACCCACAGCCTTTTATAGCTGCTGGTTTGATTTTCACAGAAGTGAAGACAGCATCCTACAACTGTGCAAAATTTTCTTGCACTGTAAAACAACTCAACATGTAGTTATTTTTTTATTTTATTTTTTAAACCAACATAAACTGCTTGCAGAAAAGCTAGGTATTCATTTCACATGTTAGCCAATATGAAATGCTCCCAGAGCAGCTTTAGACTCCAAAGTATTATTTAACCAGTGTGGTTTAGTAGGACAATGGCAGCCCCCTGCCGTAATCCATTCAGGGGCAATACCATCAGTCAGTGTGAAATTAAATACATTACAGGGTAAGAGCTTAATGCTTTTTATAGGCAGTTGTTCATCCACATCAAACTTTAGCTTTTAAAATCCTAACATTTGATCCCACAACAGGAACCATGCCTTGAGAATGAGATTGGCACATTTGCGCTGCCAGCAGGGCAGAAAAAGCAGAGCGCAGCCTTTAGACATAAATGCAATTGCCTGAGAGGGAAAAATGCTTGCATCAAGAGAGCTCTGCAGAGGCACAATCACTTGTAATACACAGAAGCAGGACTGGAAAGATGGTAAACACAAATCCAGGGCTGGCTGCCTATGGGTTATTAGAATCAGTGTGTCCTACCATAGTGTATATGGGTTTCACTTACATACCTATAGAAATACTACTACTACTACTACTACTGATGTTTCTTTAATTCATCCATGCAAACTTTGGTTCTGCAAACTGTTATATCTGTAATCCTTATTACCCATCGAGTTTGATGGGACTTTTTGCTTGAGCAGGCAGTATTCCTGCACCAGAGCATGGAGACTCATGCCTTTACACTAGCTGAGTGCTCTTCCTTGAACCAACTGCCAGGTCTTGCACAGGGGGTGTGCCCACCCATGCTCTAAAACCTAAGTGCTCCAGCTTCCCTTCACCATGGAAACAGCCTGAGTTGCAAAAATAGTTCATAAAAGAGATGTACAAAAAGCACCAAGCAGAAGAGACTGCTAAATTCTGCTCTCGATCACACTTGCTTAATGCAGGAGTAAATTCCATTTGCTTCAGCCGAGTTACTCCAGATATAAATAGGTGTAAGTGAGATCAGAACTCAGTCCTTAGGGAGCCCTCTGCTTTCTGTGATGCTCCTTCCTAAAATGAAACACTGATAAGCCCCAGTGGTAAAAAAAATTATTTAAAATATCTTCAGAGCTATCTGTTGCCCCAAATGGCTTTTAACTGTTGAAAGAACATCAAACATTTAAAAATGCATAATCTGCTCTCAGCACCCGCACACAGTGCCAGGAATATTCGTCAGCCTTATGTTTTTGGATCATGTGTCACAGTGGATTATCTGACACTCCATGAACATTGACTGCTTCCTCCAGTTGCGGCTACAAAACTTGTTCTCAGGCATGTCACTGGATGCTACAAGCACCATGAAGCAGACCCTGCCTTCACAGTAAGGGTATTGTGTCTCCCCAGCCTACAAGCAAAACTATGCCTTACGTCCTGATAATGCCTTCCCCCTTTGAACAGAAAGAGCCAAAAGCAACTTCGATGAGTTTTCTTTAGCGATGAACATTTGGATAAAATATTCCAGGGCTCCAGATGCTGTTTATCCAGTGGTGTGAGTTGAGAATTGTAAGCCCCACACCTAAAGAAAGCCTTTATTGCCTGGGGTGAGTGGGTGGGAAACTCTTTAGGCTCAAACGGGGTCAGTGAAGCTATAGGCAAGCACTGCAGCTGACTCTGATACAATGGGGGAAGGGCACAAAAAAAGGGTGCAAAAAATCAAAGGAAGAATTGAATTTATTTGCAGGCTTGTGTTGTTTAGCTAAACAAGTATAAGAAAGGGGAGTCCAGGATCCTCCCTTGCAAAACATCTCTGCTAGCCAGAAATATTTTAATTCACAAAATTCAGATTCAACTGTTTTAAAGCTTCATTTCTTCCCACCCTTTTTCCTGCAGTGGGAGATTGCAAGGTTGTCTGCCCCAAATGCAACCAGTTCCCCTTGCTTAAATACTCTTCCAACTGCATGTTTTCAAAGGTGATCACAGTATGATGCCAAGCAACGCAACAACATTGCAGCCTGTCACCCAGCAGCTCATTAAAATCTCTTAGAGAGAGTGTTGGGGACCAAGGAGAGCATGGAAAGCACTGCTGCAAGAGGAGCCAGATCTCCTAGCTCTGTGAACTACCCTTTCAATGGCTCATAGTAAAAAAAGTCTAGTTATTCTCTTGGGTCCTACAGTCAATCGCAGACCAAGGTGACTCAGAAACACCGGTACGGTCACCCCTGGTCACCATATGCACTCACCACAGCACATTTGGCTCTCAGCAGCTCCTGAGCAAGCCCAGCTCCAGCTGAGACATAAATTTCACAAAGAGCCTAACAGCCAACCTTTTGGTCAACCCTACATCATTCCACAGCAGGGATGAAGCAACATCCTGACCTTGTATATTCCCCCATCCTGAAAAACAGAGAAACTCTTCAATTTTCTTCCCTTAAACTACATTTCGTCAACCACCAAGGAGTCCAGTTTTGGTTGCTGGACTCCTAACAGGCTGGATCAGCACTGGCCACTGGTCATTAGCAAGGCCAGAGGTTCAGAGACATGAGCTGTCAAGACTTTGGAATTACAGATTGTTTGTACATTTTGAGTGAAATGTGTCAACTAAAAAAATAAGAAACCGTTCAGAAAGAACAACCAACATATTTTAAGGCAAACATTTGACTTTTTTCTTTCCCCACAAAGAGAAAAAAAAGCTCTCCTAAATTTAGTTAAGAACAAAAAGTTCAAACATATGAAAAAAAGCCCTTCATCAAAAAGTGATTAAAAGTTTCTCCTGATGCTTCACCATACTTTTCTCCCAAATAGCCCAACTATCTGGTACAATTTCTAATGGAAGGGAAATCTGCATGTGACGGTCAGAGCTGTGTTTTTCAGCTCCTTACTCAAACACTGACAGATTCCTGAGAGGAGGGAGGTGGTCTCAGGTTCTTACAGCAATTCTCCTGCCTCCCACTTCTCTCCTCCCACCGCTCCCCTCCCACTGCAAATTGCCATCCCACACAACTTTACCCTCTCAGCATTTCTGGGTGGGTCCTGAAAACACACAGATACTTCTTTGGCACTCCTTGTCTCAGCTGAAACCCACTCCCATCTACCATTACCTTACCCCGATACATGGATGTGCCTCAGGGCTTTTTGGGAAAACCTGTATTTCTCACAAAACAGGTGTCTGTGTGTGCAGAAGGGTAAGTGGAAACGCATCACAGTGTGATCTAGGGTTTTCCAGACCCAGAACCGCTCGCTTACTTTCTTCATAGTTGATATCCTGACAGCGCCTTTGCAATGAACAGGTCTATTTAGTGCTCTTCAGTAACCGCGTTTAAGTCACCAGAGGGAAGTTCCACTCCCAGTTCCATGGTCCATGCTGAAAACGAATGCTATGGACTGGTAGCAGTCCCAGGCATGTGATGGTGGCATTGTGTTCAACTTGGCTTTCACCAAGCAGACCTGTGAAGCTACTCTGAATGGTGAAGGGAGCTCGCAGACCCATACCCTGGTTGCATTGCCTGCAAATGATGCTTTACCACAAACCTTGAGAATCCAATACTTTCATTAGAATTTCAGGTTTGACTTCATGCCTCCCCTCATCGCCAATAAGTTTGAGTTCCTCAAAACATAACCCAGACAGTCACAAATGGGACCTCAATATTTTTATCACATTGATGCTAGCGACTGTGGCTCCTGATTTTAGACCATGACTCATAATGTACCTTTTACAAACACTTTACCTAAGGACCATGTCAGCAGAGATAGGTTTCTGCCTGACTTGGTCTATAGACCAGACTCACACCTGTTAAGTATGAAAGATACAGAATTATTCTGGCTTTCCACTGGCAAAACTGAGAATATGATGCAGCCCTGAATTAAACCTGGCAAAAATCCCCAAACTCAATCACGCTTTCTCCTCTATCACTTTCATCCGCAGACACAGAGTAGGTGATGCGATCACATCTCTAAGTGCTTTGTGGAAAAAAGTCTTGTCCATGGGCAAGCAACATCAAAAGGATTTCAAGATGTTTCTGGCATCTTCTTAAACCAGGATATCCCTGCTCAGCTATTTGTTATTATCCAGGCAAAACTCAAACCTCTAAACTTTCACCTATTGCCACATAACTCAGTTTCTTTCACTCTTCACTTCTCTCAAGCCAAAGAATTACTCGATCGTATCGCGCTGCAACATTTCATAACATGCCTCCATCACCATCCTGTTCAGATGTTTCATGTGGACAGTACACAGGCTAACCAAAACATTAGACTGCTAAAAGAAATAAACACCCTAAAATTACAGAATTTTATAAAATATCTATAAAAACCATAAAAATACAGAATTCCTTGTCTATAAAACACAAACCAATAAAGTACTGTTGGTCAACTCTCCTGCTATCATTGCAAAAGCAACAGTTTGGATGTGTTAATAACTCCAGCTTTCCTGCGGTCCCCACAGGAGGAATATTGCCTGCTGGGGCAGTTAGCCAGCCTCAAGGCCAAATAAATGGTGCTAACGCCTCCCAACAAGAGTTAAGCACTGGCTATGTGGCTCTTGGGAAGCTTTGCAATGTCAGAGATTGGATTCAGCTGCATTCTAACATCTCCTCTTCTCCCTCCCTCCGTGTTTCCCCAGTTATTAGAGCTGACAGATGCCCAAACCCTCAGCAGCCAGCTGAAATGCCAGTGCAAGCCTCTCTCTTCCCAGAAACTCTTAACTGCAGAAAGCAAAGCAGCATCTTGCCAGTCATATTTGGTGATGCCTTGAGGTGATCTCTTAAGCAAGAAGTCACCAAATACTGGTGCTCTCTTTATTTGGGACATTACCTTCTATTACTACTGCATTTGTCTTGCCTCACCATGAAATATTTGCTGGCAAGAGTGGGCACCTATGCTTGTGTGGAAGGCAGGCTGATAAGCCACACGGAAGGGTTGCTTTTTTTTTTTTACCCCCTTTATGAATTGCTATCTTTGATCCATTTTTCATATGTTTCCCTGTGCAAGTGCACAAAGACAAATATTCATCGTAATATTTATGAACACGGCCTGATAGTTACTATGGTTTCAAAGAAAACAGGAAAAATGGATACAAAACTGGATGCACTTCATGTTAGGCGGCTATAGGTATGGCAAATGTTATAAATTCTGTTCAAACTGACTCACTTCTTTTGATGAGGTAAGTGTTGACTTTAGACAATTTGGTGGGGAGCATTTATTTCTGCATTTATTAAAACGTCAGTAACAGCAGGAGTAAAACCTCCTAAAAGGCTTGCAGGTGCTTGTCTTCAAAAAATCTATCATTTGAAAAGGATAAAAAGGTACAAACTACATTTAAAATGATTCACTGGTGGTTGGAAGAGAATAGATACATTGGGGTATTAAATTAATGTGTGTAATGCATAATTGACACTGCTCAAATCCAAGGGACTGCCCAAACTGCTAAATTTCAGCAAGTTCAAAATGCTTTGCAGAATCAAAGAGGAAAAGAAGGATTTTATGCAGATTTCAACATGTTGTCAAAACAACACGCCTAATTTATTCAGGGGCTGTGCTTTCAGACATACCCACGTGCAGGTAAGCACTACCTCTGAAATGTAAAGCACTCAAGTGAAAAGGGAGGGGATGAAAAATATATCAGTAACAAAGCATTCAATATGTAAAAATAGCTCTGCAGAGATCGGGGCACTAAGCAGTAGAGGCAATGCCTACTGGCTACAGAAGCACTGGACTGGGATGATAGCAGGACTGGGATGATAGCACAAAGATTCTTTCATTCTTTCTCTCCAAATCCTTTCAGGAGGATACTTGCATCACCCTTTTCTTGGCTCTCAAAAGAAATTGGTAAGGCTAGGCCAAGAAGTCGGCTTGTACACATCACAGGGAAATGTAAACTGAAGTCAAGCAAACCACCACATCTGGAATGTGAGAAAAGAGTTTACTGGTAAGGGCTTAATGAACTCTGAAAATAAAGTTCTCAACTTTGCTGATTTGTTTGGGCTTCAAAGAGAAATAAAATACAAAGCTGGAAGAGAGTTTTATGGCTCTCCTGAAGAAATAAGTACTACAGCCGAGCTAAAATTAGCAAAGCCAAATGACAGTAGGGAGAGAGTCACTACTATTTAACAGAGGCTAAGAGAAAATGCTATATTGTGGCTGCTAGGGATTTACGTGCAAATTATTGTGGGAAAAGAGGAATGATGGACTATTTGCCTTTGCAGTTCAGGTAGAAACAGCATCCCTGAACTGGCGGGGTTGGTGCTGGGTGGAGATGTGCAGGAGAGGTTCTTGTGGGTAATAAGGATCTGTCTCGTGGCATTCATGCAGGACCAGATGGGTGAAAGGATGCATCTGTCCCGTCATTTCAGCTTGAATTAGGAAAGCATATGACTGCAGCACTTTGCTTCAAACTGGGAGCTGTTCTCATAGTGTGCACAGTGGTGACCTGTTGATGAAACGAAAGCTGGAAGATGTACATTTAATGCACTTCAGACGCTGCACGAGGCACCCAGTCCATGGGAACCAGAAGAACGCTAACCCAGGGGAAACATTTCCATACTGCATGCACAGAGAAGGTGGCAGATCCTCAGCATTGATTATTTCGCTCTGCACAACCACTCCAACTTTGCTGCCCTGTGTGCTAAAGCAAACCGTGGCAAAGCTTAGCATTTGGGAAGCTGACTGCATGCTCAGGCTATTTTGTGCAGTGTCTCATGCCTGCAGGCATCAGTTCTTTCCTTCCTTCCCCTCAAAGAACAGCATTTAGTCCCTCATTAGGCTGGGGACAAGAAGCTGGGGTGAGGACACAGGTATAGATTGCTCCTAGGGCAGCTGTACTGCGGTGATGTGCCCAATAAACAAGAAGTAAAAAGTCCACTTGAGATTTTACAGTGCACTCCTGCAGGGTAGAGAATATGCTGGTCTTGCTACTGTCAACCAGGAGAGCAACTGCTTCTCTTGCAAAGATGCCACAGATTTGATCCCAAGTCTACTCACTCACAATGCAAATCAGATAAAATTCGACTTAAATCCACCGACTGGAAACAAAAGGAGTATTAGGTTCTCAGGATCATGATCTAATTAGGATTGCCACTTGCTTCCCTGCTTTCAGCAAGGGGCCATATATTGCCTGATAATTGAAGCTGTAATAATTTCAGTGATCCAGGCCAGGAGGTTAGTGGAAGGAGAGCACACAAAGCAGCAACTGGGTGATTTCCCTGACACAATACTTTGACAAGATTTTGGCAGCATTTATGACCCTCTTTTACCCTCAGCCATCAATACAGCTGAGGTTCATTCACTATACAGAGCTGCAGGCTGCAAATTGTCTTCATTGGATGTCAAAAGGGGAGTTGAATACAAAACACAACACAGTTCTCATCCCGCTCCTGCCTGTGAGATCTTGGTCTTTCTGTAAGTAGCATGTGCCTTTTGGCTTGGGCTGGTTTTGCTCTGGATCAAACTCTGTGATGTTTCCCTGCGCAAGGAGAGAAGCAGCGTCTGCTCTGTGCAGAGGGCTGAGCTTCAGAGGATTTTCATCAAAATCACAGTTTTGCAGACTGGAGTTAGTAACAGTGGGAGGATGACAGAGTTTGGAGCAGTTTTCATAAGAAAACAGACAGCTTCTCCCCTGCGTGTACACATTTCTGTATCACTGATGTGAGCTTGCATACTGCTGGCTCAGCCACTAAAGAACTATATATTTAGATAGACACATCTTCCCTGGGGTACATATGCATGTGTGCTCAGCTTATGAAACTCTGTTTTCCCTCTGAAAAACCACAGCAGGTACTAACTTCACCAGAGCACCAGAGAACACCGATTTCCCCATACCCTCTATGTGCTTCTGCACCAGCCACTTACAAAAACCCCAGCACAGCATTTCAGCCCTTTTCTACAGAAGGAAAACAAACTTTTCCCTGTATGGTTACAGTATTTTGGGTTTACTTATTGTATGGGAAAATTGATAATAAAACAAATGTACCAAAAAAAGATAAATTACTTTGTGGTCTTTGTGGTGCAGATCAGAAGTATCAGTTTGGGGTGCAGGTGTACACACTATCACTTCACCACCATAGATGGCAGTAAATGCCCTTCATCTCCACACTCCTGCCTGAGAGGTACAATCCCATCCGTACCCTTATTTTCTCTTTTCCAAGTCACAAATTCAGTTATATAGCATCTTCCCTTCGAGGATCTCTAAAGACATTACCAGTATGAACAACTTAAGGCCCTGGGCACCCTAGAGTAAGAGTGTTAATTCTACTTTTTCAAGGACAAAACAGCTCAGTAATCTCATGTGCCCAGGACAGACAACAGAAACCTACAGAAGGGCTAAGAAAAGAACCTGAGCCTCCAGGAATTAAAATCAGTCATGGCTATCATCCTCATTTGCAGGCTGGTGCCAAACAAGGACTTCATGTCATGAACTCACCCAGCTGCCAGACAGCCAACCTGTCTGTAGGTTGCCATGCTGCATTGTGCCATCAGCAGAGCCACAAAACCATTACACGTGAGCAGCCTGTTTCAACAAATGACCATGTTGAGCAATAATTTCATCTGGAAGAGAAATAAGGGGTGTAGATTTCATTTACTTTCTTTCCTGAGGCTTCTCCCATCCAAAGGACTGAGGGAAGAGCTGTCAGAGGCACTTTTGGGACGGGTAGGTGGCCCTTGGGATGGAGACCGCAGCAGCAGCTGCATAGCTAGGCAAAGACAAGGCAGTTCGAACCATAATAAGAAACATCAAAGGGATGTTTCACTCAGAACAACCCAAGGGCTCCCTATAACACTAGGTATGCAGGCAGGCATCCTCTCTTTCTACAGTTATTAATTGCAAAATAATGATTTTCCAGAGAAAGAACTTTAATTCTTCAAGTTAAAAGTACACTCGCGTCTGATGACAATAAATATTCCAAAGTGACTTTGGCGAGGAAGGGAAAACACCACCACCCAACACTACATGAGTTTAATACAACTATTTCCAAGCACATGCCTATAAAATACAATTTGGGGAATATTAATTGAAGCCCTGATGAGAACACAGTATTTGTTTGTGATGCCAAGAATAATCTCAGAGCACTGAAAACTGCACTGATGGGTTGTTTGGCTGAACAGAAGCAGGGTCCCCACCCCTCCCTCCCCTCTCCTCGTGCTTAGAAAAAAATGGCAAAAATTGTCCATTAGCTAGGGATTAGCTCATACATTAAATAAAGTTGTAAAATATTTTTATGGCACTATTTCTAGTGGTTTTAAAAATTACTATCCAGGACAACTAAATCTCAGAGTAAAAGATATATAAGCATGTTTTTTATTTATCTTTTAACACCAAAGATTGCAACTGATTGCAAACCAGTGAAGCATCAAAATTTACAGTGAAATTGTTCTTTTCCACTAAATACAAAATAACATAAGTATAATTACCTCATAATAATTACCTAATCCTTATTATTTTTCTTTAGAGTATTTATTTAGGCTTGGGTTTCTAAAATTTCAAATAATACGGGGCCTGCTGTCATGGCTCTTTATCCAAATGAGTCGTAGTCTCTTGTAAACAGTTCTGTGATCTGATTTCCATTGGGACAGGAGTTGTAAAAGGCCAGGGATTTGCAATGGATTTACACATATACTGTTTCAGTTAAGTTACCAAGGTCGACTTAACAGCCCTTTTCCTCAGAGTCTTAAATACATTTGCCACCCAGTCTCTTTATACCACATTCAAGGAAAGGGGTGATGTGATTGTAAAGGATGCTTGAACTTTACTGGAAACCCCAATTTACATTCTTTCAACCAGTAGTGTATATTAAAAAAAAAAATAAATTAAATGAGCTTTGTGGAGTTGCTGGAAAACCAATTCTTGCTAACACACACAGGCTTCTTTGAGTTTTGAAAAGGTCATTCTGGCTTTGGAAAACAACAGAGAATAACACTTGCAACTCAATTGTATCGCAGATATTAGCCTAGACCTCTGAAGTCCAAGTTTTGTCCTCAAGAAAAATATATCAGATTACCGACCCACGATAATAGATCTTTTTAAAAGCAAAGCTCCTCCAGAGTAAATACCAAACAAACAAAAGTTAACACCCTTTGATGGCTTGCTGCCTTCTCAGTGAAGTTCAAGTAGTTTGACTTCTGGTGATTGTGAAGAAATGTACTGATAATAAAGGTAAACGAAATCTGTGGTTAATTCTCAGGTCTGAATGACTGGTCTGATTGTCTCATTCACACGGCAAAAAACTTCTTTTCTAAGTGTTATTGCAGCCACAGATATAATTTCTCTAACACTGCAGAAAGAATCAGATTAAAATATGATACAGAAGCAGCACTTACCTGGGGCTGATTAATATGCTTAAGCTGTTACAGTGCCACCATGCTTAAAAGCATAAAGATATGCTTTTCTACACTAGTCTATATATATTGATACCTCCTGCATGCCAGGAAAACCTCTTTGATTAGTCACACTAAACTATTGCTTAAGTGGTATGAATTTCTGAGGCCTGCACTTTTCATAATCAAGTAATAAATCCTTGGACTAATCATAAGATGTGCAGTCTCTTCTAGGTGATGTGCAAGGGATTCATCAGGACTTTCTTTAACCAGAGGAAAGCTAAACACCATAAGTAATTAAAAATGCATCCTACAACTCAGAGCAAATTTAATTTCAGAAGGCATAACCTAGACTGAAAGCTATAAAACACTTTGCAGTGTTTTAAAGCATTTAACTCTGTTTTGGGAGGGATCTGGGTTTGAGCATGAATTCTGCTCCATCCTAGCTGGATCAGCCTGTGAAAACAAGCCTGTTTAGCATGTAAAAGCAAAGTGCCATTGAAATAAAGATAGTTGGGCTTTCCTTCTTCCTCTTTCACGGACTGACAGCTTCTACCATCCAAAAGATTTCCTCTACCTATGTGCCATCTTTTTGAGCTGCCACAATCAGCTTTGAGCAAGGGGCACTTCTGACATAGGCTTTTGAACCTGAATACATGAAATAAATGAATATATGAAACCCTAAGTCCCACAGAGTACTCTTGAGCACTCCGCTGCCCTACATAACAACTTTCCTTAGAACTATCCATGAAATTTAATCTAATTCTTTTGGACTCATGTTACCATACGCCTGGCTTAAACATTGTGTTTTCAAGCCAAAATGCAAAGTTAATCCATCATAATGCCCCTCCAGGTGAGATTTATTATAGATCACTTTCTAAAACCCGTGTGTTCTATGTGCATGTGCATACCATATTCATCTTATTATTATCCAGTTGAAAAATTCCCAGTGTGTGCAACGCCTCAGATATAATAGCAGGCATGCCAACAGAATATGACACTTATGCTAATCTGCACCCCGCTGTGGAAAAACATACACAAGGATTCCATTACCACATTCATTAGGCTGCAGTGCACTTCATCTTGAATAGGGATTATGAACTATAATAGGGTGAAAACAGTTGATTGAATCCACTTAGCCAAATCTCTATGACATTAGCCAAATATTTCAGCATGAGGAAGAGGAGGAGTTGAACCTTCTCCCAATGAAATGTGCCACCTTCGTCCTATCTTTGTTGGCACTTCGGTTTGGATGGGAAGAGTTTTGAGAAAGCCAAGGTCATGATGACCCTTTGTGCAGAGACTGTTTTAAATATTCACAGTGCTGTCCAAGAATCAGCCAAGAGCAATGTGACATAGTTGCTGTTGGGATTGATGGGGACTTTGCAGGCGTATGCACTACTACTTGTTTTGTACAGGTTCTTCAAAGCACGTCAGTGAATTGTTCATGCACCTGTTATGTGCTTTTTTGGCATTGACACAGAAGATTTCTAAGCTGACCATACATGCAGTAAAACCTCCCAGTGACAACATTAGGCCACTTAAATGATAGCATCATTCAAATGAAAAAAGATGTTGTCCAGTTCTGCATTCAAGTTCCCCAAGTATGCTTCTAGTGTATATTCAATTTTTAGTTCTACACGACACAATTGCCATCTGACAGCTTGCCTTCCTCAACAGAAAATTCAACTACAAATATTTAAAATGTTGTCAGAAATAATAAAGACTGGAGTACAAGTTACCACTCAAGAAATGTTTTGGAATTTAGTTGTGCCCAGAAAAGAAAGCAAGAGGAAAAGAGAAGAAAAATAGGGAATGAAGCTTTCCCCATGTACAAGACTAAAAAGATGATAATAAAAACCTTCTGCATTTAGTATTTAGTTATTTCTAGGGCTCTCTTGGTTACATAGGTCCTTTAAATGTAGCAACTAAACAGGAAGTTCCTGTTAACTACAGACCAATGTAATTGAAGGGAGAATTACCAAAACTAGTGACAGAAACTCTGCCATGCTCTTTTTTTTTCAGTTAAAAATAAAAAGAAAGGGAAAAGAACAGGAAAACATGGAAAGCATCATTGAACAACCAAATATATTCAGTATGTCTGAACGTTGTTTTCCTTCCTTGCGTCCGATCAGCCTTGCACAGTACTTACTTGGGGGCATTTGCTGACCTCAGTTATCCTCAGGGGGTGTTGGGACAGGTACAGTTAGACTTGATGATCTCAGGGGTCTTTCCCAACGTTATGATTCTACCCCCCAAGTGGTTCCCACTTCTGCTGTACCATCAGCTCTTTATCCACTCAAGTTTTGGCCAAGCTGAAGGCAGCTGTGGTTGGGACAAATGAGACCAGTATCAGCCAACACCAGCCTGACAGGGTTCATTTCCCCCGCCAGCCTCATGGGGCAAACCCAACATTGGTCAGTGGGACCAGTAAGGTGACTCCTAAGACCTTCCCTCCTGAAAATGCAGGGATGGGAATCAGGGGATGAAAAGCACTTGCAGATGCTCGCCTCTGCACCCCTCCTGACTGATGGTGATGAAGAAGCCAAGGATGAATGCAGATAAAATGATGAACTTAAAAGCAAGAATTGAATGGAGTTGATAGAATGGTGCAGAAATAGGATTCGGTGGCAGAACTGATGTGTAGAGAAAGGTGATGGCGATTAGACAGGACTTGGTAGTGGGAAAGCTGGGAGGGACCAAACTGGCAGTGGTGTGGGATGAAAGATTTAACTGATTTGGAATTCTAGGAGAAAGAATGAATTTCTGGGAAAAAAGCAGCTTATACAACAGCTAGACACCCAGCATCATGTTAATCAATGTGCATGGGAGACCATGCAACTAATTATCATACAGACATTGCATCTTGGCTGTGGGGTTTCAGGAATAAAGCTGTGTATCAGGGGCAGAGCTTACCACTGATGTTGCTACCCATTATTTAATTTTTTGAAACAAATCTCATGTATGGAATTTCTAAGCCTGTAGAGGAAGCAGAAATGGCACCAGGGTCCAGCTGGCTTCATAAATCCCCCGTTGGATTCTGCATTTGGCATTAATCTCTGCAGGTGAAATCTATTTCACTGGCACACTTAATCAGTTTTTAAAGTCTTGCCCCAAAATAAAGACATGGGTTTCTGTATACACACAGGTAGTCAACTCAAAAAGATGTTGAGTGCTATCTGAAAGGGTGATTTCAGTGAAAGCTAAGGTAGGTTGGTACTTTATGGGGTCAGGTCTTTTGGCTATAGACCTGGTCTTCATGGAGAAAATTTTATTGCTATCTTCAGAGGAGACATCTCTGCGGTATAAAATATCCACAAGAAGAACCACCACCCCATGAACTCCTGAAGGAAATGCGATTCCCAGGAATGGCTCAAGGAAAATAGAAATATTACTATAAGTATAAATCACTTAATTTACCACAGAGAAGGAACACACTCTGGGGATATTTTTATTTTTCCTTTAGTTGAGGTCCGGCTTCTATTTTTCAGCTTTGAAAGGTAAGTGGGAGCATCAAACAGGTTGAACGAAGAACTGTTTTCTCGCTACAGGAACATGGCCCTTTGCACTGAGATTGTAATACAATCCATCCTCTCTGGGACTGCAAATGCTACAGTGCAAAACTGTGTTTGAAAACCTCTTTTATCATTCATCGTCTCCAGACTGAAATCATTTTTGACAACCTCTGCAGAAAACAAGCAGCTTTCTGGCTACTGGCGAGCCGATTAAAGGGAGGAAACACATGTTCACTGTCAGACAGAGCCCCTGGAGAAAGCATTGACAACCTTTTAACCTCCTTTCCCAGTGAAAGTGCCCAAATGTTTCTCTGGAACAAAACCCCAGCATTGTTTTAAGCATCTTTTCATTTAATGCACTATATTTTTCAAGATATGTTAAGAGTCAGAAGAATTCCATTTTAATGTGGAGGTTTCATAATCAATTTGGTTCCCATGCAGATGATCACATAAACAATTATTAAGGCGGAATATCTTTTTGTGAACTGTTTTTTTCTTCTCTTTCTTCTTCTTTTCTTCTTTTTCTTTTCTCCCTTCACTGTCTGAACACAGTTTAAATACCAACACATTGAAAAGTTCACTAACCTCTACAGTGATTTTTCAAAACAAGCCAAAAAGCCGCAGGAGTGAAATTTTCTGAACAGTAGGAAGGCTGACTAGCAGACATTATTAGCACTTTGAGCCTTCAAATCTGGCCATGGAAACTTTTGTGAGTTACAAGATGCTGGGGCAGGAAGCATCACACATTACTGATGTATTTGTTATCGAGGGAATCAGTTTCCACTGTAGTTAATCTTCAGCAATAGAAGGAAATAAATTTTGTTTTGAGAAGTAAAAGGAGATTAATATATCCTTTTTTTTTTTAAGAATATGCTTTCATAGAAATTGGTCTGGCTTTCTTTGTAGTTATAAACATCCACTCAAAGGTTGTTTAACATTTAACCTTGCTATTTTTACCTTAATATCAGCAGCTGGAATAGTTCTGTCTGTTTTGATAAAATGAGACTTTTTTCCATGTTGCATATTTGCTTTTACAGCTGGAAGGAACTGTTCCAGCTGAAGTGGGTAACTATAAACTGCAGTGGTCTAAGCCACTTGGGAGAGGAGTAGATTATTTAATTAAATGTTCCTGTAAGTAACTGCACAAGGCACTGTCCAATAATGCACAATATTTGCTAATGAAAGATAAAAGCTGTGAGCTCTGCAGGTATCAAGTCCCACGGGGATTTGCTAGTCCTTCTCCAAAGACCTTGTTCTAGCCATGCCCAATGCTCTGCTACCATTTATCTTGTCTCTGTTTTCACACAGATTACGACTTAGCTAATGGTAGTCATGGTGGGGAAAAAAAATCCAGTGCTGGACTGTGGCTTCTCCAATGTTGCTCCAACAGGACTTACTCTGTTTTGGTTTTTTATTTCATTTTTCTTTCCTCAAAAATAGCCTTGCTCCAATAACGGAGTTCAAAACGCTGCCGGGAATGTTTAGGTGGCAGCTGTTCGTGCGCTAGTCAGGTTTTTAATTGCACTTCATCACACACAGCGCTTTCAGTTGACTCACTGGTACAAGAGGCATGGAAGATGCTCCTCCTGACATTATCTCTCTTGGGTCCCCAGTTAGCTGACCGTATTTTAGCTAATTGGAGAAGGAAGGAGGATGTGAAACCAGCTCTGCAGCAGTGTTTTGCACAAGGCTGGACGTCGTTGGGGCTTTTGCTTCTGAGTGTTTGAACGTCTTTGGAGGAAGGCCACCCATGAAGGGAAGGTAGGCTTCAGCTGAGCACCTTGAATCAAATGGAAAGCCAAACAATCACTGCTTTCTTTTGGCCTACTCCTGTCTACCCTGGCAAACATTCCTATCTAATGTATCTCCCACAGCTACAGGAAGCAATCTAATTCTTATTTGAAGTAACACAACGGCTTTAAAGGAGGAAATTTTCCTGAGAATGGAGTTATAAAAGCAAAAGAAGCAATTCCTCAATGTTTCTCCTTTCCAGGAGATGCCTGTTGCACAACTTTGACTGTCCTACAGAGTTTCACAGCAGGAACTGACCATTAAAAAAGTCACATTTTTCACGTTCTTCTCAGATCCATAAGGGGGCCCTCCCCTCTTTTGAACTGGAGAATAACAAACTGAGCTCCTGTCCACAAACTTGTGAAATCCTTCAGAATATAAGCCAGGAGCATTTGCAGAAGTGCTGAGAAATAACTGAGTGAACTGGGTCAAAAATACAATACAACAATAAATAGTAATAGCCCTTGAAATTTTTAGCTAAAAAGATCATGACATGCATCCTAAATGAGGTAAATATTGTTATGCCAAGTTCATAATAGGGACAAAGCAGACATCCAACAGCTGAAGAATGGCCTGAACACAGCCAGTTGGAGGCAGGGCTGGAAACGGATCCCAAACTCTCCTCATCTCCGTCCCATGCTCCACACCTCCTGCAACACACAACTGCTTGCATGCAATAGTTCCATGCAATTTAAGTTTGGAGGAAACATGACTTTATCAGGCTGAACCGTTTATCACAAGCTATGAAATGCCATGGATGAAGTTACCCACGTAGTAAACTCTGCTAATTGTGATCTGCCAAAATCACTTGCATAGCTACGAATAAATGCAGAGAAAAAAAAGTTTACCCACTGCTAATTTAGGCATATGTGGTTGACCTTTTTCTGTGTGGAAAAATCCAAGCAGACGAGTTTAGTGTCTTTTGATTTACCCACTGCTGAAAGCTTATTTTCTAGAAAAAGCCTTCTGTCTTGATTTGAAGAAACAAAAAACTACCTCTCATATTGGCAGTTTGTTTGAGCAGTCATTTATTTCAGGAGTGCTTACATTCCCAATTTACATTTGTCTTATTTCAGCTTCCTGATACCGGTTTCGTTTTGCGTCATTTATCCACCAAATTAAACAATTTTGTATTGCTTGGTACTTCCTTCCCCTGAGAGCTTCTTCAAGTGAAGCCACCTCTCAATCTTTCTTTCTGCAAAGCTGAGCACGGGAGGTTCTCCACCTCTATCACCCTCAGGGCTTTTCTGCGTGTCCTGGTATGAATTTCAGCAATCCAAAGTACCAGTAAACACACCTCCTGTTTTTCACTTCCATTTGTATATCCAAGGATGGTGTCAGCAATTGCTTCTACACTGTCACACAATAGCTTTGCTTGAACATTATAACCTCTAGATGTTTTCTGCAGTCTGAAAACTCCCCAAGGCATCTCCGTTCTTTGGCATGAAAATACATGTGCAAACATCTTTTAATTGGTGTAGGCTAGGAAGAGGCAAAACCTGCTCTAAATTATTTTTCTTCCTCATCATTATTTACTGGTGTAAATATAGAAATAATTTGTTGTCATTACTTCATCATTATTTACCAACAGAAATGTATAAATAATTCAGTGATATTCATATTATTATTATGTATAATACCATGAATTACAGGAATTAAAAAAAAAATCACAGTGGTTGCCATTAAAAAGTCAACATTAATCAACATTTCCTCAAAGTTCTGTAGGAGATAGTGGATTCTGCTCTGCCCTCAGAATAGGAAATAAGTGTGGTACCTCAGATACCACAGTATGGTAAGAGCTAGCAGATGTTGCTTCTGAAGTGGTAACCACTGCAACTAGAAGTTTAATTGGAAAGTGCATGGTAACGTGTTTGCTTAGAAAAATGGAAAGCCACAGTAATTTAGCAATTACCTGCAATGTCTTCAAAGATATCTATCCATTATCAAAGAGCAACCAAATATTTCTGTAATTTTTCTGTAAGGTGGATTAAAAATTCTTCCACCAAAACCTTCTGTTTAAATGGCAAAATGGCTTTTGGGGAGGTAAAAAAAAAATCTATTTTATTTAAAAAAATTAGCCTTTCGTTGACTAAATCTATTGTCAAAGGCTGAGTTATAAAAAAAAACAGGAAGAAGGCCTGTTTTTCTTTAAATTTATTTTGTAAAGATTAATAATTTTGCAGATAGCTGGTTTATTCCCATGGTTCTCAAACAAAGATAAAACATTTAGTTTCTTCACTGTCCAATATTTGACTAAATGTGCTTATCTTGTGTGAGCAATGGAGACAATGTCCCATAAGGCTGCTTTAAATTCAAGACTAGCACCTCAAGTCATGGGATGGGACTCTAAACATCAGTGGTTAATTATTCTCTTTTTACTCCTACATGTAGATTTTAAAATCAGTATCTCCTCTAGTTGTTACAGCTCCATTTCATCTCTCCTGAGGATATTTTTGGAGCACCTTCCAAACTAATGTAGTTCACGGAGGTACCTTGTATTTGACATTTGTATTTGACGCAGATTCTGGTCACTCCTGACATTATTATAAAACAGGAAATCCATCACTATGGATCTTATTGCCATCACAACAGAAACTAAGGCTTACACACACACACACTTATGTAAGATTTTTACATGATTCTTGAACAGAAGCTGAGAGAGACACTGAAAAACAGTGGATGACCAACAACTTAGCAAGCTGTCAATCTTCTTTTTTTGAGTTTCCAAGCTGTATTTTGATTGAAAATTCAAACTTTGTCAACAAGAAAAATCACCTTCAAAATGAAAAGTTTATATATGTCATATAAAAAGTCAGACAGTTACAAGTAATGCTTTCCTAAATATTGTAAGGTTCTCCAAATCCCTCTAACTCATTTTCCTGTCAATTTATGGTAGGAACAGTGGAAAAGTTTAAATCTGCAGTACAACAAGATGAGTTTGATTAAAAATGGAAAAGTTGTTAATATTTGGGGTTGCAAATTAGGTCAGGATGCTCAAACTGTAGATTTAAATTTTCTTTAAGGGAAGAGGGGAGGGAAAAAAAAATCAGTATCCATAATTTCTTACTGGGAAAAAAATGTACCACCATCCCCATCAGATGCTGTCAATTGATGAAAAAGATATTTCTACCAAGGGTGAAAACAATTAATAAATAAATAATAAAAAAAAAAATAAATAAAAGTGGTTTCACAAGATGTAAAAATGCCCAAGACCTTTTCCTATCAAGTTGTAGTATAGGAAGAAAAACTACGAAAAACACCCTTACATTAAACTAATGAAATATTTTATTCCCTAGGACAAAAGAGGCAATATCCCTCCACTATTCCTTTCCCACAGAGAAAGGCTTTTCTCACCACAGAGAAACTCCAAGGTGACATGAAATGATTCTTACTATGACAGACTATCCATGGTCTGTGGGGACAAAGACCCAGAAAGGCACAGTGAAGAACTCTTCTACTTCATGAAGGCTTCTTAAATTGATGAGAGATTACAAAATCTTTCCTCAATATTCCATCCATAGCCAGTGAAATTACATTTTTTCCTCTGTGAAACTGAAAGTGCAGCAGCAAAACCCATTCAGTGTTTTTGTCACTTGAAAATTTCTGCATGCTCATGCAATAGGTATTGAAAACAATAAACCTCACTCTGTTTCATGCACTTTGGTAGAAGTGTTTCCATAGGCAAATCTGACACTTATAGCTATTTAGAGAGACAGCTTTCAGGTGTAAACAGCACAGCTCAAGGCAGGAATGACCCAACATATCAAGGGTTTGATTCAAAACAAAAGCAATTGCATTTATTTAACTTGACTGGGATCAAGCTCTTTGCAAACAGCACACGTATACATGTGTTTGTATATACTTCACGTGACGTAACCCTTATATTCATTTTTTTAAATGCTAAGCCCAAGGTCAGGAAAGAAAAAAGACATCCTGCTGAGATGAACACTTATGGAGTTTCATTGTCTTCATGGAGATATCAAGCCACCTCGCAATTTTTCTTTGCATGTAAATGGATATAAGGGTGTTGTCCAATACCTAAAAATGGAAACTTAATTATTTGGGGTTGTTTCTCACAGTCTATACATACAGCATTCTTATTCCTTCCTTAACTTAAAACTTGCAGAACAAGATACAGAGCGTGGATTTTACCGAGCCTTGATACCAGTCACTTCTCCCACACCCCAGTAAAACATGTCTTTTTTAAATATAAAGTTTCATACAAATACGTATCCTAAAAGAAACTGAACACAGATTGAAGTTTGTCTGACGAAACCAGCTATCAAATGTCTCCCTAACATTAACAATAGCATGTATTTATTTTAGTGCATTTTTTCTTGATTATACTGACCCATTTAGGAAAACAAGAAGGAAATAAGAAAATGAAGCAAGAGCCATCTTAAAGCTCAGAGAAACCTTTTAGTGTCTTGGAAAACATTCAGTAACTCCCTATATTCACATAGATCCATACTTCCTGGCTTTCATTATCTTCTCCCACTTAAGCATCTATACAACAGGTACCCCAATGTGTCTAATTCACAAACAAGCAAGCTTTGGGTTCTGCTTCATAGCCCTATCAAGTTGCAGGAAGCAACAAAGTCCACATGGGAAAGCCTGTCCATGAGATTTCCAGGCTCATGCTGCAGGCATGAGAAATTCAGAGAGATGGGAGAAATCCCAGAAATTAAACTGCCAAATTTTTTGAGGTTCACCTCTGGGAAAAAACACTAAAGCCAACACGAAATTTTGTCATTAAGCCTAGGAGTATGTTCTCCAAGTCTTGCCTCAAATTCAATAAGTGCAGGAACTCACGGGTCATTAACATAGAAAGGCATCCTTTCAGCTTCAAGGGCAACTGGATCTGGTTATATATGCTGCCATACCTTGGCACAATGGGATGAGTGAAATAAGGACTGCTGACCCCAGGTCTGAACTCACTTTCTTATAGCATGAGCCTTACCTGAAACACAGTACTTTATTTGTTAGTAATGTATTTGTTACAGCTATCCTGAGGAATGCTTAATTAAAGCGATATTTTATTTCAGTTGAATAATCTCCAACAGTTTTATTGTCATTTGACATTAAATTGCAATTTGCCATGCCACATACCTTTCTGCACACGTTGTCAATATTATCATAAAGGCAATGTTATTGACCAAGAACATAATACTTACTGAGTGCCTTGAGAAAACACTCGAATTTTTAGAGTTCTACATTCTCTTTTTTGTTGTTAAATCTCAACTGCTTTAGTTTCTTTAAAGCTCTTTGCTGTCCAATAACTCCAAGTGCTAACAGAATTTAATGTTCAGTTGTCGTGCACATCTCAGCTCTTACCACAATACTCTGTGAACTCTTTTCAAACCCAAGTCAGCCTTTCCCTTGCATACATATAAAAACATATATGACTATATATACAAAATGCATCTGTCTCACTGCTCAGGTCATCACATGCACGTGGGACATCAGAGGTGGCTACCGTCCCTCTCTGTGCCTTCTCTGTCCCTTCTGCAAGAGCTGGCAAGGGGAAAGCCTGGGGTAAGGGCACTCACCAGCACCAGCCCCCTGCTCCCCTCTTGGGTCTCACGTATTGAATTTAGGCTCGCTCCTTCAGGCTACATGAATCATTTCTGCCATGAACTTGTGACCCTGGCTCTGTAATGCAGCACATTGCTCTACCAGGACCATACGGCAGATAAAGTGCAGCTACTTTGGTCTGTATGAGACCTGACATTCAAAAAGCTGCACTGAATTAACACAAGACAGTGCATATCGTGGTGGAGTTCAATGTGCACTGGGAATAAAACGCTTGGGTAGTATTTCCCAAATTCGAGGGAAAAAGCTAAATCCATGCCCTCTCCTATTTCACTCTGATTGAAGAGGTAAATAAAATAAAATAGGCTTACACGAAAATGTTGTCTGTATTAGTGCCATGTTATTTCTGCTTTACCAGCAAGCTGAAAAAAGTAGTTGTATATTTTCTTTGTATTTCCTGCCTTCATCTTGAATATCTGGAATTGAGCTGGTGTGTTTTCTTTAACAAGAGTTTCAGAGTACTATGTTCAGTTTGTGTTAAGTTCAATTCCAGCTATATTCTTCCAAGATTACCAATCTTGAACAGAGTACTGCCTAAGAAGGATTCCTGAAAAAAGCCTTATCAATTTGGACTTAGCGGGTTACTCTTGCCCAATCCCAAACACCGCCACAATGGCAAGTAGGAATATCAGAATGATGTGCAGGAAAAATATGGGCAGAATCATAGTCCCGTTTATCAGTTACAGTAAGGTCATCATTAGTTACTCTTTTAATGGCTCATTTGATTAAATACTGAGCTATTGTCTTACAATTATGTGCATCAAATGGAATAAATACTCAAGGTCAATTAGGGATGCATCTTTTACTGCTACGGGTTTAATAAAAGTTGCTGCATTGCCACAATTGACTAATAATGAATATATGGGGTTTTTTGATAATGGCAAAATAAGTATTCTCATAGATGTGGCTGGCGTGTGTAACTTGATGAGCTCAATTAAGTAGTTCGACTCTGGATCAAAAAAGCAAATTATATTCACTTGAACGGTTCGACTGTGGATCAAAAAAGTAAATTATATAAGTGGATACTGCACGGCAGAAACATGTGGACACAGCTGTAGTGTCATGTGTCACAGCTCTGCTCCGTGCCAGCTGGCATCGGCACAAAGGCAGGCCAAGCCAAACAATTCCTGTTATTCATAACAGCAAATGTGCATTCAAAACACACAGTGCAGGCTTTATAAAATAACTTGGTATTCAAATGGATCCACACTGTGGAATTGTTTTCTAATCACACATCACTGTGCACCAGGCCAACATGCCAAATTGTCCTAGTGGTCCAGAAGTTCTTGTCTTTACCCAAAGCAGTGTAAACGCACGTCTTGGTCTGCATATCTATGGACTGTTTGTGCTCGGGGTTCGCAGCCTTCCTGGTGCACTCAGTAAATAGATGTGCACCCTCAGCGCATTAAATATTCAGCCTTTCAATTAACAAGGGTGCACAACATGCACATTTACGCCTATATTATAATCAGAACTTCCCTAGCATAGAAAATCACGTCATTAAGAAGTCTAGTTAGCGAGAAAGCAAGCAGTTAGAGTAGTTTCACAGACAAACTCCTTCTAGACTGCATTTATATTTAGAACTCAAATATGAAATACCAGAGGTATTCACTGTACTCCTCTATAAGAGGACCTCTTCCAAGTATGCAAATAGGCTCAGTGTATCTAACCTCAATGGGGACTTCATGAAATATGTCCCTACTGAAAAGAAAAGGAAGGGGTAGTTCAATTCAGTTCTTTTCATTACTATTGAGACAAGTTTCCCTTGAAAAGCCTCCCCTGTCTCCCCAAGCCACCAGGCCAGCTACTCAGAAGGTGTATGTCAACATGGCAGCTCTGAAGTCCCTAGCAACCTGCTAACATATACCAGGTAACAATCTGACAAGAATCTGAGAGTTTAAAAACAGGCAGATTTAGAATTATATCGTGTCACTTCCAAATTTCCCCTCCTTTAAGATAAAAAATAGACCCTGACCCCACATTTTCCTGCAGGGCAGGCCCTTGGTTTCTTCTAGGAGAACCACAAAATGCTTCATCTCAGTGGTGCCAGAAGAGAGTGGGTGGGGAGCAGGAGCAAACATTTCCCTCAGAGGAAGCCAGGGAAGCTGCATTCCAAGGAAAGGGAATATTCGGATCCCTGACCACAACGCTACACAGCCTTACGCTCTGATTACGGCTTACTGCTGGCTGCAGGAGCTTTGCATGCGTGCTCAAATCCATCTCTCCAAGTCTGATTAGTTCAGCTAGGAGAGGAACAAGGACCTTTCCAAGTAAACAAAACAGACGTAAAAGGCTCAGCAATAACACCCCCTTTTATGCCTTCTTCACCCTTGAGCTGCTTGCAAATAAGATGACCTTGACCCATGGATGTCTACAGGACTCCTTCATTCTCTGCCTTCCCAGGGATCTGGCTTCTTGGCTTTTTCAAACCCAGACTTCTATCTGTGTCAAGATCGAGACACTCTTTCCTAGGACACTTAAATAAAGGGTTATATATGGGGAGGGATGACATCATTTCTATTACCTTGTTTGCAGTAGCCACTCTATAGTGTCTAGTGGCTAAGATTCACCAAGTAGCATTCCAATTTTTCTTCTTCACAAACAGATAGGAAGAAAATTACACTAACACTTTTTTTTTTCCTGTGCATCTTTTATAGACTGTGTTCTTGAAAAGTAGCCTTTTTCCCATCTTCAGAGTGTAACTGGTACATAGGTTAATAGATAACAGACATCTCCTATCAGGCAACATGGTTTAAATAGGCACATCATTAACATGGATTACTTGGGCCATGTCTCCTATTGAATTAGTGGTCCGCAGGCCAGCTCCAGGGAGGGGATTGGGGGACTGCACACTGGATATTGAAACATCTAAACTTTAGCCACAACCTCAAAAGGAAGCGTGAAACACCTTGGAAAAGTCCCAGCTCTTAGGCTTTAACTGACCTTAAAAGCAAAGCTTCTACAGACTTCCAGAGGACTATTCCACCCCAAACTGCAACTCAAGAGGAGGTTTTTAAAGGACTTTGAGGCTTCAGATTAACCCTTTCCCAGCCAATATTGCTGCCAGCTTTATTGCCATCGACTTCAGCAGGAGATTGAAGAGGTAAGAATCCACCCCTTCGGAAACTCTATTCTCCTTTTGAATTTGCAAATTTTTTACAGGGTGCTTCAAAAAATGTATATGGAATGTCTAGTGAAAGATTAGAGCAGACAAACAAACCAGGTATGTCTACCAGGTGTCTGCAGGTGGTCCCGAAGCCTTTAGCAGCGAGCGACACGTGCCTATACATTTGTGCAGGCAAAGCTGGATGACTAGTTCTCCTCCTTTTGCAGGAGGAGGGAAAGGACATACTACAAGCAAGGAGAGATGATCAGTGTAAAACCAAAATAATCCTCCCTTTTTCAATGTTAATTACTTCAGGTATTAATAAATATTTCTTTAAATATATATATTTTTGACATAATGTCTCTCTAATATTTATTATACTCAATAATAAGTGTAATTGATTTCCATGTAAGAGAACCACCATTTTAACAACAAGGATTTGGGTTTTTTTTGGTCCACGTATAATTGCTCACAGATGTTCCCTGCCATATCTGAGTGACTCTGTAGGACTTGCTGTTCTGCATGTAAAGTTAGTGATGTTCAAGTTAAAAAGCAGAGTATAAAGCAGGAAACACATAGGTTCTATCAGCTTATCTGTTAGAGCCACAAAAGCTGGGACCGTCATCCCACGTAAGGAAATGGGAAGTAGACATTTCAAGTATATTACTGCACACGAAGCCCTGGTTGGAACTCCTGCTGAGCCTGTTTATGACAGCATAATCCTCTCCAAAACCAGCTAATATAAAATGCTATTTTTTATTTGGCCATGATGTGGTTATCCGATAACAAAATTAGATTGACTGCACTGATAGCAATACCTACTTAATGGGGGACACATACACATAAAAAAGAGGCAATAAAATCTTGAAAATGCCCTGCAATTCCTTTTTTTCTCCATATTCAACTCTAATAGCTTTACTGAGCAGTTAAAAAAAGCATCTCTGGAATAAAGACATATTGTTACAGCCCCCAAACTGGCAAACAAATGCTTATACAGTGTGCTTAACATGGTGTAAATTGTTGGTAGGGCAGGAGCCACAATCCTAAGCTGGATCTCTGCTGTTTCAAGGCTTGCTCAGTGTAATAACCGATGGGTCTGGCTGCTCCAAACACGTCTGCTGTCCTGCCACATTCACCAATACTCTCTGGATATATCGCAAGTCACAGGTTGTGTGTAACACTGAGAAAGTAGAAATTAGAGGAGTAGAAGATTTTATTCCTTCCCTCCACTACTGACAAAGAAGAAAGGTGCACAGGGAGCATTTTCGCCCACCTTGTCACCTACATGAACAAGAAGATGACTTAAGTGGAGGTGCCTGGTCTCCTCTGGAAGAGTGTAGACTTAAATTCGCATTAGCATCAATGATGACATCAGCTTTGTGCCTCATCTAAGAAGAGATTTTATTTCTGATTATTTCTGATTGTTTATTTTCTAATTCTATTAATAATGGCCTATTCTTGAAATACCTAGATAAGCCAGGCTCATCATCAAAGGTCTGAGTTACACAGGTAAAAGAAAGCAGGAAGATACATGAGGTACATTGTGTTGGCCTCAAGTATCTACAGAGACATGAAGTGGCTGAGTTTGGCTGACATCATGTTGCAAAGGATGCTGAATGCAGTTTGGATGTTTCTTTTACTTGCATAATATTCTAAAGGTTTTGAAATTTCTTGGATTATTTTTATTATTTTTTTCAGTAGAAATGAGAAGCTATCATGGAGCAACATAGAAGATGTGGCAGGTACAGGGACCCAGCTGTGACGACCACAAAGAATGCAAGGTAATCACAGTACCTACCAGCTATATTTGATCATTTATTTCCTTTTGTTTCGGGATATTTTGCCTTCAGATTACTTGCCTGACTTTGAAGAAGCCAGCCTGGGGCTGCAGCCAACAGAAACAGCTGCAAAAGTATTAGAGAAGGACAGGAACTTCAGTAGTCCCTTCGCTGTAGGTGCTCCCCTACCAAGCAGCTTGAGTGCTCCAACTAACTTGTGCCTCACTGACTCAAATCCCTTTTTGAAACATCACTTTCCTCCCTGTCTAGTTACCGTACTTCCTAAAGATGAATCCAAAGAACATCATTGAAACACACACACACACACACAAAAATCTTCAATTAGTATAACTAACTCCATACTTGCAGCCACAGTCTTGATATATTGAACCCTTTCTTCTGTTAGTCTCACCAGTTTTGATTGGAAACTGGAGGTGGTATGCAAATCTATACTTGCATAGAGCTTCAAATCACACAAATTTTTCTACAGTTGTCTGCTAAGCAGTAATACAATACAAGATGAATCTAGTCTATATCCCTACAAAGCTATCTCTTGTTGCAGTTTGTTCTCCTTAGCTGCAAAATACTCTCTCTTCTGCTCAAAATTCTTCTGCGAGGAGGTTGAGCTTTTCATCATAATTCAAACGTGCGTTAATAAGAAAAAAAAATGGCCAGCATTTTCTGCAGCAGCTATGATTTAGGGTGTCTAAGACTATATATGTGTTGATTTTAAAGAGGACCAAAGCCCTGCCATTTTAGGAAAAATTTTGCCTGAAGCTGAGTTCCTAAAATCATTAGCCAACGTTCAGCACTGAGGACAGGATTTTGTTCTGTGACGACGGACTCTTAAAAGCACTTAGTCAAGTTGAGATTGGGGTGCAGGAGACATCAGTGAGAACCTCTCAGTAAGTAATTGAAAGATTTCAATACGTTTATTTTGGAACCAGGACAAAAAAAGGTCTCAAAAACCTTCATTGCCAGGTCTGATATGAATTCAACCCAACAGCTCCTACTTGTACAGACATTATGGAGTTCCTCTACGCTTATCTGGGTTTGCTTGCTCCCTGCTGAAGCTGTGTCAGGTGGGCATCCCTTCCTGCACGCTCATTCCCCAGCAATAACTCGAGGGCTGACAGCCAGTGAGGTCACCCCCCGTCTCGCCAAAGCCTGTATACCATTACAATGAAGTAATAATGTATTTATAACACACCTAACCACTGATTGCTTCTATTCCTGTCGAGGCTTCCCTCCCCCACCTCCCCCCTGCATATGCACAGATGTTTTTTGAGAACTGGTCTCCAGAAAGAGACTTGCAGAAAACAAGCTACGTCTGTTGGTTCTGGCTGGCTTTTGTAACGATAGTTGTTAGCACGCAGGATTTATGTTTTAAATATCATTTTAATTTCTTGGGCTGCGTTTTTAACCACAAAATGTTAATTCAATGGTGTACTACAAATGCTGCAGCTCTTTTATAAAAATGTAGGACAAGCTGTTTTTAAGGAAATATTCCAAGAGTCTGATTCATAGAAACACAACTCACATACATTTTCCATGGAATTTGCTCTGAAATATGTGTGGAATACATTCTACCATAAATTATGTACTTTTGTGATTCATTAAATACTCTCCCTGCTCACACGTATCAAGCTCTTCATTATAAAAAAAAAAAAGTGTAATCAGCCAAAACCAGTGACATTCTCTTTCTTATCATATTCGGTGGATGCTCTAATTTCTGATCTGAAAAAAATAAATCTATAAGAGCATTTAGGGAAAGACTACACATAAGTCAAGCTGGCATCCAGCTTTAATTTACACGAAGGCAAATTAAGGATATCTACACACATAATTACTTCTATGTTCAACTGAAGGAGTTAGGGCTCAGAATGACTCTCATAAAATTCACAGTGATTATTAGAAATGCATGACTACTGAAAAAAAAATTATAGGAATATCCACTCTCAGGTTATTTTTCTTTTTATCACTTTGTCCCAGCAACACTAACGCTCTTTTTGTGCTTCCTACCAGCGCACATTTGTCTGTGATGTGGTTTCACTGCCATGCATCTTCATTAAAAGAAAGTTTTCAGGTGTCACCTGTGATATTATTTATATGTCATTCCAGCTCGTACACGTTCACATTAGAAGCACTTACCTGACAGTCAATTAGGGAGCAGAAAAAAAATATCATGTGGTTTATTTGACTGATGACTTTTAAACAACTTCAACCAACTAGCCTGGCAAGCAAAAAACCACATACCAACCTGTTTGCTATCACTTCAACAGGATAAAAGATCCCCTTTGCCTTTGCTAGGATTACAGATATGTTGACAACATGTATTTCTGCCCACATACAGACTTTGACTTTCACCTGTCCTGCACCACTTTCCTCAATAAAAGAATTTCTCTTGGATACCATGGTCATCAGAGTTTATTTGAACCAATTTTTCCTCTTTCTGGAAGAAACACCCTCTGAAACATCCCTTGTCTGCTTTTCTACACCCTGCTGTCATTCATCTCCATGAACGGTTCTTGCAAAGGGGGAGGCACCTGGTAGGGCTGGCCACAAGTATTGGCCTGGGGGAGCTCAGGATCTGCCCCTCGAACTCTACCGTGTGTTTTGTGCGCAGTCTGCAGCCATAAAACAAAAGGGAAAGAGGGAGGAGTGGACAGTGTAGCTTCTATTTTGAAGGCAAGACCCAGACTGGAAGAACCCTACAATCACACACTTCTTACCGAGAGCCATGATGCATTCTCTCTGCACAAAGAAAACTAAGAAGTATAATTTCACCATTTTTTTAAATGTCATGTCCCAGCATATGAGACTCATTTCATCTTCAGATCATCCCACCATGCTCCATTAGATACCAGAAGATGTGAGCCAGTGTTACCACCACAACAAACTCCTAGTACAACCATATCATTCCAATTCTTCACACATTTTCTTCCTGCGCACACAATACCTTCAGTAGCTCAGTAAAAGTCTCCTCTCTCCAGTCCACTGCCACGGGCTACCAGGCTGAAACAAAGCTCAATTTCAAAGCTGAAGCATAATGACAAAGCGGGAGGGAAAGCATAAAAGAAATCATCGGCAATAGCTGTGCCTGGGTCTCCAGAGGTTCTTCTGGCTGAGGACTTGACCCAGGGTGGGCCATCAGCTCTGCTGCCCGCCTTCCCCATCTTTCTGGAATGCACAGTATTGAAATGCCACCTCTTGAAGAGCCACATGGTGAGGCAGGGCAGGTTGCCAGCCCAAAAAATGTCAACATGTGAAAACCTCAGGGCCCCTGCAGCGGAGTTCTCTTTTGTCCCGTTATTGCTTCTACTAATACAGCTTGGGGAATGGGCTGAATAGAAGATATCTGGGGCAGGAATAATGTTCTGTTGTTGTTTTTCAATGAATTGGGGTTACACTGCCCAAGGTACAACACTGCCCAAGGTACAAGCCTTTGCAGAAAAATAAACAGAAGTCATAAAAATAGGAAGCAGGACAAAATATGAGATTTCTGACAGAGGAAGAAGAAAAGGGCTATCAGTATCCCTGTCAAATAATCCTTATCTGGCAAAAAAGCAGCAGGTCATTAGTCCCCTTGATGGGATGAATAAATAATGGCTGGATGAAGAAGTGGCTCAGAAGTCAGATTGTAAAAGCCCCTGTAAAGAGTTCTCCAACAGAAAGAAGAGTGCAGAAGGAGAAAGAGGGCAGCAACAGAAAGAGAGAAGAAATATTTTCCCTCTCCATGGATTTCAATCCAAGCAAGGTTTTAGCCAGTTCCCCTTTCCCTGGTGAATCTGGACCTGACTTCACCCTCTGCACCTTGCCAAGTCATTTACCATCATACAAAGCCAAGCCAAAAATAAATAAGGATGCTTCCAAATTTGTTGTCATTTTACTCCTTTTTGGTTAATGCAAAACAGAGTTGCAAGGTCGGCCATTTTTTTTCCTGTTCTGAGAAAAACACATGTAACCATCTGTTGTGTACCTCTTTTGGAAAAAAAATGGATTCTGAGGAACATCACTACTCTGAAATACCACTTAAAGGGGGAAAAAATAGTCTTAAGGAACATCAGGTTGAAGGCAAGAGGGTGCCACCAGTGCAGCAGAGGGATCTGTAAGATTTCTCCACTATTTACACTGTTCTGTCCCAAGACACTATTCTGAGGGGGGAGACCTTGAAGAGCATTGCCAACAGCCAATTGTAAGTGTTATTTGCTTCTGAACAGGTTTCAGGACATTAAGGTGTGCACTGTGCCCTGCTAGCATGGTTAACAGTACTGTTTGGTTTGGGGTTTGTTTCCCTCCTCTTCTCTTCTCATAGATTAGGTAGATATTCGTACTGCTTGTTGGTTACACTTTGTCCTCTTTGGACAAAGCCTGAGACATGTCCCAGACATCCATTACACTCTTATGACTGATGCTGATGAGCAGCTCTGGGCAGTTATAGCAATGGGACAGTGATCGTGTAGGCTTCCCAGAGGAGCTGCTTTCACAGTCCTAAATCCACCCCTTAAATTTAGGGTGACCAAAATCAGAAAGCAAGCATGTTCTGGACATTCACGTAGTGTTTATTTACATCATGCAGGGCCTGTGTGGAAGACATAGCTTCCCACTCCCTCAGTACCACAGCATCTGTTATACAGATCTTATATTTTAAAAATCGAAAGAGTTGGATAACCTCTCTTTTAAAAGCACCTGAAAATATTTTGGGCCATGAGCCTTCATTTCTGTATTCATCTTTGAGTAGTGGGTCCAAACAAGGCCACATTCCCTCTCTTTCCCCTGTGTCCTTCATCTACACATCATTTCATCCCTCTCGGAACTCTGCACAATAAAATAAATTATACAACTGAAATGTAACAAAGCTAAAAAACTTATTTTTACAATGCTAAATTGAACAGACTGGTTTGAGTTTTTACATTTCCTGAGTACTTACAGGCACCTGAAGAGGAGTATAAGGACTGGCAGAACATGGAACACATGATCCTGAATATTTTGGTATCACATCTTTCAGACATAATAACAAGAAGAAAGTAGAAGTTTAAGGGAAAAGAAGGTTTGAGAGCAAAGTCTTAAGAAAATGAGAAACTCAACAGTATTCTCCTGAAAAATGAAGATTTAGAAGGGAAACAATGGGGAAAAATTCTCTATCAACCTGACCTGGATTTAAGTGTTTAGTTCTTGCAAAAACAAACATATGCACATTTATTTAGCTTGAAAATTTAAATGTTTCTTTGAGCAACCTCCCCGTGGCAGGGGTATTGGAACTAGATCATCTTGAAGGCCAACCTAAATCATTTTAGGATTCCATGATTTGACCTAAAACAAAGCGCTTTATTGTAAGGTACTTGTAAGAAAAAGCAAACAACGTGGTGAGATTTTTCACATCATTGCTGCTGTTCTATTCTGTAGTTCAATGAGTAGGGTGATGATGGTTTGCCTTTCTGCGATCCAAGGCCCAAGTAAGTTTTCAGATAAAACTGAGTGAAAGTAAAGACAAATTCTACCCCTCTCTTTCTTTCCATTTGCCATTTTTTTGTTGATTTGAATGTGCAGGAATGTACATGCCTGACTTGAAAAAAAATAATTTTATGTAGCATAGTAGGTTTCTTGTGTTCTCCAAACTCACAGCTGAAGAGCACCTGTTTGAAGAGCTCACTGAAATCCTGGAGACCTTCCTTGCCTTCTTCCTGCAAGAAACCTCTAAACAGCAGTACAGAGCATGCACACAGAACTGGGGATTCTTTTTTTTTTTGTTAAAAAGTACATCTCCACAGAAAGGATCAATGTTGACTTCTCTCTCAAAGTGAAACAGCCTGCAGGTTTAAGCCACGCTCCCAGAAACAAACCACAAGTTCAAACCATGCTATGACACTGTTGGAGCAGGATTTTGATCCTAGTGTTGCCCACATCCTTTCAAAAATCTCTTAACCCACCAAGCTTTTGGCAGGGTTACCATAAATTTCTTCTGATGTTGTTGTCCCTTTGTCACCTATAATTAAACATCCATGAAAAAAAGAAGAGACACGTTTATGGGTGAGGTCATTCAGGTGTATTTAGTCCCCTTCAACAAGTCTGAGGCCAGTTCTGTAAGCAGCAGGCAGCCCTTCATTTTCTGTCAATTTTATGAAAAATATCTAGGCCCAATTTTGTTTTTGTTTCCCAACCAGTTTGGAATGAAATTTGTAAGTATTTTCAGAGCAACAGAAATGTCACTAATTAACCTACAATCTTTAAAACCAATTTAGTTAAGTCTGTTTGGTTGCAAAGAGAAATTCTACTGGACCATTAGGAGAAGCAAGCAACTCAAGACTTCCTTGTCGGGTCAGGCCAAACTGAAGGAGTACTAAGAAAAAAAGTGTAAGAGGTAAGTGTTGAGTGAATACAAGTTAAAAAGGCAAGAAGATGAAGTGGAGAGCTCTGCAGCAAGCTGGCTTGAATTACATGGAGAATCTAAGGAGGGTAGGGCAGGAATCTGCATGGGGCCACTGCAAGGTCAAGGAACCTGCAGCAAAAACAAACTCTGAACACAGAATCATAAAGTTTGGAAAAGGCCTCCGAGATCATCAAGTCACACTATCAGCCCAACAACACCAGGCCTTCTAAACCACGTCACAAAGTGCGATGTCCTCCTCGTACTGAGGGGCCCAAAACTGAACACAGTATTTGAGGTATGGCCTCATCAGCATCAAGTATAGGGGCACAATCACATCCCTGCTCCTGCTGTCCACACCATTTTTGATACAAACCAAGATGCTGTTAACCTTTCTGGCCACCTGAGCACGTTATTGGCTCATGTTCAGCTGGCTATTAACCAACACCCCCAGGTTCCTTTACTGCCAGACAGAGTTCCAGCCACTTTTCCCTAAGCTTGTAGTGTTGCACGGGATTGTTGTGGCCAAAGTGCGGGACCCAGAACTTAATCTTGTTACACCGCATGCAATTGGCTTCAACCCATTGATCCAGCCTGTCCAGATACCTCTGTAGAGCCTTCCTACCCTCAAGCAGAGAGTAGGACTGGGAAGGACAACTCCTGCCCAATTTGGTGTCATCTTACTGAGGGAGCACCCCATCATCTCATCCAAATCATTGCTAAAAATAATAAACAGTCTTGGCCCTACCATTAAGCCCTGAAGAACACCACTTCTGTCCAGCTGCCAACTGGATTTAGCTCCATTCACCATACTCTCTGGGCTTGACCATCCAACCAGTCTTTTGCTCAGCAAAGAGTACACCAGTCTAAGCCATAAGCTGCCAGTATCTCTCGGAGAGCACTGTAGGAGAGAGTGTTAAAGGTTTTACTAAAGCCCAGGTAGCTAACCTTCACAGCCTTTCCCTCACCCACTAAGCGGGTCACCTGGTCATAGAAGGAGATAAGGTTAGTTAGGCCTTTAATAAACCCATGCTCGCTGGGCCTTATCTCCAGGTTGTCCTGCACATGCCTGGTGAGTGCACTCAAGACAAACCGCTGCATTATCTTTCCCCGGGAACAAGGTCAGGTTGACAGGCCTGTAGGTTCCAGGATCATCCTTCCAGCCCCTTCTTGTAGATAGGCATCACATTGGCAAGCCTCAAGTTATCTGGGATTATCAGCCAGGATTGCTGATAAATGGTGGAAAGTAGCTTGGCAAGCTCCTCCACAAGCTCCCTCAGCACATGAGAGTAACTGATGGACCTGTCAGTGTTTCCAAATGGGCTGCCCTTGGTCTAATGCAGAAAAGCAGGAGAAAAACTGAGACTTTTATCCTGTTAGGTACCTTGCTCCATAAAACAGCTAAAGCTCCCAAATGTTTATGAAAATGCAAAGACCTCTGCAAAACACTGGCTAGGAGATGTAGCAGGTACCAGGCATGGCGGCAGTTGCACCATCTCTGAAGACAGTGCGTTTAATGAGCTACCTCCATGACCCACTGAGAACTTCTTTACTCCCCAAGTAGTGCATCTTCACAACATTCTTTAGCTGCGAGCCACTATGGAGGTTTCTGTGATGACAGGAGAAGGCAGGGTCCCATAGCATTTGGGGAGACAGAGCCACAGACCCACCAGCTCTGTCACTAATCCATCCCTTGGCAGTAGTGACAAGAGCCGACTGAGACCTAAAAAATCCATTTGCTGGATGTGCTGGTAAGTGTACTTCAACATGTACTTGGCATGCCTAGGCAGAGCTCTTTTTTCCCTCTCCTTTTGTCTAAAGTCCTTAGAAACACACACAAAGACAAAATATCCATGGGAAATCTGTAATAGGTGGCAGACTATGTTTTAGGCAAGCTGACTGATAAAACAGCAAGCACAGAGCAATACTGCTGGTTAGAAAGGGCCAGAGGTCTTTTCTATGGGCACAAACTTCACAAAAACTACCAGCCAACTAAAAAGGGTCTAATTTCTGTTTTGAAAAAATACAGATAAGAAAAACACTGATTCCTCCGCCTTGTGACAGCAAACATGGGTCAGGAACATTGAAGGCACTTGGGTTTTTAGCTAACAGATGACCTTATGAAAGCAGTCAAATGAGAAATTGCCACAGAACACCAACACAACCTGAAATATATTGCTAGTCAAGTGAACGTTAAAAAAAAGGGAAATTGCAGTGCATAAGGAATGGAAACAGCTATTCTGTAGGATTTAATGAGAAATCATTTGGGCTTCAACAAGCATTTTAATCTCCTTACACAAACAGGGAATTGGGTAGTTCTGTGCTGATTTTGTGGATGTACAATATGTCCAACATTCCTGGGAGGAGAATTTTCTCATGTGATTTTGAGCTGGGCTTCAGTGAACACGAATTTAGTGGGAAAAGGATGTCGTACTGTCAAAGGATTTCACAGCCTAGACCTTATTGAGTAATTAACTGAGCAGCTCATTTTCATATGCTTTCATTTGAGTATTGTCCCTCCCAATTCTGTAATTTTTCCTTGCTTTAGCTGAATTCCAGGCCCTCCTCCCAGTACTGAAGTCTCAAGAGCAACCAAATAAACATAGATGAATAAAAAGGTGCTTTCCACTGAATTGCTACCTCAATATCACATATCATCTCCTGCGTTAACTAGAAGAGGGCAAAAAGACTGATGCACTGTGTGTGATAATAAGTGAATATAATTTCTTGTGCAACACCAAACACTACATAGTTTTAAGACCAAATTGTAAACAACAGAAGGTCCTTCAGGTTGTATAACTCTATTACATATTTTTAAAGTTTACAGCCAATAATCATCATTGCAAAACCTGCCAAGCTTTACTTCATAAAGCTCTTCAGCAAAATTGCAGATTTCCATAAATTGAATGGAATTAAATTTTAAGTATTTGGTTTAATTAATTTATGCAACTGCCCTGATGCATATATGTGCAGAAGTGACTGCAAGCAGTTGAGACATACAATGAGCCTAATAGTGACACAGAATATTCTTACAATCAGGACAGCAGCTTTTAAATAAGCCCAAAACATTAAAAAACCCTGCTCTTATCAGGAAAGAACAGGCCCTTTAAAAGAAAGAGTCAAGAAAGGAAAAAAAAACAGCACTAAAGACTCTGGAATGAACATCTTTTAAGAGTTGTTTCCAAAGAAGAACAAACACTG
Organism: Dromococcyx pavoninus; assembly: GCA_033558185.1. Taxonomy (NCBI): domain Eukaryota; kingdom Metazoa; phylum Chordata; class Aves; order Cuculiformes; family Neomorphidae; genus Dromococcyx; species Dromococcyx pavoninus. The sequence continues at coordinate 942,664 of JAUMJL010000231.1, forward strand.
TTACATTACTGGTTTCCAGATATTTTTGCCTGCTGCTACTCTTGCTATGTCAATAACTTGCAATGAAAATGCAGAAGACTTGCAACACCTCAGCTTGGTTCAGAGGACTATGACTGTATTGAGGCAGTGTATCATCACAGCTCAGGTGTGACAATAATCCAGTGTGATGATGGTTTTTAATGATCCCCCTTCATTGGGTGTTCACATTAAAAGTCAACTAATTTGCATTTATTTAATTTCTTGAGTGTGAAAACTCAAAAAGCAGGAGGCAGCATATCAAAAACTACGAAATCCAAAGAACAATCTTTTTTTTTTAACTCATGCCACACAAAACCATTTCAATAATTCAGGAAAAATGTCCATCAAACTCTTCCTAATTCTTGTCTGTTGGTTTACTTCGTGATTTCTGTGAAGGGCTTTGACAAAGCACAGATCCTGTAGTATTGCTTTATCAAGCTCATAAATAACAAAATCTCACCAAACAATTTATTTTTTTTTCTTAAATCCAACCTGGCTTCTAGTTCTGGAAGGACAAAGTCAGACTATCTCCTGAACTGGACCACCCAGTACTTCTGCAGCCCGAGTAAATAAGGAGGTGCCACCCTGCAGAAAAACAGAGCTGGGTGACAGTATTTATGCCAGACACTGAGAGATGTCAGATATATCTGATTTCTTTGGATTAATCCAAAGGCCATTGAGAGCTGCAGACATTAGTGTGTACATGGGGGTGAAATCAGGTAAAGTAATACTTAATCTCTACCTCATGTCTGTCATGCTTTTCAAAAAAAGAGAGCCCAGTCTGAATCCTATGGAAAGATCCCTCACCACTGGCTGGTCTTCAATGAGACTGCAGATCTGAATCCCACCTTGAACCACAGCAGGTGCCTAGATATGGCTCCTTTCCCCTCACATCTAGAAAATCATCATTACGCTACTTCTAACAATGAAAGCACAATGTGCCTGAGCTAGGAAACTGTAAAGGTCTGCTTGCATATATTACTAGGATTCCTTAATCTCCACAGGATATTCTTTCATGACAGCATACACGATTGATCTATCTAGATTTAGAGGTAGTACTTATCACGTTAGTAATAACATCAGCAATAACCTATAAAGTGAATTTGCAGCACACGATTGCAAAGGACTGGCTGTAATAGTAAACACTGAAGTGCTGATTCTTCACCTGGAAGAAATTTGCAGGGTTTCCTGAAGCGGTACCAGTTTCCTAGCATGGGATCAGACTCCTAGGTTTCAAAGCAAGAATTTTTTGAAGTCTAATATTAAATTAAAAAATATTATCTGTAAAAATTAAAGCTTTTTTTGGTGAGTTTTTAGCATTTGCTTTTTATTGCACTAAGTTCCCTATCAGTATTTTTGAGCTTAAAGCAACTCAACAGTATTTAAACATGCCCTGCTACTGGCCTTATTTGGGGTGAAAGAGGTACGCAATACTTGCTGAATGTATTTTCAATGTGTATGGGTTTTTCTTAACTACCATTACTTCGGTCTCAAGTAGCCATAAGTAACATTAATTAATTAATGGGATATTTGCTGAAGTTCATTTCCTTTCTTCTTCTCTTTTACTGAAAAAAGGCACAGGGGGACAAGCAGGGAAGAGCTGAAGACATGCGTATTCCATTTGAAATCCATGATTAAAAAGCTTAAAAATTCAAATCAATGTAAAAAACTGTTTTATTTTAATACTGTGGAAGGTTTCAGTGAACTCCATTATTTTCACTCACTATTTGCTTGAATAATTTAGGCAAGAAAGCTAAATTATACATAAAGTGTACAGTTAGAAGAAAAAGTTCATGCACAGCCTCGGGCTATAGCCATCCCCTAATGATGTCTGTAGTCAGTGGAAAAGAACTCGTTAGACTGAGAGTAATTTCTTATGGTTTAAATTTTTTTCTTAAAGCAATAATGTTCTTATAAAAATCTGACAAATAATACACTAAGCCAAAAGCTGTAAATGAAAGGCCATTCCTAAAACCGCAGCCTTATAACTTTTAATATACTTTCACTGGAAACCTGGCTTTTCACATACAATATGTTCTTGTTGGCTGTCTTCAGCGATCTGATGAAATTGGGGAAATGCACATTTTGATATCATCCAGCTCCTCCTTTGTTTAATCAGAGACCCAACATTTGCAGAGAGTTAAAATAAACGCTATGCAGCTTTCAGAAAACCCCAAACCTGCCATGAAAGGAGGTTATTTTATATTCAGTACACAGCCATTTTTGCTAGCGGTTGCAACTTGCTCTGTTATTGTGGAATATTTAAGGGGCAACCCATACTTTTGAACATTTACAGTCTGATTTGCTAAAGTTTTACTTGCCTTTTAAACTTGACTAGAGAAAACATACATGCCAGAGTGGACCAGGTTACCAATACTCTACAAACTGCTTCACCTCTGATCTCCCACCTCTTCCCTCCGTAGCTTAAGATCAGATGCTGCAGACAGTGGAGCTCCTGAAAGCAGCGAACTCAGTTTGAGTTATGCCAAGAGCAGGTGTAAGAACAAGAAATCATTGTATTGAAATTTGCTAATATTAAATTTGTTGATCAGACTTATCTTTTGATCAAAGTAACTCAACTAGATCAGAGAAAGAGACAGGGAATTTTCTAAATTACTGCTTAGAATCCTTTGCATAAAATGAATAACTTTCTATAATATTAATGGTTTTACACCACTTCATACTTGTATTATTCTGTCACATCAGTTTAACATTAGTACCATGTACAGTAGTTTAGCATTAATGTGATCAGAAGAGAAATTACATGTGCACTTTCATATTGTTATATTGAAATCAAGGTCTTCTATGACACTAATATGAAGGAAACCTCAATAAAATACAGACTTTCTAATATAAAGACATTTTTATATCATGTTGGAGTAAGAACACGTATTATTTCTTCTCAAAATCACTTGCACAGCACCCAAGCAAGGCGGAAGGAGTGGCACCATTTAGACCACAGGCAGAAATGAGTGCATCCCTTCACCATCCATGAAGGGATTCCACTCCACAGGAGACCCACGCTGCTTGCCAGGCTCTGCAGGTTACACACGCTCCCTGAAAATCATGATCAACAGAGCAGAGTGGTGAAGTCCAGTTTCCTTGAGGCAGATGAATTACTGCTTCCCAAATTTCAGCAGTATCAAAGGCCACTGAATAGCCACCGATTTTCCATGGCTGTCTAAAAATCCGCTCTAGGTTGACAACAGGGCTGGACCAAAAGGACTGGAAGGTCCTCTATGACCTCTCTCCTATATGGCGTTTGGTATAGCTCAGAAAAAGCAGGCTTTAGAATAGCATGGGACATCTCCAGCATGGCTTAAGGAAAGATTAGAGTAGAAAGTATTTGGCTCATAGGTGGGTGGAAAACAGGAACTAGCGTTTGCAGACATAGCTGGGACAGAGTCAGAAAGAACACAGGCTTTGTAGCAAGTTCTGACACAACCCTGACCTCTTCTGCACCCAGCAATAGCCAGACGCAACAGAGAGCAGGAGCCAGGGATTCCTCATTTGAATTAAGCTTTTTGGGATGTCTCACATTACAAGCAGAAAACTTCACTGCTCAAACAATCCTCTTGGCTTATTTTATTTACCTTTCTTGAGGATGAGGATATTGCAGACAAATACACTATAGAGCAGCTGAGTCTGTGAAAAACAAAAACAGAAAAAGCAGAACAGACTACTTCCAAGCCCCAACCTCTTCCCTTCCATCGAGCATTCATGTATGTCCTTACTAGCTCTGCCCCTAGCCCATGAAATGGTAAAGATCTCTTGTCAAAGAGACACTGCTAAAGAATCACAGAAATCCACACTACAAAAACAGGCAACGCACACCAAAAGCATCCAGTGACTCAGGCAGAGGGTGCACCTATCAAAGTGACTCTGTGAGGACAGTCAGTGCTGGATCTCTAGACTCACCATTTAGCATACCTACTCCTCCCTAGAAACAGCACTATTAGGTAGGTGTTGACTTCAACATCACCATGCAGTTGAGATAAGCATCCCTCCCTTAAGGAAAATGGTAAAGTTGAGCTCTACAATGATGTTGATAAAAGAACAACCTTAGCTAGAAGGCTTCAAAGTCTCCTAAAAATATCATCTCAGGGTCCTGAGCGCTGACTAAATATCTTATAGCAGTGCTGCCCAGTATGAGGTGTTTGTGGACAACAGCATGATGTCAGTGTCCTGCTAGGCTGACAGGTGACACTCCAGCAACCAAAAAGATAGATGTTAATCAAGTTGAGCAGATTAAAACATCAACCATCAAAACCTGGAAGATGCTTCTGACACATGTGGAAATACTTCTGCATTCACTGAGCAATGTTGCAGCTTCTTCTGCCCTCACATCACTCATCCTCCACCCACCCCCAGCACAGCAGAAAACAGATTTTGTAAGTGTGGTGTGCTCAACCCCTTCATCGAGGTAGCACAAAGCAGGGAAAGGCAGAGCCTTTGCTATTCTAGTTGCAGGAGAGACATGCCACACCAAAATACTGCAGATTGCTGCCTCCGCTCTCTCCATCGAGACTGTGGTGGTACAATGAGCCAGGACTGACTGACCACAGTTTGTCAGAGCAAGATCTGAAATCAACCTCGAGACAGGTTTGGGTTATTTTTCTGGAACAGTGTTTATTCTACATAGCACTCTGAGTACAGGCATGGGAAGGGAATTTTATTAAAAATGTGAATCCATTAGGTTTTAAATCCCCAAGGTTCCATTTTGGTATGTAGAACTGTAACCAGATTTTCTGAGTGACGAGAACTGTTGCTTCTGAGGAGGTTTTGGAAATCTGACTGCTGCCACTTAAGAGCTTTTACAATTTTCTCCCTAATTATGGTGGCTGAACGCTGAAAAAAAAAGTCTGAATTTTTTAAAAACATGCTCTTAATTATCTGAGTCTTTAGATTACTCTTCTGTTATAGAACTAAGAGTACATCTTGGAAAGAGAAAAAAAAAATTATTCATCTTTATTTAGATGTTGATGCAAACTGCTAAGCACGTTCAGGCTGGGCTTCAGTAAGCAAGAACCAGACCAAAAAGCCACCAATTATGCAGCCATGAGGGACCAACACACTCAGCTGGAGCTGGCCACAGTGTTTTGAGAGTTGATTCCTGGGAAAGATTTCCTTCAAAAACTTGACATCACTTTTTGAACAGTTTTTATGATGAAGACTGTGTTGCCTTTCCCTGTCAGCTCTTGAGAAGTTCATGATCTTCACGCTGGTGGGTTTTTTTGAGTCTGAACTCATCTAGCTCCACCAAACACAGGCTGGGCATGAGGGGACAGACCTGCCCTGCTATAAGGCTGAAGGATAGGCTGGGAAGTCTCTTGAAAACCCTTCTGCAGAATACACTGGGATCTGGCAGATTTAACATCCCTTGTTTTCCCCAGACATGTTGTCCAAGAAGGTGGTCAAGTCTCCTGTAACCTTCAAGCTAACCAGACTGGGTTTCCTAAGCTTTTTGTAGTAAATCAGGTTTCACAGTCCTTTAGTCATTCGTGTGCTTTCTCCACTGCTCACTCTTCTATGTGCTTGAAGCCTGTACAGCAGAAAGGCTGAGAGTTGCTCATTCCAAGTCGAGGAGCATTGACATTTATTTGTTTACTCAGACACCATTTTCATCAGCCTTTATGACTTTTGGACTCTTGCACATCAAAATCTCCCTACTTAGCACACAAGGAGATCCATTCAGCAATCAGCACAGAAAAGATTTGCAAGGCTGATAAATTTACATACAGGTATCAAACACTACCATGAAGGTATTTTAGTCAAGACTATGTTTTCCAGTAAATGCTTCACAGTGACATTGCACAGCACTTCTTGTTACAAAGATGGGAAGTATCTGTGCTCCAGCAATCCACAGACTGAAAAGCAGGAGGTTGCTGATGCTGCAGGGTCAACACCATAAGCAACATTTTAGGTCCTGTAACACTGCAAACAACCACCTCAAAATCTCAACTTCTTGCTTTAAAAATAAATTCAGCTTTCTATTTTATCTTTTTTTTAAATTCCAATTATTCCCATGGGAAGGCTGATCTAGTCTCACCCATCAGATGGTTAAGCACCTTTTTCTCATCTCCAACCTAAACGTATTCATGGCCAACATGGAACCATTTGTTCTCATTTATAACCATTTGTCCCTGTTCTGATGCAGTGTTACAGGGTAGCATTTGCCTGTCTCAAAGGATGCTGAGGACATCAGGATTCTCACCATTGACTCCCTAGGCTCCTGGAACAGGTCACTGCAGGGCGGGGGGGGGAAGAGAAGGGATAATCTTCATCTAAAATACAGAAATACGAGAAGAATCGTATTCAAGAAGTTACTTTAGTCTGATTTCTTTATACATTGCCTGAGCATTTTATTTTATTATGCATTTTAATAATGTAAGTGCTTAAAAGCTGGAAATGAGCATATTCCATGAGCTCAATATATTTCAGTTTGTAGATCATTAATTGTTTTTCCTTGTGATTATGCAGTTTTACTTTATCATCCCTTTGATAACAATTTCTACATAAAATCTGACTTTATATTTCATTTTCCCCCGTCTGTTATCTTAGTAAAATACATCCAAAACGCCCTTTGTAGTGCTGTAGTAATATAACAGATCAGGAGAAGCTGTGGCATAAGAAATCAAAACCATAATAATGTCTTTGGGTTTTGCATTTTAAATACTGCATTCATTGTTGCGCTGAGGCTTGAGATCCCTTTTCAAACATTACTGAGATTACCTTTGGTAATACCTATTTCATTGTACTTTGATATAAAATAATGTAAGTCATAAATCATCTAAGTGACTGTCATTAGAGTGAAAAGAACTTACTTATTATATGTAACAATTTGCTTTTCTAATTTGAAGAGGATTGAGGTATTTTAATTATATAAGGTCTAAAGCCCTCGCGGATGAAATTACAACTCAGTGTAAAATCACTTCCTGCACAAAGCTATAAGTTAGAAAATGATAACAGTTATACTCATCAATTTGTACTGTAGACCAGACTAAGTACAGGAACAAATGGAAACATTTTTAATGGGCAAAGATCCGTAATATCAGTGATAAAACATCTGAGAAAACTCTTCGTTGTTAACACAGTAGACAAAAATCATGTTTACAGATTATAAGCGGACATTTTTTCAGTGGAAAGAAACATTCTTTCAATGGAAAGAAACACCAAAATATTGAGTTGTAGGAACCCACAGGCAGGGTTGGACAGAGTGATCTATTTAAAATTATTGGTGTACTTCACATTTTCAAGATTGCCTCCATTTGGAAGTGAAAAGGGGGTTCTGAGCCTTTTCTGTACAGAACAATTTAAAATTATTGTAGCACTTCACTTGAAGGTGATCAGGGCTCTGAACGTTTACATTGTAGAGAGATTTAAAATTATGACAGCTCTTCAAACTGTTTAAAACATTGATTTTTTTATAAAATTGATTTTTTTAACGTTTTATTTCTTCAATGGCTGGGTAATTACAGTACACTAGAAGCTGAGGCGCTTCTGCCTGAAAGCAGGACTCATTTTCAGCCTCCCTTCCTTCTCATTCTCTTTTCTTTCCCCCTCCCTTCCCTCTTAATAAGTTTTCTGGTTTCCCTTGCTGCTGGGACAGACACATCAAGCTTTGTTCTTGCTCATAAATCTCTCTCTGACCAAGGAACCAGGAAGTTATTAGGGGTGAGGAGAAGGTCAGGTTGAAAATTCAGTTTGATCAGACCTGCTCTGGCAAAATAGCGCTATACACACCTCACGAAGTAATGATAAACACAACTGGGATCGGACTTTTAATCAGCATTCCATCCGGTAGCACCCTCTGATAAGTCTGACAATGAAGGTTACAGAGACTCAGAGGGATTAAGGAGCAACCATTAGTTGGGATTTAGTTACATGTACTTAGATGTACATGTATGGCGTGCCCCAAAATCCCTTTTTCTCTTGCTAAACATGAACAGCAATACAGAAAACCCCACTGATTCACTAAGCAGCTATAGGTGTGCATTATTTAAAGAGAGAAACAGTTTTCCCCAAAAGATTTGGGCTCAAACAGCTGTAGGGAGTATGAATACAACGTTTGCATTCTTTCTCATATTTATGAATTAAGGTTTTTTTCTGAAAAATCCAAATACAAGTACTAAGCCTCCAGATCAAAGTGCGCTTCTAATACTGACTATATTTAGGATACCATGGATGTGTCAGGGAAGAACAGGATTTTATCAACTATATCTTAGCTCATGTAAAGCAAAAAGGTCAGAGAGGACCAGTGGATTTAGGAGGTTTCACTCTGCTAAAGATTCCTCTGTACAGAGCAGTTTAAGTCAAAGTATGACTGCTTGACTGGCAATAATGAGTAATTACTCACACAAGTAATCCTAAGGAATCTTTAGAATTTAGGAACCTGCAATTTGCCTTAGTACTATCATCCTCAGAAAAAAAAAAACCAAAGCCAACACTTCATTGAACCTCTAGAAAGTACAGTGTCTCTCAACAGAGAAAATATGAAGTACTAATTTAGAGGAATAATAAATAATTTTCTAGGGGAAAATTTCGTGGATATATTTTTAAGTAAACATACACGTATATAAGTTGAGTGGTAATTTCTCCTAGTCCAGAAGCTCCTCCATTTGCCCATTTTTAAAAACCAAAGTATTTTACCAAGGTTTGAAGTAGGGTTTTATGTATTTTGTAAAAAACCATATCAAAGTTAAATGAACATATTACTGAAATTTGGTCAGCCTGAAATAACACCTGCCACACACAAGGTCTTTAGCCTTTCATGCACATCATAACTTCAGTCTAAATTTAAAGGAACAGGGAAAGCAATAGAGCAAAGCTACCCAGATGTTGTACGGTCTGTGCAATTGTGAATTTAAGAGTACCAGCTTTCCATCCAGATTTTAACACAGCAGAAATAATATGAAAATTCCAAGCCACACTGGATTATTGAAATGTCTGGCCATTTTGAAATGAATTTTGGAACAGATGTACAGAGGTAGGCAATAAAGCTGTGATAATAAGGAACATTCCTACATCATCTCACAAAACTACTAATCTGTAATGAGGACCAAAACTATTCATGGGAGTGGGTGGTTTTCATTATTTTTTTTTCAACTCCAGTTCAAGTATTCCGGTTCCTTTACTTGGTTGTTAGATTTTGTTATTGTTGTAAAGCATTTTGTAGCTATCTGACATTATCACTTCTAACCCACAACACAGGCAAGTGACTTAAGTAATTTCATTTCTTCTTTATTGAAGGCAAACAGCACAGAAGAACAACTTAACCAATTTATTGTGCTCGATCATTCTACAATTAGCTTCAAAAAGCTGTGCTTTTCAACAGTGGTTACTGACTTCAGACATCTCCTTAGGGGTACTCAAATTCAGACACCAAGAGAAGCCCTGATTTTAAGAGAATGCATAACATTTGCACTATAGAACAAATGACCAACAAAGCAAAGCTGGGTACCCTGAAACCTAAACCCCCCAAACCCAGTTCTTCTGAAATTTTTGCTGTTAAAACAGAACGTCCCAAAAGAAAGAAATTATAATTTTGGGGGTATGAGATGGTTTCTAGACATCAGATGGACAAGGTAGAGCAAACCCTTCATTAGACCAAGCAGAAAAGATGGAGACAGCAGACAAGCTTTAAGGTTCCAACCACTCCCACAAGTCAGATGAGAGAAAAGGTGATGCCTTCTTTTAAGTTTTCAGGTGGCCTGCAGAAGGCCTTATGTGGCTGAAAGCTTGTCTAAAGTTACTAATAGATAGCCAACTAAACTACTTTGTCTACTGAAAGATATCATCACTTCCAACAAACCTCGTCACGCTGACATTAAACAGATTAGTTCAACAAGTTGGGTGCTGTGCCAGATTAGGCTGCATACCAAAGCCTTGACTTTACACTTATTACTCACTACATTTTTCAGCCTATCTGTTCAGTTCATCCTAAAAAAACAGACACACACATTAAGCTGGGCCTCTCAATTTCAAATTTGCTAGATTTAAAACATGTTCTTTTTCTGTCAGGAACATGAAATTGCAGTCTGGATATGAACATCCTCAAGGTGTGTAGAGCCGTCACACTTTTCCACAGCACAAAGCAGCAGCAAGAGCCTGAGGGAGAAGGAAAGAACATGTAGTTCCAATGAAAGAGCAACAATATCTTTATTTTCTTGAGTTATCCCCTGGAGTTTGGCTAGCTCCCTGAAGCATTGACCTGAACACAGGTGACTGATAGCTCTGGTTTGACAGTCAACAGATACTCAGCTTTTAAATCTCTGCCAAAAACTGGCAATTGGACAGCTAGAGAGCAAATGCTGGGCTGCTGTGGGGATTTTCCATTTATTACTCCTTTTCCTTGGAGATTTCCCTATCCAAAAACCTGCTTAACACTTATGGAACAGGACAGGAACACAACCCAAGATAATTTTGCTTTGGTATGCACCTGCTCATTCACTCCAACCCCACCTAACAACTTCAGAGATTTAGATGTTTTTCAGCTTTGTTTTTGCTTCAGGTATAGGTATAACACTCCCTGTGCCTTGCACAGGTCAGAGGATGAGAGAATGTCACAGAACGAGTTTGCTGTTTTCTTAACCTGAAGAAAGGCCTTAGTGCACCATTCCACACCCATGTATGTCTCTGAGATAGGACATATTTCTCCTTCAACAAGTTTGTATGGTTGAAAGTATGGGGGAAAGGGTGGGGGGAGGGGTGTGGGAATTGCTGAGTAGAAATTTTCGTCTGACCTGTGCCGTTTAACGGGTTTGGGGAAAGAGAGAGTAGCAAAGAGGTGTCCAAGAATGTCAGAAGCAGTGCCAATATCACAGCTATGTCGGCTGCAGCTCCAGCTTCCCACGATGGCACTTCTCTAATAGCACAGCTGTGCCTCAAGCCAAGGATCCTGAGTGATAACTGTCACAGCAGTCTCACCGAGCGCTGCAGCAGCAAGTGTGAGATATATCCAAAAGGTGCAGGAAGGCAGCAATGGAGTACTTCTTGACGTGACACCTAATGGGTCAGCCTGACGCAAGACTGCTCTGTAACCATTTGGTCACATCTCCCTACCTTTGGTGTGAAATCAGCAATTTCTAGTTAGTCACACTACTGTTCCAGCTCCCTGTTCCAGCAGAGTAAAGGAAGTTTTAATTTAATAGCAAAATAGTTAAAGGCCTGAATGCTATGATTACATACAAGACAACTTGGAAAGTTAACAACAGCCTTGTAATTAGGGATTTGAGGGAGACGTCATAAAGTTCAGGCTCCAATCCATGTTATGCCAAAGTTTTTCTGTATTATTTTTGGACAGTCTCTTAGCTCTGTATGATCCAGCTCCCCATCTGTAAACTAAATACTTCTTTCCTTTCTTCACATCTGGAATTACATGCACTTACTGTACTGAAATTCACAGAGCCCAGATCTCACCCAGGACTTTGAAGAATTGTGTAAAAGAAATCACTGTGATTACTTAGACACACAAAAGCGTGTGCACGCACAATGAACCATTCAAATGACTGCTCCAAACTTGCCCACTACTTCCAAAATGCAGGAAAAAAGAACGCTCTCCTCTTCCTAAAGGCATTTCCAAGCAGCAGGCTGTTGGTTCACACTTCAGACACAAAATCCAAGACAACACTTAAGTACATAAAAAAACCAGAGTATTTCCAAGGATGGTAAGAGTTTGGATGATTTATAAGTTTTTAGATGTTTTAATGTATTCAAATAAGGAATATAAATCAGTATTTAACTTACAACAACTGTGAACTGTGCCCAAGCTCTCTCCTTGAAAACAATATATTGCATTTCCTGGGTGTGCACTGGTGGAACGGATTCCAAATTTAGCAGTGCCTCATGTCAGAGGGGGAAAAAGCTAATTGTGTCCATCCCACCTGCCTATGCTATGCAGCCTTTTAGTTTTATGTAGAGGTAACAGCTGTAGAAGGGAAGTAATAAGAAAGTCTGAGATAGTGCTCTAGATTTGACTAATACAGCAAACCTAAATGCTCTTAAATTGTGATACAATTTTACTTCATAAATCATAAAAGTGAAATATTATTACATACACATAAACATTGACAACTTGTACTCGTGCAGCATCAGCCAGAACACATAGCCCGCGGCACAGATCTGCATCTCCAACTTCTTTACTCACAGCACAGTTTTATCTAGAACTGGGAGAATGCCTGAACCACATGGCAAAAGGAGCACTTATTTGTTAGTAAGGATGGCTTCCCTGTCAATCCATCACAGAGAGTCAGAATAATTTGCTCAACAAATATCAAAACAAAGCTTTTGGACTGAAATGGTTTACTAAATTCAACCTCAATTTGACAGGAAAAAATATTGCCAAGTTCTAAACCAAAATCCTCTTTTGAGCTTAGTAGTATGACTGGGAACAAAGCTTCATTGAAAACAGTGCTGCATTTGGAAAGCAGGTATCCATGTGTGCACACCTGAGCTGCTGTCAGTGTCTTGATCCTGACCTAGACTCTCATAGAGAGTCTGGAAATGATAAAACTGAAGTAACTACCTTCAAAGGTAGTTATCTAATAAATATCTAATTGGGTAACTGCTGCCTCTGGATACTATTCAAAATACTGTAGTGATTGCTCTTAAACCACAAGACCAAAAAAGGCCTCAAGAGGTCCTCTTCTGCACCCTTCCTTAGCCACCCCACAAGACAGGGGTGACTGTATGCATTTCATTGCTGATAAATATTTTTCTAACCTGCTCCTACTGACCACCAATAATAGAAACTTCACCAGGCAATCTACTCTAGTTCACTGGCATCTTCATTTCTAGAGAAATTTTTCTAGCATCTAATCTGCAACTCTCCTGCTGTGATTCTGACCCCAACACACATTTGTAAAACAGGTAATTAACTTTTTTTTTTCCAAAAGTCTTTAATGCACTGAAGAATATCTGTCTAATAATGTCTCCCAGAAGACAAGAGAGCTTCAGTTTTCCAGTTCCTCCTCCTAAGTCAGCTTTCTCAGATCGTTGATCGTTCTCAGTGTTATCCTCTGGACTCTTTCCAATTGACCCATGTTCTTTGAAGAGTAGTAGCAGACCTAGTTGAGACCTTATCAGTGCCAAGTAGTACATATAGAGTCTAGATGCTTAGTATGCTCCTAGTACAAGGACTGCCTTTCTTTGCAATAATGGTTTTGGGGTTTTGTGGGTTTCTCTTTTTGTTTGTTTGGTTTTTTATTTTTCCTTAATCTTGTGAAAACCTTTCTGAAGTGTTATCACCTGCCCAGTGGTTACACATCCCACGCTTACACAGATGATTACTTCCAAGGCTAGTCCCCTCTTGAATTGTAGTCCTCTTTTTTTGGACCGCTTCCTTAATCTGTATATGCCTTTCTAAATTCCTGATCCTGTCTTCCAGTATATTTGCAGGCCCTTATAACTTCTTGTTATCTCCAACATTAAAAATCATACTCTCTGCTGCACTGTGCAAATCATTAAAGAGAACACTGAAAAGAGCTGGAAGCAGGACAGAAGCTGTGGAACATTCATTACACATCGCATTCTTCCATTTGGATAGGGGAATGCTATTAACCAACTAATTTGCACTCAGAGAAGTCTTATCTGGTTTAATCTCTCTTCCTTTCTCCATTAAAGGACATGCATCCCATCTTCACTTTACCAGTAGATTCTGAAACAAAACCAAACCAACCCAAAAAAACCCCTAACAGTTCAGGAATGGCTTCAAAAGCTACAATTCAGACTACACAAGAAGGGAACATTCATTCTGTCTAGATATTTCTTCCTTTCCTGCTTTAGGTTGAGATCTAACATCTTCAGTGATGCTACCTCCAATTTATTTATCAATTAAAATGTTTTGATTTTGACTGCATGTTAATTTTCAAAGATGCCAGAGACTTTAGCTGTGAATCCAGCACTTAAGCCTGGCAATTTAAAAAGAAATTTGACACTTTACTTATACCTCATCACTTGCCTTTAAATTATAGCCCCAATTACTCAAGCAAAAGGTCAGATGTACCTGAAACATACATCTTTGCTCTGGTAATTACTTTGGAAATTATCTGAACAGACTGAATGGGTGGCAAGTCTATATTAGATAATACTCACAAGTTCTTTTCTCCCCATCCCAATATCTAGCTGAAAAGATGGGATGCTACAAAAGTACTGTTTCACATGTAGCTTCCCAGAATTCAATAGCATTAGTTACCATGAGAGCTAAGCACTTCTGTCTCTCTAGGGACAGCCAAATTAATTGTAAAGCAAGATTAGTTAATTCAGCTAATCATACCTCAGCAAGGAAACACTTACTGAGACCCAGGCTGAACTAAATCCATTTTCGAAGCCAAGCCAACCTCGAGTGACTTTCATTCTGTGCAAGGGTGTCTACACTGAATTCACACCTAACAAATAAACTTCCCTAGTGACTGTTTGGGGACAAACTAACAAAAGCATCATGGATTTAAAAAAAAACCCAAACCACACTTTTTCAAAATGAATACCTTGATGGTTCAGACTTGGACCAAAAATCTATTTCCTATGTGTTGCTTAATCAGACAGTTTCGTTTCAACAAGCAAGGAGCTGAAAAAAGAGCTGTGTAAAAGCACACAGAATGAAGTCCCATCCCCTATTCCTAGGCTGGTTGGGCATGTCACAACTTAGGATGGCTGGGGAGCAGCTGATGAGGTCTAGAATGTTTCAGGGCAGTGTGGTGCTAGTATCAAGCCCTGCCTAAAATACGGCTTTACATTGAAATCAGGTATCAAAAAAAGCAGAGAAAGAAAGAAAACAAACTAGTTTCATGCAATTTCACAGCAGAGCAGAGGGGCATTGGTTGGGTTTGAATGTGTTTGCTACAAGAAATGCAAAAAACTAATAATTGATTCTTCCTCCCCCTCCCTGCAAAGTGTTTTCATAACTGATGAAACAGTGCTTTCCACTGACCTTTTGGAAGTAGCTAAGAGAATACATTTTTGAACCAATACCTAAAAACTGATTCAATCAAACAAGGAAAGATGTGACAGCCTTACCCACCAAGTTAGAAAGCCAGCTATCTTGCAACCAAAACAGGAATTTTTGACATTTCTACGGTCTTCAGTGCAATGCAAACGCTTGCACTAAGATCTCTGACACATCAAGGAAAGGATTATTTACAAATGGAACTGGAAATCTGCCATTTTATATAGGGCATAGAGAGTGGAAAGTCTGCATTTTTCCTAGAGATCTTGCACAACATTTTCTCAGACAAACCCCGGTTTTATAGGGGCGAACTTACTCAACCTCTGAGCAGAACCAGAAGATGTTGTCAATCTTGCTGGATGACCACAGATCCCAGCACCTTCCATGGGTAGCATAAAACCAACCTCATGGTAGAAGCTTTCCTGTTAGCCTGGTAGTGTGGCCTGGCTTCACAGCATAAAATACCCTGTTGTTGCCAGAATTCATCTGCATTGCCACAGCACGGCTCACTGTTAGGGGAGGTGATGAAACTGTTCTCTGGAGAAAGGGCTTTATGTCCCTTTGACCCTCCTCCACCTCCACAAGGACTTTAATCCCAATGCAGGATAGTCCAAGGCTTATTGACAGACTCCTTTAGCACCTCCTCAATCTTACATTGCTGAACCAGATCAACACTTGCTCTGGTGAGGTCTATACTCGGTGAATTACAAGAGAGGCAGACAGAATTGGAAAGATTTAACACCTTCCTTGTTTCAACACAGTGTGACTTCAAGCACATCTGAAGGAGTCCCAAGCAAGCCAGAACTGAACCTACTCTTTAAAGAGCTACAAAACGCATTGGCAGCTCCAAAGGCTCTCATTAACTCTGTCACTAAATGGTATCAGAACAGAAACCGGAGTAAATAACTTTTTAAAATAGCTAAAAATCAGTGAGACAAGCAGAGCATAAAGAAAGGCTTTGTAAACTAATCGTCCCATCCTAACAGAACAGGTCCTTTCCTGCAAGGCTGTTCTCATCTCAGCCATCCCTCATTAGGTTCCTCAACTGCAGCAAACTCCGGGGCATCAGAAGTCTCCTTCTCTGCAAGACCCAAGGCCAGCCTTACACTCACACCGCTGAACTCTTGCTCTCTGCACCTCAAATACTTTCCTCTGCTCATGGTAAGAATATTCTACTCTGGGTAGTCACCTTGGATAAATATGTTCAGTGTTCACTGGGAGTGATCAATATTCTTCCCAAGCCAAACTGTTCCACTTGACCCAGGAAGGCAAGCAGACAGCTTTGCTTTCCACTATGCCCAGACAGCCCACTTAACAGTAGACATTAATGTACAGTAAGAGCATAAATAGAGGCTGTCACAAAGCAACTTCAGCCTTGCTGTGTTCCTGTTTGACAAATAGGCCCAGGAGACAATTCCTGACCTTGCAAAGATGGAAGTCCATCTAACAGTACCACCAGACAAACGTAAAACGTTTTGCAAGGTCCTCAGTCCCTCTATCGCTCACAGACCTTAGTGAAGTTTGAGGCTGTGCAGGCAATTTCTGGCATTTGGCAGAATCAAGTACTGATTGAATCTAAAGTAAAAGAACATCCCAACCAAACACCAAATAGGAAAGTTGCAGAGTGGATAGGCTACTGGCAAAGCAGATTTCAATAAAGAAGTCTCTAAAATTTAGAGTCTTGAAATACACAAACCTTTTTAGGGTCCATTTTTCTGTACTAGCCCCCAAAGTGAAAATGATCCGCCAAGCACACAAAATATCTTTTTTTATTTCTGTAATTCTTCAAAAGAATGCACATGACTTTTGCAAGAGCTATTTTCCCCAGGTATTTAGAAACATTTTTTCTTTCTTTGGAAGACAGTAGAGCGAAAGGGTAAGTGTTACACACCTGTACACAAGGAGATGGTTACGGAGTTGATGGAAATACTGGCTGTTTACTCCATCATCTGGGTATTTACCTTTTAATCAAAATACCAAGACATTGGTAACTGCACCTTTAGGACATGGATCCATATCTGCTGTAGCATTTGTGTAGCAGTGAGGAGTGACCGTTCTATCACAGAGTCCTTCCACTGAATAAGTTTTCTTAGTGTTACTAAAGCACTAGAATGGTTTTACTTTCTTATGTCTCAGTATAGCAGAATGACTGTGTGATTAACTTGAGAATGAAGAGTGCTATTTTTCCAAATGAATCCTCTGGTGCCTTCTCGCACCTAAGTTGTATTATTCCATTTAGTTTGATTCTTAAAAGTAAGACAGAATTTATCCATTTCCAAACAAATAAACGAGCTAGTTACAAATAAAACATGCCTTCATTTTGGACACCCTTTCATGCATAAACTCCCTAGAAATGAAAGGGAAAATTCCTTTCCATTGAGGAGTCTTCCCAAGCCCATCACCTTGGCAATCATAACCAAAATGACGTGGCATGGACACAGGCGAGGTGCTTGCTTTACCTGAGTGTAAATTCCAAACCACTCTCTATGGGAAGCTGAAGGAACAATGTGTCTGCATTTCTCTGGTGAGACCTCTTCCACAGAGATGACTGCATAATCCCCATCTGCTATGGTGAACAGCTCAGCATTAAGCCTTTGGTGACATTCATCACACAAGAAGCAAGTTATGTTCACTATCAGCCTCAACGGACAACCTGACTGGAGTTTGACATTGTCATTATCTCATTTGAGATGCCAGAGACAGAAATTACAAGAGCAAGTCCCAAAAGAAACACTTCCAGAAGGTCAGCTGGTCAGAAATCACAGAGAAGACACCTGGAAAGATGATGGCTCAGTGCTCAGCTGGGGATCCAACAACCCAAACAGCAGGCTCAGACCCACGGTAAGGCAGATCATCGCAGTCCTTGTCAGTGCCACAATCCTGAGCAGAGCCACAGGCTCTTTTGACATGGGTATTTAAGCCACTGAGCACTCTCAGGCATGAAGACCTCAGTGCTGGCGAAGTGACAAAACTCAGTGGCTCACAGAGTGCCACAGTGCCAAGGTGTACGTGGCACAGTATCACGTGCTCCTGCAGTAGCTCTCCTCCAGCACAGCAGTATTTTCCAGCTTTCTTCTGGGCCTTCACATTTGGGATTGGAGGAAAATTTTATGTGTGGCACAAAACAACATAGTGGCAATAACTGCATGCACAGTCACACACACCTGCACGAGAATCCTCTACCCAGGTTTCAACAGTAGATGAAAGGTCTTACCTCCGATTAAGGCATGGGAAGACACAGTGTGACACTGCTGTTAAAAGCATTACTCTTTCCAGCTGTCACCACTGCCTTTCCAGTGTTAAATGTAGGTATAAAACTCTAATTTTGGAACTAAATGCAGCTGCTTGGTGCACTTCAGATCACCAGTACAAGATTCAGTTCCCTCTTATCCCAATTCTGTCCTCCTCACAAGCCTTGCAGGCGTTAACCTCTGTGAATGTCTTGGGACAAAGCTGGTAGCTCTGAAGTTTCTAACACTTTCCGAGGGAAATACAGGAGAGCATCAAATTCCTTTTACAGCATCAGCCCACTCAATTCACAAACTGAAAGAAAATTGAACAAAACAAACCACAAAACAAGAGCCACAACGGGGAAGGTTTCACCAAATCCCAAACCCATTTATGGGTGTGAGCCTAGACATACAGTTTTACCGCCAACCCAGCTCTCCAGATAAACATGAAACAGCAATTGGGTGCCTGAACATGGCAAAACCCAGCTGAGAACAGAACAGGTTAACACAGAAATCAGTGACTCCGTGCAGCCAAAGTAGGCACAGCCTCTCACCACTATCTGAACGTGTCAGAGGACCTGCGTTATTCTGTCCTCAACAATGTTCATTTATCCAGGGCTAAATATGAGATTTCTAAGCTGGATTTGTGAATTCCTGCAGAGGCTTTGATTTAGTTCCTGACATGCTGCAGGGAGGCATAATCGGAGTCAAGAGTTACATGCCATGCTTGCTTAATCTCCTCTGTAAAATGCTACTAAAAGCAGACCCCATAAAAAAAATATATGCAAAAGGAAAAGAGCAACTGCAAAACCACATTTTCACACGTGTGGGAGACTTGTCTGCACAAGAGGCAGGGCTGGTGGAAGATACTGTTTCTGCCACACCGCTAATTACCTCAGGTCCTCTTATCAAACAAACGGACTGGGATGATATGCCAGTAACAGGAGGAAGGATCTAATTGAGGGATACCAGGGGGTAACACAGATCTTCTTGTTAAACTAAATTTGTTAATCTAGTGTATATGAGAAAAGGGCAAATGGGAGGGAGAATTTCTCCTTGTTAAACATTTACCAAATGTTGGGTTATTTGAGCCCTGGGGAGAAGTAAATGTATTCACTACTTAAAGGCTGGAGCATTTGGTCTTCTCAGTTGGAATTTATCCCCGATTTGAAAGGAACATTTTTTCCCACTTGGAAAGGTTAGCAGGCTTTGTCTGTGTGAGTGATTTAATATAATGGACCATGATTATTGTCAGATTATTATAATGGCACATTGGCACAGTTATAGTTAAAAGTTTTGGCGGAGTTTTTCTCATAAACTGCTATTTTACAACTCAGCTGTAAAAGTTTACTTCGGTCTGAAACTTGAGATACAAGATCTCAGTCCAGGAGGAGTCTTTTTTACTTTAAGCCAAATTAAAAGAAAAAAATGCTTAAAAATTCTCCTGGCTAATGTTTAAGTTTTGCAAGTATTAAATACAGATTGAAATCTACTGGCTGAAGACACCTGATGGCATTTGCTTTCTCCTGAATGCCTTTGAGTTAAATTAAAATATTTTCAACCCCCTTTTATGTAGAAACATGGCTTTCCCACTTTCAGTATTTTGAAGAAAAACTTGGAATAGTAAAACAGCCGGGGTATTAAACAGAAAAATGAAGAGAGAATGTACCACAAGCACTTTCTGCTACAGGATCACTGGCATATATTTGTTACTGAAAATGCAATTGATTTTTTTATTTTACTTATGTAAATACACAGTCATTTGTTTTAAATTAATGTTTGCAAAGGGTTTTTTTCCAATGTACTAGTACATTGAGGAAAAAGTTATCTTGTTTTAACAGCTCCTCTAGCCATTACAGGGTAAGACTACAGGATGAAGTCCAACACTTTATCATCTGCACAAAGCCACCAAGTTTTCTCCAAATTACTTGATTCTTAAAGGCACAGTAGCCAAGTGGCCACATCAGTTCTCATTTCTGCTTCCCAAAAGAACTCTAAAACCATTCAAATACCACACTATGAAAATACCACTTACTGGTACTGTAACTCTACCATTTATATCAACCTGTTGCCAAAGGCATTGCAGATGGCAAATATACTGTTAATACTAGAAGAAAGGTTTGCGGGAAATACGGAGCAGTAAGTCATTTCTGGACCAAAGTTGTCAAAACTATATTAGAGAATCGAATTATTCAAGATAAGACGAAACATAAGAGGCTGAGGAAAATCCAATCTAACCTTCGTAAAGGATCATCACGCCTTGCAAATCTATTAGAGGGCTCCAAAGGAATCAGTCAGTGTGAATAAAAGTGATATAAGCAAATAGTGTACTTGAATCTCATAGAAGCTCTCAGTAAAGTCCCTCAACAAAAGGTTTTACAGAAGGTAAGCTGTTATGCAAAAAGAGATTTAATAATTGCATAGAACACTAGAAACAAGACAGTGATAAATGATCATTTTTCATAATGGAAGAATGCGTCAAAAAATTTCCAGTAATTATTGCTGTTTAACATATTCATTAATGACCTGGGAAAGAGGATAAATAGCTTCACTACTTCAATAATTTTGTATCAGCAGCAAAACTAAATGTAACCTCAAAAACCTGGAAAAGGACTCTATGCACTCAGGAACAAAATAACAAGTGAAATTCCATGTCAATAAACACAAAGTAATGCACTTGGGAAAAATAACTGGAGTCATACATAAATACACAGGTATAGGCTTTAAGTTAGCTATAACTATGCAGGGAAGAGGACTGGGGTTCTAAGTAGACAGTCCACAGAAAAATGAACTTGGAGGAGGTTAAAAGGGAAAGCAAGGATTAGGCATCTTTAGGAATGGAATGGGGACCAAAAGGAAAACCTGATTATTACCTAAACCTACAGCCTGCCACTTAAGTAGGATATAATTCTGCTCATTCATCCCCCCAAAAGTATATACAAGAACGTGAAGACATGCAAGGAGGATACACAGAATGACTTTCAAAACAAGCCTCTATAGGTAAGGATTCTTCAGTTCGGGGTAGAGATAATTGAGGGGACATTATAAATAGAGGTCTGCAAAATCACAAACATCAGAGAGAAAGGATGTAAAGAAACATCTTTCATCACTGGTTGTTGTATAAGAGTTAGTAGATATTAAAAACAAGGAGGAAGCCCCTGTCCTGTCCTTTGCAATTAAAAAGCAGAGTGCAGCAACCCAGGAGCTGAAAGCACAAGTGTTTTCTGAAAGAGATTAGGAAGTTCACAAAGGAAAGTTTGTGGGCAGGATAGATCTTCCACTACTTCACCTCTGGCTCTAAATAATGCCAAAGGGGATCTGGCTAACCCACTCATTCCCTGTCTTCTGTCCCCTGCTTGCTCCCTGCCTTGCTTTCCTTCCCAGAGCAGATACAATCCTGCCTTCTTACAGGTTTCGTCACCTCCATCATTGCTTCTGTCAGCAGCCTTTACTTGCCACCGCACCGAACTCTATTTGGAAGAGCACCCGTTCTGAAGATACGCTTACTAAAACATTCCCTAGAGCATCCTAGGGATTTGGGGACATGAAAAAGGACCAAAGGCTCCTCCGACACAAGTGTTGGCCAGTTACAGGTACCATCAGCCTCCAAACATATGGCCTGAAGCAATACCACTGGAACATTACTTTTCTGGCGTGAATACAAGTTTCCAAACTCGTAACATGTAAGCTGTTTCTACCCAATATTTTGAGGTTAACCTCCCAGTTTTCTTTGAAGCCACTCTTTCAATATTGAGACATTTATATGGCAGGGAGTTGACGCAAACAGCTCTGTGTAAGGACAGCCAGAATCAGGAACCTTTGAGCATTTTTGGGGAATATTTGGAGCTGAGCAATTATTTCTTATTGTATGGAAAATTCTGGCTGCTCATTGGTGAAAACTTATCCATCCAGATATGTGGAAAGCAAAGAAAATATTTTCCCTAAAAAAATTCTTTACAAAGAAGTTTTAGCATCTGATCCCTCTAGTTCACACTCTTGCTGTGCTGAAGAGTACTTGAAGTTATCTTCATCCTTCTGTATCACACTTGATAAATGCATGCATAAGAGAAGCAATAAACAGCACGAGACTTGTGTTGTTTTAAATATGCCTACCAGTTCATCCCCTACACTCTGCAAAGCAATGCCCAAGCTTCACACAGACCCAGGCTGTTTGAATGTGGTCCCTCTACACACACACATTCACTGGAACTGGTCTAAGAGCACTGAAGGTCAAGACAAACTCAAAATGAAAACTAATCTGCTATCTACTTAATGACAAGTAACATTTTTCATGGGGTAAACAGTATTAAAGGCAGCCTATAGCTCCTAATATCGAGTTAAATTAATTTTTTCACTTTTTAATCTTGCTTGTAGGGCAGTCTGTAACATTCCAAGCCATATTTATCTTTTGTGTATTAAAATATGATGCCATTCTATAAATACCTACAGGATTCTTGGCAATGTTGGTGTGACTGCAGATTAATTAAACTGGAAAGCAGAGAGTATAGAGACTAGATTTATTTAATGAAAACAATATATCTGCTAACACTGGAGAAGTACTGACACTGTAATAATACTGATATTAATATTTGGTACAGAACATCTTAGAATGCATGAGTAAGAGGGTTAATCTGGCGGGCTGAGAAATTAGCAGAACACAGAAATAATCAGAAGAAAACAAAACTGTTGCTTTATTATTAATACCAGGACTCTCCCTCCCATTCAGGAAGATCCACTGCTATCTTATATTTTAATACCCAGTACGTGCAAAGAGCAGTCTATTGATCTCCCATGCAAGTTTCACAGCAGTTTAAGAATATTTGGATGTTTGCTGGATTGTGTCCCTGAACAACATCACATCAGTCTGGACTGAAATGTGAACTAGAGAAATCAATGAGAAAAAACACATATAACAGGTTGGCTGTATTAGCTAGCTGGTATACCAACAGAGGATATAACATTTAAGTCATTATATTTTGTTATGTCAGTGTAGCTGTGCTGACTTGAAAAACAGCTCTGTTAAAATGGGGAGATTTGCCATGCAAGCACCACATCAAAACAACCACTCTGACCTTACAAACATAGGTAGAAAATTTCTTGGGTAGGAAATTACCATCGAAGTTTATACAAAACCAAAACAAGGAAAGAGCAGAAGACACAGAGAGCAGCTAATAAAAAAAAAAGTCTCCCATAAATACAAGATTTCCCAGGGCATTTAAATATTCAAGGATGTTAAAAACTCATTCAAACTTCACTTCATTATACTCAGAAAATGAAAGGCACATACTAATTTCCACGTGACACCTCATCCCAGGCTGTTGTACATGATGTAAACAAATAGGAAAACTAAGTTATTTATTAAAATTATGGAAAAACAGGTCAGAGAAAAGACATATATTCATATCAGTAGTCCAAATAAATTAGGGTCATTTTCATTGGTAGATGATGACAATTTTTGCTATTATAGTATTTTCCACAAAACTATTCTGTCTGGCTACATTTTTCCACATATATTAAATGTATGTGACAGTACATAATATATAGCTAGATATTTGACCGCTGCTAAATGCAACGGTAGTCTGAATATATTTAGAGACTGTCAAATACTTCAGACTTCCAAGAGATGCATTTTAAAATACAGTAAAATGAAGATAACTTACAGAGGAAGAGGAAAAATTCTGCTCTTGGCTACTCACAAGTAACCTTAACCTCCTGACAGGTCTGAGAGTATCAAACCACATCTTTATTATCTTTAAATCCATGAGCCACATTCGGAAATAAAAGAGGTGGGAAGATGCTTACAGGACCAGGCTATCTGTATAAATCAGTAGAGAGCTATTGATAAAGTCACATGAATTCTTATCAGCTGAGAACCTGCCCAGACATCTTAAACCCTGGTTCCCATAGGCTACACATAGACATGGGAAGAGGAACCTGAAGTGCAGGTTTTGAATTTTTAGGGTAATCTTCATTCTGGCTCTTTGCATTTTTATCATAGGATCTTCCAGTTGGAAAAGACCTTTGAGATCATCAAGTCCAACTGTACCAATCTTCTGCTGAACCATGTCCCTAAAAAACTCATCTACCCATTTTTTGAACACCTTTAGGGATGGTGACCTACCTGGGCAGCTGTTCCAGTGCCTGACTACCCTTTCAGTAAAGAAACTTTCCTGGTGTCTAAACTGAACCTCCCCTGGCACAACTTATGGCCATTTCCCCTTGTCCTATCACCTGTCACTTAGTAGAAGAGATCAACACAGCCGTAGACAGTGATGAGGTCTCCCCTCAGCCTCCTCCAAGCTAAACAACCCCAGTTCCCTCAGCTGCTCCTCATAGGACTTGTTCTCCAGCCCCTTCACCAGCCTTGTTGCCCTTCTCTGGATGCGCTCCAACACCTCAATGTCCTTCTTGTAGTGAGGGGCCCAGAACTGAACACAGTACTTGAGGTGTGGCCTCACCAGTGCCGAGTACAGGGGTACAAACACCTCCCTGGTCCTGCTGGCCACACTGTTTTTGATACAGGCCAAGATGTCATTGGCTCTCTTGGCCACCTGGGCACACTGCTGGCTCATATTCAGCTGGCTGTCAACCAGCACCCTCACGTCCTTTTCCTCCAGGCAGCTCTTCAGCCACTCTTCCCCCAACCTGTAACGCTGCGTGGGGTTGTTGTGCCCCAAGTGCAGGACTCGGCACTTGGTCTTGTTGAACTTCATCTCATTGGTCTCAGCCCATCAATCCAGTCTGTTCAGATCCCTCTGCAGAGCCCCCCTTCCTTCAAGCAGATCCACACTGCCACACAGCTTGCTGTCATCTGCAAACTTGCTAAGGGTGCACTCGATCCCTTCGTCCGGATCATTAATAAAGGTACTGAACAGGACTGGACCCAGCACTGAACCCTGGGGAACACCACTCGTGACCGGCCTCCAACTGGATTTAACTCCATTTACCACCACCCTCTGGGCCCAGCCATCCAGCCAGTTTTTTACCCAACAGAGGGTGTGCCTGTCCAGGCCAATGACAGCCAGTTTCTCAGTCAGAATGCTGTGAGAAATGGTGTCAAAGTCTTTACAAAAGTCCAGGTACACCACATCCACAGCCTTTCCCTCATCCATTAACCATGTAACCTTGTCATAGAAGGAGATCAGGTTGGTCTGGCAGGACCTGCCTTTCATAAACCCATGTTGGCCGGGTCTGATCACCTGGCTGTCATGTTTGTGCTGTGTGATACCACTCAATATGATCTGCTCCATGACCTTCCCTGGTACGAAGGTCAAGCTGACAGGCCTGTAGTTCCCCAGATCCTCCCTCCGACCCTTCTTGTAAGTGGAAGTTACATTTGCCAGTCTCCAGTCGAGCGGCACTTCCCCAGTCAGCCAAGATTGCTGGTAAGTGAGGGAAAGGGGTTTGGCAGGGACCTCTGCCAGCTCTCTTAATACCCTTGGGTGTATCCCATCTGGCCCCATAGACTTGTGGATGTCTAATTGGCCTAGCAGGTTTCTAACCAAGACTTCTTGGAACTTCGAGGGTTCACCTTCACAGTCTTCTCTCTCAGGAGGCTTGGAGCCCAGAGAGCATCTTACCTTCCTATTAAAGACCGAAGCAAAGAAGGTGTTAAGTACCTCTGCCTTGTCCTCATCCTTTGTTACTACCATTCCCCTTGCATCCAGTAAAGGAGGGAGATTCTCCTTGGTCCTCCTCTTGTTGTCAATATACTTAAAGAAACATTTTATTTAATTTAAGACATTTAACCTGGAATTAGCACAGATAAAGTTTATACCAAGAAAATAACAGAAGGTAGACCCTGTTCAGCTTCATCTACATCAAGTCTTTTCTCCATTCTCCTCCCCAACTTCAAACACATGTTCTTTGATTCACAACACTGCCCCTTTGGGGTCCAGCCTCATGTCTTGATCTCCTTCCCCATCTTTCTGGACAGAGCCCAATGCCCTGGCCCCCTGCCAAGTCCTCCACGGGGCTCATCATCTCTCTGCTCCCTCTTTCCCATCAAACCCCAGGCTTCTGGTCTCACATTGCTTCCCTTCCTGTTGTCATCTTCATCCAAATTGGGTAGCTTCTTTTTGACCCAAGCAGTCTTAAGGGCGAATACAGAGTGCAGGCTTCCTAACACAAGTGTTCAACATCCTTTAAAAGCAATGAAGAAATGGACAGCTCAAGGAAGGCTCTTTGGGCAGAGAGCCTTATGCACTCCTCAAATCCGACTCCTTGCTGCTGAATATGCATGAACTGCATTAGTTAAAAGCCTGACAGCTTTACCAAATATGGGTGGATCTTGACAGAAACTGCAAAAGGCATATGGTTGATACAAAAGCCAGTTTGTTGCCAGCTTTCATGCCTCTCCAAAGCACGCGTGTGCCGTGTAGTTTTACAGAAAAGACCGCCAGACTTGTTTGTTGCCTTTATTTTTTTTCCCTCTTCTATTGCAAAATGTTGTCCAGCCTCTCCCCTTCCCTGCTTCACCCCCAGCCCTATTTTGTGGGATTGCTTTGGCTGAAATTTGCAGTCTAGGCTAGATACCCGGAGTGGAAATCACACCACCAAAATGATTAAACTTAGTAAAGGCACATGCACCTGAAAACAGGATCTCCTAAAGGTCCCTTGATTGTCAAGTGCTCTTCCAGTCGTAGTTTCTCAAATCTCAGGCCATACAGCACATTCCATCTTTTCTCACAGCTGGATCCACTTCCCACTGCAAGGTCACTTCCTGCAGCCTCGGGATGAAGCACTTTTAGGGAGGGGTGGTTTCTGCTGGTGCAGCAAGCTGCTTGGCTTTATGTGGGAAAACCACTTTTAATTACAAATTAGTGCCAGGAAAATGAATGAACTGAAATATGAGACCAGTGCATCCAGTATTTGTTAATGGTTTGTTTTAACAAATTGTGAGGTGCTTTAAGTCCAGGATAGGTTCCATGCACACAGAATAAATAGAAATAACTACAGTATTTTCCCTCTTGCCCTGAATAGGATATAAGCAATGACTGACAAGCTGCCTACAGAGCCTAAAGAAGGAAACAGATGTAGAAAGCTTTATAGACAATTCCTTGGATTCACTAGGAACACTGGTTAAATGTTAAAAAAACCCAATACAAACACAAGAAGCAATTTATACACATCTAAAACTTCTGGTATAAGCCAAGAGTCAAACTGGCCTCCGAGCCACTGGAGATACCATCCTGGTCATCAGCTTCTCCAGGGGAACACTGGCCAGGCGACACCTGTCCAAGAGCTGTGCTTTTTCCCAAAAGGCAACACAGCACACCACAGTCTGTGCTTCTCATCTATTTATTATAAGCATTGGAAGCTCCAGCTTCTGTCAGTTGTAGCCACTAGTGGATTTCACAAACTTTCTCCTTCTGCTTCTTGCAGCTGACAGGGAAACCAGGAGTTCACAAGCCCTAATCACCCTTTCCTTTCCTCTATGCATTGCAAGGTGCAGTATGCAGTAGACTATGATTAAAATCCAGCTCTTATTTGCACTGCTGAACGTGCCCAGAGGAGATCCAAGAAACCCTCCGATTCGGCTTTCTACTCCTAAATTGAGACTTCAAACTGTTCCAGGCAGTCAACACTTCTCAATCAATGCCTTGAGGTGCTGCGTTGTTCAGGAAGAGAGAAAGGTGACATTATGAAGTAGCTCAGATGATGGAAAACTCTACAAACAGTTCTCTTTATGGTTATACAGCAGAAAGCTCTGGATGCAGATATTGTACATGGCCAGGCTGGAAGCTTTATGCCCATTAATGACTAACTGGAGGACAACACACACAAGAGACATGGAGTTAACTGAAATACTCAGCTCCAGTTTTGGAAGATCTGGGCTTTGCTCCAAATTCCTCAGTGAGTGCCTACCCCCACCAGCCTGAAACAAAACACTTGCATTCCTAAAAAGCCCAAGCAATGCTCCAGTCCCCAGCTTCTGTACTGAGACAGGGGCTGGTTTAGATGAGACATGGAGGTTGCTGGGACGCACATCTGCTCCAGTGTCCTACCAAAATCCTACCCTGAAGAGCTAATGCAGTCTCAGGCCAGGTAGTTACTGTGCCAGGAGAGCTTCCCTGCCACTTTTTCCTTCTCTCAAAGCCCTTATAGGGCACACACATTAATTAAATTCTTTCTTTGGGGAATGTTGTAGGTTAAGGCATCCAGAATCAAGGTGTTTAGTACAGGCTCAGCTCGACCAGATGCTAAATGCCTCTTTCTTGCTTGACAACCACTGCCAAATGATAACCCCAAAACCCAAAATCCCATCACTACCTTACAGCAAGGTGAAAATTGACAGCCCAGATTCACCACCATTATACAAACCCTTACAAGTCAGTTGAATTTCACTTGCAGGCAAACTGTATCAAAGCAGTTTTTCCCATCAATAAGACACAACTATGCTATTCAAGAATCAATAGATTGCCATCCCTTTCTTTTTAGGATACTGACTCAGTGTTACTGAATGAAAGGCTTCCTTTAAACTGTTGACTTGAATTCTTCTGCTGACACACATATGCACACACCTCCCCCATATGAGTAAGAGGAATGGTAATTGTTCCCCCAGAGAACAATATTTTTGCAATAAATTTCAGATGCAGCATGATTTAACAAATTAAGCTGAGGGCCAAGGATACTAGATGCAGTTAACTTCTTTGAAGCCAGTGGTATCAGAAATTATTTCCAATATCCCTTTAAATGCTTTCACTTTGAAAGGATAAATGCAGAGTTCTTGACAAAACTCCTGGCTTGAGCTTTTAAAGGAACAAGAATCTGAAATTAACTCTAGAGAAACATCTTTCACCTGACAAATCACAAGCATTTCTGTTCCTAGCACTTTTTAGAATTTCCTAGTTATTAACTGATAAAACTATAGTAGAGACAATATTAATAGCAGTACCCCATTCAAAGCAGCATTTTTAATTTCATTATTAAGACTTTGGTTTTTTCCACGTATTAAAATGACATTTTTCACATCTTCCTATTACTTAGCAGTGTAGTGTCCTTACTGTTTTACCACTACCTCACAAAAGACACCAAACTGCTGAAAAGTGGCTAAAAGTATAGTTTTGCTTAGGACAACAGCAGCAGCATCCTACCAACGTATGGCCTGGATGTCACAACTGTTGAAGAATTTCTGTGTAGCTGGTGGTTTCTGCTCAAATGTAGGGGGTTTTTCTATGACATAGGGAGGAACATATTAAACTCCTAAAAAGATCCTTCCCTCCATAAATTGCTCCTTTTCCCCTTCCTATGATAAATGCCATCTCAGAGATGGTGACACAAACTTTGAGGATTTACAGTGCATTTCCAATACTAATATTAAACATATCCTTTAAACATTTCTTTGGAACACTTTCAATTTTTTTGCCCCCTTCAGAATCATTTAATAGCTGTTAAGTCACCTTCAAAGAATTTGTAAATCCTTTGGAGTACGGTACAAAAAAATCAACTTCAACATCTTCTGCACAGTTGCAGGTAATGTGTAATAATTTTTGAAAGCACACAGAGAATAGTTATCTAATGCCAAATCACCACCTCCTACCCTGAAAATATTCTCTTACCAAAGCCAGTTTTACATGCTTCTGTTAAGGTTCCTTACGCTACAGCAGCATGGGTGATGAATGACAAGGAATTCTTTTCTGTTTCTTGCAATAATCTTCCTTTCCCTCCAAAAGACAAAGGATATCTTCATTGCTTAATGTCTTACTTAGAGATCTGATTTTGTGGAGTTGTTGAATAGGAAGGCTTCTGCCTACCTGTCATAGATTTTTCCATTTTGCAATGTGGTCTCAGATTGTCATTCTTTAGGAAAGCCTTTAGGAAAAAAATGTTCCTGAGCAGAGCATATCACTCACACGTAGTCAATTACTAAAAATCTTTAAAAACATCTCTTAAAACATTTCAAATTTAACTCTCTCTGAACTCCCTTAACACGCACATGGAAGAGTGATGCTATTGCCCAACCACCTGAAAACAAAGATTTCTAGCATATGAAAAAATAATTATCCGTCCTTTACAAGTTCAGAGTGCAGTAGTTTTGCACAATTAAAACATTTTCTGAATCTTGCTAGTGGTCCAAAGGTTAAATACTTTTTCTTTGCTAGTATAGACCACATAATTGAGAGGAAGCAAGTGAGTTTATTCTTTGAAAGGCCATTAAAAAAACCCCAGAAGTTTATTTGTGCTTGCAAATCCTTTCAGGTCTAAAGAACCAGCAAGATAATAAATTGTTTTTGCTGAAAACAGGAAGTTTGGCAGAGATGCAAAAGGACAGCTAAACTTTGGCTAGACAACCTAAAACATTGTGTTCTACTTTGAAAGTATTTCCAACAGGGAAAAAAAAAAGAAAGAGTGAAGTGCCTCGAATCCATAGAAAGCCAAAGGAACAGCAAAGGCATCTGGCAGCAGTAATTTGTTGCCAGATTTGTGGTTGTGTTGTGCTGGCTAACAGGCTGGTTTGCCAGTTTACACTAACTAGGCACCAAGAGCAGCTGAAACCCACATTTATAAAGCCTCAAATGGTGTCAAAAACTAGAAAAGTCTCAAGGAGTCTTTTCTTTCTTCTTTTCATCTGACCAAGACCAAAGGAATAAATAAATAAGTATCATTTATAATGCTCTGGTGTATAAAGGGAGACAACAAAACTTTGAGTCTCAGACCACATCCCTAACAGGTTTGACAATGTGAAGGCCAAACTATGCCCATGTGGGTACCTGATGGGGCAATACAACACCTCTGGCTTGTGCCCCCTCCTTGTCACTCCTACCCCATTCATCAGACCACCAGCAAGACCTTCTGGCAGGAGAAGACATCCCTCAGCACACGATGCAATCTGAGCGCAACTGCTTATAGGACACCTGTGTAAAATAACTTTTCTTTCGAAAGAGCATATGAACACATCACATCCACCCTGGACACCAGTGGAAACCAAGACACACTCCAGCCAGAAGTATTTGAAACAGGTTATAGGGCATGACCACTTGCTATACTCTAGGTGCAAGGTCAGTGATTAGGTTCATGGAAGGCTCCAGCACTGTCTCCTTTTTGTTGATCTAGTGGCATATTCTGGTGCAATTCTGGCCTGAATTAGCTCCCTCCTTACCAACAGCCAAGCAGGGTTCAGGGGTTGCCACAGGCCAGGGATTGCTCCTAGGACGCTGCTCAGGCATTGCTGACTTCTTTTAAGAATGAAAGGTTTTAGACCACACGGATACAAGTTGTACCATGACATTTGCCCAAAAGAACACAGAACAAATCCCTAAGCATTTCACTAACACAAATCTAGCAAATGACACAAAGGGTGCCTTCCAGTATTAAACTCACAAGAATACAGTATTTAAGGAAGTAAATGTTAAATATATGAACTTCGCTTTTTGGAACAGAAGTGACCATGATTAATCTGAGAGCTTTCTCTCCCAAAATGCTGGTTTACATTAATTTTCCTTCTTTTCTTCCCTTCTCTTTTATTTTTTCTCTCCTCCCTTCCCATTCGTATTTATCATGAGAACACAGCTCTTCAAAATGTTT
The DNA here is from genome assembly GCA_033558185.1 of Dromococcyx pavoninus. Lineage (NCBI taxonomy): Eukaryota > Metazoa > Chordata > Aves > Cuculiformes > Neomorphidae > Dromococcyx > Dromococcyx pavoninus. Next base: position 974,380 of record JAUMJL010000231.1, read on the forward strand.
ATCACAAAGGACCACTGGATCCTTTGAGCAAACCAAAACATATATTATCAATACCATAAATATTACAATGATGACAGACTGATCTTTCTGGTATGATCCAGTACTATCGTTATGCAGAACCTTAGCACCCAACTTCACCAACTTTCCTTGGTGAAGTTTCTTTCAGTCCTGAAAAAAGTCCTCATTACAAAGTCATAAAATACCGGTGTACGAAAAAGAAAACTTGAAATCTGTTTCTCATTTCACTTCTTCAGCAAGTAATTAAAGCAAGTTTAACTGCAGGACCACTCGTTCACACCTGCAGGAGCACAGGCAAGACAAAGGAAGTGCACTGATACACAACAAAGATATAACGCATAGAAGGCTAAAATACAAATGTCCTGGGAAGTTTTAACAATTAATAAAGATACTGATAAGGAGAGGAAAAAAACTACCTTTGTTTTGCAGTGTTCACCCCAGGACACTTAAAAAACATAAGGTTTTTAGAAGAATTTCAACCAGAACCCCAATATCCTCAGTCCCTATGAAACTCCAGGCCAAGTATTTCATATTTAGCACCCTCAGCATCTGCCCCTTAAGAGCAAAAATGAAGAGAGCAGTAACACCCATACCTAACAACAAAGCATGTTCCATCTGTTGAAAACAAAACTCTTCACAAGACAAGCAAAACATTATCGTTCCTGGTTTAGAAACTGAGAAATGTAAGTACAGAGAAATGAAGTCACTTACCCAAGACCATTCAACTGAAGAAGCAGCAAAACTAGGAGAAGCAGCCAGAGTTCCCACGCAGATCTGCCTTTAACACTCAGCGCTACACCTTGAACTTCAGCGGAACAAGCAATATTATGCTTGACTCTCTCACTGATCCGGGCTGAGACTCAGTTATAATCTGGAAGCACTTGAAAAAGCTGTGGATTAAAAAAGGTTGTGTAAATGTAAAGTGTGATTATTGTTCAACAGATACTGGAAAAATTACTGCAGTTTGTATTTGTTTTTCTGCATTTGTGGGATTTATGTTGTTTCAACACTTGAACAGCTTTTGATAATGACACCATCTGTTAATTCTCATCCTTCACTAAACTAGAACAAATAGTGGAATTGTTAGACTACATTTTTACAGATCCCAGCTTAGCAAACAAATCCAAACCCAGGGTCAGTGAGAAGCATTACCAGCAGTGGGAGGCAACAACCGGTCAGTCACAACTTCCAGCCCAAGCAAAAAAAAAAAAAAACTTAAAAAAAATAGATAGGACCCTCAAGAAGAACACAACTCTAAGCAAGCCCTCTGGAATAGCTCTTCATTAGGTCGTGCTCCCTTTCCTGACCCTACCAGGTGAGCATCATTAATTAAGAGGCTGCTCAGTTTAGTGGGGCAGCAGTTGGTGGGGTATTTCTCTTGTGATCTGAGATATCTGCAAGATGGGATGGACACCTGGGTACAAGTTAAATGCTCTCAAATTGCAACAAGCTTCAGGTGGGCAGAGGTCCACGTAGGTCTGCCTAGAGGAACTGCCTCTTCTAGTCAGAGCCTTGTTAAATTAACATTGTCAGATTAGGGTCCATGCTGGAGTAAATTACTGTAATTTCATATGCATTACCTGCAAAAATACCAACTGCCGAGAACCATCAGTAATAGATTTTTAAGTAAATAAATGATTATAATCAACCTGTTGATCTCTGCCCTGCATTTTCCTTAAATATTGATATCCTCCTCTCTCTGCACTAAGAGGTGCTCTTTCTCTTTACCGATTATATGAGAATTTATTTAATATATTGTACCTGCAAAAGGATCAGATTGTGTTACATGCAGATTACACACTGAAAATATACAGCTCCTGGGCTTTAGACTGTTCTTTGCACATTTTGTTAAACATCCCTTAGTTTTTCCGAGATCATTTTAACCCTCTCTTTCTGAATTCATCTTGATAATTTTGTTCTTTTCTTGGGTACTAAACCAAATCTCAAACAGTTGAAATCTTCTATTTCTTAAAACATCTTAAAAAAAAGGATGGACCTTCACTACAAACTCAAGCTGTGATATACATATACATCACTATACAAGGCAACAGGGACTTTACTCATGTTATTTATGAATGTTCAGGACATCTATGAAAACCTGAGCATTCCATATTCCTGATTGTGCAGGAATCAGGCACAACACTGCAGTTTCACTTGTCTAGCAAGACCCTGGGTGGAGCTCGTCATATTAAGCTCGTTCAGTATTCACCATCACTTTAATACCTCATGCCCAGGAATGAAACAGATTTCCCACCTGCCATTAGCACAATTTCCCATTGCCTTTAGCAGGCTTATAAGAAGGTTCATGTAAAGCAAGGAATTAGGTTCCTTCTTCCTTTACACACAGGCCCCTGAAGTTATGTTCATAGCACATTGGCATGATAAAATGCTCTGAAACCCCTACCTTCAGTAACAGAAAAAGCATAGAGAGGTGCTTTGCCTGATCTGACATACCAAGCATTTCAGGTTCTGTGTACCTGAAAGGATGCCACGTAACGAGGCACAGAGAGAATGTGCCTGTCCTAAAATCGCACAAAACACCAATGGCAAGCTTAGGCAGAAGTCAAGATTCTACAAACTCTCCTTCTGTGTCTCAACTGGAAGGAAAGCCGTTGTGAGCTCTCCCCTTCATCCTCCAGACTGGACTACAATAGTAAAAATGAGCTTCACCAACAACATCTAATCTCCTGAAAAGTAGCACCGGGTGTCCTCATGGTAGGCCATGACCATTTCTCATAGACTTGCATTTGAAGGAGACACAGAAGTGGCACAGTCTAGACAACAGACTGTTGTACATAGCGCCAGAAGTTAATCAGAAAGAATTAGTTGTGATTGAAGAACAAGGGAGTAAAATGCCTGTTTCTTCATTAACCAGCCATACATGAAACTGCACTGGAAATAAGCCTTCTGTTAGCCCCTGTAAAAGCAGGTCAAGAAATCAAACCCCAAAATGTGCATATGTGCTCCCACAATGGGGTGAGAAAGGTGTCCAACATGCAAAATCTGCCTGACAAAAACTCCCAGCCTTCTTCCTCAATCCCATTGACTGTGATTAGTTGAAGCATGTTATGGCTTACACTACATCTCAAGTGACTTAAAGCCACCTGTTGTTGTTATCAAGGGGTAATTATTCCTGAAAAAAACAAAGAAACATTTACTAGGCATTATAGGCACATGGTTGACATCACTATAAGCCAATCCAGACCCCTGAATTCAGGCCAGCTTTCTAAAGCCCTTTATGTCATTGTTTTACAAAAGGCGTTTGATACCATTGCTGCTTTCTCAGATGTCATCTCATCCTTGACCCTGAGTGGCAGCTTTAGGAATAGCTCCCTTAGGTTTACTTTTATCAGATCATAAAGTACATCATTTTCCCTTACCCATGAGATGTGCTAAAACTTGTATCATTTCTGCCTGGAAATCATATAAAGCTGCCTGGCAGTTTTTGTCCATGAAAAATTGAAGTCAAAGTTGGAATAGATGAGAAGGAAGATTCCAATACTAAAAAAGGTTTGGTGGAGGAAGTTATAATCTGGAGCGCTTCTCCCTCGATACAGTAAGGGTTGTTTTGGGTTTTTTTTGTAGTAATGGCAGCACTGTATCCCTTCTTGGTATAATAAATATGGTCCCTGACTCACTTGTCTCATTAATATTACAAATACATGTTATAGCCTATATTAAATATTTTCAATTTTTTCCATCTCTGCTCTAGGTGAACTAATTTTAAAACTATCACTGTTAAACTCTTAAAAAATGTAGTATTTTTAGGTGCACATAAGTGAGATTATCATACAAGTACATGGAAAATATCCCTCATCACCCTTCAAAACAGGTAAAATTTCTAAATATAGGCATTTTAACTCCTGATGTAAAGATTTCAAAGCAGGATTGTGCTAATTGTAACATTGTGATTATCTGCAGAGAAATCAGGTTGGTGCACAAACATTTCAGCATCGCTCCTTGTAGCATCCTGGGGGGACTGCTGGAGTTGTTTTTTATTTTGCAGATCTGCAAACTATTTATGAGTAATTAAATGACTCACCTAAGGTCTCGGAGCAAGACTGCTGCACAGCCAAAATTTCATGGTCGAAAATAAATAAGCATGAGTCTAAACAAGCAGGCAGGTTGGCAAATGTCAAAAAAAGGGGCCAGGAAGAATTAAGTCACAGCTGGCACGGGTCAGCATGTACGATGAGGGGGCAGAGAATAAGCTGAAGCTAAATATACTCCAACTCCTTGTAGATGCTGTGCTGGCAGCAGGCCAGACTGCAACAGTAATGGCTGGGGTAGGTTTAAAGTGCTCTCCCCTGCCAGCTAGTCAGCCCTGCCTTAAATTAACCCAGCTGACTTTAGACTGAAACAGGTGATGGGTCATCGTAAACTCAATTACACCAGTTCAGCAATGAGTGGGGAAGGCTCTGGAAGAAGTGTGGTGCTTTACAAATATCTTGAGTCTTCACTGTCTTCCCTGCAGTGACTGTTGACAGCGACCTAAATTCTTAAATCCATCTGAAAGACAAAGCTCCTAGTTAACCTAAGTAACATCACTTTGAGGGGCCTTCACCTACAATTGTTCTATAGATGATGAAAGGAGGCTTTCTGAGGCCGTTTCTCCACTGGATGTCAACATAGCAATGAAGATGTTCCTGTGGATCTCTTTCCCATTAGGGTCATTCATTTCTCCAGGCTCCTCTTATTACACCCTCTGAACTTTCCAACTGCAAGAGACCACAATGCTGCTTTACTGGAGCCTTATTTAAGTCCTGATATAAAATGATGCTCCTATACACCGTTAACAATACCACTACAATCCAACTGTTTAGTATTAACTTAGTTTAGATAAAATAAAAACTCTAGATCCATAAAAGTATGTGTATGTGCACAGATATAAATATAGTTCAGCTGCTAAGTTTATATGCTGAACCTAAATTTTCTGTAATAAAATATTTAAATGGTTTCAACTCCACAGTGAGATTTAAAAAAAAAAAATCTAAGATAGAAAAAGATATCAGCACAGGACAGTATCGACCAGAAAAATCAATCACCTAGACTAGTACAAAGATAAGTATCTTCACTGTGGTCTGACAACGGCCAATACAGATTTTACCAGAGAGAAATAGCCTCATGCCACAATAAAACAGGACTAAGCTTTCATTTAAAGCAGTATTTCTAATGCCTAGCACTTAAATATCAGAAAAGTTTGGTAAACAATTGCCTGCAGCTGAGCCAAAGCAGAGTAAAATGCAGTGCTGTCGTTTGCTCTGTAACATGGCTGAAGTTAGTGGAGCCTTCACACAGCAGTTAAATAGTTAAGTGGAGTGGAATAAGAGCCAAATACTTTGTCTACCTTTCCACTTTGTTTTTTTCTATGCTTCTTCAGAAATTCGACTTTCCTGGGAAGTCACCTTTGAGGTTGGTGTGTTGTAGCCAGCACTGGACTGGTGGCAGGGCTTGCTTAAGCTGAGTCTTGGTAGTTAAGTAGAAGCTCTCCCACTTGTCATCACAGAATATATGACCTTATTACTCCTCCCTCCATTCTGGCACTGACTGTTAACACTGTTTGCAGCCAGTGAAGTTTCCTCAGTGCTCTCTGCTGCTGCCTCTCCCAGCTCCTTCTGCTTTTTTTTCCCAATTGCAGGAAAGAAATATGTGAATTTTGTTTTCTGCCAACACTGATATGAACAAACTCCAGAAAACAATGTGAAAGATAGCATAGCAAGCAGACTTGTGCTAGGGTTATTCTTGTAGCTAAGGATACATTGAAAGTTACAGGAATTTATTTGTGTATTGATGAGATGATGCCACTTGCTACTGTAGGATCTGGACAAAGCAGTTAAACTGTGGCACTCAGCAGTTCAGATTTATCTCAGATTTTACTGGCAGGTGGAATAGAGAGTCAGACATACCACAGTATGAGCCCACAATTGTGAAGAAATCAACAGTAGACCTAGATCTTCTGGCTCACCATCCTACACTTCTTGCTTTCCACAAGTTCCTGGTCAGCGAGGGATGTTGCAGAGAGTTGGAGAACCAGGCCATTTTGGGCAAAGTAGCTCTTCACCAGCAGAGAGAAGGTCTCCAGGCAGGACTGGAGCAATAGCAGGGCTGAAGCAGCCTCTTCTCTGGCTTGGAGCAGACCCCTCTGTCAGAGCCTGCGCTTCCCTTGCTCTTGCACAGCCCTATCCAAAAGGCTTTATCTGGAAGCAATTAGAGAGATATTTTTTTTCCATCGTTGCCTGACAACTTCAGCAGATGCACGTGTAGTCATCCCCCTCTGCTTCTAAGGAACTTTGCTTACTGTTAACTATTTAAATGTTGAAAGTATTAAAACTAATTGAACTCACTGCTTGGAAAACTTAAGTCTGAGGTCAGCCATTGTGTATGGTAGCACTGTCTGGGTAGAAGGACTTCAGGGTAGCTTAGAAATCTTTAGAAAAGCGCTCATGCCTGTCCACATACTTGTGAGTCCTACTTGTCATTACTTCCGTCTTTTTTTCAGGTTGGAAAAAGAGATGGAGCTCTTTTGAGGAACTCCTCAAGGAACAGCTGGATGAACTAACTCTAGAGTTAGTGTTGAAAGTGGTGACAGAAGATGCTATTCTACTGGCCAAATTTTAAGCACCTTGCTTCAGGTGCTTAACCTGGGACAGTCTTTACAGTCCAGAGAGGCGGAAAAAGGGAAAAAGATGGGGTGAGGAGATAGCAAAAAGAGATAGACTCTTCCACAGAGCAATTCAGATTCACATTTAGGTGCTGTAATTACCTTCCAGAGGGATTGACTCTCTCCTCACCAACTTTATGAGAAACCTTGAGAAATTATCTTCTAAATGTAGATATTGTGAATATAGTCTCAGTGTCACACTGAGAAAGAGTCTCAGACAGTAAATGAGAAAAGCTCTCTTGACTTCAAAGGTGTTATTTTTTAGTTACATCCTGCTAAGGATTCAGGCATGTATTTTTAAAATGTTGATATTCCTTGACCTGTGGATGAACAAATTTATTCTAATTGATGTTCTTTTTTACTGGAAGAAACAGGAAAGGAAAGAGCAGCTGCTGGATATTAATGGTGTAGCAGCAACGGAAGACTTGTCCCTGAAGTGATCCATGGCTGCTGTAAATCCAGAGCAAGCGACACCACATCAAGACCAGACCTGTAGAGCAAAGATATTTGCAATGCTGTTGAGAGCATCTCCTACATGCACAGATAGACAGTCTTCCACAGCATCAAACAGGCAGCTTTGGGGCTAAGAGGGTATTTGTTACTACATGGATAAAGACACCTGCTATAAATAAATGGCAGATATTGTTGATTTTATATAAGGTTGTATTGTATTTATAGTGTTCTAAGGAATGTGAGCATCTCACACATCCACACACTCTTTGCTGCCAAAGACTGAAAAGAAGAAAAAGATAAAAGAGATTACAGCAAGGAAGGCTTATTCTTTCTCATCTACCAGGTGTAATGCCAGTAGGTAGGCAATTCTGGTTTGTTTTAGAGGAAAGGAAGGCTGCTGGGAAGCATGATTCTGGAAGGTTGCAAGGTGACACACTGCTGTTGGAGAGGTTATCATGGGACCAGAGGCAGACAAGCTCTACAGGAGATTGCAGTTACGGTGTACCAAAGCTGTCTTGCCATTAATCATCTAGCCAGTATTCCGGGAGATGACAGGAAACCTCCACATGAAAAACTCCATGCCCTAGACACACTCATATCCTTTCACATCTGAGATTATGGCCATACATGGGTTTTTCAAAAGAACAACACCCTAACTTCCATCACCCTTTGAAATACCCCAGGAGTACAGAAAATTGTCACGAATGACTTGGTCTTACTTACTGGGTCATCAGCCAAACTCTGTAATCTATATGAAATAATGAATTACCATCAAAAGCCTGTGAACAGTCCAAAGCAGCTGCAGGGCTCTTCTGGGGGAAAGTGAGGATCTTGTACTTGTCCTCCGCTTACATCGGAATGGGAATAACCTGATGACCTAAGAAGCGGTATCATTGTTAATACCTGTTCTTTTTTCCTAGGACCTGGAGGGTTAGAGTTCTACATGCCTCATCTCACTGGTTATCATTATTATGTCATCCAGATCAGTCATTTCGAGCTCATTGGGTTGTAAATGAAGCTTTGATCATTCGTTACACTTTGTTAGTATTTATCAGAGCCAGGACTCTCTTAATCTGAAACAGCAGCTCTAAAAAAGCAAGGAAACGTGGGCTCCAAGAGCACTTACTGCAAGTTGGAGGAGTGGGGTTTGGGTTTGGGGTTTTTTTTCTAAATTTTTGACATCTAAATTTTTCCAAACTGCTGTAGGATACAGCTCTGAAAGGCAAGAGGATATTTTCACTCTCTCAAGACAAGCGCTGCAAGGGCGAAACACAAAGTGCCTGCCGGTTGCTGGAAGCCCATTGCTGCTCCAGCAGATCAGGAACAGGCACAGGAAGTCCTTCACTGGCAAAACCTCTTTTACTTCAAAGTATGCGTGAGGCTCCTGGGGTTCATCCACAGTGCACTGAAGTCATTGAAACCAATAGGCTTGCTCCTAAAGTGCTCTGGAGCAGGTCTTTCGTTGGTTTTAACTACTTGTATGCACTGGCTGCAGATTATAGTGCATTTAGGACAAAGCCAAAGCATTGCTTTTTAATTCCAAGCCCCGGAACTGAAGGGAGGACTGCGCTCCAAATGCTCTCCTTAGCGACAACAAGCAAAAATTCTTTAGCACCATCTAGCTAACGTCGAAGGTAACCCACACTGACACTTCTCCCTACACATCTGCTCTGCCATCCACTCTCCCTGGCTTAAGCACGCAGACTTCAAAAGCTGAAAAGATGATAGACGCTGCATGTTGATGAGGAAAAAGAGAGGATGGGCTTAGCGAAACACTCAAGAGTGAGGCATGCATTTCACCTAGAGCCAGATGGGATGCTGATTATTGACCATGGGAAGCAGGAGTGCAAATTTCATAAAACAATTTACCCAGTATCTTTTTCAACAACCTGATAAAACACAACAGCAGGACATTGGAAACGACAAGAATTCCTCTTTTTCCAGGAATGTCAGAGAGAAGACTGATGAGAAAAATGCTGTGGAAGCAGAACTTAATGAAGGAAGATTTGGTCAAGCTGAATAATGGGCTACAAAATTAATGGGAGGTGCCTAGAAAAACTTTGAGACAATGGTCAGAGGCAGTCAATCAAAATCCTTCACAAGTTCATGCAACATTTGCTGAAATGTTCCTGTAGGAAAAAAAAATACAATAGGGTTACTTTACAAAACAGTCCAGTATTTTGGAATGAAAGAACAAGAGTTTTCCTTTTTGAAATCAATTTCTTTCCCAAGATTTTATAATTTTGTACTATTATATAAAATATAAAAATGAACGCCCTGATAATTTACATTGAAACATTTCAGAATGCCCTTTAAAAAGCCATTTGGTGGAAAAAATTGAGAGTGTTGGATAGTACATTTCAGAATGCAGCCAAATAGTAAAAACTCAAGAAAAGGACTTCCATCTCCTAAAAGTTTAATGAAAAATTTTCAAAACTATATTTTTTTGCTTAAAGATCTAGTAAGAAATCAGTTAAGGTAATATCAGAACTGCCTGCAGGGCAAGGCACAATCCTCTAAAGAACTATTTGACTTGTGAACTTCCCTTTTCTAAAGAATTACTATTTAATTATAAATTCACCTCTATTATTGTTTGATGTAGGACCGAATCATTGTCAGAAAAGAGTACATCTTCACCTCTCATGGCTTTGCCAAGGAAAAAGAATTAAAATATGCAAGAATAGGAAGCATTTTGATTAAGCACTGGCCCAATTATCTGTTTACGTTTAGACCTTTAGAAAAATCCAACTGGGTTTTATTTTCACAACCAACTAAAATTATATTGTAAATTTTGACTTCCATCTTTTGACCTAGGTTATTTAAAAACAGTAGGCATTCTTAAGCCTCCCACAATGTGTTTGTCGTTTTCTGTTGGTTTTTTGTCTTTTTCTGTTGTTTTTTTTTTTAAGAAATGACCCCAAAATAATCACATACTGTGTTTCTACAAGCAAGGACCATGTGTAATTTGATGCATTTTTATTTAAGCATTTGTACTCCAATTTTTAGACTAGAAAGACCCAATTTCAAGCCTTAGGCTGAGTTATAGGCCAATATTAAAAGCGTGCTCTGAACTAGGAGATGGAAAGAGGCAGAGAGAACTCCAAGCTTAGTGACCACCTGAAAGCTTTGCACTCCCCACAGCAGCTGTCAGTGGCTCCTCAGTCTAGATAATATAGATATCACCCTACAAAGGCTGACTGTAGACACTGTACTCTGTAGAAAAGAGAGGCTCAAAGAGGGTCCAAATTTTGAGGATAGGCCTTGGGTAGGGGCAGGAGGAGAAGACAACTGCAGAGAAACCCAAGCCCTTCCACAGGAATACAGCAAACCTCCACCAAGCCAAGTTACATTCACACTCTGAAACGTGGTCAAAAACTAAAGGAAAAGGAAATTGCACTGAGTCAGACAAAATCAATATCTACAGAGCTCTGCAGTGGAGATTCAGAGCTGTGTTGTGCTAAAGAAACAGGAGCCAATGTTCCCTTCAGGCCTCCTGGCTACCAAACCCATCGCCACCCCCCACCATGCTGCCCTCCAGCTAGCGTGGCAATGCTCTCACAGCTTTGGAAATGTCATATGCTTGGTTGGATTTGCTTACTCAGAGAAGAGTTTTTTGCTTGCTTTCCTTTTTTATTTACTTGCCTGTTTGGTATTTGGGGTAACTCATTCTTTTATAATTCACTTTGTACAAAATATTCTGTCAAAATGCACGCGATGGAATTGCATCTGAGATTCTGAGCATATATTATTCCCACACCCTCTCACACCCTGTAATAAGCTTTTTATTCTACTATAATTAATAGTCAGGAAGTAGTCCCTGTTTCCCTAAAATCACAGGGAGTGTCCTACACTTAGTATTTTGCTGTTGCTTTTGCTTTACCCACTAGTAATCCTTTCCTGCTCCCTGAATTGCTTTCATATACTCTCTGTCTTTCCGGCACTACATGGTGAATTTGGACTTCCTGATTGCTTAATTAACTCATTTTAACCTAAATATTTTTAATATTTATGACAGACTATGCCTGTGAAATCTAGGTATATTTACTTCAATTCAGACACATACATTTTGGGGACATGGACCACTGAGGTAAATACAGACCTTCAGTCATATTCACGAGATGTTTCCTGAATGTACTGCAGTCATCTTATTAAATACTTTCGAGTCTCAGGAACATTTTGAGACAAAATACCAGCACACATAGTTTTATTCCTGTAGAAGATAGTTGATTTTCAGTGGCTCTTATATCTCCATTTAGAGAACTCATCAGGACTCTCAGTCTCACTGAAAAACTAATGAAAATAAGCTAAAATTGTGAATTCTAACCTAAATCATGCAGACTATTTGAAATATTTTACCGTTTTTATCTTCAAATAAAGGACGGTCACAGGGCACCTTAGCTTGAATTCATGGCAACGTAATGTCCCTCCTCTCCCCCTCAAAAAAAGTTGTTCAACAGCAGTGAAGTCACTATTAGTAATTTTAAAAGAATAAAAAATACAGCAATCACATAGGAATAGGATCCAAAACCCTCCACTGCTGGTGGGCTTCCCATTTAATATGACAGGCATTAGATCAGGCTGATGATATTGACTGATGAGTGGGACAGAAACTGGCTCTATTTGCTTCATAAAAGCAAATGTCTTTTTATCTGAATAATTATTGTTATCGTTAAAACAAAATGTATATTTTCTCTGCTTTTTTATTTACAATATAAAGTGCTTTCCTCAGTAAATCAACAAATATGAGTATTCATGTCACCAAGTGCTGATGATTAAAAATAATTACTTTAATGGTAGCTGGCCTGATGCCAAACATGATTAGTTTTCGCATTTCAAGCATGATAGTAGATAATTTACATCTCCTTTCACACCAATACCGAACTACTCCTAATGGATTCTATTTTAGTTTTTATGAATTAATAGAAATTTAGTGCCCAATTCACTATATTATAGCCACCATTTGCTTTCAAAACCAAAGAATTGTTTCAAAAAAGGGCAGAAAAGTATCCAAATCATAGAATCCATACCCAATAAACTCAGCATCTCCACTGACAGTGTCCTTGCTTGCGCCCTTAGAGCTGTCAGAGGGAGAAGAAAACTTTCTCAAACAGGCCAGGAAAATGCGTCAAAGAGGAAAAACCCATGGCAGTACCCAAGGCTTCTCTGACAGGACACGTGCAGGTTGAAGCCTCTCTCTCCTGAAGCACAAGGCAAACCTCCAACCCATTCCAATGGGCAGAGTTTTATTCCAGGGACAGTGAAGGAAATTGAACATTTGCCTTTTAAAAACATCACAAGCTGTTCAAGGACCTGATGGTAAAAACAGGAAATATACCTACATTCTTTTAAAGTAGCTTTAAGCCCAATTGCCTTTTACCGAGTACATAGCCCTGAAATCATTCCATGGGGATAAACACTGATTTATACACACAGGATCACACTTGCCTGCCTCAGTTCAGTCTCATGGTGTTAAATGCATCTGATCAATCTTTGTGGGAGGAAAAGGAAAATCAAATGAACTCTTCTCCCTCTGGTTTGGAGGGTTCTGCCCATAGAAAATGTGGAAATTCAAAATACAAGCAAGAAGACACAGTTAGTGGGTTCATAGGCAAGTGGGAAGGTCAGGACAATCTTAGCTTTTAAATTTGTGTGTGGCAGGACCATTACTTCTTAGCTGGAAAGGAGCACACAGGAACACTGAGGCAAAAAATAGGATGCTAAACCAGGGCACAACTCGCTACGCAGGAAGCAAGAATGGAAAGTAAGACAAGGCTTTTCAGCCAGCAGACTGGAAGAAGAAAAAGGAAGTTGAAGCTTCCGTGAAAGCAAACTTTGGTGATTTGGTTTCCTCTTCACCCCCAGATCTCAGCAAGGCTCTAAGCTGTGTCTGACTGCCACTAGGACCAGGGCCACGATCTGAAAGGTTAACTGCTTTTGAAGTTGGAACCAACATTTTCAAAGAACAAGTTTGAGAACAGAATCCAAAAAAGACATAACTAAAAACAAGCAAAAGGAAGCACTCCTCCTTCCCAGCCTCTCTCACATTCCTCATGCTGTATGAGGTGATTTCTGTTGTCTGTGATGCCCTATGACTGCTTCAGGGCTGCAGTAATGAACACAAACCAAGCAAATGGGTTTTACAGGACCTGTAAACATTCATTTTCTTTTGCTGGTCACTGATGCAAAGAAAATATATTTGTCAAATTTAAGCCTTCACCTTTCAGCCTGCTGCTGACGTCGAATATAAACACCTCTTGTGAAACCCTTCCAATTTACATTTCAATGGACCACAACCTTCATCTATACTGACATTAAAACTTCCAGCACTGGCAGCCTCCGAAGTACAGAGCAAATGGATGTGGTGACAGCTTCCCCACATCGCCTCCCAGGTTTCATTCTTGACCTTCTATAGGCTCCTGTAGAGGCTGATAGGAAACCAGACCTTCACATCCTTTCCATGCTTGGCTTGTGCAGAGAGTCCTGACCACAGCAGACATTAATGCTGCTTGTGATGCTGTTTTTAATGGGTGGACAGCTGGTGCATTTTTTCTATTATACAAAGGTCACTCACATCACTTTGCAGAGGCTATAGAGCAAATATTTGGAGGAGGGAAGATGGGGGGGGGGGAGAGCAGACAAAACTGGTGGGTTTTACTAGTTGGAGCAAGTTTAGAATTGCTTACTTATAGATAAAATTCAGTATCACCACAGGAAATCCCAAGGCCTGGCCCTATCCCCTAGACTAATTGCTGTTGGTCTGGCAGTACACCCTGGTCGCTGAGCCATCCTTTCTTGCTAGAAAGAGCTTCCAACCCCACCCCCTTTCCACTTTGGCAGAAATCCGAGCGTATCTTCTGCACTCCGATTTAAAGTAAACTGCCATGTCATCGCCCTAGCACAAAAACACACAAATACCCTCCCACCTTCGTAAAGAAGTAAAACATTAAGCTTTATGAGTACAACAGCTATTATAAAAAAGCCTCACTATTTAATGCAATGTTGTGGTTGAGAATTTAACCACACAAAAGGCAGAAAATTCAAATGTACAATTCCCACAGAAACCATAACTTGGCCGCATTTCACATACACACGTCAAGACAGAAACTTTACCAGCGCTTTACCCCATCTGAATTACTGCATTTGCAGGAGAGGTATAGCTCTCCCCCCCCTCCTTTCACTTTTTTGCCTCATTTTTTTCTCATATACAAATCCCCAGTGGCAACATTTATGAAAAATTCAGGGAGGGAATGCCATGGGGGAAGGGAGAAGAGAGGAACGCTTTGGGTAAACACATAGACACTGGAGAGAGTTCAAATGCAGAGCTTAGCTTCCAAATCACATCAAATTTCAGCTGGTTTGTGTCCAGGCCCTCTGGCCCAAGATGTTCACTCGGGCAAAATCTGAAGTTTGCACCTGATCACACAGTAGCCACCCCTAGACAGACCCTCCCAAGAACTAATCCAGGAGGGCACTGCCCCAGGGATTGAGTCTCAGCTCCTTACTTGCTCCTTCAGAGTAAAACTGGATTCCGTCAAAGGTCTACCCTTGTCTACTCAGGCCAACATGTGCCAGCTTCCTGAATCAATGCTATGCAAGGAAATGAAGTGGTTTGCAGACTGTTTAATTTACCCCTTTGTGTGAGCAAACCATTATTCTTTGCAGACCAGGATGAGTGAGGTCTGCCTTTGTACCAGTCTGGAGTGAGGACACGAGCCATGCGTCCAGATCTACAGCAGGTTACCTTCACCCTTCCACCACCACAGACAAAACAAGGCTAAGGCCAATACTGTAGAAAGTCATCAACTTCAAGCTTCTCTAGTCATCTTTTAGAGCAGTAACTGGTAGTGCTCTACATGCAGCCAACATTCCTCCATTCATCAACCTTGCTGTTTAATCCCTTCCTGCCTGCCCCAGGGAAGGAGGTACAGCAAGAAAGAAGCTTATTTTTTTCCTGAATTTCCAGGCACGAGGTTGGAGTCAACTATTCTAGAGTGTCCTTACTCACACAAGCAAATAGGCATTTGTGCTTGGAGGGAAGAAACAGATCCAGCCGTCGATCTGGGCTGCGTGCTTACTTGGCCCTGGGCAGTCACAGAGGCCAATATGGAGTACATCATACTTCATGCGCTCTGCTGTATCTGTGTCAGCTCTGAGCAGCCTGTCCTGAGTCACCTGAGCAGTCAGAAATCTGAACATCTTGGCAGTAGCAAATTTCAGCTTGTAGATGGGAGAAAAGCAAAGTAACTTCTCAATTCATTGTACAAAAACTAGGAATATAAAAGTAGATAAACCATTCAAAGTCATTGATGGCTCATTCAATCCAGTATCTCATCTCCAACAGTGGTCAGCAGTGGGTGCTTCAGAAGCAAGTACAAGCAGCATGGCAATTACAATGATCCATCTCTCAGATTCCAACTGAAGTTTTAGGACTCCCTGAGCCAGAGGTTGCATCTGGACCATCGTGTTTAATAGCTCCCAGTAGACTTTTCCTCCTTGAATTTGTCTAATCCCTTCTTGAACCCATTTATACTATTGGCTTCTGTAACGTCTTGTGACATGGATTTTCATGCTGTAGTCATGCACTGTGAGTGTTGGGGAAGCAGGGAGGCAGGAAAACATCCTTTTTGCTGATTTAAAGATTGAAACTTGCTGCCTAATTATTTCGCGGGGTGCCCTCCAGTTCTAGTGGTATGAATAGCAGTAAAAGTCATTCCCTGGGAACTTGCTCCCCACCATTCAGACCATTATCAAGTTCACTCAAGCTTCACTTTTACAGGCTAACCAGTATCTTACACAGGCTATTTACTATCTCTCATAACAAAGTCATTCTGTATATTTACTGCCTTTCTCTATGCTTTTCTATTTTCACTGTAACCCCTCCAATACAGGCAATTTTTCTTTGGCAACGGGCAGTTCTGTTAACTAACCAGAGTATATTATGCAGAAAAGTTTACCCTGAAAATCCAGACAGAGACATAGAAAAAGAAAAGAAAATGTTCATTTTACAATTTGATGGCTTCATTAACTTCAATGGAGAAACTAAACTCTAGCTAGATTTATGTCTAATCTCCTCTCAACCATCCAGGCTATCTCTTTATGTACATATACCTATATATATAATAATACAATGACATATAATTAGAATATAATGATAAATTAACTTTTCAATAATTACTATAATTAAATCATCTTATAATATATAATAAGATAATAAAATAAAATACTATAATTATATCATATATATACATATAATATAATCTTGTTATTCATATACATACATGTATGTTGTACATAAAGATAAAGCATACATAATATAATCTATACCTATACGCAACTTCCTTCGGCTAATTATCCCATTTCACCAAAAATAATGATCACACAATCACTAGAAAAGAAACTGAGGGCAGACTGCACACTGCACAGTGAGGTGGATTTGAGGGTGCTGATTTTTGAAGGCAGCAAATAAAAGACTTGTAGTTTCAGCTTGGTGTGGCTGCAGAGAACAATCCCAGTAAGACTTACCGGAGTGCAGAAGATGTATTGGCCATTAATTTGGGCAAATTCAGGCACAGCAAAGCATGGAGCCATACACTGGTATGATGAAGGTCTTAGTGCATTGATATTTTTAATGTCTGCAAAAGAAATAACAAGCATTTCTCTGAGCTAATCAGAGAATTTACTTCTTCATCCCACCTCCTCTGCAGCCAGTTTAGGAGCATCCAGGCCCTACTTTCCTTTCCACAGGATTCAGAAGGAGCAAGAGAGGTAACTGTTCAATACCAGTTGACATGACCACCTCCCATTCCACAAAGCCTGTTCCCATGCAGTGTGCTCATGCAGAGGTCCAGATACCCCAAGAGGTCCAGAACTAAAGGCTAACTGCCAGTTACACCACATTTTAGTTGTAACACTCAGAAAAAGTTAAGGGACTATTTCCCCGTTGGGTGACATTTACCAATACATGTCCTTTCTAGGGACAGTGTGCAGGTCAGAGGGGAAAGCAGGCAATCCATGGGAATATGGGAAGAATTTCTGGAAGACAAGAAATTAGGAGTAAGGTTTTAATAAGAGTGAGACAAAATGCTTTCCTCTTGTTTACCACAGTCACCACCTCCTTTTGCCCAGCACCAACACCTTCACTGGCCTGACTGCGATAATTTGGATCCTGACTCAGGCAAAAAGGCAGCAGCACTCTGGCAGTGGTCCCTTTCTCACCAGCTTTGCTGAAATCCTGCAACACTGGCACCACTGGCCATGCATTGATGCTCCTCACGTCACTCTCTCTTGCCTTTTACCCCCTTTACGCTACATCTGATCTTCTTCGCCCTGACTTCTGCAGTCCTTTTGATAAAGGAAGATTTCACCATGCCAAGAAAAACTCCATCTTTTGCAAAGCTTCTGTGACCACAAACGAAACACGGAGTAATAAACATCTTAAACTAGCCAGCAGAGCTGAGTTTGTCAGGTGTCAGAGAAGCTGGCAGGACTGTGACGCAGGCAAGTGAAAGATAACAGCTTCTATCTCTGGTGCTGGCTGTTCCTAGGTCTTTTCTTTCCCCTTCTCTGCATATTTGCTTTGTTGTCAAAGAAAAAGGCTTGAACTTTAGCTGAGAGAACAGAAATAGCAACTCCAGTCTATCTCAACTGTGTCTCTTTCCTCCCTTCAAGAACATTCATCCTATTTGTTTAAAGCAATTTTAAAAACTTCCAACTAGAAAGGAGTTCATAAAAATTCCCTGCAGTGAAAGAGAAGGAAAACCACATTAAAGTGAAAACAATACTTTATTTTTACCATGTCTAGCACATTAACTAATCTTCCTTCTTTTCCCTATCCATATTTTTAACAAAAATGGGTTGTAATGATGGCTGCTGCTGTGGGACGAGCCAGACTGAAATCTGCCTTCAGGCCCCTTGAAACACTTCAACTGTTCAGTCCAAATATTCTGACAGGGCAAAGTTAACTCCTTTGATTTGGGGTCCATGTTTTGTATCACAATGATGACAACAGACGTGCAGGGTTTCCTGGCAGAGGCTGCCAGCTGGTTGTGTGAGCTGGCCCCTGTCCTCCTACATGCTCCTGGCAGCACTGTGGGGTTTGCTGGAGAAAGGAGTTGACGTTCAGTGTAAAAACATGCAGTGCTCTGAATCCAGATTTTACAAAAGAAGATAAATGAAAGGATGCCATGAAGCCAAAATCATGTGTCTCCTCATGTGGTAAGGAAGACAAGGAGTACAATATTGGTCAATAGAAGTTTTGAGAACCAGTTACTACCTGCCAGCAATTAAAAAGTTTGAAGATAATAAGATATACGTAACCAAATACCACATCAAATGACAACACCATACACCCACGTTACCATGGATGTACCTACATGGAAATAAACATTTAAGAGCAATTAAATCTTAGTCAGATGCCTAGAAATAAAGAAATGTGATTTGCTTTGCTGTTCTCACAGACAGCGTCTAACCAAAACTCAGGGAGTGTGATGTCAAGATCCTGGGCAACTTTTTAACCCTTCATTGCCTCAATTTGCTCTTTCTGTGGGACAGATGTGTACACATGGACCTCTCTGAATATATTCGTGTGTGTGTGTGTATTAAATACAAACATGAATTTTCCCTGAAAGGATCTTATGAGAGCTAGTTAATGTCTGCAATTCATAAAGAAGACTGAAAATCACTCTGTATCTGCAGTGTATTACTCTTATTGCACATAACAGTCACTTACATGGTATTAAGCAGGGGAGATGTAAAAAAGAGAAAACTTTCTGTTTGGTTTAAAAGAAGGCATTGAGTCACAGCATGAATCAGGCAGCTGAGAACCTCTTTGCTGGCACCTGGCCCCTTGCTTGCCCATGGCTTGTGTTCCAGCTGGTGCTGTGGCCCTGAGCAGGTGAAATAATTCAGTGACAAGCACACCAACCCAGCTCACAGCCTGACTGTTAATGTGAAGTCAGCTTGCGTTGCTGAACAAGGCTACAAGGTCTGGTGAGCCATGAGTAGAAGTGTTGCCCACCTGGCTCTGTGGATGGTAACACCAGCAGACAGTACACGGGGCAGTGGAGCACTACAGCTTTGTCAGATAGTTTTCAAAAGGACAGCAGGCAAAACCTCAGCACCTGTGTTTTCCAGCTAGGTCAGAAACTTCCACATGTTTTGTGCTGTCCTGCTTCCCACATTTGGCTTATGGGCATTTTGATTTGTGTGGACCTAGAAAAGCATCAAACTGACAGGCCATAGAAGACAACCATTTATCCTGTGCCTGGGAGGGATTTTGAGAAACCACCCCACACATCCTGGTCCTCTGAGGCAGGACGAATGACATTTAGGGCCTCCTTGACACAGGTTTGCCTATCCTGTTCTTAAGGATGTCTGGTGACAGACACTCACTGGACTTCCCAGGCAATTTGGTCCAGGGTTTCACCAGCTTGTATCATTAAGGAAGCCTTTCCTACTGCCTAACACCAGTAAAAAGGGGGAAAGAAGAGCAAGCAGCCTACACAGACTTCATTAGCAGATACATTCTTCCGTGTCTTCTTGGTTGACCTTGTCTACTAAGGCATACTGAGAGATAATAATAATAATAATTAGCACTTATATAGCACTTAATCCTCAAAGCACTTTACAAACATTAGCTAATTAACTAAAAGACAGATTATATATGTGTCTGTACATATAAATAAATAAATATAACAGATCTGGGAAGTCTGCCACGTTCATTCTTGCAGAAGTAAGGTCTTGCAAACTGCCTGCACTACACAAAGCTTACTGCTTTCAGTGAGACACCGTGCCAGCATGGTTCAAAGCCTGCAGTTCAGCTTTTAAGTGTGTACTCTGCCATCCATGTAGGCCTGCAGAGTAGGGAAAATTTAGGACAGACCTGAGATTGTATTAGTTAAGCAGTCTGACTTAATTTAATATTCAATAGCCTTATTTTCCAACATGAGGAATTGCTAATGACTGTAAATACCTGTATTATCATTGCTGGCCTCTTTAAATAATTGCTAGAAACCAATTAAACTAGCAGAAAAAGAAATAATCTCAGGGAAATGGCAGAATTTTCAGTCTCCCACCGTCTTATGCATTTTGTTTTCTTTTCATTTCAACCCAAATCTCACAAAACCTTATGGACAAGCTCATTTTGGGAATGCTTTCACCTTAAACTGAGCTACTTCATGTGACATGCTAGGGGCTGCTTCTGTCACATCCTTGAAATCGGTGACAATGAGCCCAGAGGTTGTAGCAAAGAGGAGGTCAAAACCTGTGCAAAGATCTTGAGCGTTGTGAGCAGGGAGGATGGGATCAGCCAGAAGGGCTGGCTGTATGAAACACCATGTTCAGTATCTCCGTGTGATATTGCCTACTGTCCCTACACTTTGACAAAATTATGGGCTGTCCCAGAGACAAGAAGCCCAGTGGCCCCAGACAGTGCTCTCCTTCCTGGCAGTTTTGCCTGCTCCCATCTGTCTCGTGGATGGCCTGAGTTGCTAAATGGAGTTGGCAACAGAATTTGTACTTCTCTCCATCATTTGTATCTTCCAACATTATGACTGAGCCTGAGATTCAGATCCAGCCTGTGGCAGCAGATTCAGGTGACTGAGACTCCATCAAGATTAAAAAAGCTGCAGCAAAATAAAGAATAAAAATATATGAAATGGAAATGGAAACGAAAGACCACCTTGCTGACTTTTGGGTAAGGTGGTTGTGATACAGTAAGATAAAATTCACGCTTCACATGCCTCCCTTAGGACAAAAAAAAATCTCTATAAAAATCAAATTCAAAATGCTGTTCCCCTTGTGCTTTGTGCATGAGAAATGTGACTTGGCTGCAAATGTTGGACACGGAATCCTTTCCTGGCCTCAGCTTTTCTCTTCCACTGGCATATGTACACATGTGTACATGCAGAAGACACAATATGCCACACATACCAACACCCCTGTCAAATTAAGAAGATGTAAACCTTTGTGAGAGTAAAAGCAAAAACCTTGACCTCTTCTGATGGGCTATTCAGGTCCTTTTGTGGAGTGACGTGGGCCAGGTTCAGCTTTCCTACAGAAAGGCCTTAGAGTCAGTGCAACGTCTGCTTCAACACTCTTGAGTCCTTCCTCAGACAGATCTCTGCCTTGCAAACCACTCTTGCTGTGAATTCTCTTTAAAGCTGTAAAAAAAATTGCATGTAAAGAAAGTGACAGGCAAAATCTGAACATGTACCTGTTATCAAGTGAGTTACATCTTCTCCTGCAACAGGGTGTTATAAGTGGTTACACCACTGCGAATCCATGTTACCCCCAGATTCGTATCACAACACATGACAGCAGTAACAGGACTTCTTAAATTGCAAGGGGGAACAAAAACCTGCTTCCAATTGCACAGGTATGAGCACCCACAGAAGGCAATGGGAATTGTACCAGGCAGCTGAGAATTGAGAGCTTTATATTTTAATTTATTCCCTTTTAAGAAAGGAATCAGACTTGAATATGAGCCCAAGATGTACTTGCTGGACACCTTAAATATCCCTACCACCAAAACAAAAGCAGCACTTGTGTCATTCTTTATTTTATTGTATTTATTTTTCCTAGTTGCAGTGGAGTCCCTCCCTCTCTGGATACAGCTGGACCATGTTTGCCAGAGGACATCCCTGGGGCTCAAAAAGCCACTTCTAAAGAGACCTTTTTTTTTTTTCATTTGGAATGCAAAGATTATATCAAGTGTCAGATGTTTTCAAAACATTTCCCAAGGGATGGTACTCCTGTAAATTCTTCACACATACACTACTTCACTTTTCACATGGAGAGTGCTTTGCTGCCTGCAGACTTTCCAATGTTACTGCAGGAATTGGTATGAAGGTTTACACTTTCTGCAAATTGGACCAGTGGCCCCCTGTGCCTTTCAGGATATGCCCAAAAGAAAGTAAGCTGTATTTGAATACTTTCTTTCATGTGAATGCATAAGTTAAAGAACGTTTATAGTTGTCGAAATCACTAATTTAGAGGCTGACAGCTCTTCCAAAAAATGAGAAAAACTATTACTTCCCTCTTGGCTTAGCTTTCACATAATATAATTTTGTTATGCGCACATTTCCTCAAAATTAACACACTGAACACACACCCAGACAGAAAAGATATAATTTTGTTCACAAACAAGCACAATTTAGAAATGGTGCACCAACGTTAGAAAACTAAATCCACCTACATGTACTCAAACTTATTATGGTGTATGCACATATTTGAAAACACCTGTGTATAAGTTTAAGTGTATTACACAAAACCTTGGAGAAGTTGTCTAATGCAGCCCCAAAGCCTTCAGATGCATTGTTTGCTATCCAGAGAGCCTATGAAATGAAACCTGTAGATCCACAGGTGTCGCTGAGCTACATTTCCAACCTCTAAAGTACCTCTGTGAAACTAAGGCCGACGTGGGACTGCAGAAGTCTGTACAGAACTAGAAATGCTCAGTGTGCACCTTTGAATTTTTGTCCTGTTTTTTCCTTCAAAAGGAGAACACACTCTTGTTTTAAGGGGTGCTCAGAGTCACCATTAATCTGGAAACATGGTGAAGAGATTGTTGATAAACAAGGAAGGGAGAGTAAAGGAGGAACCAAAGTATTTGAAGAGACTCCGCTGCTGTGCCAATGCCATCCTCCTTACTTCTATCGCTTGTCTTTTTGGAGGGGTGGCTCAGCCCTTGCAAGGCATAGGGAGGAGCCCCTCCTCATGAACAGAAACAGGTGCAGACAAGGTCCCCACACGTTCAGCCCAGAGGAGAGTGCACAATAGAGGGAGTTGCTTCTGCAGCCATGCAAAGCCCTCACCTCGGTAGGAAGAGAATTCATCGTCACATTAAACTCCTGCTTTGCACGTTTCCACAAGCCAGAGAAACACCCCACCTGCCCCTGGCAGGGAGATGATGTGTTCAGAGATAAATACTCACCCTGCCCACGGGCTTTCAAACACCCACAGCCTCCTTGGCTCTGCTCACACCTAATCCTCCTTTCTGTAATTCCCTTGAAATCAGGCATTAACTAACTTACTTTCCACCTGTCACAATCACCGGGAGATCCCAGGCTGAGTCGACCCCACCCAGCCACCCCTCACATGAAATGTTTCTCATCATAAGAAGCCTTGAGAAAATACTTGAAAATAGAATTTAGCAGCCCATAAACAGAATATCTTCTCCCAAAAGATACAAATGTTCTCTTCACCATGTGAACTACTCTATGAAACCAATGTGCTATTTATGTATAAAAATGAAAGGCAATAAAAAAGAGAGTGTTTCATGTTGCTCAGCAAGTGATAGTATACCTACATAACCCAGCTCTTTGGAGTAAGGGTCTTTGCACACCAGTCTAATATTCCTTTGACTCCAACAAAGTGGAATAAAATCTATTTTAAATATATTATTTGATGAAAGCAGATGTCAGCAGATACTGCCTATGTAATTGATATTTGATTTATTCAAGATTTATGCATGCTGTGCCTTAGATTTATTAATGATAATCCCCTGCTCTTGTGTTTAATATAGTGGAACCAAAACATAATTTGCTGGGATCAGTCAGAAATGCATCAAAGTGATTAACTCTACATGCAAACCATTATCCAGTGACATCCCTACTGTGCATAGTGCAAAAGGAGGCAATAATACAGTAATTGGCTTCACTTAAGCAAGTCAGATATTTGCTGTGATTGCTGGTAAAATTTGGTCCCTTTAATATCAATGGCACTACTTCCTCACATCCTTCATCTTCCCTTGACACATTCTTGTTCTCAAAAGAATCAGAAACTTAAAAAATAATAATATAAAAAAAAATTGACACAACCAAAACCCCATGACCAACTGGTAATTTAACACAAGGAACTCATCAGAATCACGGTCTGGAAGAAATGACATGCAAATCTGCTCCTGAAAACAGCAAAGAGGGTCTTTCTCCCTTTGATGAACACAGTATTTTCAGAGATTTTGTGGCATCCACCTCAGTGGATGTGATGATGTAATGGAGTCTATAACCAGTAGGACGAACTTTGTGTGCTCAAGTAGGACAAAGGAGATTGAAATCTTCGCTGTGGCCTCCATGTCCATATTAGGAGGAGAAGCACATCCTGAGGAAAGGCCAGGTAGGGCACTGGGTAGAGAACAGGCCAGCAAGAATAGCTTGAAGAGAGTTCAAAAGAGGGATTAAGTTCAATAGCGAGGAGAGACCGCGACTCTATGAGTAGTCACTAAGGGTAGAAAGGCATCTCCACCTCTACTCCCTCTGACCGCTGAGCTGCTAATCCTTTATTGGAGGAAAGCAGGAGTCCCTCAGCTCTTGAGGCTGGGGATGGAGACAAAGAATGAGGTTGAGAGAAAAAAGAAGGCACAAAAATCTCCAGCCCACGTGGGCAGGAGGAGGAAAGCTGTTATGGAAAACGCAGCCTGCCTCCTATGAATTTTCTCACCAAAGTCATGAGAACCAAAGACTCCAGTCAGTCTAATTAATTTGTTCCACTCTTGAACAATACAATTTTGGTTACATCTTGTGAGTTGTTACACTTCCAGGCAGATTCATTGCCATCACAAGGGCAGCCATGCGTTTCCGTGTTGAGGAACTAAATCTTTTAGCTCCTGAACCAGCACAGTAATTCTGCTCCTGATGACTTGCTGATCTACAATACAGGTTAAATTCCCTCTTGCAAAACCCCAGGCAAGATTCCCTCCTGCAAAACTCAGAAACCACCTTTACCCCTGAGTCACTTAGGCACTGTTCCAACATACTGCCTGAGAGGAGATCACAGAAGTTAAATCTTGTTGTCTCAAGAGCTAAACCTGGGAGCAGATTAAATAAACAGATACTGAGTGAAGTTCAAATTTTTATGCATGGCCTTCCACTTTTACCAGCACAAAGCAATCCACAGGAGTCTAACCAGTTTCCAGCTTGCAGTTTCTCCTCATCCACACTTGGATTTGCAATGGCTGCAGCGTTCTTCAGAGGTTGTGCTCAAGTTAAAGTTTGGGCTGAATAGAATGACCACAGCAAGAAATTCAGACCTTTAGATTCAGAGAGATCATGTCTCCTAGATGTAAGGGTGATGTGCTGTGATACAAACTTTCCTCACTGAGAAATATTTTATTTGGGCCAACATCCTGCACTGAGGGTACTGAACGAAGAATGAGCTGCATGCAAGCCACAACAAATTAGAGAGAAAATGAAGAGTTGCAGCAGTGAAAATCGGGCAGTGGGCCCACCTTGCCTCAAAGAAGCTTTGTGACCTGCCAACTAGAAAAGAAGGATCCCCTGCATGGCTTGTTAGAGTAGATTCTGAGAGGAGGCACAAGTGACAGCAGTGCAAGAAAGAGGAAATGCTCTTCTTTTATTCTCTCATCTCCTTGCCTTCCAAGGACACAGCCAAAGACACCAAAATCAAGCAAGCCCCATACCAAAGGAAAAAAAAGTAAGGGACAGGCTACTTTATTCACAAAGGAAATAAATTCTAGATTGGGAATTATTACTCTTACTATTTTTTTGCACTCTCCTACTGAAACAAGCTGGCCTCCTTCCAACAGCTTCCCCCCTGACCCGGATACTAGATTAGAGGAGATTCTCTGCTGACAGAGCATATGCCTCAATGCACCAGTATTCATGGTTTTCCCATTGCTGCAACCATTTCTATACAGTCCATGAGAATCCTCTTCTTGTGGGCTGTATAATTTGTCCAGTTCAGAGTTATGCTCTAACTAATTTCAGCAAGTCATTCTATTATCTACCTGATTATTGAAAGAAAAAATGTTACCCTGCATTTCAAAGTGATGCAGATGACAAGCTGGGAAGATTGCATTACCCTGTCTGGTAGAAAGGGTTTACAATTCCCTAATGAATTTATCTTTGAACAAAATGAAGAAAAATTGATAGCTTCAATTACGAAGGGAATTCATAACACATGCAATTTTTTTAAAAAAAATCTTCATTAATATACTTTATCCAGATTGAGAATAATCACAGCCATCTGGAGATCAAATTATAAAATGGAGACTTGAGCAGTAAGAAGGAATATTGTCACTCAAACCTTATACAACTTCATTCTTTAAAAAGGCTGGTAACGATGATTTTATAATGCTCTGTTCCGTCCTTCTTCTGAAGTCCTTTATCCTTAATTAAACCCATTCCAGAGTACTCCTGGTAAGCCCATGGAACAACTGAGACAGCAGTAGCTCCAGATCGTGTCATTTCAGCTCCATCATACGCTGCCAAGATACTAACTGAAGCAAGAGGGAGAATTACCAGGAGTGGCACAAGATACAACAGAGGAAACAAGTGCATTATGAGGAAAGACCCAGACAAGCCATTTCACCTACTCCTCTCCATGGATTCAGGGAAGTTCCAGAGAGAGCTGCTGCCCTCCAAATCCAATAAGCTCCAGATGGGGACTCCTTCCCCAGAAGGCTGAATGCAGAGAAGAAATCTTGCAAAGCAGCTGTAGACACTGCCAAGACAGAGCCTTCTGAACACCTAGAAACATCCTCCAACTGTGGCTAGCCTTCTCCTCACCAGAGCTGGTCGACTGCAGCCTCTCTTCATCTCCACTTTATGCCTTCCTTTTTTATCCCCTCTCCTCTTTTTCCCTTGTACATGAACTGACTCCCTTTTCACAAAATCTAGCTTGTTCCCCCACACTGGGGAATTAAAAGTGCCTCAGATTTTTCCATGAAGGCGTCTTCTACTCACTCTGACTGTACTTGCTTCTCTGTTTCTACTAGAAGCTCTCTGAGACAAGAGCCACCTACAGCTCCATGTTGGTGTAGCAACAGACATTTGTATTGACCTCAAATACCCTACAGTAAAAAACACAATTCACGACAACTCCTACTTCCAAAGCTCAAGAAAATAACTCTTTGCATTTTAATGACGCCGATTAAACACCACCAGAACAGAAACCCAGCAAATTTCAAATCATTTTGTGCTTGAAGCCCATCCAAAAAATCAGTGCTTCGAGCTTCACTGTCCTTTGCTGGACTGCAAGGAAGTATTATTAATAAAAAGTCCTACCATGTACTCTGTAGACCCTCAAGGGCTGCCCTCACCCACATTTGGATGAAGGGCTCTGCCCAAGGAAAGAGGAAGAACAGTCCCTGGCCTCCACAGACTCAACTGGTGGAAACTGAAGTAGAGAAAGCTTTATTAGGATGTGACTGGTAATGTCCCATACTTCTGGAACTGCTCATCAAAGCACTCACACCCTACAGCTGCAGATACTGCGAACACCTTCCCATGGGAGCTGCATCTTCATCAGTGGAAGCAATAATGCTCCTGCCATTTAAGGCACATTCGCAGGATCAAATACCTGGGACATCCCCTGCCCTGCTTCAAACTCATTATTTGAGCCAGTATAGACAGGGGAGGAAGATAATAAATCACTCAGCTCAAACAGTTCCTCTCAGTCAACGATGAAGTCTTAACACTCCCAGATGGCAAACAGAGTTGCAGGAATGGTAATTCTGGACCACACCACTGCTTTTGTCTTCAGTAATAGCCATAAACAGAAATCTTCAGAAGAGTGTAAGGACAGGAACGCAAATGTTATCACATCCTGTAATGCTGCCCTAACCTGCAGCCTAGGTTCAGGATATAAATAAGTGACTTCTCTGCAAGCAGAGGAGTCACCCAGATGTACTGCATCCTCACAGTGGTAGGAAAACAGGATGGAGGCTTTGCAAAATTGCTCTGAGGCGTGGTGACAAACAGAGAGCAGAAACCTGCAGAGGCCGGATCTTTCCCTTGTGTCCAGATAATGAAGTGAAAACCTCCAGACTCTGTTCATGAAATTAAGTATATAGGCTCTCAGGGTGAGTAGTCTTTCCCCTGAAGAGAGAGAGTGCTGTGAACCAACCCCTGCAAAGTGCCCTGAACTGTCATGTAAAAAAGACAAACTAAGGTTAGACTTAAGAAAAAAGAATAGAGTGATGAATGAGTCCAAAAGAAAGTACCCTATAAACTGAAAGATGAAAAAAACTCAAGTTGCAGAAAGAAGTGTCCCCCAGCACACATTTACACAAGAAATCAAGGTTGCCAATCTCTTGCATCTCAAAGTCAAAAGACAGTCAAGCAAAAAAATTGAGATAAGCTGAGAAAGAGCAACATACTGAATGTTATCTACTTTAAAATGCTTTTATATGCCTTCATGAATGTGATCCTCTCTAATGGTCACATTTCCACAGACTTTTCCACAGCCACAAGGCCTAGCTTTTTAAGGGAAAACTGAGGATTTTCTTTGAACACATGCCTCCAGGAGCGGAGATAACAAGGAAAATACAAAAGCAAATACCAAACATCAAGTATAAGAAGATTCATAGTTAAAAATGAAGGATGAACTGATGAGGACAGAAGGTCAGTTTGTTCGGGAACTTCTGATGTAAAAGATAGGAAGTTTTTCTCAAGAAAGCCAAGAAAATAAGGGTTTAAATTAAATTACATATTATTTTGGTGTTTAAAAATAGATGCCCTTATTTAAGAAATTTTCAAAGTATATAAAGAGTTAATCATATAGGTCTCTGTACACACATAAGCAGCATTAATTTTCCACCACCACGTCTGCTCTGTGACTAGTATTGTTACCACTGGGATAAATATGACCCTAGTAAAAACCCTTGCCTTCACTAAACACCACAGGAGTCTCGGAGACACAGAAGTACCTCTCATATCTGCAGCACCTAGAACACAGACCTTTTAAAAACTGAATGCAAACCCAATGCAAGAATGAGCTAGCAGAACTTGCACCCTACCAGTGAGCCAGCTTTGCATTCATCAGCAGCAATCTCTATGCGTTTTATAGCTTTTAGATGAGCTGATGCTGGATGCTTGGCCAGTGGCAAAGAATTAAAAGTTGATAAGTACTAATCTGTTAAATTCACTGCTGAGGTCTTTCCTGTATTACAATAATAATCCCTGGGTACCATTTTCAACACCGTACCATTTTCCTCTGAATAGCCTCTAAATAGCCTCTAAATAGGTCTTACCAGACAAAACCATCTCTCTGGGGCCCTTTTTTCTCTTTGCTACTTAGCACACCTACGTACAGCTGAGCCACGTTTCTGTTTGTGTCATTTGTACCATTCAGTTTCTTAGTGGTTTCCAAGTATGCTACTCCCTACACTACCCACCTCTCCAAGTCCAACAGCAGGTTAGCAGACTCTTTGCTTACAAGACACCCTATGAACAATCTACACAAAACATTATTTCTCCATACAGGAATGAATGGTGACTTTGAAACCCTCCTCTCATCTTCAGCTGTGAATGGTGTCCTAGAAAAAGGACTTCTTGGTCTGACCCTATACATTCTTCCACAAGCAGGCCACTAGCTAAGGGACAAGACTACAAGTTGTGAGCTACATAGGGAAGGAAAAGGGTCACATTGCAATGCATGGGCTAGTGCTGATAAGCCGGACTAGTCCCGGCAATAAATCCATATATAAAGACGGCGCCTCTGAATAAGAACATTTAGGGATATGAGGGATATGAGGGTGTTAATAGGATACAGTGTAGGTGATTTAAAACAGTGAGTGTCTCCTTCAAGCTGTGTTCCTACCTTAGTAGAGACATGATGGTATGCTAGAAATATTAAACTAGCAAACTCCATGGAGTTACATAGGTTCAAGTAAGAACAGAATTTGAATTCCTGTCTTCAGGATAAGTCATCGAACAGATCGTACTAAACAGCAGCCAAATATATATCCGCATCTACTGTTGTAGGTGTTAATGGAACAGCTCCCACATATGAATGCTGAAATAACATCCTGATCTCCTGTAACCAGAGCTAAGAGGATTTGCCATTGATATACCAGCTCTGAGCTGGATTTACTTCAAAATTCTCAAAAGTCCCTGCAATGGCATAAAGCGCGTTTTTGTGTTGAAGGAATCCAGATGAGCGCTCCACATGGGGCACTGGGCGATATGTAATGAATTCCACATTCTGGTTTTGTCCCCAGAGAAGGCTCCCACAAATTCCATAATGGAATAAGAGGTTTATTGAACAGGACAATGCAAGAGGAAATCTATTTTACAACTTTAAGTGAGCTTCTGTCCGCAGAGGATGAACATAATTTCTTGCTGAAAAGAAAACTAAAAGCAAAACAGTCTCAATATAAAAGGAACAAACTTTCAACTTTCCTAGTTCTTAAAAAATCCCATGCATTTGTTGTATGTGCACACTCATTTCCACACACATATATACGTAACGTGTACACATATACATACGGTATGTACAGACAGATACTGTGTGTAAGCACTCTCCTAACACAAAGGAGCTAAAACCAACACAATCCTATCTTCTGGAAGTTCTTGGTACAGAAACAGTAATTAGATCATTCTACATTTGAATGTAGTGCAGTTAATCAGACTTTTCCCAGGGGCACTTTAGAATTAGGAGGAATACTATTAAGGAATACAAATGTTTTATTTCCTAAACTGCCAATAAAAGCAGATGATCAACTTACTTAAAAAATGCAATGGAAACAGGTTGCTTAAAAAAAACTCAGACCAATTCACTCCAATGTCATGAACCTAAATAGGATGTCATTGTGCCAGGGAATTAACTTGATTGTAAATAAAAGTGAAACCAATCAGTAAGTTTTTATTGGTTGTGATGAGTGAAATGCAAGGAGTGTACAAAGGGGAAAATGATGGAAGTTGGATTTGTTTCGAAAAATTCTTTCATTTTGAATAATCTGCAGGGTATTAATGGCACTGGTAAGAATTTTTATTATAAACATATGAGGACAGTGTGAATCAGGAATAATTCTATTGAAATGAATGGGATTCCATTGAGGGAACATTTTTGAGGGCTGCAGAATGGAAACTAGCAGGGCCCTACATACCCTTTTGGTGAGAGAAGAATCAGGTCCCTGGTTTTCTTTTCTGTTTTTCTCCTTGCTCTGTAGTTGCTCATGTGCTTTTATAGAAAACTCTCTTTTCCCAAGCAGTGGGCCCTCTAGATTTAGATCTGGGTGCTCATGCCTTGACTGTGGTGACAGCATCCCTTTCAACCAAAACAAACACAGCTACACATGAAGCCAGCAAACTTGCTGGAATGCAGGACTCGCTGAACTGAAGAATCCCAAAGAAAGGCAAAATAAAACAATCCCAAACCTTTCAAAGAGGTGACCAGGGTGAGGCAGAAGCATCCTGAGATTGAGGGGACTGGGAAAATGTCTGCTGAGAAAGGAATGTGAAGTCAGGAATCACAAAACAGGAGAACCAGATTGAGAAGCTATACTCTCCTTTTGTGTATTCACCAGGATTTTGTGCTTCCTTTTTTCAAGGAGGAGAAGACAGGAGATGCTCAGGAGAACCGTTTGAATGGCCATTACATTGGAGACCATACTTGATGAATGGAGGTGAAGGCACAGGACTCACAATTTTCCTCAGCAGCCCTTAGTAACCATGAGAGGGAGAAATCCCTGTCAGCTTCAGATGCTAAAGAATTGAGGAGGAAGCCCTGAGGGATTAGTCTCCTAGCTCAGCCATATTAGTAAAAAATGTAAATACAGATTTCCCTCTCTTCTTGTACCTCCCCATTATTTAGGTCTCATGCAACCTGCACGTAGTATGTTGAATAACCAGGACAGATCAATTTAAGTTAGCTTGAGTACAGCAGCAGAACAACACTGCAAAATAAAAGTGTAATTGCAAAATAAAAGTGTAAAAGACCAGGGAAAGAGAATACCTTCTCATACTAATGGATAACAATAATACAAAGCTATGATTTTAATTTAGGCTTAGAACAAGCACCAAACTTGTAACTAGCAGAGGGTTTATAATTTAGGATGATCCTCTAAGAGGAGCTGTGGCAGTATCTTACTGCCTGGTGCTCCTGAGAACTTCCTGATGGGTAACAGTATTGCTTGTCTTCCTGTCTTGCTCCAGTTGTGAGTTGCTACCTATCATGGGACAACAGCACGTGGTCTATTACAAGGCCTTCCTGTGCAGTCAAAAAAGTAAGATCTGTAACAGTGTGTTTCTGGAACTAAAATTTAATTTCTTTATACCACTTCTTAGAGACTGAAATACCTCAAGGAAAACCAAAGCAGAGACAGAGAAAGAGCACATGCACAAAGCAGATGGACTCCCGTAGAATACCATAGCATACTAATTCATTCTGATATTGCTATTTAGTACCTGCAAAGTCTACCATTATGCATTATTAAATTCATGTATTATTGAATCACAACCCTTGTTGCCTGGTAAGAAATATGGATGATTTCTTAGCTTAAATTAAAGCACTGCTTCCCTTATTTGAATGAAACTGCATTACTGACTGCCTCGCATGGTAATCTGAAAACTGCATTAGGCAGGTAGTACTGTATGAATTAAAAAATAATGAAACAAGACTTTTCAGTCAGACATTGTTCCCTTGCCTGCTTTTCATGACAGCAGATTTCCTACTTTGAGTTGATAAGACAACAGCAAATGAAGATAACAACATGAGAGCAAAATCATTCACTCTAATAGGCTCCACCTGTGCAGACTTCAGCTCATTTACATGACTGCAGAAAAATTAGAAATCATGCAGCAATTAGTCTCTTCTAGATTATGCACTGTGTCAACTGATACCACTCTGGAGAGCACTACTGCTAAAATGGTTTCAAAAGATAAATCTACTAGCCTGTGCAAACATTTTTAATTACCTGGAAAACTGGATTGCCTGTTTAGAAATCTCTGCTGTAAACCAGGCTGCCCACACAGCACTGGAATCAAATGTCACTAGATTCAAATGTTTATATAACTGACTTTTATAATGTTTGATGGCTTGGTGAAACAGAATCACGTAGATGCTTTTGCTCCTTTGTAGCTGAAGAAACATCTCTTTAGAGGGAGGTAATGCAATAGAGGTAAAAGGAATTTTTCTTTCTCTTCTTGTGTTAGCAGGTATCGATCCCTTTGGTCTCAGCTCTCATCATTCTCTCTGGTCATCCACTGTAAAATGATGATCATTCACAGCACTGAGCAAACCCGCCAGCAGCTATTTACAAGATAAAAATTAAGGGCTGCGTTGTGAACTCTGTGCTCTCACCAGCAAAGAGTTCCTCACCAAAGAGGCCCAGTGAAGTCAATTTAACTGCTTACGAGTAGCTGTTTATCCTTAAGAGTAAGCAGTTCATGATCTGGGCTTCATTTCTTTGCCAGGGTTAGCATATGTTCTGGTGGAAAGGCAAGTCTGCACTCCCAGCTGGAGCGTTCCGTAACTCACAGAAGTTCTGCTGATTTGCACTGAGCAGTGAGATGGACCCCTTGCATGTACCTGCCTTTGCTAGTGTTTATGAGGTTTCACAAGCAGCCATCAACATTTGAAAATGGTGCTTCTTTGGTGTGTTCAAAGGCTGGTCCCTTAGAGTAATTGAAGGGGCAGAGAGTAATAATAGAAGCACAGAATGACCTGAGTTGGAAGGGACCTACAAGGATCATCAAGCCCAGCTCCTGCCCCCGCACAGGACAATCCCAGCATTCACACTGTGTCTCTGAGGGCATTGTCCAAGTGATTCTTGAATATTGTCAGGCTTGGTGCCGTGACTACTTCTCTGGGGAGCCTGTTCCAATGCATCCACCACCCTCTGGGTGAAGAACCTCTTCCTAACATCCAACCAAAAACTCCTCCGGCACATCTTCCTGCCACTTTCTCAAGTCCTATCATTGGTCACGAGAGAGAAGAGATCAGTGCCTGCTCTTCCTTATTCCCTTGTGAGGAAGCAGTAAATTGCTATGAGGTTCCCCCTCAGTCTCCTCTTCTCCAGACTGAGCAGACCAAGAGACTTCAACCACTCCTCATGTAACTTCCCCTCTAGACCCTTCACCAGCTTTGTGCCCTCCTCTGGACACTCCAGTAGTCTGATGTCCTTTTTACACAGCAGTACCCAAAACTGCACACAGTACTCAAAGTGGGGCTGCATCAGTGCAGGACAATCACACCCCTTGACCGGCTGGCACTGCCGTGCTTGACGCACCCCAGGACACAGTTGGCCTTCTTGCACCACAGAGGCTTCAAAAGCTACAGAGTTTAATTCAGAGCCAGGACCTCTCTGTTTATTTGTCTAATTCCCTCAAGAACTCTGGGGCGAGGAAATAATGTAACTCTGAAGCTTTCAACCTCTAGGACTGCTCTTGGGTTCATATTCTCTATATGATATTTCCATATTTCTTTATAATTTGAACTGGATTAGCTCATGAGGGTCAACCTTAATGGCCCAGTCACAGCTTTGGTTAATGGAAACTGTTCCAGCAGGCTGAGTTTAGATGCAGGATGTAAACCTCAAGGGTTTTTTCCTTCCCTCCTTGAAATACCTCATGTGTCTTTCCACGTCACACAGAATAATTTCTACAGAAGTGAGGGTCACCCCCAACTCCACAAGGTATTTACACAGCTCAGATCTGATGTGGAAAGAGGTTTGCATCAGTCTCAATTCAGAACCGTTGAATTATTCCTCTTTAGTTATCAAGGCTTCTTGCTACAGGTTTGTAGTTTTGAAACTCTTAGCTGAAAGTCTGCAGCATTTACAGTTGCAAATTAAAGAGATTGACTTTGTTGTCAAAGCTAGGCCCTTTCAAGCTGGACTATGTCCGTTGGTCTCACCTGTGCAATGTGGGTACCATGGAGCCACAACCCTGAAAAGACCCATAGGTCCTCCAGAGCTGGCAGGTGAATATGGGAGCTGCTGCGTTATGATGGGGCTTAGTCAAACTGTGGAACTCCTCACCATAGGATGATTTGAATATTTTAAAAGTTTGTGTGGACCAAGAAAACAGACTGGAAAGCATGCAGGGGCTGAGTACAACCATTCTGATATACATCTTTAAAAATATCCCATTCCTCCCCTGAGCAGCCTGCAGGTTTTCTGTGCTGATACCTGTGAGGGGGTCACCACTTTCCGTACTCCTCTATTTCTGCTTCCTTCTTGCTTCAAGAACTAAAAATTTGTTTCTTCACAACTTATGAGCTATTGAGGGGTGAAGGGCAGCTTTGTCCATTTGTCTTTCTACCCAATGCATAGCTCATACAGAGAACAACCCAAGCCTCTGGCAAAAAGCACACAGATACAGGGCAATTCTGCTCTGTCCATCTTTTATGCAGGATTACAACCTTCACCAAGACCACATAACACTGGCACAAACGATAAGGAAAACATTTTCATCACTGCAACCTTAGCTCTGGTCTCTGCACTGGAAAGACTCCCTTTGAGAATGGCTACTCTTGTGTTCTAGTTTAGAGTGTTTAGCGAGCTCCAGAACGTTGCTCATCCACAAAGAGTCATCATTCATAGCTTAGCTGCTGCTTTTTTATTTTAACACAAATCCAGTACAGTTTTACCATTTTGAGGCTAACATATTTATACTTTGGATAGAAGTACTATCAATCAGCCACACAGAAGCATTGCATAGGAAAGCAACGGGAGAAGAGGGACTTTTGGATGCACGGGGAAAGCTGGAATGCAACAGGTCTCCTTCAAATGTGGCCAGAATGCAAGAAAGAGGCCCTGGAGTTGCTGCATGGAGACCTGCATAGAGGCACCTCCCCTGCTGCAAGCCAGTTCAACTGAGCTTTAATAAGAAGGACTGGCAAGGAGAGCCTCCTAACAGCCTTAATTATTCCTTCATGGTGCCTCAGTTGGTGGTACTGACTAGGATTCAAATATAAAATGGAATTTATGGAGAAATTTATGAGTTTAATGGAGAAATCTGTTAAGAGCCTTGAAAGCCCTTATATAGCTAACGAGGTGTTTTCAGTCCCCTAGCAAATTCTGTGCTTGCCTGATGAGGTTTAAGTTTCATAGTATAACCAGACAGCAAGGGGAAAGAATGACAATATATGTGGCAGAGTCACAGCACTGACCATGGGCTGCTCATTTGGAAACATCTTGGAAGATAGGTTATGAGGCATGTTCATCTGCCACTATTAATGACTAAAGTCAAAAGATTAACTTGGTGAGCCTGATCTAAAACTCGTGGAGCCTGATCTAAGACTTGCTGACTTGGCCACATGCATGGAAACTGCAAAATAATACATCAGATTCACAGATAAACAGAATCTTAAAACCACCAAGGATAATTAGTGAGAGAAAGGAGGATTCATGCTTATCTCGCTTATTGGGATTGCCTTAAGGATACACGGGCAAATTGAACATTGTAGAACACAGGAGTTGCCACAAGATGGGACATTCAACTCACAAATATGAAAGATGCTGACAGAATACTGAACTTTGCATCTAATGAGCAAAGGTGGCTTGATAATCAGTCGCTGAATCCTTTGCTCCCTTCGTGAATCACCTGCCAAAAGGCTCCTGAAAAAAATCCCCTCCTGTTCAAACCAGAGGTAATTTTGACATTGGTGGTGGAGTTAATGTTCAGTTCTAGCTCGTTCTTTGTAAGCGACTGGTGAAAATTGAGAATTGGAAACATCACCCTGCAGAAGGTGTCCAAAATGTCTGTTGTTTATTTTCCTTTGATTACATTAATGGAGACATGTCTATGGCTGTAAAGTCAACTGGCCAAGTGGTGCCTCAACTGGGGAAACCACTGCAGCTTCTTCCTTTAAATAAATACACTCTTCCACAAATTAATAAGTATTTTCAAATGCCACTGCAGCTAAGTTTCCCAAGCTGTGATTCAGGCCACACAGAGTGAGCAAACAAGCAAACAGGCAGAACAAAATGATTCCCTGCTGCAGACAGCACACATTTAGACTCAGGCATAGCAGGACGGTAAAAGCGAATAATTCCCCGAGTAAGGAAAGTAAACTGGTTTTTAGAAATCAACATAATAACGTTCAAATAATTGCTTTCTTCTCTGCTCTTTGGCTATTTTTTTTTCAGTGGCAGTTGGCATTTGAGTCTTAAAGGCAATACAAACTTCTCCTGGATAAAAGGTGATTGATGGATATGTAGCTTCTGTGATGTGTCTTGCAATGAGGGGAAGGAAATTAGTTGAATAACTTGCCTAACGCACCATATGGAGAAAGAAACAAGGGAAGTGTGGCTGCTTGAAGTTAATGTAAAAAACACTAACCACAAATCCAGCATAGGGCCAGCCTCCAAACCCGAAGTGGAAGTGGCCTAGAAAACCCCCACAAATAGAGTAATTTACAAGCAAAGGTTCTATGCTTCTGGAAAATAAGGGCAAGAAGAAAAAACTGCCTGTGTTAGTAATCTAGGATCTGGAGCACAGTAACTAAATCTATTGGGCTTAGACTGCCTGAAGGCATAACATTAAACTGGGGAGAGACATTCAGTTTAATCTCCAGCATGACAGATGTCCTTAAGGGAATTCTATGTAAATATGCAGTGTATTGTTTTTGCCTTCTTAAAAAAGCAGGGGGAGTTGAACCACCTCTCTCCTATCAGATGGTACGGATATTTTGCTCTGCCTTGAAGGAGATGTGGTTAAGTTTAAGAGCCTCCTCATGATTCCAGTTTACCTCTTCCCCTGGGCCAATGTAAATCAGATGCAATACAGGGATATTGTAAGCATCCCTTAGCACAATGTGCTGGCTGTATGCTGTCTATGGATATGCCTGCACCCTGGCAACACATGACAGGGTATTAAAAGCAGTGTCTTGGACTTTTCAGCTGCATATAGAAAAAAAGAATCGTGGGGGATGAGAGGCAAAGAGGGAAGATAAAACACCTCCTTGAGACCACAGAATACAGGGGCCCATATTGCATTCTTATCACCAGCTAATAAGCCCAGTTCTGGGGGACTGATCTAGGGAAGAAATGTTCTCTTTTGATAGAATTTAAACTGAAGCTTAATTAGACAACAGCAACAAATGTCTCCCA
Organism: Dromococcyx pavoninus; assembly: GCA_033558185.1. Lineage (NCBI taxonomy): Eukaryota > Metazoa > Chordata > Aves > Cuculiformes > Neomorphidae > Dromococcyx > Dromococcyx pavoninus. The sequence continues at coordinate 1,012,305 of JAUMJL010000231.1, forward strand.
ATATCCTGCCTGATACTGCAGGATGGGACTGAAAGAGTTAAACTCAAGGACAGGGTAAGGGGCCAAATGGGTTTGGTAAGAATTCGTTTAAAAAACACTGCTTTCAAAATAAATAATGCAGAAAAAAACTCTTAGAGGTAAGTCTGAGAATATTCTAAAACAGTCACTGAAGCAGATGATGGTACAAATTCACCTGAAAGGAAAGAATTTTCTGTGTGCCAGCCTGCAATTTCACAAACATGTGGTGCATGCAACCTCCAGAGTGACTGAAATGCTGAAAGCTTCTCTAATCCAAAACTAAGCTGATTTTACACTACAACCACAATTATTTTCTTTTTAGAATCAAGCATACCACTGCCAGATCTGTAGCAGGTGCAAATCAGCACAAGGCTTCAAGGGAATAGTCTGATCTACAGCAGCTGAGGATCTGGTGTAAAATGAGATCATCTGCTGAAATATTTAGAGAAAGGCATTTCTATTTGTCATCTGCTATATCTTATAATTGCTCAGTAATGTCTATCTTGCCCCTCTAGAAATCCGAGTGACTGACTCGATTACTGCTTTGGCTGCTCCCCACCCTCAGCACGTTCTGAGTACTGATACCTCCTGGCCACAGATACTGACCCATGAGACACTTATTCACAGAGGATTATGGCTGGTTTTTCTCTTCCAGATAGAACCCATCAGGACATATCCTTGTCTCACTTACACTCAAAACTCATTGTATAGCCTGGACCACCAAATCCCAAACCACCATCCCCATTTCTCTACCAATGATTACATCCTGGAAAATCAGCCAGAGGAGCAGGTCTAACAGAACCCCTTCTACCACAATGGGATGCTTTCCACAGTGGAAAATGTATTACAAGTGTAAAATTGCCTCTGTGATTTCTGTTTCTGCTGTGCCAATCACCTGGTTCTGCACCTTCTACCTGTGCTCCAAGAAATGCTCAGAGTTATCACAGGGAGGAAATGGAGCACCAAGACAACAACATCAACAACAGTGTTTAAAAACCATGGAGGTTTAGACAGCTATAACTGAGTGGGTGCTGGGCATAAGGGAGCTTTATGGATTAGTTAACGTTGGCATCTTTATTCTGTAGAATGAGGAGTGGTAGGAACCATTGGTGTTGCAGCGTATGGAAGACTGCCATGTGACACACGGCCCAGAGAGTTTACAGAAGATCTATTCTGAGCTTCCTTGTAAAGCCTAAGCAAGGTGATCCCAACAGTACAGAACAAAATAAATAATAGCATTATTTTTTCCACATCTAATGAGAACAAGACAATCACAAAAACCCCATAAGGGGAAAATGTCTAGATGGACCTTGACAGCCCTCACTCTGTGGCACAAAAGGGTATGGAGAATGTAAAAACATTGTTGCAAGTTTTCTTAATGGCTTAATCTTAAATTCATAAATAAGAGATATCAACACCATTCTCAGCTCAGTACACGTATTACAACTACTTGTTTCCAACTCTGGTGATTTTCTACTCCTTTAGAGGTAGAGAAAGCCCACAGGAGTCAAATTATGTATGTAGGAGAGACAAAAGAAAGTAATTCATGGTCACTTCATTGCCAAGAGTGGAAAATCCCAATCCCAGCAGCAGAGATTACCCCTGTTCATCAAAATTGCCTTTCACAACCTGTCAGGCTTAACTCTTACCTTGTTTACAAATATATGACAGTCAGAAGATAAAAAAATTCTCTCCAAACCACGTACAGCCCCTTATGGTTCCAGCTCTGCAGGACTCTCTAGGGCTGAATTTGACTCACCACTTTTCATCAGAGACTTCAGTCGTTCACAGTTGCAAATGGCAGCTCAGTCACACTCAAAACCTGATTTTATAACCACCTTGTTAAATCTCATGCAAGTACTCCAGATTCTTGAAAGTAAATGCAATGTTAGGGAAATGAGACCAGTTGGCAAAAGCACCCTCTCTTTATTTGCATAATTACGGGCTGCACTACTTATGGTTGAGGGTGCCTGACACTTTCCGTTAAGAAATTCAGCTTTCATTTACTAACGACTTTGCCAAACTCTCCACGCTTGGCTTTGTATTTTCCTAGCCAATGGCCATCTGTCTTTGGGCTGAATTATTTGGGAAAGTTTCAGTTAAAACAGCTCGGCTGTTTCCCAGAATGTAGTGATTGGGGAAACACAATTTGTCTGCAAAGAAAAAAAAGAAGAAAAGGAAGGAATAACCTTTTAATGGAGAAGTCTCACAACTGCATCTTCTGGAGCAAGAGGATAAAACACTGGGGGAGGATTGCCCGTATCAGGCCGTTGCTGCATCTGATATGCGCTCTCCTCCACACATACCCATTTGGCCAATTTCTGCTTTTGGCCAACTTCCAGCCATGCAGAGGACACTCTACCTCAGGCACATTTACTGGACAATTATCACAGCTAATTCTCTCAAGGCAACTCTTCTCCAAATATGCTCTAGACTCACACAGCTCCCGCAGGAAGAGAACAACTCTTCAGGAGTAGCCCTGCCAGACATCTGCCTACTCCTAGCAGAACACTTAGTTTTCCAGAAGTCCAATTTATTTGCTTTCTTTGTCTCCCCAAATTATGCTAAAACTTCGGTCAGAATGGAGGCAAAGACCTTCCCTTTCATTCCACAGAGTTCTTCCCACCTTTTTCTTGATGCTTCCCATCTTTTTCTTGATGCGGAGAATGTCCATTGATGTGTGTGCTTTGATTTGAGGTGGGAAGATGTTAACCTATTCCCAGGGAGAGTGGAAACTGCTCTGTTCTCCTATGTAAGGAGGTCCTAATCCAGGCTGGGCAGATACACTGTCTGGTTTAGAAACCTCATAGTCACTTCTGTTATCTGTTTAACTCAGCAGTAGGAGCCATTCTAGGGAGATTTTTACTTCTAAAGGGTGTTAAACAAGAAGTGGATGAACTGGAAAAATAAAACACCCCTTCTCCCACAGCAAAGAACCCCCAAAATAAGAACCTCAAATTCCACATATTCAGATTCATCACTAGAAATCATTTTTCCTCTGATAGCACGTGTTTGCTCTTGATGTGAATAAGCACAGTATACAGTGTACTGAGAAGAAGAAATGCTGCTCAGGAGTTAAACCACAAAGTCAAGAGATCTGCATTCTATTCCTGGCAAATAACCAACACCAGCATTTGCAAACCCAGCTGCCTGAAGCAAGGCACCAATATCTATATCCAGGCACTTGAACACAGAGCCTTGTATCCAACAGACTTGCAAGGCCAATATCTGTTACCCATGCTTCAAAAAGCTCTGCCTTAACTGTTTGGCATCTTGGTGTCTCCAGGTCACCAAACTCTAGTGAATAGAGTACAACTGTGGAAATATTTGGGGGGGAAAAAAATGGGCAAAAAACCAATGACACTTCCTATGTCTTCTTCATATTGGCCACAAGTTTCCTCCCCAGTTAATGCTTGACCATGGAAACAGACTATTCCCTATTTGGCATGTCTGGTGGGGCAGAAACCTGCCAGTGTGCAGTACTGTAGCTGGGTTAAGAGTCCTCTAACATATATCCACATTTACTGCACAGTCATGGCTGGAGAAGGATGCAGATGTTTCAGGTGTTGTAACAGACTTTTAGGTAGTGACAGCTCCACTCAGGTAGAAAAGTGTCTCACACTGTGGGAGTCCACCATTCACAGAGGGATTACAAGTAAGAAAAATTGCTGAATGCCAAGAGCTGGCAATCACTGGCTGGTCTCTCCTATTTAACTGTTAGAATGAAACTTCTCATAGTTCCAGTTTTCCAAAGGAACGACTTCATAAAAAATAACCTGCAATTATGCTCTTGTGTTAAATATTCAGAAAGAATTATTTGCTTTTCTTAGGGCATTAGTGATTTTCCCTGGATTTAACAATGGATGCCAACAGTGAACATTAGCCTTGGGAGGAAAAAAAAACCCAAGAAATAAAACTCCAAGATGCAGTCTTCTCTAAGCACCACTTGCCCAGAAATATCAATGGCATCAGATTTAATTCTAAAGTGTTATTCAATAAAGTCATCTTACCTGTTGGTAATAGAAGGCTGCACTCTGCCCTCACATTCTTTTGAAATAAATGGATGCTGATATGAGCAGCTTGACACCACTTGAGGTAGAGCCTACCAGACAAGACATCACTGCCATTCTTGCAGCAGATGCTGCTTCTCAAAGAGCCCCAAAACTGCTCATTTCATAGCCATGAGCACAGTGAACATGGGAGGTGAGGAAAATAGGGGTCTATTTTGTTGCACAAGGTTTGGAAAATCTCTTACCAAAATAGGATGTGTTCTGACACAAAATACCTTCACTGTAATGCTTGTAATGTAATTACTTGGCAGTCCCAACCATCCTGGTACCAACAGCCAAGCCTATTTCTTCATTAAAGCCATCCTACCACCACAGTCACAGCAGGAATCCAGCTTAGCACACCAGACAATACAACACTCACACCACAGGCAATGAGGACTGAAGGAGTAAAGCCACCTTATCCAGGGAAGATTTTTAAGGGCGTTTTTGAGGCAGATGGCAAAAGACAAACCCTGTTCCTGGTCACTTATGCCTGTATGTAAATACAGCTTTACATTTTGACTTCCTTCATAAGTACTTGATCATATTTGTTAAGTGGTCATCAGATGCAGCTACATTCCTTCACATCTTGCTAGAAAGCATTCCTTTTTTCCTCAAGAAATAAATAAAGTGAATGCACAGTAAATGCCTAACAGATGAAGCCATAACAAGCTGTTGCAAAGCATATAACATGGAGATATTGTTAAAACAATGTGCGCGCCTGTTAAATGCAGAAGCATTTAATGTTATTATTAGGTATGCTATTAAATCCACCATAATTTATTAAATAATATTAAAGTATTTATAGATGGACCCTTCTATGCTACATAATTGGTTACTACTGTAACAAACTTTCGATGCCAAATATATCATTTAGGTTTTTTAACTTTCCTGAAGTGTTTTTTCCCTCCTATGAAAAAGCAGATGTTCTAAAGCAACAGCAACTGTAAACTTCCAATATATGCTCAAAAGCTAAAATTTAATATTTAAAATGAGCAGTTCAAGTACAAAATATCTCCATGGAGACCCCAGTACTTGAGCGGGAACTAGATTTAGCAGTGAGTCCAGCTCCTGTTGGTGGCATAGCAGGGACCATGACCAGAAGGGACTGATTACACATGGGCTCCAAACCAGGCCAAGTTGTCAAGTATTGCTACACCCACCCCCCAAACTGCTTTCATCTAGCAAACAGATGACACGTCCAGTTTGTTGTGGATTAGTAATTTATGTAACAAGGTCAGGCTTTATAATGGAGTCTAACCCTAACAGTAAATCTGATTGCAACCTGTAACCAGTAATTATCAAAAGCCAGTTTTTCTAATGAAGTACCCACAGGAAAAGGAATGTGAAATTCTGCATTCCTAGGTTGCTAAGATGTCCCTGCTCCTGAGTGCTGTTAAAATGTTAAATTGCCTTTTTGTTTTTAAATTAGGAATTCAGACAACTTGAGCCTCAAAAAATCGCGCAACACTTCAACAACTAAACGCATCACCAACAAAATACGTAAGCATCACAGCCAATGTTAAAATGGAAAAAAATAATTCCTCACTTCAGACAAAAATAAAAACCAAGCCCTGGAATTCCCCAAATTCCTAGTGTAATTTAGTTTTAACTGTAGAGGAACAAAAGCACTAAGAGAAAAATTCATTTCTCCTTGTGAATGCAGAATCTCTCTTCTGAAGAAAGTTAGATTTGTGCCCATGTAGCTGGCAGTATCTTTGGCCTCTAAGGGGGAACACCAGAAAATTGTTATCACTCAACATTCAAAATGCGACATTATTTGCTTAAGATTTAGGAATAAGTAATGTTCTCTTTAATAACAGTTTTCTTAATGGAACCTTTCTCATATTGGTCAGGGACTGGGGATGATTACCGGTCAGCTTGAGGTGATCAGCACTTCCAAGGGACGGTGTGGTGCACGTGACCGGTCTTTATACTGATTCTAATCTAGAGAGAAATCTGGGACTGAAGTGAAATTCAGCTGAGGCACTAGCCTCTAAAGCTGAAAGAGTTTATTAAAGCCCACCCGGGAGGGGAAGCAGGTTTTATAAACCACATTCTCAGCCTTCTAAAGGTCTATAAGCACAGGCAGTTTGAAGGAAATCAACGCATTTTAAAAAATAAGTCTTTTCTTCTGGTTCCTGTACAGACCTTCACAGATCTCCCAAGGATGAGGTGCACTAAAAAGCATTGTATTTGACCAAATGAGACAGAGAAAATCTTCCCTGGGACTATCCCCAACAGTAATTTGATTTTAGTTATAAGGTAACGGATCTGTACTAACCCTGTTGGCTTCAGATGCAGAGTGTGACAGAGTTAACCCTAGGGATCAGACCCTGATCATCTAGGAAAGGAAAACTGCTGCTGAAGTTTTACTTCTCTGTAGAACCTTCCCTTTTATTCCCTCTCAGCCCACACACACACAGAAAAATAATCCTATTTCAGGCAAGGTGTAACACGGTGGCCTCCTTATCAGGTTTTGTTTCAGCAGAAATGTTTGATTTTGTACTTATTAAAAAAAATGGTAATTTGGGAGTGGTTGAGCATTTTGGTCACCAAGGGCCCAGTTTGAGTAATGCTGAGCACACTTTTGTGAGGGGTGGAGTCATGCAGAATCTAGGGAGCTCGGTACCATTGCTGGTCAAGATGTGCACATCTCACAATGTAGCTTGGACAGCAATGAATTTGGCTCAAGCAGACAAGCAAGCAGGTCCAAAATATCAACCTGCCAACTAAAACAGACATCCCAGACTCAAATTCCCTCATGCTCAAGTTTCTCTCTGCTAGCTCCCATCCCTATCATCACCTTAAAAATGATGGCCCAGAGCCACAAACTATTTCAGGACCAGGGAGTGAGCAAATGCTGGAACTGTGACTCTTGTTTGGAAAGCCCCAAAGGACAAATGAGGCAGCACCCTTCAAAGCCAGAGGCAAGTCCCATTCCATTTATGGCTAAGATTATGACTGGCAGATGGAGGGTAAAAAAAAAAGCAGAATAAAGTATACTCTGCCCTGAAGCCAGAGATCAGCCAGCACAGGAGCTTTGGCTGCAAGTACTCGAGGGAGAGACCACGTCTAATAACAAGAGCAAGCTGTCACTTTCTGGACCAGATCCAGTTCCCAAGTGGATTGTAAGACATAGCCCTGTATTTATTTTTACAAATATCAAGCAAGCTTATATTTATATTGCTTGGTCAAAGAAGGTCGACCACAAACAAGCAAACGAAAAATGCTTTCCTGTTCTCCGCCTCTGGTTCAGGTGGTACCATTCACACCACAAGCTCTCACCTGAAGCTGCAGACATACAGTGCCAGAAGTTTGTTTGATGCCTACAAAGGAGGTTGCTTAGGCTTGCTTGGGCAGAAGCCTCAGTTATCCCAGAGCAGTGCCAGGTGATCTCAGTCTGGTTTTGTACCTTTTTGTTGAAGAATTGTATCTGTGACCCAATGAAGCATGTACAGTAAAAGATACATTACACCTGACAGCCACAACCTGAGTGCTATAGTCTGCACAGGCATCCCAAGCTGGTCTTTCCCAAGGCTATCCAAAATGCCTGCCTGCATCCTCAGTCCATGTCAGGGAATACAGAGCCACATGCAGAAGCAGCCAGCATCGTGTTGCCTGATACAGTTATGACAGCAGAGTGAGCTGCAAAATCAAAGTTCTGAGACAAATCCAATATGTCCAATAGGACCAACAAGTACACCTGGACAGGTACACTGTCAGGTACACCCACCCTTCTGCAGGTTACAGAAAACAGCTCCTAGAGATAAATCTGTACATCTGAAAGCTGAGAAGCTGATAAAGATGTTAATGCTACCTACAAACTCACTTTGTCATGGATGAAACAACATTGCCACTTCCCTATACAGAAGAGGATTCTGGGCAGCCATTGCAATATAAAGCCAGAGGGCTGTCTGAAGTTGCTCTTCAGCTGCAGCTAGCTCCTCTTCAGGCTCTGCCCTTCCACCCTTGCAGTGCAGAATCTATACTGCTTTGCTGCTACTTAACTTATCCCAGCATTTATGTCACCTTCCAGACTGGACAGTTCAGTCTGCTGCATCTTAGGTTCAAACTTTATTGATGAACCTTCCACAAAGTTCAGAGAGGTAAGTCAGTACACAATATTTCTAGTGTAAACAAAAGATGCAGATCAATATTTTTACTTTTCAAAATAATATCCAAGAATGGATTCAATGTTCCCCTCTCCAGGCAATTCCTTTCTTCCTTAAAGCACCATAGCAATCACTGTTGGTTAAACTCTAACATATTTGGATGTGTTCAATTGCACCCTCAGTAATAAGAATGGAGAAAAAAAATGACATGGTTTAATCCAGGGGAGCAAAGCAGGTAGATGGCAAGGGCTCAGACACACAGTTCTGTTAGAATACCTTAAATATTTAGCCAAGGTTATTCACCTGCTCATACCATCATGATGTTATACCCCACACACTGCTGAAAGAGGATGCTTCGCTATCAAGGTTTTCTGCAGGCAGTCTGGGAGAGGAATTGTCCAGTCACCTGCTGGTGATGCAGCTTGGGTCCTCAATTGTATTGCATTGGAAATGAAGCAGGGAGGGAACAAGCAACTAAGCAAGTTAAGACAGGTTCCTTATCTAAGTAGCTTCATGTCTGGGCACACTGACTTCCTCACAGACTTTGACTGCTCAGTGTCTCTTATCTCTGAAATACAGATGTAGGTTCCCAGGTTAGCTGGAGGACTTTGGAAAATGTGACCCATCCGCCACCTAGAAACTGAGCAGCTCAGTTGTGTCACACAAGGTTTGAAAAGCAAGAGTGCCAGTCTGCAGGTGACTCAAATTTGCAGACCACGGGAATTCTAGGTGAAGTATTTAAAGACAAATAAATGAAAGCTGTAGGAGGAGAGGTGGCTGTAGCTGGCGGGTGCTGGATGCACTGCTCAAGGATGAATGAGTACCACATCACTAATGAGGGTTCCATTACACCATCCCTGCAAATGAGGAAGGCTTCCAGGAATGCTAAAAATGTGAAGTTTCCTGCCTCTCTTCGGCCTCCTTTTCCTCCTTTTTGTTTTTGTTTGTTTGTTTTTAAACACAAACCAATCCAGATTAATAGGGGAAAACAAATGTGTACAGTAGTTAAGCTTATCTCAAAACTCAGTGTTACTCATATCTTTAAGGATGACCTTCCTATCCTATGTAACTACTTAACACAAAGAAAGTAATATTTGGTGTATACAGGAAAGTGATTAAACTACATTCCTCACTTCTGAATATCTGGAAACAGTGACAAAGATGTGCTACACATTAACTTCTAGGGTTGGCTGGGGTTTTTTCCCCAGGTATGTGTCAAAATAAGAGAGGAAGGAAAAAAAAAAGACAATATAGAAAAAATCATCATTAGTTTTGACACATAAACCAAAGGTGAAGCTACAGCATAGAACTTAGGATAAGAAAAAACAGAGATTATTTCAGAGACAAAAGAAAGTGGTGTTTCAGGAGAAAAAGCCTGAAATAAATTAACTTGCTATTCCTGTGTGTATGTTAATTATAATGTCATTAACACAATACCAAGGCCTAAAAATAAAATTTGGCTCATAACAGATAAAAATTGTAATGGCCAAATGCCATAAATTTTGATAAAGTAACTTCATTCAAAATTTATTAGTGCATACAGAAAGTCTGAAGTGTGGCAGTAATAATATCACCTTATATAGTATTCTAAAGTTAATTTTCTGCTCCTAGGGGACAAAAATGGTTTATGTAAGTTCTTCTTGTATCTTTTTCCAAATTTCTTTTTTTCTTTTTTAATTTCAAGCCTCAGGAGAAAAGCAATACTACAAAGTTAAAACAAAAAGAACTAAAATAAATTTCACTTGTTCTCCACTTTGACCTGTTTCTGTTGTCTGTTGGAGTCTGATGTAGTATCAGACTCACTGGAGAGAAAAGCCCTCGAAATCAGTCCAACTTCTTGTGTGGAGTAAGGTAGTCATCAAGATAATCAAGGGCTCAATCTTTGGAGCTGCTATGTTGATGCAGTTAAAGTTAGTGTAGCTCAATTAAAGGCATGATTGAGAGACTTGAAAGGAGTGAGTTTTGCTGCCTTATTCACATTCAGGGAACTGAAGAGGCTTTCATGTTAAACTGGATCCTCACAAGGGCAGGCCTTGGCCAAAAAATGCATTTCAAAACAATTCAAACAGATGGTAGCACTTAATACATCCATGAGAAGTGTTTCTCGCTACCATGTAAGTTTTCTGAGTGCTCATCTGGGCAGAATAGCAAACTCTCACTTTCAAGTCATGTTTGTTTTCTATATGATCATATAAAGTTCTATAATGGGGGAAAATTGGTGACCAGCAATCCAATATTTGTCTGTAATAGGTCAAATCGAAGAGAGGAAAAGACTCCTTGAAGACTTCGAGTCCAGTGCAGGACTTTCCCTTAAGGTAATTTTAACTGTGTGGTTCCTGTGAACTTAAATCCCCATATTTTGCACTACCTCTTTATTACACCATGAATCAAATGTGCTTTGGTCAGGGAATTTGATTCCTAATGATTCATATGAAACAGTTTTGACAAGTGACTGTTTTCTCGGATAACAATTTGTCACCGAATGTTAAAATCCCTGCTTAGGCCTTATTCTCACTCAGGCTACACGTGTGATGAACTTCAAAGCAAGCATTACTTTAATAAACAGTTCTGTGGGATGATTTTCAAAGGATTTGTGTTTATTTGTTTCAGGTCTCAAGAGAGCCTCTATCCTCCTTAAAGCACAAGACTCTGGATTCATGTAGATTATGAGATTAACGGCAGGTATTGTTTAAACTGCAAACCAGATTTAACTCATATGAAGAAAAGTAGGAGAACAGGATCTAAAGGTAATACACAGAAGCAAGAACTATTAGCATGATTTCTAGGACCCGACTCAAAAGTCATGGCTCTTTGGAAGTTTTAGCCTTTCCCCTATAAACTATACAAACTAGCTCATTTCTGGAACTTCACTGAAGACTACCTTTTTGTGCCAAACATATTCTCAGTCTAAAACTTCCTTCATTAGGCAACATCTCCCTCTGAAGCAAAGCAGCTGAAGAGACAACCAAGGCACCCTTCAAAGCTTTAAGAAGATCCTTGCAGTTATAAAACAACAAAAATAAAATTTAAAGCAAACCACAATTTAACACTTTCTTAAGTGGAACAAAGATTTCACCTGTGTGTAATTTGAAGAGGAAAATGCATTATTAGACTTTGCAGTTGCTGTCTTTATGGCACTTTGCCTTCCTTTGTAGGACTAAAATCTCACCAAATGATGTATTTATTTTCAGAAGATGGGTGTCTCATAATATTTCCAATTATTTTGTCTTATATTAAATAACACAAAGGTCACCTCCTGCTGTGACACGTTTCTGGCCTGCTTCCTGTACCATTTTTCACAGATAAAGCTTCAAAATTTATTTTAAATAATTTTTCTTTTAATATCAAAACATTGCTTCTCAGGATGAAATTTCAGCTCCCTGAAGTCAGTGAGCTTTATCCCTTAATAGCAGCAAGGTTTTGCCAACTCCAACTCTTTTCCAGACAACCAAAGAGACCTCACACATTGGTTAGGATCTGCCCTCTAATTTTTACATCAGCAGCAGAAAACAGAATTATCCAAATTAATGTAAGGCTACTTTATTTTCTGAATTTATGATATATATGAATTCTATATAAACTTGACTGTGCATATATCCCTTTCAGCTTTGTGTTCAACACTGCCAAAATAAGTTCTTCCTTTAAGTCACAGGGTTAAAAGGTGCCTTTGTCTGAAGGAAATTAACAAGTCTTTACTGCAAGAACAGGGAAGGAAAAAGAAGGAATCCTTAACTCTCATCTGAGTCTCTTGTCCTTCAGATAGCTCCTCTCCAGCTTTTTAAAGGGGAGAGTGAACCCACAGTCCCTCTGGGGTATAGCAATCAGGCATCATTCTCTCACTGCCCCATGGGGTTTTGGTTGGCTATTTTAATGTTTTCAGTCCTTCACCCACTTATGCCACCAGACATAACGCCCCAAGCAGCCTGGGAATGTGGCCATTTCTTGCTGGTGTCAGCTACAAAATGTGCCAGCTCAAGTCTTAATTTTTATTCTAGTGTAACTATTAGCTCTACTGCTAATAAAAAGTCTCTGAAGAAACTCATCCTTTATTTGTATTCACGGCTGAATTGAACACCAACAGCGACATGCACCCAAGAGTGCACCCAACCGCACACCTGGTGGAAACAGTCAACAAACCTGACTGTTGTGACACTTCTATTTAAGAGTTTCAACCATTTTTCTTCATTTTACTGTTGTAGATAAAACTTAGTATAAAAAACAAACAAACAAAATAAGTAGCTAAACTCACCTGCCTGAATTACATGGAGTTCATTAACTTTCCGTTTCCTGAATAAGGTTTTTTATTGGACAGCAATCCAGTCTGAAAAGAGTGCTGAGATCCAAAGGTCAATGTTTAATCAGTTGCTTTCTATCATCCATTCACACACACTACATAGGAGAAGAAAATGCACATTCAACTAATTCCAGTGTTGAGAAAAATGAAAGTGCTATTTTCACCTGTCCCCTTAGCACCTCCTTTTGAATTAATTTGAGGCTTTGGATCTGCTTCTGTGTTCGGAGAGCAGTGATTATTAGATTATTTGGCCGATTGTGAAAGGCTGGCTCCTTCTCTTCAGTGAGATCAGAGCATCTCATCCAGGGCTCCAGGCGTAGACACAGACCTGCACACAGACAGATTTTCTAAACACAGAGTTAATGCAACCATGTCATCTCATAACCACTCAAGTGGTTATTTACCCCTTCAAGTGTTTCTTGCTCAGTTGCTAAGAAGGAGTTCAAAAGGGAGGAAAAGTCCAAGCAAAATATGAAAATTTTACCTCCCTATTTTGGGGCATAATCTAAACCAGATTTATTCAATGGAAAGTCTTCAGCTGGCTTTGAATCAAATGCAGTTTGGAGGTCCATAAATGTTACTGGTGTTTTGTACAATTAACTCTGCAACAATTACTATAATATTCATATCAGTTCCTCAAGATATGAGAGGGCCTTCTGTATTATTTATGTCTCATGCTAGGGGTTGGTAAAGTTTGCTGTAGCAAGGATATTAGTCACTGATTATAACCTTTGTTACTTGAGATAGCTCTTAGGGTTCATTCTGTTGGTTGAAAGAACAGTATGATGGATAAATAAAAACACAGAATAGAAGAGGGAAACAACAGATTTTCCTTGCCTTGTCCAAATACATAGGAGACCAAATGAACTCTCTGCTCTGCCAAAACATATGTGGGAATAATAGCAAAATATGTACATTCAGAGTTGTTATCATGCGCGTATTTTGGACAAGCTGTGTTTGTTTCTTGAGCACTCTATCAGAAAATAGAAGAAACTGAAGCCAACATTGCAAGAACACACACAAAAGCTAAGGGTAAGCCAGCCCCACTGTGCAGTTTTGGTGCTAAATTAGGGATTAGATGTTGGAAGCCAGCCCTAACATAGCAAAAATATAATAAACAAACTGGCCAATGTTGGAGAAACTGCAAACAGCTTGGTTCAGATATGGGGGCTCAACTGCTTCCCTGTTCAGTCCTCACAATAAATAACTCTAGAAATTTTCAAATCTGAAAACAAGGGAGAGTAAAGGATGTGAAAGGTGATTGATTTCCCTTTTCTGTAAGAGAAATTCCGCTACAAGAATTCAGTAAAAAAAATAAACACCTTCTCTAATGATTTGCTTATCAGCACTAAACGTTGTTTTCCTAACATGGAATTAATTAGCCCATAGAAACTACTACTAGATAGAGAAAGAGAGAATGATGGATATGGAGCCAGTGAGTATAAATGCTGCAGAATAGTGACAAACATACCAAGACATGGAGAGAGAAACTTATTGCAATGCATAAGGTCTTTTTGTTGCCAGTTGACACCTCTCTAAAAAAAGGAGAAAAGAACAATGAAAAGAAAAAGCATCAATAGCTTTGGCTTGTAAGCAAAAAAAAGTTGTTCATACTGGTTGTGTAACCCTGTGTAAACAGACACGTACTGTTATGCAAATGCAGAAGATACTTATTATTCTAAAGAAAGCACTTGGAAAAACATCAACCTGACGTGCCTATATATATACAATACAGTGTAGAATAGAGAGCAATGTGAGGATTGATGCACCTTTGGCACGTAGTACACAGGAACTGTAATTGCAGAATCCTGTAAGTTTGGGAATATGACAAATTCATTTAGAATACCTATCAGCTAGAGAAAATATTATGAAGAACTGAAGTGCAGAAAGAAAATGCTTTTAGTTCTAACCCTGCTCTGAAAGTTATTTCGTTGCTCAGGACCAAAATATTTCACATGATTTCTTTCTCCTTCCTCACAAACTTCCCCCTGTATTGAGGCATTGTTAAAGGCTTTCATGGTGTTTTAGACTCATAATTTCTTTATCCAGACACTCAAAGCCCTTGTTGGAGGACGAGTGACCTACCACCATTCTCCAAAATGAGTAGTTACGTCTTTCCTTCCTTAGATTTATCCACCAGGCTTCCTCATCACCCTTATCCCAGGTGACTTTCTCTCATTCTGCATACACAGGTACAAGTGCTCTCAGGAATCAGAGTGCATTTTGGCTTGGAAAATGGGCTTGGATCCATTTTAGCGTATCCTATATGTTAATTTTGTAATTCTACCCAAAATACTACAGTTAAAACTAAATAATAAATGAGAGCAGCAGGATAATAACATTAAGGACCATGGGGAAAGAAGAAAATACGTATTTTCAAATGAGCTTTCTATTTGGAAAAGGAGTGAAGGACACAGAGAAATACATGAAAACTATTTCAGATGGCTGAAATAATAGAGGAGAAAGCTTCTGTGGCAAGACAGCAATTGGTGTGAGGAGACAGAGTTAAGGCAAATTTTGGGGAATAGGCTTAATATTGTCTCTGTTGCTGGGATGTAAATCTGCAGTAAATTAATCAAACTCCAAATTTAAGTTCTATACTGTTAAGGCCAGTACATAGCTCAGTATGTTTAAGATTGCAAGCAAATTTTTCCATTTCCATTGTCAGCCACAACAGGACGTTGCTGGCTAGAACTTGGTGTCATAACTGAAAAGAAAATATACATATCCCCATGCAACTAGCCAAATAGGTAGCCAAATAGGACAAACAGATTACACTCTCTGTGATTTGCATCTGATACACAACAGAAATACTGAAAATGAGAACTACATAGAGACAGAAATCCCAGGGAGGTAATTCCTGTCCCTTCAAAATATAATTACTCATTTTTTTCTATTATGTTGTATTGGAGACAAGTGGCAGGAAAACATCCAAAAACCCTGATCCTTATAAGCTGCCTAAGATGCAGGTAAGTAAAAATGATTACTTGAAATTCCTTTTTTTGAGCAAGGAAATCAGGAATTACCTACAGCCCTAGGCAGAGGGGATGTTAGCTTACGTACAGACGGACAGCTCTGTAGGGAGCTGTCTCTCCCATCCTCTTTCCCACCAGCACACTTGGGTAAATATTACACCACTGACACACTAACCTTGACAGTCATGACACAAATAAAATGACATTGTATGCCTTTTCTGTAAAAGATGTTCCTGAACTAGAAAGGACTCGCAGGCAAAAGACTAAGGGAGGACTCAGATACACAAAGCTGTGTCCCCAGCCAGCTTGAAATGTCTGATGAACTGATAGCTGGAGGAGGATGGAGGAAAATCTCTTGTCCCAAAATGGAAATCTTTGTTACTGCTGTATAATCAGACTGAATCAGCCTATTTTAAACTTTACTGAGTATAAAATCTGACATGCATACTGTTTCAATTGTTTTGATCATATCCAATCTATTTGTTATAAATCCTATTTTAATTCCAGCCCTAGATTTCACAGTTTTTCCTCACTTATATTAAAATTTAACATAGGCTGATAGACATTTTTATGCAAATCATCCTCCAAAAAACCTTTATCAGCTTTGGGATGAAACACCTTCACCTGTTCTTAGACAGGTGTCATTGAAGTATAATCGTGTGGGAAATACAGACAATCAGAAAACTTGGCTTCATTAATTCTGTCAGTCATGGCACAAAGCATCCCCTTGAAGGTCAAAGCCAAGCCAAAGTCGGGCAGGCAATCCCAACCAAGAACATCAGACCAAAATTTATGTTTGCTTTAGCAGAATTCACTAATGAGTAGATGAGAACAGATATACAAATTCTATTCTCGAAATATTGACTGGACTTGGCTTCAGCAAACATGAGCCAGAGGCACCGGTTCCCGGGCAATGAAGTTGAAAATCTTTGCTTCATTTAAGCCAGGAACATGACTTCAAACAGACCAGGAATTCACTCCAAACCTTCAGAGCTATTCAGCTTCAGCTAAATGCTCCCTCACAACTTGTGCCACCTGTTCAGGAGAAATATAGCTGTACAGCTCAGAATAAAAGTATGTTCGAAATGCCTTACCCTTCAGTAAGAAATAACCAAGATCAGGTGGCCATGTGATTCCATAATTTATGTAATGCCTCAAAATGTCATTTGTCTTCTAATATGAGATGACAGGTTTTACATGTACAAGTTTCCTATAAGAGTAGCATGTCATCTTGATCCACTCAATACACATATTGCTAATTTGAGATAAAAGATTAATTGGCTGCAGTAGCTCTTTTTTTTTCTTTAGCATGCAGATTTATTTGGAATTTCTTTATATATGTGCCAGTTTTCAAGACTGATATATTTGGACCACAAGTTTCTTTTAGGAAGGCTTTTATTTTCACTTTCTAGATGCTCTGCACCTCACGGTATGTGTTCCTGATACCTACTTGAGGCTCCTATATATTCCTGCATTCTCACACAAACAGAATAAAAGAGCTTCTAAAACAAAAGTTATTGCTCTCTTTAAGGACCAATAGAAAATTTGCCTTCTTAGTTATCAAGCCATGGTTGAGATACACAAAACTCTGTGGTTTTAGCGAATTGCACTCTCATACTGCAACTAATATTTAACTGCTGTTTGAAAATAACAAAATAGCATGATCTTTCTCTTCTACCAACTCAAGGAAGCAGTATCCACTGTTATTTTCACTCACAGCAGTAGATAGTACACAAGAACTCTGACTGTGACTTGGAAAACGCCACAGAATTACATAATTGTTGGGATTGGAAGGCATCTCTAGACATCACCTAGTACAATGCCTCTACTCAAAGAAAGGCCAACTACAGTAGGTTACCCAGAACTGTGTACAGTTGCATTTTGAACATCTCCAAGGACAGAGATGTCACAACCTCTCTGGGCAATGCATTTCAGTGCTCATCCGTTGCCACAGTTATTTACGAGAATCTGGTAGAATATTTCATGGTTCTGTAAGACATACTGATCAACTGGTCAAACAATCTACAGTCGCAGCCTGGAAGTGGTCCCTCATTGATACACTCTTAGAGTGGGGAAGACACACTGACTCTACAGGATCCAAAGTAATGGCAACTGGTGTGGTCTAGTTTGGCTAAACTGGTATGAAAATCACAGCCGAAACCCAAACTGCTAAAAACTGCAGTCTCAATTCCCCCATTCCTGCCGCCTCCTCTACCAAGAATATAGTCCCTGCTGAGCTTATCAGGGGTTGGTTTCTCCTCTCTCCAGCACACATGTGCATTTGGAAGTCCTCTCCTTTTGACCTGCTCTAGGAAGCAGTGGTTTTTTTAGCATGGCAGATTGCTTTTCTGACTATGATTCCTAGAAGCTGCATCATGTATTTGTCCCCACTCTCACAGATATGAAGCAAAGCCACAACATCCTTTCAGATGAAGAGCCCTCCCTTCTGCCACAGAATGAGGCTCTAGGAGGATGGTTGCCACCAGACTCCTTTAATCATGCATGTTTTGAGGAAACGGTAGTTGCTTTACGCAAAAACCTCTCACATGAAGTTTTGGGAGCTTGATTTGAGATATTTTTGATGAAGGTAATCTAGCAGAATGGGGCAATATTCTGATCTCAGTTAGAGAATGAGTTTAACTTCCTGCAGCTGTATAGAACAGAAGAAAAATCCAACATTGACATGAACAGAATGTCAGAGGTGATCATAGACAGGGTCACTTTTCTAAGACCTGACACAAGTTTTTAAAATTTGGCAATTAGAGTGAATGTGGCCTTTCCCCAGAGAAGTAGAGAGAAGCAAGAAAATTGAGTCTTGGAAAAGACACAGACTCCTAACTTTATGATAAATAGAAGCCACCCTTCCTGGAAAAGAAACACTTAGGGGCCTGAGGCCAGAATTTGATCTGTGCTAAGAAACGTTTGGATATTTTTATGAGTAGCAAGTTCATCAAGAATCTCGCTCAGAGGTTAAACCTCGCAGAAAAGACAAACTAAGGTGACTAAGACTGTTCATTTGAGCAAAGATGTACAGGAAGAGGCCCATGCCAGTGTGTTGATCTTGCATTATGGAAATCAATTAAGCATTAATTATAAATGTACCCAAAGGTTAAGTGAAGTGTGCCTTGCTACAGAGCCAGCAGCCTGATGGACCCATAGGGCTTCCTGATGCAAACAGCTCCTTGAGCAGACAGAAATGCTGAGCTCCACTGACTCTCTGTAGCTGGACACCCCAACCCATAGGCATGGCAGGGGTGTACAATGTGCAGCTGAGGAGATCCTGAGGAACAGCTCTTTGGGACCTGCACCATTCATTAGGGCAGTCCTGAACAGTCTGGGAAATCAAGGGCAATCAACAGTTCTCTCAGGCATTGTTTGATTCCTAAATAGCCTTACTCCCAGTCTTATCAAACTAAATTAGCAAGCCTCTCCAGGTTGCTCCCATCAGTGAAACTTTTGCTTTAGCAATACCACAGTGGTGGTGACATCAAGCTTTGACACGTTACCTCCCGTGGCACTGTTCAGAGGAGGAAGGCTGCAAAAAAAAACCACCCCAAATTTAGCTTCTGTTTGCTAAGGATGTGGTATATCGACAAGGCAGTTTCTGCCTTCTCTCCCTTCCTTGTCCTGCAATTTCTGAAAAGGGCTTCTCCTGCTCTGCTACATCTGTAGATTAAGGTGATTTGTCTCCAGTACTCCAATTATGTACAGCTTAATTATCTATTGACTAATTGCACTTGCCTTCTTGAATGTCCCCAGGTAACAGGAGTACTGCTTTCTTTTTGCTCATCCAGACGTGAAGACAACCAGTTTGTCTCATCCTTTCTGGTACTTGCAGACAAAGGGTCTTTCAAAGGAAAAGAATCCTGAACAGAAAATCTAAGCAATCCCTCTTTCCACGCCCCAAATAAGATAAATAGATGGGTGTGCATGTGTCCATCCTAGGGTCAGTTCTTAATGCAGTAACTTGAATGTACCACCCTGTGAAATTTACCTGTACCCAGAGGGAGGAGCAGAGCAGCCTGCCCACAGTTACCTTTTAAGTAAGTGATTTATTAAAAGGAATCTGCAGGAATGTGAGGTTAAACCTGACAGTGGTACCTGCTAATAACTTGAAGCAGCAGCAGCACAAATAAGGGTGCTCTCACTAACCACACGCAAATCAGATTTTTACCATCCCTCACCCAGCTCTCCCCTGAGGTAAGTGCTTGCTTATTCCCCATCACAAGTAAAGCACAGCAAGGTGGATGACACTTAAACTAGATACAGAAGTTTGTGCTGCAGCAAAACAAGGAGCACACAGTCTGATATTGCGCCTCCAAGAAGGAGCGGTAATGTGGGATAGTTGAATACCCAGCTCATTTCCACATGAGTGTGACCTGCCCTTACACTAGGGAGAGAAAACACCACTCAGGAAATTTCCTTTTCAACTCTTATCTAAAATGAAAACCTGTCTAGAAACGAGCATTTCCAAGCAGAGGTCCCTGAGCCAGGAGAAGTGCAAGTAAAGGAGTGCAGCAGTCTCAGCTACATGTCTCAGTTTGGGAGCACTGGGTATGCCAGTGCACTTCCAACTGTATTTGGTCTTGGCAGATTCTAGTTCCTTCACAGATATACTTCTTGAGTTGACCACAGCTGGGAAGAGCCACTGTACAACACCAAGCAGGAAAATACCTGCTCTGAGAATCCAAACCGAGCAGACCCCCAAATCCTGCTGGGAAATATCTAAGGGAAAATAGGTGTTACGTGGAAGTGTTGGTAAGTGAACATGTTGATTTGACACTGCTGCAAGTTTTTCTGTTACAGATACTTATTAAAACCTGATGCACAAGCTTTTGCATTGTGTTGAATAAACACCACTCATATTCACCCAAACCAACAGAAAACGGTGGAAGATCTGGTCAAGTATCTTCCTTTTGTCAGACTACTGGCAGGTAAAACCCACCTGTGAAAGGAAATCATGTTTTATGAAACCTGAGCCGACCCACAGGTTGAACGACACAGCACAGGCCAGTCCTGAAAAAAACCTTCTGACTAGCCAGGCAGGGTTCAAACATTTATGTTTTTCTTCCAGAACTAAACACAGTTAAACACAGTGTTTTAAAATCAGTGATGTAAAAGGCAGCGGTGTTTGTTCATGCTTTGGCTTGGTCAGTAAATATGGAGAGTGATACAAAATTTGTCTTCAACCGCAATGATCCCATAATCGAGTTCCTAAATATCAAAAAATCTCCTCCAAATGAAGGATATTCCCCAACTTTTCCTGAAGAAATTTGGCTAGAATCTCTTTAGAAAAACTGGTTCTGTAACAGAAAAAAACAGAATAAATTGCGCTAGAAAGTATCTTAGCATAGTCCAGATCTGGAGATCCTGGCATGATGATACGAGCTGGTTATTGACTGAAATGTCAACAGGGCTTAGGTTTTATGGCAGCTATCAGCCTGATGCTCCCTGGAAATCAATGTTTGCAATTTAAATTTTGTATGTTGTGGGTTATCAGTTGAAGTTTAATGTCTGTTTCTGTTTCTCGGGAGGGTATCTGTGCTGATTTTGAGGGGTATTTTTTTCCCCCAGTCACCATGGTGTTTCCACATGATGTCAACACCTGCTTTCAGCTGAGGTAGTGGAAAGGAGCAGTCCAAGTGCCCATGTTGTCCCACACCCAAGACAGCAATAAACAGGTATTTCCATTTATTACACCGCTGTAGCACAACAGCGTGTGTGAAAATTCCCCTTCTGGGTTTCAGGGGACCAAATTCTATTCAGGATTCGTAAGAAAATAAATGCATTCATATGTGGGACAACAATTGAAAAACAAGAGAGCAAAGCAGAGTATCCATTCCCAGCCCTTCCTGGACTTTTTTAGGGAAGTTACTGTGCTGTGGGGTGGACATGTTTCATATCTGCAAAATGTTACCAATAATATTTCCCGTTTCCATGGTGAGGTTTGGTGAGTTAATTTCTTTAATCCTCTTGATTCCTCTCTCCTGATATTCTGCATCCTCCTCCCTCTGCTACAATTCAAATACAACTCACTACTAACAAGTGACAAACACCAAGTCCTCTTTCCCATATCTCATGATTGTTTTAGCCCAATAAGTGTATGCAAGTCTCCTCCTTCAGACTTTGTTACCCTCATTACCACTCTCATCTCGTTTTATGTGATCTATTCTTGTGTTACTCTGGGGCAGGGAGCATAATCATGTTAGATAGAAGTGAAGTCTCCTGAGCAGGACTTTGAAACAGGACTTCAAAACAGGACTTCTTCCTTTCTGAGGGAGGATTCCAATCTATGTTGCAAGAAGGGGGCATTATTGACTGTCTCTGTCTCTGTTTTAGACCAAAAAGCTCACAATCAAGCTTGTATGGGGTCCAAACACGATGTGTAAACATGGCCTGGAGAAAGACCCTATAAAAAGCATATGCATGTCTTTTCTGTGTCTCACCAAGAGTTACAGGAGAAGCAGGAAACAAGCCAAAAAATATGTTTCCAGGTTTCTGGGGAACTCAAAGCTCAACTGAAAGAGATTTGAAGCCCATCTGTGTTAAAACAGCAGCTGAGCAGGGGCTTAAGAGCCACCATTCTGCTTGGAGTTAAAAAAAAAACTCCGTACGTTTTCTGCTTTCAGGGCCCCGGGGAGCCCAGCACCAAACTGGGGCACCAAACTCTTTTTTTTTAAAGAGTTCACCTGCAACAACAAATTCAGAGGGCTAAGATTCACAATTAGACAGTATCTACCAGGCAGTTTACTACTGTGAGAGAATAAAACTAAGCCATAGCATCCCTCTGAGATTTATACTGCCAAAATAAAAAACATCTAATTGAGCAACAAATGCCTTATTTGCTCTCATGCCTGAAGCTGACCAGAGCTACTCTCATGAAGAGCCACTGCTGCAGAAAATAGAAATTACTGGGGAAAAAATTATGATACACATGGGAAGACGATGCCAAGCAACTGAGAGAAACGGGTAAATAAAGTCAATTATCAAATGTGGTATGAAAAGACAAAAGCTTCCCATTACGACTCCGCTTTTGCCCTATTCTTATCTAGACACTTCATGTGTTGGCATTCAACGAAGTTAGACAACATGCTCTGCTGTTTTCAGGAATTGGGCACTGATATTTTTTCAGAAATAAAAGGGCCTGGTAATTTATTTGTAAGGCTGTACACGGTTAATTCTTGATGCCTTGTAAATGCTAATTATGAAAGAAGATGTTAAAGGGTTTCTTAGGAAATCAATACTTTATTATACAATAATTGCATCTGCAAGTTTAATGTTCTTCATAAGACTTGGTAAGAATGGAAGGGGTGGAGAGGTCAGATGATGCAAATGGTGGCTGCATGACCTAGAAAGTCATCAAGAATTTGAGGCCTAGTAAAATGTCCAGATGTCACTAAAATATTTTCAAAAATCCAACACCTATTATGGAAAGAGAACTACCAGTACATCTGTCTAGATGACACCTTGGCCCAGTATAAACCTAGGCACACTTATAATTGAAATGGTCGTTCTTTATCCATCCAAGAGCTTTGATTATTCCTTTGCCTGGATGATTTGCTTCTCTTGGGAACAGCATTGCAGTTCTCTCCCCGCTCATCTTCCCCTGGCTCACTCCTCAGTTGCTCCAGCTTTCAACATAGCAGTCTGTGAGGAGCTACTGTTAGGGTTATAAGCCCTGGAGACAGTATATAGCTGAAAAATCATTCTTCCAAGAATTTCTGGGTCACTGTCTAATTGATACTAGCATTAGCATGCTTCATATTCATGTTCAAGCTCCACAGGCAGTACTTACTCTGCACCCAGCCATGTGGGACTGCTCTAGGCGGTGAACGGGAACCCAAACCAACACTACTCTATCAGCCTAAGAAAGCATCAGCCCCAAGAGTTTTGCAATAGCAAAACAGAAAAAGAGCCTTTCTTCCACTGCAGTCATCAGAGCAGCAGTACATCCCTGGTTTTTATTACACACTTTTTAAAAGAAATATTACATGTTATTTAGAGTGTATTAATTTGCAAAGAAACCACAAGTTATTTCCTTACATCGTGATAGGGTTTAAAATTTATTTAATTCTTACAGGCTATAAAAAGCAAGGGACTTCAAAGGAAATGAGTATAAAACTTAGTATGTTATAAAAGGATTCCAGAGCACATTCACAAATAAGATATCTATTGCTAACTGTCAAGTATTTCACAGGTTGTATTGGAGCTTATACTTTGTTGAGAAAACGAATGAGGAGTTGTGATTCATAAAACAATCTGTACGTTTAGTGCACAATAAAGTAAGATAGTATTGCACAGCTTTCTTGGAGAGCCAAGATCAGCAAGTTGGTCAAAGAAAAACACAGTAAGAGGGGGTGTAACACTGAATTGCTACAACCACTCCTAATGATTCATCTTCTCTCCAGCAACTCATCCAGTCAGCACATCTAAAATGCAATACGAAAATTTGAAACACACCCTCCAAAAAGTGATGAAAAAAGGGATAATATGTGCATATGTTCACATGTGTGATGTGCATGCAGTATTTCTATGTGAGAGGATGTTCACTTCTATACTATTGTAAGAATTCCTGTTTTGTTGCCTATGGACAGGTCAGAAGGAATCTGCCTCAATACATCAGCCATACACTGATGGAGGGAGTTGCAGGAATTTCCTTTCGCAGGAGAAATTTTGATATTTGCTGAGTACAGCAAACTCTCCAGCAAATCCTCAAAAGTAGGAATCCTAACACACTGAAATATCCTCTCTTTCCCTTTTGCCCAATGACACATTTGCCCACGGTCAGCAAGACGTAATACACGCTTATTTATAAAGGAGTGACACATCACTGCTTGACATCCATAAGCAAAACGTGCAAAAGAAGTAACCTCATGCATACTGCAGAGCTGGTACTGCCAAAAAAGTAGCCTGAGTGTCAAACATGACCTCACTCAAAACCATTAAGGTGAAGAACTCTACCAATATGCTCCATAACCCTTCCACTTTGCTGTATAGTCTGCCTCTATAGAAGAGGTGAGGCCACACTGGTGAGGCCACACCTCGAGTACTGTGTTGAGTTCTGGGCCCTTCATTACAAGAAAGACGTTGAAGTGTTGGAGCGCGTCCAGAGAAGAGCAACGAGGCTGGTGAAGGAGCTGGAGAACAAGTCCTATGAGGAGCAGCTGAGGGAACTGGGGTTGTTTAGCTTGGAGAAGAGGAGACTGAGGGGAGACCTCATCACTGTCTATGGCTGCCTGAAAGGAGGCTGTGGCAGAGCGAGTGTTGGTCTCTTCTCTCAAGTGACAGGTGATACGACAAGGGGAAATGGCCATAAGTTGCGCCAGGGGAGGTTGAAACTAGATATTAGGAAGAATTTCTTTACTGAAAGGGTGTTCAGGCACTGGCAGAGGCTGCCCAGGGAGATTGTTGAATCACCATCCCTGGAGCTGTTTGAAAAACAGGTAGATGAGTTTTTGAGGGACATGGTTTAGTGGATGATGGGTGCAGTTGGACTTGATGACCTCACAGGTCTTTTCCAACCGGAAGATTCTACGATTCTGTGATAAGATGTTCCACTCAATACACTGTAAGCTGCAGCTGCAGTCAGCACAGGGAGCAGAAGTGAAGCCACCAGCTCTATTTACAAGCTTTCCTGAGAGTATTACCAGCACTTGGGATACACTTTTTAAAGACAGCTCAGCATCCAAATAGCAGCAAGCTAAGTATCCTGCCAGGCTGAGTCCTGTTAAAAACTCAAGCAGGGGTGCTGCTGTGAAGCACTTGTTCTTGTAGTGAACCCTTATGAAAACCTAACTCTGAAAATGAGCTTTAAGGGGACAGCCTCTCCAGATTTGAACAAAAGATAAATACCATTTTAGAAACCCAGACAATTAAATTAGATGCTTAATTCTAAACCCAAAACTAAAAGCACTAAAACAACCTCAAAAAGCACTGCCCCAAACTTGCAGGAATAGATAACGTTTTCTTTTCTTCACAGACAGCATCCACTGGTCTTACCCAGCATCTTCACGGCTGTCTGGAAGCCTGAGGCCACAATCCAGGCTCTTCAACCCCTGCCAGAAAAACAACTCTTTTGCTGAAAAACCTGTCAGTTGAGACACTCAAAACTTATGATTGAAAATAAGTCCTTCTGTCAATGAACAGTTGAATATTTCAGTTGAACACTGGACACTGTGCATATACTAACTGGAGAGCATGAGAACCCTGCCAGTCAGGCAGTTACTGGCCAGCAGGGGATTATCTTTTAGCTAGCAAACAGCATCACTGCCTGAAGAAAGGAAATGGCAAGGTAAACATCTGAGTGTTTTTTCTGCTCTTCTGCACAATGAAAAAGACAGGGTGCCCTTATAGTGCAGACAAGATGTGGAAGGACAGAAGATTAGCTTTGTAAATATAGGATCCCCCAGGAATAGGTAATTAGGCATATTACTTCCTGATTAACCAAAACACTAGGCAAACTTCAGACTGTGGAACAGCTAGAGGCATTTCAAGGATGTGGTCAAAATAGATTTGGTACTTTGCTGCTTGGTCTTAACTGCAAGACTGTGGTGGGAAGGTGATGGAGATTGTTGATGGTGGAAGGGTTGCCCAAGCCCTACCAAAACCAGTAATGTCATCACAAGCTACTTTGACAATGGAGGCTCTATAGATGGAGCTTAAAAAATGTAACCAACAAACCTAGTGACCACTCTACAGATCAATTCTCATGACAGTGTTGCTTCCCAGATGGTCCCAGCGATGACAGGTTGTTATCTCTATCTGTACTTCTTGGTTATGCACATTTTTGTTTCCTCAGACTCTGAAGAAGTGTCTCCAGTCCCTCCCAGGCAGATAACGAAGCCTCGCTAGCTATAGACATAATCTCGGGCATGCTTTGGTCCTGCCAAAGCTGCTGTGAGGACATCTCATTAATTGCATCTACTGGACACTGCAGTTTGGCAGAGGAGAATGCTACAATCAACAAGAAAAAGGAATAGATCTGAAGGGGGACTGGTCCTAAAGCCATTTTGACAGTATGTATATCACCTCCCTCAAACAAGACAAGAAGAACTGCCCCAACAGCCGACAGAGCTGTTCCTCAAGCTTTTAGTAGGAGTATTGTCTGATAGAAGAAACTCAACAGTGCTGTCTCCTGGGAAGCTGAATATCTACTGCTGGCTAGCCAAAACATGCTCAAAGAAGTCTTAAGTATGTGGAAGAAAACTTCAATGTGTTTTCTATGGTTTCCCACAGCACCTGATGTTGTCACACTGGGATGATCTTCCAAGAAACAACTATGCCACCTCAAGGGCTACTTTGAAGTGCTAAAGACACACAGGAGAGGCTCTTACTAAGAGCCAGTTACTTGTCAGCACTCATACGAATAAGTTACAAATTGCCCAGAAGAAACAGATGTGCCACATGAGATCTAATTGCAATGGATATTAAAAAAGAAAATTTGCTAATCTGGGAATCACCTTTCCTATTACTGACATGTGGATACACACATCTCAGTGAGAAAAATACATACCCATCATCCTTAGCAGGGTAGGATGACTTTATCCCAAAAAGAGAAAAAAGCTTAGGAGGGAAGAGAGTAAATAATTGTCATTGAAAATGTGATGATACATACACACACAGAGATTCCCAAACAGATTGCCCTGAATGTTACAAATAATCCTTTGAATCCCTTTAAAATTCAAACAGAACCGTACTAAAAACATCATTTAAATGAGGAAGAAAACCAATAGTTTTTTAATACTTTGTTATGGGTTTTTTGACTCTTTGGGATTCATACTTCCAAGTTCTTTCCAAAGCCTTGGAACCTCATCATTTAATGAAAGATAAGATTGTCACTTAACATTTTGGCTTCAGAAGCCTGAGTTTTAACAAAACACCACTATTGCCAGACTAAGGACAGGATTGTAATAGTTGGCCCCTCTTAAATTTGGTACAAACACTACCTGTTGAGTGATCAGCAGATGCCTCAGATATGAATTTGGGCAGCATCCTTTTGCTACGAACTCTCTTCCATGCCACTTTGAATATAAAGAGATCATCACCTTGAACTTATAATTGCCTGGTTTCTGTCCTTTTTTTGTCGCAACTTTACTGCCAGCGCCGTCATCTCAAATTTGCCTGAAATTTTAGATTTTTGTCAAATATGCATGTTAGAAGAGCCAACACATTCCTCTTACTTTAAAGGAAACAGTTGTTTTGGAACAAATAGAGACTTCTGCAGTGGTTTAAGCTGAAGCACTGGAGAACTTGGAGGTTGAACTGATTAGAGAAGAAAGCAAAACCAACTTCAACACCCTGTTGAAAAGTAAACACTGGGAGGTGGCAGAGGAAGAAAAGAGTAACAGTTAACAGCATTCTAATTTTTCCCAGTTGACCTAATTTAAAGATTTTTATAAATAATACATTTTTAAAGATTCTCTTTTCTCCACCAACTTCTAAGTGTTAAGTGTCCAGGAAGTTTTCTGCCATACTAATGAGTTTTATTTTGTGCTAAAGTAGTAGTTAAATAATATCTAACCCTGATGTAATTTTTCTTTTTTAAGTAGACTTAAAAAGTATCATTATCTTCATTCCATAGGTGAGGAAACAGTTTATGTAAATTGCTGGAGGTCACTAACCAGCCAACAATGCTGGCTCAAGGTTCCTTCTCGTCTCCATGATGTTTTACAGGAACAGAATTTAAAGAAAATTTCCAAATGAAAAACACTATTTTTCCTTTCAAGTCCTGTCCTTAATACCTGATCCAGAGACCACCAATTCTGTGCTCTGATACATCTGAGAAAGGAGAGAGGTATCTAAATTGAGTTAGTCAGCCCGAGCTGTTACCAGTACATGAATGAAAACAAAAATTACACATACACTTTCCTTCTGGAAGTACAGGTGCTGATGCTATACCTGGATTTTTTTTTTTGCTTGATGTAGTTGAGCATGTGTCAACCTATAGAGATCCAGACAACTCCTTCACATCTTTGCTGAGCAGAAATTTCTTGTCACACATTTTCCCCTAACCCTCTTTTTTTAGCAGGGTTACAAAGTATCTGGGAGAGGGAATGCTCTGCTTGCTGCCTTGACCAGAGTTAAAAAGGATGTCACCAAGGGGGTTCTCCTGGCACAATGTGCCCTTTCATCTTCAGGATTAAAATAAAAGGCAATGCTAAATTCACAGAGATCTGACACCACATCTACTCTGCAGACTCTTTTTCTTCCACTCTCATCTGCTCTCCAGTACAAAGAACGAAAGACAGGAATAAGAGGTAAGAAGTTTGCTGCTGCCAATGATGCTACCAGCCTCCTCATGAATATTCTGTTCTCCCAAGAGCTAGGGTTTCCTTGAAAATTAGTTATTCTTTGTTCTTCAAAGAAATAAACTTTTCCTCTTCTCTCTCTAACCTTTTGAACCAGAATGTTGCCCTATTGTTTCTACCAGCTTTTGGAGGAGCTCACAGTATTTTTGCAGCAGAGATCACTGGCAACGAGGAGGCCTCACTCCTTATATCCACCTAACATGATGCTGTCTCCATGCAAAACAAGCTAAGGAATTCAAACAGTTGATCAGGCTTTTAAAGACAAGTGACTTCCTGTAAAAAGACTAAATATCAAACATTTTAACCTGACATCCAGGTCTTGGGCAGAACCTCTGTAAATAGAGCTTTACATACCATCAGGTGTTGACTACTCATTGAAATAAAAAAAAATACATTCACAGCTTAGCATTCAGAGAACATCACTGCTGGTGGCCCTACCACTGCAAAATTCTTAAACGATTAATACATCCCAAAGCATGGTACTGCAAACTTAGATCAGAGAATTTTAGAAAGATGAGACCAAAGAAATTTGATAAAACTTGTACAGCTTCTTCTAGGCAACAACCCATTACATTTACTAGGATATAAGGAGGTTCTGATTGTAAAATGGCTAAAATTTTGTGACTTTTACCTCCAGAGGATGTCCTAAAATATTTTCCACTCTTATTCTTTGCATAAAACAGGTCAGTGCTTCCTACATTAATCTCTAACCATGTTTCAATACAGCAGGTTTTATGTTAGCAAGCATCTTCCACCTTCGTTACACCCTGCCTAGTTTTTTATGTCTAATTTCTTGGGTTACACCAGAAAAACCTCATTCAATCTGCAGCCAATGTTACTGCACAGCAAAGAAGGAACATTGAAATGTGCCACTGCATCAGGACGTAAGTGTAGGCAGCAGCGTTCATGATCTCTTCACCGGGAATGCCGTCAAAAAAACACATGGCACCTTACTTGGGAAAGGAGGGGACTGGTGGCTCATGCCAAAATATGTTTTGTAATTTATATACACTGACCCAGACATTTCAGGAAACGGATTTGGGTTCCCCAGTACAAGAAAGACATGGACATACTGGAGAGAGTCCAGTGAACTTCCACTGAAATTATTATTAGTAGAGCATCTGTTATAAGGGAAAAGGCTGAGACAGCCTGGGTTGCTCAGCCTGGAGAAAGTTCAGGGAGATCTTATCCTTGTGCAAAAATGTCTGATGGGGACTGTGAGAAAAGTAAAGAAGATGGAACCAGGCTCTTCTCAGAGGTGCCCAATGACAGGACAAGAGACAATGGAGACAATCTGAAATACAGAATAATCCATTTAAACATAGGAAATACATTATTGATGTGAGAGTAGTTAAACAGTGAATCGGATTGTCCAGAAGTTTCCAGTTTAGGCCCTGGAACAGGTTGCCCAGGGAGGTGGTTGAGTCATCGTATCTGGAGGTGTTTAAAGAATGGGTAGATGAGTTTTTGAGAGACATGGTTTAGAGGATGATGGGTGTGGTTGGACTCGATGATCTCAAAGGTCTTTTCCAACTGGAAGATTCTATGATTCTATGAAGTTTGAGCCACCTCCATCCTTGAAGATATTAAAAAAAAACATTGTACCTGGCCCTGAGCAGCCTGCTCTAGCTGACCTTCCTTTGAGTAGGTGGGTTGGACTAGGCAGTCTCCAGAGAGTCCCTCCTACCTGAACCGTTCTGCAACTCTGACTTTTTAACTTTTGAAAATTCAGATTACTAATTAATTATTAGCAAACTTGACTCAACATACATAAAGTAAAAATGTTGGTTTATTTAGATCAAGAAACTCATTTCAGCCACTTGGATAAAACCCAACAGCTGACCTATGAAGATCTGCCCCACATTAACAATGAGAGATGGAGACTCTTAGCCTCTCCTTCTCTGCACACCTTGCCTACAACCAAAGAAAGCTGTCTTCTTCCGCAGGAAAGGCCTAATTTACGGCCCTTGACATCAGGGCAAAGAGGTGGGAATTGTTGCCTCCAGTACAGGGCAGGCAAAAGGGACAAGGACATAAGGGGTTCAGTTAGAAACAGAAAGGCTAAGATGCAGTGGCCTGAAATTCAGTGGTGTCCCGTGCTCTGAATGCCATCTTGCCCATCCTGAAGTCCAGATTACCCACATCTCCAGTGCTCTGACAGCTCAGCAGCTAAACCAAAACAAAGCTCAAGAAAACCAGACTATCATATTGTCATAGTGTGGGAACACCATGAGATAAATTTTTTTCTGTGAGTTTTTTTTTCCTAAGAACATCAACCCCTACCCCCCAGACTGAGCCTAGAAAGTCTGATCTAAGAAGCAAAGCTGTCTTGTTTTCGCATTTTCCCCCAAACACGGCTGTGTTTGAAAGGCTGGCAAAACCAGGTTACAGCATAATCCAACAAAGCAAGTAGGAGTTTAAGGTGCACAAGCCTTGTCCTGATGAAGGTAACTATTCAGTCAGCCCCAAAAAAACTGATGAACATAATGATCCCAAACAGATCAACAGTCTTCATATAAATTTTGGTCCTGACTCCTGGAAAACCATTATCATTCCCTAGTATTGTAATTTACAGCATGATAATGCACTGAATCATATTTTAATTTATCTGGAAGAGATTAATAAATATTCTCGGGTGGAATTTAATACCTGATCTTTGGTTACCTCTTGTGGTATAAAAACCCAAAGAGAAGAATTACCTTTTAAAAAACATTAAAGAAAATCATTGCCCAACTGATGAGCCTGTCAAATACTCCCTAGGAGATAACCAGTTCTTAATGTTTTGTATATAAGAAGCCTAGAAGTTTTTGCTGTGAAAACGCATGCTAGGTTATAAGTAGGGTGAATATTTCTGTGCATATGTGCCATGGACGGCATCTGTTTGCAAGAACAGTTCAAAAGGAGTGCAAAAAAGTACTGTGTTTATATGCTGATAATCTCTCATATCTGTGGATTCTTCTGAAAGAAAACACCACTGTTACCTCCCCTAGACTTCATCAATTTTGTGTGCACCCCAAATTTTTCCTGTCTGACTGAAGAAAAACAACACATCAATTACACAGAAGTTTTCTTTCTATTTTTAAAGACAACAGAGGGAAACAAAAGATACAAACTTAAAATGACCCAGGAGACATTTTTTCTGCTAGTCTTTCAGGACAGTTCAAAACATACCAACATCAAGAAACAGCCTGCCTTCATATATAAGAAAGTGGAGAGCAAATAAATAATGATATATATAAGTCTCACCTCTTCCATTTGCCTAATGTCCACTGTTCTGCAAAACATTTCATGTTATTGTACAGTTTCAAGTTTAGAGAGAAATCTGTGAAGCATTGCTATTTACATAATCTAAGGAGAAAAAACCCAGGGAGTTGAGATGAGCCTCTGCTACGCAAGAAGATCTCTCCCGCGTACAACCAGATTCAACAGCTACAAAGCAACTTCAGGTAATAGCAAAAGTACAACATAAATGGTTATGGAGAAGAGAAACACAAATGCAGCTTACATCTTGCATGCTGAGAGAAGATCTGTACACTTATTGTGGCACAGTCCATCAACTCTTTGTTTCAGCAAATACCATACACAAAGCAAAAATGGGAAGAGTGTGAACGCAAACAGAATTTGCGCAGGTATAAAGAATCGGATGGTAGATTCATGGTTCAAGTTAAACAAGAAAAGCAAAGAGATTCACAAAACAAGACAGAAGGTCTATGTAGCTTCCAACTGGAGCAAATCAGAGTAGCACCAACAAGGCTCATGGCTCTTGCCATTTCCAGCCTACTTTATGCAAACCTGAAGTTTCCCTCTGTGGTTACAACAGTAATTCAAAAAGCAGTCACACTCGCTGTCATATTTAAGGTACAAAGAGTGACTTGTCCAAAGAGGAACAGAGGGCCTGATGATTTTGGTTCTAGAGTATGAATTTGAGTCTTGCTCAAATAATCTCCCCCCCATCAAACTGGAGAGCCAGAAACATCACTGTATCACATTAACCAGGTAAGAAAAATTAACATTGGTTAAATAACTTCATTTTTGTGCAACCAACTCAATACTGGGGAGAGACTTCTTTTTGTTGAGAAATTTAGCATTCTCTAGCAACCAAGGAACTCCAGAATCATCCCATGTTGTAAATCTGAGCATCACAGATCTGTATCTGTGGGGTAAACTCCACTGCTAAGTAGACAGTAGGAGAAATAATACCTATTGATATATAAAAGGAATCAAGATAGAACACAGAAAACAAGCAAAAATGAAAGGAAATTGTTCAGATGAAAACACCAGAGAGAAAACAAAGCAACATTTAATATCCCTCAAACCAGGGGCAGGAGAGGGAGTCATAAAAGGTAATACTACATACAAGTTTATTTTGTGGCCAGTGTCAATTTTTTTCTGTAACTAAGATCACAAGAGATCTACTTTCACAATGTCCTACACATTGTTCTGTGTAAATCAATCCAAATACATAAGCATTTCTACTGTGCTCCTCAGCATGCTGTGGGTGGTAGGAAACAATTGCTTCAGAAAAGACCCAGAAGTATCCAGTTGTGTATAAGCAGAAGTAAATAACATCATTAACTGCATCAGAACCACCGGAGCAGCTCTGATACTCACCAGTAGAGCAACTGTGAAAGCAGAAAGGTGACAGGAGAAAGGCAAAACAAATACTACAGCAAAGGAAACTGAATATTCTGACAGATGATAAGGAACCAGAGGGAGATGACTCTCAGACAACCAAGAGCAGGCAGCAAAGGAGACCTTCGCATGAGATCTTTCAAGAAAGTAAAGAGGAAAAGACAGAGTTCTCATAAGAAGGAGTAGACCAGAAGAGTGCAAAAAACCCAGCTGTCCTGTTCACACCAGCATCCTCCAGAAAAAGGCAGGATCTCTCCTGCTGCACTAATCTTACAATTGCCAGCACTCACATTTGTACAGGTACAGATAAAGAAATAAGATTTCAACACCAACTCAAAAAGCCATTATAAAATTCGCTGAGGAAATCGCAAACCCAAAATGGAAACCAGCTGAGACCACAACCCGCAGGGTCATGTATCATTAACACCAAGTGAACCAAGTCCAAATGTCCAGCTTACTGTTTAGGAGGAAACAAAAGCACTACTATACATGTGGGCAAACTATCATCTTTTTCTAATCAAACTTGTCTTAGGCCTAGGTTCAGTCATGAAAAATATATAATCAGCACACCAGTTTATTCTTGGGTTTATTTATAATATTGCCACAGATCCAGTAAAAATCTCCAGAAAGCAGTTACAGGTTTGTGCCCATTTTCAGCTATACAACCTTCAAAAAGGGATCTTTTGCAAGAGTTTAAAGTGAAAGTTATGACCCCATTTAGTGCCATTCACTACTGGCAGTAAACATGACACAGTTTTCACACCACAGCTCAGTCCTGATGCCTCCTCAGAGTACGTTAATAACCCTATCGTAGCTGTCAAGGGGATGCGACAGTTGCTATTCTGATGATGCTCTGTCCCTGTCTCCATGAGAATAATTTGTCTCATCAACAGCAGAATTGTTTTCCAACATTTCTGTTTGATTCAGTGACTTTTGATCTTTGGTCTAATATTCCACTCGTCCTTATCAAAAAGACCACAAATCTGAATAATAAGCTAGAAAGATGCTGGCTAACAAATCTGAAAGGTTGAAAAGGCAACTGTCACTAATTTTATCATGTGATTAATACAAGTTGACTTATATCTTCAGACGGCTACGCTATCTCCCTGGGAAATACCCTTCTGCACCAGTTATTCTTAGGTGTTATTTCTGATTAAGTATGCTCTCGCTCCATTAGAAAACTGATGGCCAACTTTGCATCTGCCTATTTGCTTTGTATCTTACAAAGTCAGTGGCTATAAAAAATTCATAGGGAATAAATGAATAGATGGTCAGTGTGTCCGAGGTGGTGTGGTAGCTCAGGTTTTCTGTCCTGGGATCGTGTGTTGTGTGTAGAAATGAAGGTCACAGAAGCATCAATTAATAGAGCACCTGGTCTTCCCAGCTAGAGGTGTTGGTTTTCATCCACCAAACTGTACCTGCATTTTAACACAATAGAATTATTAACAATTCCATGAAAAAATAGCAGATGCATTCTCAGTTTTATGAATGTGAATAGCACTACTGGAGCCAAGAGGAACACTCGTGTGTGTTTAAGTTAGATACATGCATAAGCAAAGGCAGGATCGGAGCCCCAGCTATAAATATGTATGTCTGCAGTACAACACAGCCTCAAAAATGCATTCATGAAACAGGCTATAATGCAGGATCCTGACAATACAGGCTACTCCATAGAATTTCAATGGAGGCTTTCCTTTCTTGGGTCCTTCTGAAAACCCCAGCATCTATTATTTTAATAAAGCCACCACTGATGTTTCAGCAACCTTGGCCAACAGCACCCAAAAGAAGTCAAAAGAAAGAAAATATCATTAAAAAATTAAATAATTTGTTACTGTCAACGTCAAAATCTTCTTAAATTCTGTTTTAGCTATTTATTCCTTATTAAAAAGGGTACCAAAAGGATCTGAATTTGATCCTCTAACATACATCTTCAACTAAGATGAGCACATTAGGCAAACTTCCACCTCTCTCCTCCTTAGAGATTTAAAATTAGATTTAGGCGACTAATGCAGATAAAAATATTCATTTGCCTCAGCCATACAATCTGGTTTCCTGGCACAAACGTTTGCAGAAAACAAATGTCAGAGCAAATGCCGTTATTTACTTTGGAAGAATATTTCTATACATCCAATCACAGAACAGAAACACCAGCAGGTGACTTATGTGGCCAGTCAGAAGTAATATCACTCAGATTTGAAACAGTCAGTTCACAGAGGAAGAACGTTTGGGAAAAAAAATTATCAGATCCATTTGAACTCAGAATACATAAAACAAAAAACGGAAAAGTACTGAAGGAGAAGATGGAGTAAGTCAAAACAAATATCTTATTCTGAACCCAAGATAATAAAAGGCTTTTTTCAAAGGCTTTTGGATCAGGCTTCTCCAGCTCAGTTCAGTTCCAAAGGCTCACACAAACCTGGGGACATCACCCTGCAAGCAACTCTCGGGCACTCAACTGCTATAACGTTGCAGGATCAAGCCCTATAGAGTATCAAATACAAGTTGTAATTAAAATAATTTACATGCTACTACGAGTCAGCTAAAGCAAGCACATCAGGTTCCCAGCATGGATTTCAATTTGCTTCAAAATCACTCAAGGACAGGAGCTCATATTTTTCAGCATCATCCTAGTTGGCCCAGGAAAAATGCAAGACCTAGCTGACAGCTCTCTGATTGTAAGAAGGTGGGATGACTACTATTTGTTATGTATTTGTCTTTGTTTGCTGCCTGGATTCATCATGAAAGCAAACATCTACGCTGTGCATACGCTACCAACAAACACATCATTGGCAGGAAAAGAAACAGGCTGTGTTGCTTTTCTTATACAGAAATATGCTTGATGTTCCACAAGTAGAGCAGCTTGGTAATTCATGGTGGGATATGACCTAATGGGAAACAATCCCACGTGGTTCCTGTCCTCATCCCCGCTTGCACTCCTCAAGCACCATAGTCCTGGATGGAGCTTTTCATCTTGATGCTCATTCTTCACAAGCTGTGCCTACCCAGCCAGCCTTAAAATCCAGTTAGTTGTCCTCTCCAGAACAAGTCACCTAGGAAGATCTTTTGCCTCCTGAAATACTGAGAATACCTCCAGTGGATCCTGGACCAAGCACATCTTCCTCTACAGGACTACCTTCATCCTCAACAAGATGGAAGAAGTTGTGTGAAAAAGATCCAGCATGTCAGAAATATCACTTCTATGTGTAAAGGATCTCAGAGAAAACCAGCTGCTGATGAAAAAGACCCCAGAGAACACTACTAACATGGCTTCAGCATTTTCTGAAAGCCATGTATCCTAAAAAATTTAAATATATTTCCCATTCACATATTTATTTCAAGTATTTATAAACCATCTTCAGCCATCTCAACCAACATATGGATTCTTGTTTTAAGAAGAGATGGAGACAGTTTGGTTCTCTTTTTTACTTGGGAGCAGCACGATTGCTGAAATCTCAGTATGAATTCTGGGGCCTGGTTGCTGTTGGTGTTTTGAGAGGGTGGTTTGTTTTTTTTTGGTCCATTGTGGAAATTGATATTTTAATGCCATAAGCAATTCTACTCCTAAGCTTATCCTTACAGTGCAAATGGGTGGATGTTCAGGGCAACTTCTATCCATACAAGCCAACTACTTTTAGTCTGCAACAGACAAGTCACAGCGTGTTTAACTGTGAACACATAAGGAGTCAGACTACCCAGGAGCCCAACAACCAGAGTTAACTGCAGAGTCAACAGATTGCAACATCCCTACTGGTGGCTCTGAGACTCCAGCACAAAGAGTCGAGTCTCCCCTTAAAAAGACAACAGTTATATTTTAGTATTGAGACCCAAAATTGACCAGCAGAGACCAAAATTCCAACTTTCCTGAAGCCTCTGCTCTTGGACACTTATGAATAGGCCATACAAGTGTTGATGTATCTCACAGTTCATCTGCTGTGACAATTCCTTTGTTTCTCACGTCAGCAACATAAAAGTTCATATTTAAAATTTTGCAACAGAGTGGCTGGCATATTGAAGTTTCATTTGTACTATATTTCTTACCGAGTTGACAAGTCACTTAATTACTGTATTTCTAAGGAAGTAAAAGTTTATGTGTTGTCTAGAACACATTAAAAAAATTGTTTAAAAATCTAATTTATAGGATGGCATCTTGAAACCAGCAGATCAAGAGTGAAAGTTATTGAGCCGATATTCAAGGCAAACTTTAGCTTGAATAACGTGTGTTCTTGATCTCCTCGGATTGTGTAGTCAGGAGGGAGATACCTGGCTAGATGGGATTTTGCACATCTGTCAGCTACATCAGAGATCCAAATGCAAAAGCCAGCATGTAAGAACATTATGTGGATTTGTGACCCTCTCCTGAGGATTTCGGGTCCATAAACCAATGAATGGATTACAAAGAAACATAGTTATAGTATTTTCATCTGTGACAGATAACTGCTGCAACTCCAGAGTGGCTCACAATATTTAAAGGAAAAGCGTACCCATTCTCCACACACAGGCCCTGTGAAAATGCAAAAGGCAAGAACTGCTCAGTATGAAGAAACTAGAAAATGTATTTTAAAATTTGCTTAGCATTTGAAAAAAACCCAGATTACTGTGGTCAGACCCAGCACAGTATTGGAGTTTTTCCCTTCTATATTTGCTCTGTATATGAATCCATGCAGAATAAACATTGGTTGTATACCCTGAACCTCAACACGTTAGGCACATGCAAAGAAGTTCACCAGATGGGCTAGAGTTCCTATTAACCCAGAATCAGATGACATTTAACAAGCAAACTCCATGACCCTGTTTGTGGACATTTCCTATCAATTCATTCCATACCTCTCAAACTCTACTTCAAGTATCTTACCATGAGAGCTGCTGAGCTTCAGATGTGTTTGGATGCTTTCAAGGAAAAACTCAAGAAATAGCAAAAGCAGATAAAACTGAACCACTGGATGTGTTACAGAGTAGCATTTCAAAATACCCACCCCCAAATTCAGCAAATTTGCTACTTTTATCTAGAGGAATGCTAGGAAATTAAAATTCAAAGGGAATTTAAAATACCAAACAGCGCTCAAACCACAAGAGAACAACTTTCTGTTAGAAGATAAGAAAAAGATAACTCTGGTAACAAAGAAGGAATTGAGATGACAGCATTCTCAGTTCATACAGACCTGTTTATGCTCACGTAGGCACATGCGCTGGCAGCCTGCACTCCTTACAAAGGCCAGCCCCAAATCTCTCCCGTGCTTTGCACACCAGGACTAGCTTTCAGTACTCTGCACGTTGGAGAGCAAGTTGCTAAGTGTCACGTCTTCTCTTGGTTTCTTCAGCTTGGGAACAGTTAATGCCGTTCTCCATAAACATACCAGAAATTCACCTTCTCCCCTTTGATCACCTCTCTTTTCTTTGCAAAGTCCATGTTTTTCACAGTCACAAAGGTCACATTCTGATCAAGGTGCTTACTTTAGAGCACTTTTCTCACACTGATTCTTCCTTTCAAGCCCAACGACATGCCCAGGCTCCTAAACAAGTACAGGGCATACCACACAAAGAGCAGCTCACTGGAGATCTTGGAGGGTTTTACTCACCAGAGCGACAAAGACATTGCTGTATATATAGTTCACCCCTGAAAAGCTAGGAAAGCAACAATGAACTTATTTATCCACATAACATAAAAAGTCTTTACCTGACCCAGTGCATTGTTCTGTGCACATCCTTTGTTTCTGTGGTCTCAGGGAGGCAGCATCATTAGAAGGAGTCCTATTTATTTCCTTCAGATCTTGTTTGGAAAGGCAATAATTTTAATTTGAAGCCAAGACTGACATTGTTTGCAGCATGACATGACATTATCTGTTGGTTTTTTTTTCCCTGAGTTCACCTGTTTATATTTAATAAAAATGGTCTTTTGTAACTCATGAGGGCTAGAGAATTCCCAAAGCATTCAAAATACTTTAAAGTTCTTTTGGGACATAGCCAGATACTTAATATTGTATTACATTTTATAGTTGTCACTTAATCAAGCTATTTAATATTATAGTACATTTTAAAACTGTCACTTAATCACATTTTCTTGACCCTTTTATGTGAATTAAAGATCACTGTAGATAAAAAATGGCATGCTTTAGTTTAAATAGATTCAGTATGTCCAGTTTGACAGTTACTTCTGAGACATTAAAAGAATTTTCTGTGATTAATGTGACCCCCACGCGTTACATAGTATAATGTTCCATTTCTTCAACCATTAGAGGAAACGGCATTAGATGGAAGGAGCCAAGACTTATCCAACTGTATGTAAAGCTGAGAAAACCTAAAGATAATGTACAGCTATGCATAGTGTTGTATGAAACTGAGTTAAACCATCTGAGTATTTTCTGTTTCTTTACAAAAGTCAGAAAAAAAATGTTCAATAATAACACAGCAAGCCCACATTCCACAACAAAAGAAAGCATCTTGCTGCAGCTTGCTCAGAAAGGAATAAATGCACTCTATGCCACGACGGGTCAACAGGACTATCTGTGCTTTGTATAAATGATTGATAGCCATGCACTCTAATTTTGGAAGAAATCTTACATACATATTTACTCGTAAGAGCAAAAATGTACGTACCACATGTCCATCTTCAGAAACATTTATAATGGGAATCATCATCATTTTGGTTGATCCAGAACTGCATCATTGAAAGATTTTATGTTTTTAAGTCATACATAGTAAATTACCTTCTCTTATATGCATGTCTAAAACTACCGTGTTCTTCTGTAACCTTGATCCTCAGATCCTATTGAATTCATTGAACTCTAATCGTTCTCTCTTTGTATCTTAATCTCAAATCAGATGTATCATGTTTGTTAGCAGCTGAGACTGTAAGTGCTGCCCATTCTTAGAACATTCTGTGTGCTTTTCTTGATAACTTAATTAGAATAAATACTCTTTTAAATCTATGAAGCAGGACAATAACACTGATCTTTCTTTGATAGTGAATTTGTTTGATAACAGAACAGGATTTAGTGTAACCAAATTAGCAACAGTAATTCATTTTGGGTAGTCAATTGAAAATAGTGTGTAAACAGGACCTCTGCAAACAATGAAGAGTGGGCCAAAAAAATCAAGACTTGAGAAGAGCCCACACAGAAATCACGATGTTGATGAAGGAGAAGAACAGGTCAAAATTATTTACAGAGCTGCCAATGAGATAAATATGGGGATAAAAATGTCTCTTTTTGAAAATGTGGGCAATTAAGAAGGATCTCCTCAACAGAACTGCTGCCTCCCACTCATTTGTTCCAGAAGGATATTTTGTTAACCTAAGTTTGGCACACAGGACAGCTTTTGTCTTCTCCTGGGAGAAGTGAGACAGTTTTTTCACTCGACTACCAGCAACATGGGAAGAAGAAAGCTACTCCTTCATCTCAACTATTTCCAACTGCCCTTTCCTGTCAGCCACACTGGCATTGGCAGAGTATCTGATAGCAGCAAAGCCTCAATATGTTGGGTCACATCTTACCCACACCCTACTTTTATAATATCTAATATAGCATCTAAATCACGGGTGGCAAACACAAGGCACATGGCCCGAAACCAGCCCTCCACTTTGTTTTATCCAGCCTAACACCTTGTTTCTACCCAGCAGCAGCACCAAGCTCCTTGCCCCTACGCTCCTGCCAGCGCTGGTCATGTGTGCGGCGTGTGACGCACGTTATGCTGCAGGAGTAGGCTGATTTGGCTCCCGTTGAAAATAAGTTTGACACCCCTGATCTAAAAAGTAAGTTATCATCAAGAAGAACAGCAGAAAATGAGATACACATTTTTCCCTCCATCC
Source organism: Dromococcyx pavoninus (assembly GCA_033558185.1). Lineage (NCBI taxonomy): Eukaryota > Metazoa > Chordata > Aves > Cuculiformes > Neomorphidae > Dromococcyx > Dromococcyx pavoninus. Next base: position 1,053,499 of record JAUMJL010000231.1, read on the forward strand.
AAAAGAAATTATACTCCTCTAGACCTATTGAAGAGCTCAGTGAACATGAGCTGCACAACCTCCAAATTAATACACCTTGTTTCTGCAGCATGGATATCACGAATATGAACTCACTGGTGGTTTACAGTGCTTGAACACAAGAACAACAGTTAAGAGGACAGGTATTGTTACTACTACTAGGTAAATGGATATTGTCCACCTTTTCCGTTCACCGTTTTTTTCCTTTCTGTTTATTATCAGCATTCTTGGATCTTTTCTTCAGTCAGATTGTAAGCTCCCTGGGACATAAACCAGGTCATTATTGTGTCTTCAAAAAGGGATCATCGCAAGGGGCCAAAATTGTGTCAATGCTGTTTGGAGCCTTTGGGCACAATATTACTAAATTGCCCTTCAACTGCAACCCAAAATTATAGGCATGCTGCGTGCAGTATTTTGTAAGCCATTGTTTTGCAACGTGGAAATATGCAAGTGAACATGATACTTGAACAACATAATTCATTTTCCATTCATGAGCCACAATGGGTATCTCATGGCACTGTTTGCTCTTCAGTTTCAAATGTGAACTTGCATACAAAGCCAAGCAAATGAGCTTTCCTGCATGTTGTTTTGTTAAGTTCTTGGACTACACACTAAGCCCGACAAGAAAGAACTACAGTTACTGTTGTCTCACAAAAGCAGTGAAATTCCCAAAGAACTGAAGAACTCAGCCGTAGACTGTATGAAAACAGCTGTAAGCTCCCTGCATGACCTCTCACTAAGTCCTCTGCTGCTTTTCTTATCACTCCTCAAGCCACTACATTTGTGTTCAAAAGTGAAAATTAAGTTTTACAGCAACATCCTATAAAAACCCTGGTCTTAACTTTAGGAGAATATCCTTAATGACCTTATCGGTCTGAAAAGCTTAAAGATAGCTTTGTTTTAATTTCTCTTTAGCTTTTCACTCAATATCCCATGTATGACATTATTATAATTCTTCTACTGGCTTTACACTTGCCAACTCCTCTCATATTCTTTTGTTCTTGGGCTAATCTTTCCTTTTGTATTAATGAAGTCTTTTGAAGTACCTCTTCAAATCTTCAACTAGATTCCTTTGTGATTCCCCCCTCCTGTCCCCGTCCCCAAACCTGGTAGGGTCTTTTTATCATGAAAATTATTAATACTTTCCCTGCTTCTGGCATTGTACCGTCAGCTCTAAAGTGTTCTATTATTATTTCTGATTAAGCTTCTTTCTCCTGACCCAGGAATATTGGCAAATTACCGACCTATAGCCATGCTTTTATAGGGAAGGTCTTGCATCAACTGGTAGCCTTTCAAGTGCTTAACCACCTAATAATAATCTTTATGACAAATGGCCTTCTAGTTTGCAGTTATGCCTAGCTTGCTATGCATAGTGCTAAGAGAGCGTCCCTTAAAGTGGTCAGTGACTTTTTATAAAACTGTACTGTGAGTATCATGTCAGCTCTTATGCACCTTACTATTAGGAAACCACTAGGCACTGCAGATCATGGTAACCCCTTCTGACCATATGCCAAGTTATAAAACACAGGGTGCTTCGTTCAATCTGAAGACATCAACTTGCTACCCTGCAACATCATTCATCTCCATCGGGCAACATGCATCATCTTCTTGTGATCAATGCAGAGCCCGCTGCTCCTGAACGTTACTGCAGCTAATCATTAAACCAATTTAAATGTTGAGTAGTGACCCTCCCTTCACCCACTTTATGCAAAGAATTAATTCTCATACCTACAACTTGGCATTTTTTTCTGTGGATCTGTCTTTTTTTTTCTCTTTCTGCTCCATTATCACAGTGCCTTAGGTGCAATGCAGTAGTTTAAAGCGACGCTTTCAGCAATACGAAGTGTTCATGAGTAGCAATTTTCCAGGACTTTTTAGGTCATTTCCTTCAATCAAGAGGATGCCTAAAATTACTGTAAACTAGAAAACAACACTACAAGCCGTGAAGCAACATGAAGAAAGAAGTTCCTTAACAGGTCCTTTCCTGGTCACCCAGCTGAGTAGAAATGCTACAGGCAAATAACTTCACCTCACAATCATAATTCATTGCTTTTAAAAATTGCCTTATCCTGAACAGAGATTTTGTCATTACTTTCATCAGAAAAACAAATACAGAAACAAACAGAGATGACAAGGACTGTGACAGATATCTTTCTTTGATGTAATGACCCTCCCTATGTGGATAAAGAACCACAGTCATGAGCGGCGAGGTTTTTTTGACAAATCACATTTTGCTGAAATAGGAATATTGAGGGAGGAGGCAGCTGACAAAATATGTTCTCTTAATTAGAAAAACTTCAGCTAGACAGAGCCAGAGATAATATTCTGAGTTTCTCTAATGCCGCCAATTGTCAGTAAGATTTTTTACCAAAAATATAGAGCAATGAAACTTATAAAATTATTTTTTAATGTTTGGTTATATTTATCTCCATTGGGGCTATTTGCAATATTTGCTGTGCTTAATCTAAAAGATGAGACAAATATCACACATGAATGACAAACATATGGCAAATGCCCTTTTCGAATAATCTTGTTCTCTCATATGCCCAGAAGCACAAGACCCCTTGCATATCCTCAGAGTTCCCTAACACAACTTAATTCAAGACAAACAGCAAGTCTTTCTGCTCTCAAATTAGCTCCTAGTCTCATCTCACAAAAGAATAAATTTAGAGGATGCAGACTTCCCTGGGCTTATGCAAAGAGACTTGGGCAGAACTGAGAGCAGAATGCAGAAATCTGCTGGCTCCAGCAAAACTAACCTGAGTCAGGTGAAAGCTCCTAAGGGATGACTGCACTTGTAGGTCAGGTTGTTGGCCATTCCACCACTTCAGTCCATGCTCACTGAGACACATGATAGGTGACGGTTTCATTTGCACACCAACATTATTCCAAGACTGTCCTTCTCAAGCCAGTGGGGGCCTCACAATTCAATTGCATTTGAAAACATACACACATGCGATTTTGATGTTCCAAGGGTGAGTTTTGAACATGAAGTGCGTATGCCAATGGATTCCAACCAGAAGCAACATTTGCTCATGGCAGAAAGCTGTTCACTGCTGCACCGGGGACGTGCCTCTAACTTTTACACAGTCGGTGTTGGGGAGGGAGGGGAGTAAGCTGAATGTTAAAAATTGCTGCCTCAAGAATAATATCATGTACAGAATTAGTCATAATAAAAAATGATCTGCAAGTAATTGTAGTCATTACTACATCTGCTTAGAGCTGTGGGTAATCATTATGTATGAGTGATTTAAATCAAACTCAGTATCATGGGTCTGATCCTAGAATTTCTTGAGAAAACTCGCCTTGTATTAATAATCCCCTGAGTGTAATCAGTCGTTTGCTTGAATGGGTATGTTTCTTATACAAGGAGTCTTGCGACCCTTCCTCACTTTACTTTTAAATGCTAAATAAAACATAACTTTAAAAACTAAAGAAGACAGTGAAACATAGACTCCAAAAGGTAGGAAGCAAATTTTTTTCAGGCTGCTCTTCTGCCCATAAAGGCACTGAAGACACAGAGAGAAAGTTGTCTCAGTATGTATCAGCCTTCCAGGATAAAAAGTTGAGCTCAAATTCCTTCCTTTTCTCACTAAATCCTGGGCATTAACATGGTACTGGAGACACAGGTGTAATTTAAAGCACAGAGGGGGACAGTCAAACCCCGACTCATGTAGATAAGAAAAAACCTGTTTACAAAAGCTGCTGAAGGGCAGAGCTGGAGCCAAACTCAAACTAGAACAATAGCCAGATGAATTATTAGTAAAATAAATTATTGGTGAAATTTCTTCTCTGTCAACTGTGACAAACACTAGAGACTGCATTTTAGCACAAAAATCCAACCAAGAGCCATACAGAATATTTTTACTCCAATAGTCTTGTGCTCACTTCTACATATGTTAGAAATGCGAAGCAAGAACTAAGGTCCCAGATGTGCCCTTTGTACAAACAGCAAGTTTTACCCTTCTTACAGACAAGGGTCCAAGCAAGGTATCATGCTCTTCCAAAGATGCAGGAAAGAAATGGAACTTGGTCTCAATTATTCCTCATGTGCCCTTGGTGATGTCACATGAAAATACGTTACAATCTAAGCTTAAGTGATATTTCTTCTGCCTTTTCCCTGGTGGATATTCCACCAAATAGTGTTGAGGGCACCTGGAGTGAGAATAAACTGTAATAGTTTGCCTCTGTGCAGCTGGACTGTCAGAGAGCAAAGATGGAGCCCTAGGCTCATGGCAGAGGCACAGCACAGGCATGGAGATACACTCATGCAGTGGGAGAGCTGCTAATTCCACAATATGCAGAGAAAGCTCATCAGATTTACCTCCTTCTGTCTCCTTTCCTGGGGCATGTACCACGACAACCGTGGCTTAGATTTAGCTTTTATAAATAGTTCTGTATTTTTGTCCCCTGTCCAGAGACAGATGTACCTCTGTATGGGATGTTCACAGAAGTTACAATGGAATTTTAAAGACAGGCAAAGTAGACATGGGTGCATGCGTCACAGATGTGAAGATAATACATCCCTGCAGACACAAATCTCCCCAACACTCACATCTACAGACAAACACTTTCACTCCTAACATACATTAACACGAATGATAATTATTTTTCTCCTGAAACAAAGATGAGCTGACAAGCATAATCAAAAGATGATGATCATTTTTCCAAAGAGGAGTGAGAGCAACAGCAACAAAAAATTTGGTGAGAGTTATGACAACAATGTAAGAAAGCAATTACTAGAGAAACCCTGACAAATGAGGAGCTTACATTTTTAAATGCCTTAAAAAACAGTACAAATAAATCTAAATTTGAACAGAATTCAGTGCACAATTGAATTAGAAGGGAAAAAATTCAACCAAATTGTTAAACTTCCACTATAGAACTTGTAAGTAATTTATCTAGATAGAGCTATAAAGTGAATAAAATGGCAGCAAAAGGATTGAACTTTTGCTGTCAGTAGGAAATCCAAATCATGGATAAGAGTATTATGAATGCTGCATAAAAAAGCTCTGCAAACTATCCTCCAGTGAACAGGAACTAATGACAGATGAATGTGCACATATAATTGAACATGCAGAAAAGGAAACCAACATCCCAAGAAGGGAAACAGAAAAGCTATCAGGAGCACTGGCTCATGCAAACATCCACAAGCTGAGACGTGTACAAGGAGAGAAGGAAAATTACAAAAAATGCAGCCTGCTACACAAAATAAAATGCATGTTTGGGTTTACACGTATTCTTCATTAGATTATCAAGGGAGCATGTGTCACACACAGTCGTGAAGAATGCTGGCAGAAACACTCAACTATGTAAAGCTTGTCTGGTTTTGGGTTTCATTACCAACATTGGGCCCCATGTTCTTCCCATCTGAATTGATGGCAAACTTCCCTTTGACTTCACAGAAAACAGGATTGGGACCTTGCAATTTAGCTTGCTCACAAAGGGTTAAAAAGTTAAAGCATAGCAAAACCCTTGATATGCACCTCAGTCCAGAGCCAAGCCACCCTGAAGAACTGATCCCTTTTGCATCCCGCACCATAGGATATAGGATTTTCCTAGCTGTGTTTTGTGTTAAGTTGTTGGGCTCAGCTAAATCAAAACTCAAGCAAAGCAAACCCACACGATCTAAAAATCAAATGAAATTTCACACTTCCCTTGAAAATTGAAGCAGCCCTATACAGAGGTACTTTCAGCAGACAAAGACAGTACACCTTTTAAGAGTAAGCAGAAAGTAGAGCATATTTGTAACAGACGAATTAGAAGTACATCAAGGTACTGGATGAAAACACTTTTTGAATGCAAGCCAAGTACACAGTAGGAATAGGTTAGAAGGCTAAATCATTTCCAACCACAACTTAAAGAAGACTTCATTCTAAAAATATCCTTATTTAACTCTTCCAAGCACACATCACAACTTTTGTTTCTGTTGGTTTTTAGTCCCTATTTCAAATGGAGCATTTGCTGTAACAGCTCATTTTTTCATGCAAAATACTGAATCTAATTGCGGAAATATGTCATTCCCTCCTCTCCGCCACATGGCATGAGTTAATGATGATGAATGAAAGTAATAAAACCCAAATCTTTTTCAAACTAAAGCTCCTGTTAAATTACTGGAAATTATATGCATGCGTCTACAATGAGGACACTGCAGAAGGTCAAAGATCTTGCTTCCTGCCTTTGGCCAAAGTATTCGACAGGCAGCTTGACTGAACCTGCACAGACACGTTTCAGCTGAGATCTGGGGGAACCACCTAAGAAAAGCAGCTTAGTTTAAGGCTGGTGATTTCATTACAGCGTTTCTCTCCTTCCCCATGGAACAGTAAATTTCATTCACTAGAGCTTAGGACCTGACCCACATGTCCATGTAAGCTATTTCTGCATGTTCAAGACGAGGGGCTGCAACAGTAATATATCAACTGATGTGATATACATTCTTAGTGAAGGTCTCGATTTCCCTAATACAGAATTTTATTCTGTGGCATTGATACAAAGCAGAAGGAATACAGCAAGTTTAGAGCCAGACACTGCCTCTCTCATTCACTCTGAATCACACCTGGTTTCTCCGGTTGGTCCACTGAGAAGATAGGGAAACCATTCAGATATTAATGTCCTACTCAATACAAACACCAGTGGCAAAAAGTATTCCTTTCCTTTATGAAAACTCTCTCTCCAGTTCTGCACAGTGCAAACTACATCAGCTTGTTGCTGTTCTCCCACTCATTCATTTCCTCATTTTCGCTTAACTGGCCAACTGTGCTGTGGCTCCTTCTTGTCCTCTGGGCATTTGGACACTATGTTCTCCCTTCCTTTCCCCCAGCTCATCCACAGCTCTCTTCAGAGTCTTTTTGTCTCCCTCCTTTTCATCATCAATTCATTGAGCTTTCATTGTCTTTTTCTTCCCACTATGCTGATCTCCCACTCCCTATGTTTCCCTCTTATGGTCCTTTTCACAGATGGACCACAGAAGACATGGAAAGGAAACATAAGGAGAGGAATCCCTAAAAAATTCTCTTAATATATTTCTTTCCCACAGACGAGTTTGAATACTTTGAATCTTGGACAGATGCAAATCAAGGTGTTAATTTGCACATCAGTGTAGGCTATTTCTGCAAAAAAGGTATTTGTAGTGCCAACCTTACCAGCAGCAAAGCAAAATTTGCAATCCTTGTAAATTTTAGTTCTCTCTTTCTAAGAAAAACAGTTTGCAAAATTGAAAGATACATAGGATTGGAAACATTGATTTTCAAAAAAAAAAAAGACCTAAATTCTGTCACTCATGGTCACAGTGAGGGATAACTTATTCTCTAAGTAGTGCTCATTTTATCGCATTGGAGCTGTCAAGAAATAATGTGTAATTCAACTCTCTATTCTACTCATTGCTTTACTACATAGTGCAGACTGGAGAAGAGCAACACAGCTCTAAGCATGAAACAGAGCAGGAAGGCTCCCAGTATGGGCAACAAACAAGAGGAACTGGAAGCCATTGTGAAGCTGGAAAACTATGATATAATTGCCATCACAGAAACATGGTGGGATGATTCACACAACTGGAGTGCTGCCATGGGTGGCTATAAACTCTTCAGGTGGGACAGACGAGGAAAGAGAGGCAGTGTGGTTGCCCTCTATGTTAGAGAATGTTTTGATGGTGTAGGACTAAAATATGCTAACGATGGGGCTGAGTGCTTATGGGTTAAAATCAGTGGAACCCACAGTGAGTCAGACATAGTGGTGGGAGCCAGGATGAGGAAACTGATGAGTTCATCTACGAGCAACTGGGAGAAGTCTCACAATCGCTGGCCCTTGTTTCTTGTGGGAGACTTCAACCTCCCAGATGTCTGCTGAAAGTATAACACAGCAGAAAGGAAACAGTCTAGGAGGTTTATCGAGTGTATGGAAAATAACTTCCTGACACAGCTGGTGAGTGAACCGACTAGGGAAGGTGCCCCACTGGATCTACTGTTTGTAAACAGGGAGGGCCTTGTGAGGGAGGTGACAGTTGGAGGACGCCTGGGGCTCAGTAATTACAAGATGATAGAATTCTCAGTTCTTGGAGGAGTAAAGAGAGGGGTCAGCACAACCGCCACATTGGATTTCCAGACTTCAAACTGTTTAGACGACTGCTTGATAAAATCCAGTGGGAGACGGTTCCAAACGACAAAGCAGCCCAAGAGGGCTGGATGCTCCTCAAGAAGGAGATTCTGGCGGTGCAAGAGCAGGCCATCCCCGTGCGCTGTAAAATGAGTCACCAGGGAAGAAGGCCGGATTGGCTTAACAGAGAGCTCTGTGTTAGTCTAAGGAAAAAGAGGAAAATATATGAGCTTTGTAAGGACAGGCTTCCCAGGAGGTGAGATGATGTAGGCAAAAAATTAGAAGGGCTAAAGACCAGCTGGAACTTCAACTGGTCAGTTCAGTGAAAGACAATAAGAAACATTTCTTCAAGCATATTAACAGCAACAGGAGGACCAAGGAGAATCTCCCTCCTCTACTGGATGCAAGGGGAATGGTAGTAACAAAGGATGAGGACAAGGAAGAGATATTTAACACCTTCTTTTCTTTGGTCTCTAATAGGAAGGTAAGATGTTCTCTGGGCCCCAAGCCTCCTGAGCAAGAAGATTGTGAAGACCAACCCTCAATGTTACAAGAAGACTTGGTTAGAGACCTTCTCAGCCAATTACACATCCACAAGTCTATGGGGCCAGATGGGATACACTCAAGGATATTAAGGGAGCTGGCAGATGTCCTTGCCAAACCCCTTTCCCTCATTTATGAACAGTCCTGGCTGACTGGGGAAGTGCCGCTCAACTGGAGACTGGCAAATGTAACTCCCATTTACCAGAAGGGTCAGAGGGAGGATCTGGGGAACTACAGGCCTGTCAGCTTGACCTTGGTGCCGGGGAAGGTCATGGAGCAGATCATATTGAGTGGTATCACACAGCACAGGCAGGACAGCCAGGTGATCAGACCCAGTCAACATGGGTTTATGAAAGGCAGGTCCTGCCAGACCAACCCGATCTCCTTTTACGACAAGGTTACCCAGTTAATGGATGAGGGAAAGGCTGTGGATGTGGTGTACCTGGACTTTTGTGAAGCCTTTGACACAGTTTCTCACAGTATTCTGCTTGAGAAACTGGCTGCCATTGGCCTGGATGGGCACATCCTCTGTTGGGTAAAAAACTGTCTGGATGGCCGGGCCCAGAGGGTGGTGGTAAATGGAGTTAAATCCAGTTGGAGGCCGGTCACGTGTGGTGTTCCCCAGGGTTCAGTACTGGGTCCAGTCCTGTTCAATATCTTTATTATTGACCTGGACGAAGGGATCGAGTGCACCCTTAGCAAGTTTTCAGATGACACCAAGCTGGGTGGCAGTGTGGATCTGCTTGAAGAAAGGGGGGCTCTGCAGAGGGATCTGGACAGGCTGGATCGATGGGCTGAAAATAATGGGATGGGGTTTACCAAGACCAAATGACGAGTCCTGCACTTGGGGCACAACAACCCCACGCAGCGTTACAGGCTGGGGGAAGAGTGGCTGAAGAGCTGCCTGGAGGAAAAGGACCTGGGGGTGTCGGTTGACAGCTGGCTGAACATGAGCCAGCAGTGTGCCCAGGTGGTCAAGAAGGCCAATGGCATCTTGGCCCGTATCAAAAACAGCGTGGCCAGCAGGACCAGGGAGGTTATTTTAACCCCTGCAGTCAGCACTGGTGAGGCCACACCTCGAGTACTGTGTTCAGTTCTGGGCCCCTCAGTACAGGAAGGACGTTGAGGTGTTGGAGCACATCCAGAGAAGGGCGACAAGGCTGGTGAAGGTGTTGGAAAACTAATGCTACGAGGAGCAGCTGAGGGAACTGGGGTTGTTTAGTTTGGAGAAGAGGAGGCTGAGGGGAGACCTCATCACTGTCTACGGTTACCTGAAAGGGGGCTGTGGCAGAGAGAGTGTTGAACTCTTTTCTCAAGTGACAGGTGATAGGACAAGAGGAAGTGACCATAAATTGCACCAGGAGAGGTTCAGACTAGATATTAGGAAGAATTTCTTTATTGAAAGGGTGGTCAGGCACTGGAACAGGCTGCCCAGGGAGGTGGTTGAGTCACCATCCCCAGAGGTATTTAAAAGAAGGATAGATGAGTTCTTAAGGGACATGGTTTAGCAGGTGATGGGTGCGGTTGGACTTGATGATCTCCAAGGTCTTTTCCAACCAGAAGATTCTATGATTCTATGATAGAGAGAAGTCACCAAAGGAATGGCTGCAGTTAATCACTGTGCATTTAGAGCAGGGGTGTCAAACTCATGGCGCACTGTCGAATCCAGCCCTCCACCTTGTTTCATCTGGCCCAGCACCTTGTTTCTACCCAGCAGCAACACCGAGCTCCTTGCCCCTGCGCTCCTGCCAGCGCTGGTCACGTGTGCAGCGAGTGACACGCGTTACGCTGCAGGAGCAGGAGCATGGCTGGAGCCATGAGTTTGACACCCCTGATTTAGAGCAAAACAAAGTGGCTGAAGGTCCAATGAAGGAGTGGAAGTGTTTTTAATCTGCATGTTGACACCAGTGAGGGATAGCAGAAGGGTTGAAAAACAAACAGATTTAACTTTTTATCTTTCTTTTGCATTGCCAAAATATCTTATGGAATACCACACTGTGGGATGCACACTGACCCATCCCAGTAAGTTCCACTGTACAGAAGAGAACACACAGAGATGTTATTAGCAACTAAATAACACTGAGGTACACTTGCATATTTTACATGGGACTCACGCAACCGTGTGAGCAAGAAACTAAAAACCTTCCATCTGTTTCAGACTTTGCCAGTTCACACTTGGCTTTCAGATACTGGCTTTGGGACGATTCTCCAGAGCTCCCATGTCACCACCACACTATTGAAAATTACTAACCAATTTCTCACTGTGAGGAAGGAGCTTAATTTTGACCCTGAGCACGCACAAAAGAAGGAGGAAATCTTACAGAGTCACTCAAGACAGTATTTTGCTGAGTATTTTTGAATGCAATGAACACCCAGAAGTCTTGAAAATATCCATCGTCACTTTCAAATAGAAAATCTCTACGAGGTGAAAGAAAATTAACCACATAACACCTCTGCAAGCACAGTCCTGATCTTATTCGCCTAAAAGTAGGTTTTTTGGTTCAGCAGTTTTGCATGTAGCTTACAAATACCATACAGAACATATTGTGGTTTTCTGGCATCCTATGTCCACAAACAGAGCCATGTGTTAGAGTGGGATTAAATCCATTTGCAAGGCTGCATGCCTGTTTTGAAAGAAGCATGCTCTAAGCTCTAGTGCTTCGCAAGTTGAGAGAAATAGCCTCATCCCACTTCTAGGGACAGGTCTGCTGAACACAGGCCTTCTAAGGGACAAATAACACCAGCTTAAAGGAGTAGGTTTCATAACCAAAGTTGAGCTTTAACATATTAGCTGAAAATTTAAAAGAAGATGTCCTCATTTAGTAAGCTTCTGGGAACATTTCCACAATTAAAAAACAAAACAAAACAAATTGAAAATAATTGCGAACATACTGACAACAATTGGTAGCTTTCAAAACAATTCACAATGCCATCTCCAGACCTTCAGAATCTCCCCCACAGTGACACTCCATTACCATCCTACTGAGATGCTCGTGGAGGTCCCCTCTATTCCCATGTCCCCATCTGTCTACACGGAGTCCTAAGGAAAAGTAGATATACAAAGCCTATGGCATGTTTGAGAGTCACTCTGAGGTAGTAAAAGGAGAGTATTCCTGTTCTTTGCTGAATAACCACCTTCAGTCACGTGGCGTGGGTTATGAACATTATTACAGCCACAGCAGATGCAACAATTCACATAAAGTTAGAATAAATTTATGGAGAAATCATATTTATGGCCACTGCTATCAAAAAGGAACTGTAGTGAAGGTATCCCGTAACCATTCCTGATGAAGTTGCTAGCATCAAAAACGCCACAGGATCAACTCAAAAGAAGGGCAGTATACAACACCAAAGCTTTTTGCAACTTTATCGCATTCATACAGATATTGGAGATAGCTGCTGAGAATGAGGAACCTCAAATCGTGAAATCTTCTCCTCTAGGACCTCTGAAAAATGAAGACGAGAAGCTGCCACAGAACCATGATTCAGCCTTGGCAAGTTCTACAGGAGCATCTGTTGCAAACTAGGAATTTCTGATTGTACTGACTCGAATCTGCCAGCTCACCCCTCTCTGCTTATACAAGATTGCCAGCTGCAGTCACCACATTGTCTTGATAATAGCTGGGCCCAGACACAGACTAATGAAGGTCTAGCAGGAAATGCTTCCCAGATTTGAGATCAGCTGCTCTGTGATCTTCCTGGTGGAGAAAGAGGAAGAGAAAGTAAAGGGAGAGGTTAAGCAGAACACGCATTAGTTACAGAGCAAATCTAGCCACTGAGAATGACGCAACAGTTCTCTGAGCAAGAATGTGATGCTTCAAGAAAAGGGGAGAGAGCATCTCCTCTATCCTGCATAGTATATAGTTGTGATTCCCTCACCCATTCCTGACTCCAGGACCGAATTTTTTTTCTCCTCTACCTTCTCATTTGATGTTTCTTGGTTTGTTTTTAATTTTATCATACCTCCACATCTATCACTTCTCACCGAAACACCTTCCCATCTCCCTTTCCAATTGTAGAAACCCTCAACGCTCTTAATACTGGATGGAGGAAACTATCAGTACATTTTCACAGGAAAAGCAGGATGATTAACTTTCCTTTAACACTACTCAGGATCTCTAGGCATCCCCCATATGGATGTTTTTCTCCTCAGTCTCCATGATTTCACCCTGTCCTTCGTTCTTCCCTTTATTTCCCAAAATTCCTCTATGGGTTCTGCTCCTGCTACTGATATCTTTGAAATACTATGTGGCACAGAAAAATTCTCATTCTGTATGTGGGCAAAGCTCATTGACTGGAGAAGGCTTAGAGAAACCACAGAACATTTGTGGTTAGATATTTTTTCTTTACCCTGAACTCCTTGCTTGAGGGCATCTCTTTGTAGAATCAGTTTCAACATCTGCAGTCTTGGGCATCTCCTGCTCCAAGTCGGAAGAAGACTCAGAATACTGGCATAGGGAAGCTGAGAGTTAATCTGAGATGACAGGGAAGCTGAGATCTCATTTGAAGAGACAGAGAGGCAGCAAGCCTGACCGATCTACTTTGCATTCTCCAAAGATAAGCACAATCTAGCATTCCAGCTCTCTCTGTTCAGCAGAGGAAAAGTAAAAGCAGAATACCTGTACCTGAAAAAAGTGCCTCACATGGACAGAGAAAGGCCATTTCTAAAACCACAAGCAGGCAACTTTCACCTGGTCTCAAATATTTACAATTTGTGCAAAAGTTTTGGGTAGCTGAAGTCTCATGATGTCCAGCACATTTCAGGAAGGGTGGAGGGAGAAATGTAGTGGGGAGAAGGCTCACTTCTGGTTTCTGCACAGCTAACATCATGAAATTCTGGAGGCATGAATCACCTGTCAGCTCCCGGGGTGCTGAGTTGCGGAGTCTCTATGACCATCACCCGCAGAGACAAAATTTGAGATGAATAGATGTCTCTGAGAAGGACTGCGGTGAAAGATGTAACACTTAGACAGATGGCACAGTCACAGGCATTAAACAGTTATGACCAACTTAGCTGAGAAAGTGAAGAACGTGTGCCTGGGGTGATAAAATACACCCACAAAGTTGAGAAAACCACACATATTCTGATTTTAGATGCATGGGTTACCAAAGATAAGTGAGTCCTCACCACAATATGATCTGTTATCAGAAACCTAAGGCAGCTGGTTGGTTTCTGAACTTCGACTCACAAATTCCCATACGGTCACAGTTTGCTGAAGAGAGAGGGGAAAAAAAAGCCATGAACTGTTTTAGCACAGTGAGTATGGCCCAGTCAAATGGTTTCTCCTCCTCTACATGCCTGACCCCATCTAAAAGCTATTTTAATTATTCCTAGCGACCCACTGGTCCATAAAAAAAAAACAACCTAAAGAAAACAAAATCAGAGGCTGACATTACCTAGTTCCCAGCACAGCTACAGACTAGTTGCATTGAATTGCAACAACCTTATGGGAATTAGAAAACTGTCTTTTAATTGCCATTATTGTCTCTAAAGCCCCTCTAATAGCAATCCCAGAATATAGGCTTAAAGAAAAATCATTTTAATGGAGGTCCCAGTACTACTTTTTTATATGGCACCAAGTCAAGCTATTGATTAGCTTTACATTAATTTTAAAGAATTTGTCATGATTTTTCTCCCTTTGATATCAGTGCCCATCAGCAATTGCATCAGTTTTATGCTGAGCTGCTGAGCAAAGTTAAATGATGATGCGCTTCCTCTCCCTGACTTTTGATTCCAGCTTGGTTCAGCAATCTCCACCAGCCACTTCCTGTCTCCCATATTGCAATGTCTTGCACTTACTTCAGACAAGTCAATATGTTTAAATTATATCTGTCCCAGGCATAATTAATCATAAAGCTTTCTGCTTTGTAATGTTATTTGAATTTCTGCTTGGTGTTTGCAGATAGAAAGCAAAAGTGAAGAACTTCAACTGCAAAAATCAAACCGCAGCCCTTACCTCCTCATTGAGTAGGAGTTCTTTGGATTTCAGAGTAAAAGAAGATTATACAGGAAGTTGCTGCTCTCCAACAGTTCAAAACTAGGCCATAGAACTCTACTAGGATGATAATGAGTGGAGAAAAAAAATCCAAAGAAAATAAACAGCTTTATCATCAACTACATGCAGAAGTACTTTGCATGGAGCCAGCCTAGAAACACACGGGTAGGTTTTTGACATCAGACAGAGCCTGATGATGTACATAAGGGAAAGAACTTAGAGGTGCTGTGCACAGGACCCACCTCTGAGTCGCAGTTCTACCTCTACGACCATGATCCTCCAGGGCATGGAGTAATTTATAGCCACTACAGGCCAGCAGTAAATTACTACCCCCAGCCTGGCTGTGAGTCAAGCTCTCCAGCCAGCCCCTGGAGACACAGTGGGAGGGAAGCGAAGGAGTGAGGAGTGGTTTCCATCTGCCCCTTGTCTGCTCTAGCCTTGTCTGCTTCTAGGAAGGAAACAAACATGTAACATTTTCTTCTTTCTGAGCTCTCAGCTCGAAGGTCTGGACTACCCTCCCAGGGTGGCAGAATGGGAACTCTTCCCTCTTGCACAAGAGCAAAAAGCATAATATGCAAAAACTGTCTGCTTGGGTAAGATATTCCCCTCCTCTGAGCATGCACAAGAAGCAACTCAGGAGTTCAGGAAGCAGTGATGGCACAGCACTCCAACAGTTGAAACTCCTTGGAAACCCACCGGTGCTTGCTCCTCTTGAATGGGGGGCTCTGCTGAACTCAGCGCAGTAGCTCTTAAGGGTAGAGCCCACAAAATCCACCTGGAACTGCTAGGATTTTCCTTCAGCTTGGTGGGTTGCCGGGGGCTTGAGTAGTGCCATTCCCACCCAGCACAGGGCTCCAGCTGGCACGCACCTCGGTACTTCCATAGTCAATCTTTCCAAAAACTAATTGCTTATCTTAGGGGGAGAGAATCCTCACCAAGAGCTCATCCAGCTTCTGAGGTGTTTCTTTTAGGTGTCATTCAACAGAAATGAATCTCATGTAATCCACGGCACAGGCGCCTTTAAAACATTTCAAACAAAAATTAAAAGCAACAACAAACCCTCTTTTTCTTAGAACATTCCAAGCAATTTTACAGAGATTAATTTTCCTTACTTATTACTGCCTTTCCATGTATTTCAGCTCTCCCACAGAAACTAATCCACTGGATTTCAAATTATGGCACAATTAGCATGAAATTAATTAGTATCTGACCTATCCCCTAGTTTTCCTCTAGCTGAGACTGCCAATTTTTAATATAAGCCTAGAGCAAGAACTGTAAGACTAATGCAGTGGATGGGACAAAGGACTTTTAAATCAAAGAGAAAGAGTTTAATAAATGAAATTTACAGCCATAAGCATTTCCCTGACAACCCCAAAAACTCCCATCCTCAAACAGTGTACAGAAATATTTCATCTCCCCCCGACCCTCACAGAGTTCACTTGCAAAGCCTGCAATCATCCCCCCCATCTTTTAAAATACTCATAGCTTTTCAAAATCAGAGTCTATAGTTATCAATTAGCAATGTCTTTTAGTCCCATCATGCAAAGAATCTTTTCCACTTAACCTCTCTAGACGCCTGTAAGGATTTTTAAGTCCATCGTATATATGTAATCAGTCCCCCAACTGTATCTGAGTCTTCACAACTTCCTGCATCATTTATAGACCTCTGCCATCTCTCTCTTTGCCACTGTACATATTTTCCACATTCCTTCAGGCTCCTATTCACTATCTAGTACTGAAATTTCTTCTCTCCTTTCCTCTTCAGATAATTTCAGCCATCATTATCCAAACACTCCTGTTATTCTTTTTCATAGTTGCTTCCATCACTGCCATCCCTGTCTCCCACTTGGAGCCTGTGATTCACAGATGTCCCAGAATATTTAACTCTTTTGCTCACCCTGGCTGGGGTGGCACATGGCAGCCTAGCAAGATCATTTCATCCCTTGGAACATCAGCTCTAAATCAGAAAACAAGACCTGAGCTCATAGAATCAGTCACAGAATTCTTTAGGGTGGAAAAGACCTTTAAGATCATTGAGTGCAACCATAAACCTAACACTGCCAAGTCCACCACCAAACCATGTCCCTAAGCAGCACATCTATACTCCTTGTAAATACATCCAGGTATGGTGACTCAGCCTCTTTCCTGGGCAGCCTGTTCCTGTGCTTGACAACCTTTTCCATGAAGTCCTCCCATGGCACAACTTGAGGCCATTTCCTCTCATCCTATTGCTTGTTGCTTGGGACAAGAGACCAACCTCTACCTCACTACAACCTATTTTCAGGTAGGTATAGAGAACGATAAGGTCTTCCCTCAGCCTCCTCTTCTCCAGGCTAAACAATCCCATTTCCTTCAGGCACTCCTCATAAGACTTGTGCTCCAGACTCTTCACCAGCACTGTTATCCTCCTCTGGACATGCTCCAGCAACTCAATGTCTTTCTTGTGAAGGTCCAAAGGAAACTTCCCTCTTGACCTGCCATGATTACAAGCTGTTACTGCCTCTGCAGAACTGAATAACAAGCTCTCCCCATCTCGAAAGGACAATAATCCCTGGTGAAAACTGCTGCCTGTGCAGTATAAAGCCATAGTATAAACACAGCTCCAACGGGAGGATTTTACGGCCATCCAGACGATACCCTCACCATAGCATCAAAACAAACAGCTTGGGTAAGGTTCACAGTAGGAATGGAACTTAAAAAAAATAGGAGATGTGCAGGCACTGCAGAGAAAACAACTTAAAAAAAGGAAGGGCATAGAAGGGGCATGCTGCAAACCTCTTAGAGAACCTATATACATCCATATGGACTCAATGCATACCATATAGAGAGTACACTTCTAGATCTTGACCAACAGAGCTTCAGTGCTGTTAGCTTTCGAGAGCATTAACACTCACTAAAACCATGGAGATGAAGAAACAGAAAGAAGGAAAAAATATTCTAGTCAAACACAATATATTTTTAAGATTAGAGTTGCATTTCATAAGTCTTCATTTCACCGGGATGTTTACTGTTGTTATGGTCTGACACTTCTGGCTTTTTAAACTGCATTGACTGTTCTTTCATTCTGTAGGTGCCAATATTGGTTTTTTTCACATTTTTTGGTCTGATTTTTCCCAAAGATGAAAAGATAATGCTCTTCTTTTTGAAGGGGTGAAGAGGTGGCAGCAACCACTGCCTCAATCCACAGCACACCACTATTCTGAACTTCAGTAAACAGCCCTAAATCCTCCTCTGCTGATATTTTTCTTCCTTTTGGTAAAAGATAATGAAAATAATTTGCTTGCTTTCTTCTTGGATTAAGGTTCCAGGGAAAAGTCAGAGAAGGAAAACAGTACCAACAGTCATAGTCCTGCCTCATACACATATTGGTCAGAGAAGGCAAGAGTGGAAGTGCAGTCCAGCAGCTGGGCTCTGCTTCTGCTGAGGTTACACACAGATGTCATCTGCTGTTCTGGACCTGGTACAAGAAGAGGAGAAACAGCAGGACCTGTTATGAAACAATCCTCTGCCCCAAATGGGTATTGCAATTACATGCTCTGATGTGACACAGTAAGTCAATGCATTTCTGGTGCCCACTTTCCACATCATTTGCCCAGTTTCCAGCAACAGCAGGGAATGTCACAGACTTCTTTTAGCAGGGTATCAAACTGTTGAACCTATACAAGGTGTCCTTTAACTCTATTTCTCTTCTTCTACCTCTAAATACTTATTTCAGAATGGAACAACTTTTGATAACCTGGCTTACGCTAACCCTTCACCTTTCCAATATTGATTCTCATAATAAAGCCTATTTTAAACATTTTTTTAATCCTCCAAGAAAACCAATTTCATCCTTGAATGTTCCATTGATCTACAGCAAATAAATAGGCATTAGGGAGAAGCATTGTTTATTTATTTCCTTGCCACTTAGAATTTAATCCTGGGATTTTAAAGGGATGATTATAAATTTCCTTAACAGTCCCTAGGGTATGTTTTGAATGTAACCATCTAAGATGGGACTCTTGCACTCCAGGACGCCGGTACATTACAGCTTTAGAAAGACTGTAGCCAAATAGCTCTCATTTATTATAATGAGGGATGAGTAGTAGTTCCAGGGTACACACTAGATGAGATTTCACTGCTATCTAGTCTTTGTACAGTGCAGAGTGTATCTGGGAGCTTTCCAAAGCCTTCTTACATAGAGCACAGCCTCACTAAGGGAGTTCCGGGCAAAATCTTCCCAATAAAGCAAGGGGTTTGTAGCTTCTTCAATTGAAAAGCAGCGTCTACTTATTGAGCTGAGCCTGTATAGTCACAGCTTTATGGTCATGTGGAAGGATTGTGGACCATTTGACATCTTACACTGCAAAAACTTAGGCCAGTGGTTGCTTCAAACATTCATTCATCCTGAAAATCAAAGGACAAGGGTTTTTTTTGGAAAACACAGGCTGAGGGATGCGGTCCTGGAAGCGAGCAGAAAGATTACTGCAGCCAGTCTGCTTGCATGCCAGCTCTTACCACCACAAGGCCATAAAACCCACTCCTGACTCCAGAAATAAAGCACTTAATTCTTAAAGATTGAAAGTGATAGAAATCTCATCATATATCCAGGAAAGCAGTGGGCAAAAGAAAAAGGCAAAAAAAAAGCACCTCATTTCCAATTTGGCCAAGCCTTTTATTGGGAGAAGGAAACATCATCCACTAATCACAAAGCTCTTCATTCAAAGTATATCTAGGATATCATTAGGTCACGGTGTTGGACAAACTACCTATACTGAACTTTTGTGGTAGGTTTTTCAGATCTCTGATTATTCTGCTAACGTCCTTTTCAAAGTCCTTCCTGATCTGTCAGCACGAGTTCAGCAAAACCAGACAGCAAGGAACTGTAACAAAATGAGTAAACTCTTCAAGCAACAGATTTCTACTCTATTTCTGAGGCGTAAAGGATGTAATTCAGTGCGGAGAAGTGAAAGAAATGGTTGCACCATGATACAATCTTCCCTAGATGCTTTGGAGACTCCAGGTCCCCAGTGAATGTCAACACACAGCCTGAAAGAGTAGGTGGGCCAGAGCATTAGGTTGCATAGAGGCTAACAAAATGCTCGACATTATGAGGATAAAGTCTGCTTTGTGTCACTGGAGAAAATTATGTTGATATCTAACAGATGACATTTGCCAGTTAAAACATTTTTTTACTTTCTGTTTGTCTTCTGGGAGACGATGCCAATCTGACATGCATCCACAA
The DNA here is from genome assembly GCA_033558185.1 of Dromococcyx pavoninus. NCBI lineage: Eukaryota > Metazoa > Chordata > Aves > Cuculiformes > Neomorphidae > Dromococcyx > Dromococcyx pavoninus. The sequence goes on from JAUMJL010000231.1 coordinate 1,073,371, forward strand.
TGCATGCAGGTATTGAGAGTAACCTTGCTGTAGATGGCCTCCAACGTGCTGTGGAGGTCCTTCCAGAACACAAAGTCTAGGGATAATGGTCTTTTTCATTTAATTTATGAATCTCCTTCATGCTCCTATTAATTAAAGGCTTATCACATTCATTGGGGCCAGGTGCTGAACAAATTTCTCATTTTTCTTTCTTCTCTGTTCCTGCATCATGTCATCTCCGGGCTCCTGTTGCTCCTTTTGAAGTACAGTTCTGGTGTTCAGAGTTACAGACTAGAGCCTCATCGTTGCATGAGGTGTCCTGTGAACACAGGACACCAAGGTGGGTCTCTGTCCCAAGAATATCTGTTATACTGTACCATGAGGTCAAATACAGTCACCCTGTCTGCACTGGATTCAGGAATGCACAGATCCAAGATCGGACCAAAAAGACAGACAAGGTCCATATTGGACCTCAAAGAACAGAGCTTGACCCTCATGATCTCCTAGTTTTATACCGAGTATGATATACGTGGCATGGAATACTCTCCGTTGGTCAGTTTTGGGTCACGTAACCCGTCCACTCGTCCCCGCAGGTGCGACACTTTTTCACCTCTTTCACCTATGGCATTCCACCAACTTGAGGATGGCCTTTGTTTCTAGAGGAGTAAGTATAAGCAATGGCATTTCTCCATACCAGTGCCCCATGTTATTACCTCTAGAGAGAAACACTCCCTGAAAAACACACAGTTAACTTTCAGAAAATGAAGTTGTTTATATGAGGCTTAGCTGAAAAGTTAGAAAACTAGTTCTACTTTAGCTCAAACCAGAACAGTGACTTATCCCAAATTATGGTTGAAATTGATAATGTAACTGGGAACAGAATGTTCATCTGCAGAGAGTTGAATGGCATCTTCACTATGTGGTCAAAACGACTCAAACTGAGAATATGGCCGCTGCTACCGGATTGCACATAGGAACACAAGGGCTCAGTTTCTTGTAGAACATCTGCAAAGCTGAATTTGGAGAATAAATTCCCATTCCTAGGTATACAAAAACTCAGTTAACACTTAGAATCACATGGTCTGGAGTGGGAAACTCCTGTCTCTCCTAGATTCTAAGTCAGACACAAAGAATTTTGCCAGGCAGATCATGCACACAACAATTACTTGAAACTCATGAAAAAAACCTCCAAGGTCTCATCTTGCTTCTTGAAGAGCCAACACACAGAGGAGTTCCCTGTGATGCCTTTCATGATCTCTATTGTTCACAGAGCACTAAAGTAATGAATAGCCTTTATTTTTCCAAGTTTCAGTCACAGAATGTGCATGCTAACATTAAAAGGAAAACAAAAGTGCAGAAATGCCAAGATACTATGTAACACACAGCTATTCATCACTTGCATTGATGCACAGTGTTACAAATTTTATCTAATCAACTGACATTTTAAGTAGCGGAGAATTTAACAAGAATAACAATGTGGTGACAATTTAGTCTTTCTTCCCCCTCCATAAAAACACTGTCTTCTGTTTGGTCTAGATTCAGGTCAAGACATTTCACTAATTTGCTAGTCATTAAGAAGATATTTTTATACCCAGCCTGTAATATTATACTCTTCAGTGATTATGATAGTTCCCAACAGAATTCCAGACTTGAAAATGAAGGCTGGGAAGCTGAGCTGCAATTATGATACTTTAAATAATTCCACAAAAGTAGAACCACTGTTAAATAATTTATAGTCTTTGATCTTGTCACAGATCTACTGAAATCTTCACATCACTCAAGCTAAATATTTTCAAACAGAAAAGGGATAGGTTACTTCCCTCCACCCGCTTCTGTCACTGTGGGAGTTGGCTGAGGAAAATAACGGTGCCAGGGGCCAAACTCCTAGTTACTTTGGTGTAATCTCCTTCATGAGCAACTTGTGTGAAAATTTGTCCTCTGGGGCTTAAAGACTCTCAGAAAGAAGTCTTTCATCACAGTACCTTGAAAGGTGAAGAAAGTAGTGGTTATTTTTCAAAAGGATTTCCCTCCAAAGTGACAGTATTCCAAATATTTTAGAAAACAGAAAATATTACTTGTCAGTTCTGCATCTTGTACAGCTATAGGAAGCAGAGACAAGAGATGCTCGACACAGGAGAGTGGCCATCACAGAACATAGTGAGTCCATGCCAGGAAGGCAAGGGAGACTTGTGCAAGAGGTTCAGCCATGCTATCCAACCTCAGCAGATGCCATAGAAACTAGAGAAGGTGGCCAGTTCTCTCAAATGAAGGTCAGCTACCAAAAGGCTGGCAACCACAGGAATGTAGTTTGTGTTAAACTGTGTGGTTAAAAACAAAACAACAATAAAACGTAGAGTTTGTGGTCCAATCAGTCACAGTATGCCTTAAAGTCCCACTAGTCCAGGATATGGATTATTCATAGATCCTGTGAAGAGTGCTGGCCAAATAAACCACTCTCTAGTAAAAACTGGGCCTTCCAGTTAAAAAAACCTTGCAAACACAGATGCAAAAAACTTTGATGTAAATTAGAGGCTCAGATGCAGGGTTGAAATACCTCTAATTAACTGAGTCCCAGTATATGACACAAGACAAGATACTACAGCTTAAATGCCTTCCACTGGAGGTGAAACGGAGGCCACGTCATGCTGCAGCCCAGGAAGCCTATGTGCATGCATACATGCAATTACAATGGCTCTGTTGACTGATAACTTGTTAAATTGACATAACTTGACTGTGTCAGGGTCCTAAGACTAATGAAACATGTAAAGTATGGCAAAAGTAAACAACAGCTTTCCAGAAAACCCTTAATTTGCATTCTAATTAATGCAACGTTGGGCAGAAGTCATAAATAAAGGATTCAATCACAGCTCACTGTATAATAGGAAGACTGGTTTTACTCACCTGATGTCATAGGCAAGTACTAACAAGGGGTTATGGAAGGTACCAGACCTAAACAAGTCATTCACGTCTGCAAATGACAAAGAGCAGTATCACAAAAAAAAAAAAAAAAGGTTTTCATGATGCCATTTGTCTTTGAAAACTTTCCCTCCCTAGGAATAAATCACATCTGGTTTAGAAGATGACAAGTACAAGAAAATTTTATCTGGAATAGTGTCCTTGCAGTTGTGACAAACAGGATTTGATCACCACACCTTCAGGCTTTTTACTGCTGGAGATGAGGAGAGTAGTTCTCACACTCTGAGTGTCCTGGTAAAGAGTTAAGTCTCACTTTTCCAATAGCTTAAGAGAAGTCTTCCCAGCATAGCTGCCACCACCAGGGACCCTTGCACATCCCTGAGACAGAAGAGAGGGTCCTATTTGCCCAAAATGCCCTTGCACAGCACATTCAACCAAGAGACTGAGTAAGAAAAAACAGAATCTGGAAGAGCTAAATAGTATGCAAGGGTGCATGAATGATGCTGAAATCCCTAAGCACTGGGTCTGAATCTTGCTGTTATATTTGCCAGTCCTGTCACACAGAGCATGTTGCCTACAATAGCCACTTCTATTTTGGATCAGGCAGAGTTTGAGGATGGATCTGTGGTTTGCTCTCACCTGTAGGCTTATTGTATCACCGTAAAAGTATTTCAGTCATTCCCTCCTAGGGAGTGTATTACGCAGTTAACTCTGACTGGTAAGCTCTGGACATGACAGAGCAGCAAAAAAGAAGGCTGGTTGCATTTAGCCACAATAAACTCATCTACACAAAGCCATTCAGAAATTCAATTTTGATGTCCTTTCTGCGTGAGATAGTACATGTGTTTTATGTTACTTCGAGAACACTTTGGTAAGTGCTCTGTAGTCTTTATTAAATGTTATAAAGTCAAGAAAAGAACAAGCAATTAAGTTACTTGCTTTCTAATTAAAAATAAACAGAAATATTTTAAATATCCCACTTTTACCACTGCTGAAAATACAGTGCAAGATGTAGCCTATGAAAATTACAAAAGATTATTGTAATCCAAGTAGATGAAATGAAACAGGATGGTAAATAAAAGCAATAATGAATTTTACATTTAACTACTTTGCTGCGCTTTCTTCACATGTCCCCACTACTCTACTAGAAGAAGGAAGTCTTTCCATGGAACCCTCTGAGCTTGTTGTGAAAAAACCTTCCTCAGTGTCTCTACGTTTTTGCAACCATAGTGATAAAATATATTAACGCCAAAAGTCTTGGGGGTATAAATAGGCATCAGGTTTTACTTAATTTTGATAAGCCAGGACAAAATCACTGAGGTTTCTGCACACAACTTTCATTAGGAGCAATGTGCAACAAAAAGTACACCAAGGGTATGATTTTTGTTGTTCTTATTTTTATTTTTTTTATGTATTTGTGTAATTAGAAGACTGACAGTTTTATGGGCATTTAGCAAAGATCCCAGGGATAAAGCACTGATGACCATGGAACTCACGTCAGGACAGCAACTACCAGTCTGTTTAGAAAAGTGAAAGTATTTTATTTCAAGAGTTTTGCTTTTTCCCATTTTACTAAATTGTTTAAGATGTGTTACTTTGGTAAATATCTATCTAACTCCAAGCATTAACCAACACTATGAGGGAAGAAAGCATATTCTGAAAATTTAATACATTACCCCAGAAAGTGCAACCTAACAGACAGTAACTGGCTGTCCAAGTGCCCAGTGTCCTTCACCAAAGCTATGATAGACCAGAGGAGCACTGGGAAAAATACCTGTGATAACAAGTGCAAGCTATTCTTAGGTCAAATCTGTCAAAGATTTTCCTTAAAATTCATATAAACAACCTTCACGTAGGACTTGGAGGTTTTCTGCAGGGCTTACAAGCAGTCTGTATTAAGAACAAAGACTTAGTAAAATAACACATAATTGATAGAGGAAGTCCCCAACACATCACTTTTGTGATTCAAGGATGTAATTACATTCTACAGCAAACAGATAAACACAGCAGTTTAGTCCAGGTGCCAGGTATGCGACTTCCCTCTACAAGCAATGCTGCACCTTGTCCTCAGGAAAGGGCAGGCAGAGGGCAGCCCTCTGCTCCTCCACAGAAGGACTTCCTCTCCAGGAGGCCAGTCTGGGGCTTCATCCAGATTACTTTTAAGTGACATCCTCCTGGGGTTTTCCTGAAAATACATAGACAATGTGAGGACGTGCTCACACTGGCTCTGGCAGCTGCAGCTGGAGGCTACATCCAGTGGTAATGCTTTGTAGCAGGGGCCAGGCCCAAGAGTGCTGGTATTGAATCCCGGAGCAATCCATCCAAGCCATCTATCTGCTGCAGCTAAGGACAGACAAACCACCATCAGACTGCAAAGGGTTAAACAGCCCTGGGCAGTTCAGGCACAGGGGCCATATTCCAGACTAACAGAGGGGCACACAGAACTCACAAGAGGGGAGCAAAAATGATTTGCTGTTTGCAAGCCATTTCATGCCACCCTCAGACAAGTCTCTTGTAGAAGTCAATAGGATGCTTCTCTGGTTATGGACTGCAGCAGGATTTGGCTTTGAAGAAAAGGGATTTGGGGGAAGCTTCTGGTAGCAGCATGTGCACAAGGGAAGCTGGGCACAGCAGCGTTTTTCTTTCAAAATGTCCCTGCTCCTGAAAGGCCACCCATGGGACGCAGCCATCTCTTGCGTCGCTATTGTTTTCGGTGGATGTGTGCCACGCACTAACAGCTGGGGTGGAGCAGAGGGAGCTCCCAGGCTTTGCACAGTGAAGACAAAGACTGCCCTCTGCCTTTCTGTCTTCAGAGGCCACTCGTAGCACAAACAAGGCAGAAAGCAGAGGCTGGCAAGGGCGCAGGAATACAGCTACAGTATTATTGTTCCAAAATAGGCTTCCATAGCACTCGAGCTAATTCCTGCTGCCAGTGTGTCAGCAACAGAAGGAGCTCTCCTGAAAGAGTTGAAGGGCCCCAGGAGCAGATCACCTTAGATCACTAATTCAGGAACAACATGCTCCAATTTAAGAACCAGATGCTACACAGTAGTGAATTAGGAAAATAAACAGGCAGGCTAACACCTATGGTGTATTAAGTTCATCACTGCCAGGCTGAGCTCCTCCCTTATGGAGAGGATGTAAAAAGTGGGAGCTGGAATAAGGAGGTGTCTCAAGCGGCTGAGAATGGAGGTGCACCAGAGCTGGCACCTCTTGCTTACCAGAAAAGACTACAGAAGCAACAGCAGGACTAACTCCAGCTCTCCTTCCTTTGAAAGGGCAAAGCTCTTTCTGAGTCCTCAAGGCTCACGAGCCCTTTCTCAGAGCTGTGTTTTAAGGAGCACAGCTGGGCTTCTTTGCAACTTCCACTTCATTTCTACCTCAGCTTTCTCTTTGGGGCAGGGGGAAGTATTCACTGCAGAAGCAGAATGAGATTTAGCAACAGCAGAGTTACCAGAAGCCTTGTGGGTCAAATAAACACCGTGTATCTTCCAAATAGAAAACATACATAAATGAAGGGCCCAGATCCGAGAGGCACATCCCTGGAAAGGTGTCAGCGCACATGCATTTAGATGGCTGCTGCCCTCAGGCTGCCTGAAGGAAGTTTTGACCTAGGATATTAATACAGCTTATTTGATACAGAGTTAACCAGGCTGGGGCTCAGAGGTCTGTTTACATTACAAGACTGTGGGCCTTTGGGAGATTAACACCTAGAGAAAATGCATCTGTGTTTGTTTTGGGTGAGGCTACAATTTAAGTTCTTATGTTATCACACAAATGAGATGTGATAGATAATCAATGCCCTGTGATAGCTAGTACTGAGGAACTGAGCTAATTTTGTTTTGCAGGATCATTATTCAGCATAATTTCTGTGTTCATTTATACTTAAAGTCAGATCAGGCGTTTATTTCCCTGAGACTTTTATGAATTCATACCTATATTTTCATCTCTCATCATAAAGAAAAACTGACTAGATTATGTCAGTTCTGTGCTTTTTTGAAGCAACATAAAATATATTATATTGTTGCAAAACATCATGTCATAAAAATCATACAATGTCAGACTAAAAGGAATCTTAAGAGGACTTGCAGTCTATCTTCTTACCCAGAAGTGGCATCAAGTTTACTTCCAGCCATCACAGATGTCTGACAAACTTCTGAAAACCTTCAGAAGAGAGTCTACAACATTCTTGGGTAACCTATTCCATTGATTAATAGTCCTACGTAGATAGGTGTTTTTTAAACAACCAAAAGCTTTGTTTTGCTACTAGTGAAGCCAATCCCTAAGTTTATTTTCACATCTTCAATCCACACTTTAGGTAACTCCACCCTTTTGAAAACACTGACATCTCAATGTAAGTCTACAGATACACTGAACCTTTCATTATTAAATTAAACACAAAGACAGAGTGGTGATCTGGGGAGAGAGAGCACGTAGCACAGATCAGGGTCAGCAGCGCTGCCGAGATGTAGGTGTGTGATACACTCTTCACATGCTTGAGCAAGTAAAGCATTGATCTGCTAAATCTGAGTTCAGGTAGGTTGTTACAGAGAGCCTTCTATTAAACACATGTGAGAACACAGTACGTCTGATCCTATGCTCAACAGGCATGGTGACTGATAGATCTGCATCCTCTTTCTCACAAGACTTGCCTAGAAGGCTTGTAACCTCTCAGACACATCTTTTCTAAACAAACACACTCAAATCTTTCAATCTTTCAGCAAAGATCATATTTTTTCAGTCTTGAAGATTTTGGGTCATTTTTTTCTGGATTACATCCCATTACATCCATCACTTTCAAAAGAAGTCAAAAACCAGACCCAAAAATCCAGCTTCTGACTTCTTGGCACTCAACAGAGATGTCTTGCACATAACAGCTTTGCTCACATGCTGCATGCTGGAAGTTGCTCTTTTAATGCAATTATCACATCTTTTAGTTCTGTTTCACTTGCCAGGCACTAAAACTCCATCTTCTCTCCTGCTGCCAAGTCACTGTGTGGTTACAGATTATCTGACGTAGTTTTGTAATCTGAGTGTTGCCAGGCAGATAACTTTTTTCCCCAATGCATCACATTCATTCTTCTAATCATGTCTTCTAAAGAACTTCTGTACCCTCTCAGCATAGTTCCCTCCTTAAATTTTACACGTTCACTTTCTATTGCATCATTCAAGTCAGAAATGAAAATATTGACTGAAAACAGGTCCACGATTAACCCTCTTCTGAGAGCAAAAGTGAATTCTCGTTTTAGCGGGGCCCCACTGCTAACTATTTTCTTGGTGTGGGGTTTCAAAGAATCAGGCTCTCCCCTCTTATTCAAACCAAATTTCCCCAGTTTACATATGAACCTATAACGTGTCATAGTGTCAAAATCCTGGCTTAAGTCAAGATATATCACATTTACCACTTTCACTTTATCCATTAAGCCTCTTTCCCTATGAAGAAAGGAAATTAGATTGGTTTAATGTTATTTGTTCTTGACAAATATGTGTTGACTCTTTTTTATCACCTTATTATCTGAATGGTGCTTACGCAATGACAGCTTAATAATCTGGTTTGGTATCTTCTGAGATATCAAGGTTGGACTGACTGGTACATAATTCTGAAGACCATTCCCCTTCCCCCTTTTTAAAGATTGATAAAGTAGTCTGTTAGAAACTTGGTGCAGAAAGAGACGCACACCTTCCAGAGAAGCAAAAGAGGGGACTTTGGGATAGTCATGTCCACAAAATTGGACAAAAAATGTTTATTTTCTAGAAAGAGTGGCCAAAATTGGTATATTGAATTTATCTCTTGAATTATCTTGGGATGGGACAAAAATAAGCAAAGCCTAGGGTACATGACCAGAAATTAATATTACACAAACAGAATCATCCATCAGAAATATGATCGCTGTTATGTAACCTCTTCCAACCCCCTGCCAGTGGATGTTTATTTCCTACATAGTATTTTCCACTGCTTTGTTCAACAGAGATTTAAGAAATCAGTTGATAGCTTTACCTCACTTCTCTTGGGAAACTGTTGCGTGGCTATATAATAGTCAGTTTGGTCTTACTGAAATAATAATGCAATATAGAAACACGTATTTAATAGCAACTAATTGTGACAACAAATATGTAGTAACAACACCATCCCTCTTCTTCATCCCATCCAGACAACTGTTTCCATTCACAGGTCTGGAGACCTAAAATACAGACCACAGCCTGTCAGGACAGGTTGAGTCCTTGTTGATTCTAGTCCGTCACTTCTCCACTTTTCTCCTGGTTCGCTAATTCAATTCAGTCCAGTTCCATTCAAATTATTATGGCAAACTGACAGGTGTGTCTGGAGAAGAATAGGCTACCAAGCTGCTTACAAGCTAGCAAGTGCTCCACACCTACCAGGATTCCAGCTGTTTCAGACACGACCAGCCCAATTCTTTTGTAACCTGTTCAGAGACTCAGAGGTCTGTAACCAGCTGAGAATTGACCAAGTCCTCATCATCACAATGGCTGCTCAGATTTATTTATTTCCACCAACCCTCGAACCTATGGAAATAAAGTGGTATTAGTTTTTGTGTTAACTTTGGATACGCTGTATCCTGCTCTCCCTTTCGGACTGTGGCTGGGAGTGAAGTATAGCTGCAGTATCACATGACAAACACTCTGCATGAATAAACGCTGTTCCCCATTCTCCACGTATTTAAATCAGAGGTAGTTGACCTGTTTAGGATATAATCTATTCAGCTAATAAAACCCACATGGCACATAGTAAAACATTTTAATCCATGATCCACGCATATACTTCTCTAGAAACCAAGATGGCTACAGACTGTAGCATATAAAATTTGCCCTGAGCTACAGAGCCAAAGCCCTTTAGCACAGCGACATTTTTGAATCGTGAACTTTATAAAACCCAGCCCATAAGTTCTGCAGATGTAGCTTATTGCTGAGAAAAAAATCCAAGATGTTAACTGCCAGAGTTAGCTCATATAAGCTGGTATTTGTAAGAAGTGTGCTGTATAACTTGTATTATTTTTCTCACCTTTCTTGTATAGTAAAACCCAGCTATTGTAAATTAAGGCTTTAATTTTTTTTCTCTGGGTTTATTTGGGGGTAAGGATGTGGTTTTGTCATCTGCCATTTCTAAAAATTGTACAAATCAAAGTGTATTTTGTAAAGGAGTTTTACTACCTGTTTAATAACTTTTTAAAAGGTTCTAGTATTGCATCATGGGGCTACGTATATGAAAGGCTTTTTCCTTCCTGGATGAACAAAAAATATATCCAAGAAAAATTTAGTAACAGTAGTGGCAATTGCCATCCAAAAAATCCCTTGTGCATTTCAAACAAAGGGATCCAGAAAAAGTAAATACTGTTTCAAGGGGACTAAAGACATGGGGGTTGGACACAAACACACACAAGCTGGTTAGCAGCAGATTATTCGGACTGTATCCGTTTTGCTGAAACTTAGGGTTGCCTATGAGTAGAACTGTAAGTTGTTTTTATACATGAGCAGAAAGAGCTAGAAAGCAAATCAAGATCATGCCAGAGGGATGCCTTAGACTGACCACTGTTGGCTCTTTCCTTCACCTGGCTGCAGCCAGACAGCACTTAGTTCTGAGTACCTGTGGTAGGACTTGCCCAGAAGCTTTTCCCTTTGACATTTCATGCTCTGGAGAAGCTTCTTTACGTGCTAAGAAAGATGGTGGGAAGACCAACTGCTCCTAAACAGTTTGTAGGGAAGCAAATATAATTAATTCACAAGTTAGAAGCACATTTGACAGGGAGAATTGTTTTGTTACCTCCAAACAATTGAGAAGTCCATAAGCGAATTGTACGTGCAAGTGCATCTGCTCTCACTTAAATCCCACACATAGCTGAAGATACTGTAGTCAACTGTCATAGTTTTCCATGAAGATGATTTGCAGAATAATCTAAACACTGCTGTGCAAGGAAAAGCTTGATCAATAGGCCCCATAACTTAGAAGGTATGGATTTATGTTACTTTTATGGTATGTCCAAGAACATTAAGACAAATCAAAATCTACCCAGCTGGCAATGTTTTACCAGACCTTGATCTTCTTTGGGTCACCACAATCATGGCTTCCACCAAACTCAATGTCCAAGACTTAGAATTACAGACAAAGAACAGAATTATTTAATAATTTTTCCCCCTTGTTTTTTCTTCTTTTCACTCATATTCACATAAACTTCTCACCCATTTGCATGCATTTGAACAGTCTGCCTGACTATAAGGCATCTGTACTTTCAGTTCCCTGACATCTGGAGTGCTATAAATTCAACGCTTGCCTTATTTTTGTCTTTTTCTCTTTCCCCCAAAGATGTACTGGCAATAGCACAGATCAATCCAGTCACACTCAGACCCAATCTCACTGGAGATTTACAAGTTTGAATGATTCAAACCGGACCAAAAAGTTGAAAAATGGTGGAAAAAACCCACCAGCGGTGTCTCTGTAAGGAAAAAGCAGCGTTATTATTCCGCCACAACTAGATTCCAACAACAACTCAAGAGCTTCAATAAATGGCTAAAGCTGCCTCAGGACACTCTGGAAGAGAAGACTGGGGAAGGCACCTATGACCAGTGCTCACCCCCTTCTGCTACCTCCTTGCTGGATAAGCAGGAGTTGATACCAGCACCCAGAGAAACACACGCCTCAGGGTGGCTCTGGGCTGTTCAGTGGAGCTATTCAGCCTCCTTCTGTCTCTCTTTAGACTGCTAGACAGCTAAGAGACCACCACGCCAGCAAATGTGGAGAACTGGACATAGTACAACGAGCATGAAAGCTGTACATTCATTTAATGGGAATGTTTAGAGTAGCTGAGCACCCAAAAGAGACACATGAGAACCACTTCGCAAATCTCCAAGGTATTGCAACACACAGTGCAAACGTACAATTAAGTTTTGCAGAGCTGGCCAGACACCAAAGGCTTTGGAAGTTGGCTGAACACGAAGTTCCCTGACTCTTCCCCTGACTCTCAGCTTTCCCTGCAGACTGAATCAAAAAGTACAGATAATACTAAGCTGCTCATTCTTCTGTTGCCCATACACTGATCTATTTCTCTTGCTCCCTTGGGACAGATGAAATAAGAGAAACGAAAACAGGGCCAGTCTGGTGTCTGTTGAGGGATCATCTCTTACTGAGCAAGAAATGGCAAAATCCTCCTAAAGGTTCTTTGGGGAATATTTATTTTGTCCTGCACTTGTACTATAATTGTGCTAACCCAATAGATTTGCTAAGCAGTAAAGCGTTAACCGGCGTGTCTGAGGAATGCCTATTGGGTAATGTGTCTGCATGGGAAGAGGGCTGAAAATGCAGTTTACATAAGGGCGTGGACAGTATGTGACAAAGAATACATTATAGCATATGTTTCCTTCATGGTAAAATACGATGAGGTAATGGGGAGCAGGGTTAAAAGCTGAAGAGACTATATTTATGCGTCAAGTTCAAGGGGTTGTTTTAATTTCTAGAGCCGATCGATGACGAAAAACTTCAGCTCTGCTTCTGTACACACTTTGACAGGCTGGGAGAGGTATCTACATTGTGTCCAGCTAGCATGTGTTTCTATGCTGGACTTCTTTTATTCTCTTAAACTGGCATTTTAAGTTAACGTGGTGACAGAAAAGGCAAGTAGAGAAGGTAAAAGAGTGAAGTTAAATTGTGTGGAATTGACCATAATGAAAAATTCGGAGGATGAAAACAAACCCACAGCTATTTTGTCTATCACTTACCTACACATCTTCCCTTCATCTAAGAAATCACTCATTTGAGCTGATGATTGCCTTTACAAGCTGCAGGGTGCATCAAGGGAACATTTCACCAGTCTCATTTTATCTCCTACTGAGTTACACTACCCACAGCCTCTAGGGCCACATAGGATACGAGAGCCCAGAGGTTTTCTTTCCAGCTATTGCTGGCTGCTTTCACTGCTAGGGCTCAAGTGCTGTCAGCAGAAGCTTTGCAGTGGATGCACAGGGAACCTGCCTAACATGTTACAAACTGACACAATTCCAGCAGTAGCCAGCGGTCTCACATAATGCAGTTATTTTTTCCAGGACTGTTTTCTTCTTCCAGCTGAGTTCCCAAAAGGCAGCAATGCTTTAGTGGACCCACACAGTGAAAAAATGAACAACAGCAGCGTCCAAAAGGCTTTTGTTCGTTATTGCATCCAGCCCTTCTGCTCAGATGAGCTGGAGGGTGAGCTTGGCTAACATTTCCTGACTGAAGTAGTGAGGGAGCTTGACTCCAAGATTTCACATGTCAGAGCTACCCTGCTTTCCACCATTCTTCTGAAAACCTAATGTGAAATGAGAGCATCATATGTGAGGTCTCTCAGATACCTGCCCCCTTCCTTTCCCCTTTTCTTTTTGCCTGAGGACATCTAGTCACCCCCAAGGATCAGAAGACATGTCTCTAGATTACCACACACACAAGGACATTTGTAAAGCATGAGGAAAATTCGGGCCACTCACACAGCACCATGCAGCTTTGCCACTCTAATAGAGGAGAAAATCCAGGGCTCAGGACTGTAGAGGTTTTTGAAACAACCTACAAGGATATTAATTTTCAGAAGGACCTCAGCTTCTGACTCTGGGAATCTCCACCAAGAGGTTTCCAAATCTACATTGATCAACATTACAATAAGTAATCTCTACCACCTATAGACTTTTGGTTTATAGCACAGGTCACAGCTCAGGACAAAGTCTTGTCCATGCTGCTTACAAGAGGCAACCTGAGACACAGACAAGACAGCTTGCTTGATCCACACAAAGCCTCATCAAATACAAGGCCAGTAACGGAGACGCCAAAGATTCACACCAGCACAGCTACGATGAAAGGCTACACATTCCATGTCTCTCCTTCTCACCATAAAAACTACTCTGAAAATATCTCTTAATTCTCTATATGGAGTTACCTACATGCCATGCATACAGTCTCTCCCCTGTCATCCCTTCTGTCTCCCCCAGCTACGGCACCAAGCTCCAGATGAACAATTTCAATTACTTGAACAATGATCTTGGAAGTAAAATATTTCCCTCCTAGCCACAAATCTTTATAAGTAGCGAAATAAACACCACAATGTGCCTTCTTCCAACAGCTGGAAAATTATGGTCTGACTGAAATGACATCATTCTGTTTTCCTATGGAATTTCTGTGCTGTGAGATTTCAGGGAGAAACCGTGTGGTGGTTTGAGTTGGGGTGGGAGACAGTGTTGTGGTGAAATGGCAAGCAGAGAAAAAAAAAAGGTGAAACTGTCTTACACAGGCCCTACTGCAAGAGAAATGTTTACACCAAACCTGGAAAAATTCTTTACAACCAGATCAGACAGGCTGGCTTATAGCTATTCCTCAGCTCCAGCCTTCAACTGCCCTGTCCTTGCTCTAACACACGATATTATGATTCTGAACATCTTATATTGCTCTTCTCCTCTGTCTTATTACATCGCTGAAAAAAAGATATGGAAGATACACCCCAGTAAGGAAATACATCTGACTGCAAATACTGCAATTCTAGCAGGTTTTTAAAGAAGGCAGCACTATTCCTACACCCTTAAATTGCACGCATGGTTGTGGATGTCGTCAGAAGGTGTGTGACCACCCCAGCTATACTGCAATCCCCGTTATTATAAAGAGGTCATGTGGAAAAAAAAATTTGGTCCTATTAAGTTAGAGACAAGTCCCAAAGCATGACTCTGAACCAGAAAAGACAGACTGTAAAGTGTTTGATGGTAACACAGTCAAAAACTGAATTTGGCCAGTTGGTGAGAAGAGACACAACTGCCAATTTCTGTCAAGAACTGGCAAGTTGAGATTTTCATTGTTATGGTATTTAGAGCTGTAAGCTTCAGCTGATTTCTACACTCAGCTTTGATCAACATTGTGGAAAGAAAAAAAATTTACAGTTTGTTTTCCTGATTTGCTTTTCAATTTCTTACCACGTCAGGGCCTCGTGCACAGTTAGACAGCCAGAGCTACCCAGTTTTCACTCCCTGGCCCAACAGGCCTCAGTATCTTTAAAGGTTTGGTCTCTTTCACCAACAGTTTCTTGAGCACAATTTTCAGTAGCACTCAGTGAAATCCAGCAGCGCAATTTGGCACTCCATAGATGGATCAAAAGAAAAAAATAATCACTGAAGCCAAAGAGAAATTCTGAATTGTTCTTGGTGATCATTGTTTCACTACAAACTACCTACTCACCCAAATCCAAGCTGTGGGAAACTACTGGCCGGCACTGGTGCTGACTTCAGGCAGTAATCAGGCTGAACATGAAAATCAGAGATGAAAAAGAGCGTGCAAGAAAGACAAAAGGCATCTTTGCTGAAATTCCTCCTCTGTTCTAGCTCCTATAGAAGGCCTTGAAAAATCTTCTCAGTGCTCCGAAAACACCACAAACATCTTTAATATCTTATGTTTCTATATACTTTCTTACTTCTGCCCCTTGTCCCTCCTAGTTTTTCCTATTCTGTTGAATAATTGCATAAACAACCCAGGGTAGCATAGCTAAAGAGTCAGGGTGAACATTAAAACTTCCCCCAAGCCAGGGATAACACTCCCTCACCACGCAAACTTTTTCTACACTGTTTTTTTTGTTATACAAATGAGTGAACTTCACATATTCAAACCTGAAATTCTATATTTCATTTGCTCACTTGTCTTGCTGTTGTTATTTAGAAGCAATTCCACCAAATTATTACCTTTCAATTGTCGTCTTTAGTGGGGTCAAGAAGAAAGAGTAATGAGGGTCTCTCTTCAATACTTCGACAATGAAGAGCAAAACTGATGTACAAATGTGCTTATCTCTTTAATGCATCCAGTCCTATATATAAACATAATTTTGTGTGATTTATATCCCTAATTAGATTCCCATGGCAACATTCTTCAGCTAACAATGTGTATCATAATCACCTTTTCTTCATACAAATGATTTCCTTAACTTTGCATGCATAACTTAGCAGCTTTTATTTTTAAAACTCATATTAACAGTTTCTCTCTTGTTACCAGTAGGGGTGCTATGATAAGAAACTAATTTGCTGCAAAAATTGCTCATTTGTCAAATAAGCATTTAAATAATTGTTCCCCTTCTGACTGTTACCCTGCTGTTTCCAGCCATTTTCAAAAACTAAATTATTTACTCATTTGAAAGTTCAGCTGTGCATATTTTAATTGATATTCCCTCACAGGACTCATATTGTTAATGACAATAATTAACCCGAAATGGTTGCTAAATAATTATACTGGAAAGGTACGAAGTATTTGTGCAGAAAGTAAAATCAGCATTTGAGAAACCATCAAAATGTACAACTTTCCTATTTTATGGCAAAGCATAGTAATAGTTCATAATCAAATTAAGGATGAAAAGGAAAAAATGTATATTACGTGCTTTGATGCAGAATACTTTATGTTTCCAATATAGTACGGTATTTTAGCTAACAATGAGTAGGCAGTCATTTTAATAAATCCCTAGTATTGCTATTCCAGATAGTGATATAAAGTATTCTCACAAGTCAAGGCAGTTAGGAATGTGGTAAAATATCCATTAATAATATTTCTCTGCCATCTATCCACTGAGCTTCATGCCAAGGAATGTAATAATTTGTAGTTTATGGAATTAATGCTGAAAGTTTTCTTCTGGCAAATGTTGTTGATTTCAATGATGACAGCTAAAAGCTATTCAGACCCAGCTTCTTTGGACACATCACAGGCCAGATGCATTACCAACCTATTGTTTGTGTAACCATTTATACTAGCACAAAAATGATATCATTTTTGACTTAGTGCCTTTGCCTGTCAATAGTGTGAGTTACGGGTGAAGCAAGCTCCGTATGCACTGCTAAATAAAGAGACAGGATAGGTTCATCTACACAGGAAACACTCTGAGTTAACTAAGGATGTGATTTTAATGTGGCTTTCTATATACAACTATATTAAGCCCATGTGGACTCACTCATTCAGAATTAAAATAGCCCTAATTCACTTTAATCTAATTCACTTTCAAAGACCACAGAGGGGTTTAAAGTTTTAATCTATTTGAACAGCTCATTTGAATTCACATGCCTGAGTGTCCCCACAGACACCCACACAGACAAACAAAAATGCAACAAAGCACTAGAAAGGTTAAGAGTATGTTGGCAGAAAGTTTTACTATATGATTTTTTGATGGAGAATTTGGTTTTCAGCTCTTTGAAGAGGGTGTTGACATCAAGTGCTCCTAAATTTCAGCTGGAAGCTAAATTCCCTTTCTAAAAGGTGCCCTGCTGCTGTGCTATTTGGTTGAACATCACATATTCCAACAGTCTGCAGTCAAGCAGTTGGCCCAATACAGCATGGTCAGAGACAACCAGGGTGGCAGATAAACCCAGGTACATCTGACAACATCATATTCTGGCTCCAGAACAATTTTACCATTCTAGACCAAACCACATTTGGCCTTTGATCTGTTATTGAAAACTCAAGATTTTGAATGGGGGAATAACACTCCTCTCCCTTGTCTTCCACCGCAGACCAGTCCCTCCTTGAAAAGGCTTTTCTGATGGCCCATAACAGCAGAGCATCTCAAAACGGAAAGTTAGGTCATACTAGCAATAAAACCAAACATTTGCCATCTATCTGGAGAACATCCACTACACTGTCCGTGTGTTAAGCTCTTCTAAGAATAAAGGAGACATCTGAACTCACGGTTCAAGATGCACCAAATCCTGACATTTTGCTCTTTCTTGAGGAAAGGGTAGATTTGAAGGAGCAACAGGATCTCTGCTTGCAGGCTCAGGTGGGTGTTGGCAGCAAGTAGAGCTCTATAGCTGTTACACAGGAATGAAGAATGAAGGTTACTCATACCCCTGCTTCTGGAAAAGTGTTGGATTTTGTAAAAGGAATTGGTTTTCTACAGGCATAAGTTTTTGAGACTTGAAAAGAATGTAGATAGCCCACCTCTCAGGAATATCATGGATTAAGCACAGAGGTTTTGCCAGCCCTTGCCACTTTTGCCAGCTCCCCCTCTTAGAATCAAATGAATGCATAAGACTTTTAAAAGCATTTGAATTTCTATTCTTTGCTGTAAAGAAAAGCAGAAAATTCTCAACCGAGTGAAACTCCAAAGGTTAGAAAAAAAATAAATAAAAGCACATTTTTAAAAAATTCTGGAGTTTTTGAAGACTAATTCCTAATTTTTGAATGCTTTCAGTAAGCAAAATGCTTCATTACAGCAATTTAAATACTCCTGGTCAGAGAATGTTAATAGGAATTCATCTGTCTTATTCACTTAAATTGCCTCCACAGTTCTTGTATGTTTTCACATGCACCTCTGGGGGTTTGCACGTGTAATCAGCGGCGTTCAGAACTCGAGCATGCCTCTGTGAAAGCCGGGCTCGTTTAGAGCTACCTTCCACAGCCACTAAGTTACATTTTGAATTTGGAAATTTAAGACATATTTATGAAAAAAATTCTTTAAATTGCTCAAGCTTTTGCTGTCTGAAAAATAAGTGCACGCTATTGTTGGCACCAGATGACTCCCAGTTCTCACCGGCCAGCAAAGCCACATCTGCAAGTTCAATGAGATCAGTAAACAGTATAGGTTAAGTAACTGGTTACTAATATTTTCCTTGAGCTACACAACTTTTAAACAAACAACAACAACTGCGATCGCAGTAACCTTCCAGAGGTTAACAGCATGCAGGTGGTCAATTTGAATTAAATGCAAACCAGACGGCTGCAACTTTATAAACTGAAGATCTCAGTTAAGTTTGCTTCAGGAATTGGGTCTTCTCTCTCAAAAGCCTCAATGATACAACACATAAATGTCCAAATGACAAAAATAAGGAACTATGTCATAGACTAAGCATTTTAATGCCTTTTCTGGCTCAGTTTTTGAGGATGAACTGTGTTGACCACACTTGATGGCATCAGTACTTAGCGTGGTCGTGTGAAGGAGTTTTTAACAGCTGAAATAGATGGGGATGGGCCATCAACTGACTGAACTGTGCTGTGAGCTCATATTTTAGACCATCGGTACGATACATTTTAAATTCCATTTATGATGCCACTTTGCTGACCTGGTGAGGTAGTTCTAAGAACTAGTACTGAGCAACTGAACGGGAAACAGGTTCAAATCCAGCTAGTGATGGTATAAGGAGTGATCAGAAAGGATCAGTAATATCCTTCCAGAGACCTGTTTTAAAGCCAGTCTCTCAGTCTATTTCTAAGCAGACAGGTTTACCCAATATCTAAGACCACCAAGAAACTTATTTGGAAGGTCTCCCAAAATAAGCAGAGCTTATTTGTGTCAGTGAAAGTTAAGCACAGGGTAGCTATGAAAATTGTCCTTTCTTTTAGCTGCAAATGCCATTGTATCTCTAAGAAGGCAGATTCTTTGCCTCTCTGCAGTATTTACTTACTTTGAAGGGAACTCACAGGTGTAGGTCTGCAGAGGATTGTAAGACACTTGCGTAATATGTTAAGGGAAGCCACATGAGTAACTATCAGAAAACAGTTGTTTCTCAAAGGAAAGATTAAAAAAAGGGGAGAGGTGGAGTTTTTCATTTTTTTTGGTCTCTCTGTGTTCAAAATGAACCCTAAAATAATATGAACCCGAGAAACAATATTAGAGATTGTGGTGGGAGCTGAGAACTCTCTTGCCAAAGAGAAATGTCATCTAGAGCGACTGTGAGGGGAATCTGAGTACGTGAGCACTGCTAGGGAGTCTCTCTTAAGAAACTAAACAGAAGTTTCTAGGGTGGTTCCCAAATACATTTATGATCACCTGTGAAATGTAACATGTTTGGCCCTCAGTGGACGTAGCCTTGCAGAAAAATTCCTACAGGAATGGAAATTAAAAAGGGAGGAGAAACACTGGAAAGTCCTTCATCTCACATCAAGCTTATGCCAGTCCAGTGCACAAAGCACTTGGTTTAAGAGCTTTTAGCAAAATGGTTTTTAAAGCCAAGTACTCACTTCTAGGACCTCCTGCTCACTCACCAGACTATCTGAGAAACACAGCGTGAGCGAGCTAATGCCCAAAGCCCACAGGCACACACAGTAGCTGCTGCAAGGAGTGAGGGACAGAAGTGGAAAACGTAGGACCATGACTTGCCTTATATATGTACACCAGCTGGCACTTGGACTCCATGGCAAAGCACCAACAGTTCTGAAACTTGACACTGCTCAGAGATCTACATTCAAGTTGAGTGGCCGCCAGTAAATAAATACAAATCTGATGCCAGGGTGTTTCATAATGACTAGCTTCTCAAAGCTTGTAATAGCCATTCCCTGATGAAGCAATATCCCTCTAGGTACAATTGCTTCTTATGCTGCAATTTCACCTCCCAGTCTACCGCACTACGTCTTGACAGAGGGCATGAGTCACAGGCAGCTCTGGCGCGGTGCCAGCGAGGTCAGGGCACACAGCATCCAGGTGACTTCCAGTAGCTTCTTTACAAAAGCCACTGGAAATAGTGAGGTTAGAGACATCTCTTAAGTGTATCATCCCCTTTGCCATTTATGTAAGATTCGCATGCGGTGTGTTAAAACACACAATTGTTCCTTAGGCTGCTCGTGGAAGATACGTTTCCTCTGCACTCGTGTCCCGCACCCTCACGGATGATCCCTCCTTCATGCCCCCACAGAGGCAGGTATTGCTGCTGCTAGATGAGAGCTGCACACGTGCATGTCACCTAGATGTGTCTTCCCCAGCCAGGCAGGATGGGTAGCCAAACTTAAGCACTGAGATCCAGCTGTAGCCTTTCCCTTACTGGTGACACCAATTGTGATCTTTTCTTTCCACTTAGACAAAGGGTTTCAGAAAACTTACAGGAACTTCACCACCTCCATAAAATCTGATTTAAATTGGACAGTTCACAAGTTATTAGGGAAAACAGACACTAACAAGTCTTAAACACACTTGTGAGGTAGTCTGTTTCAGTAAACGTGTAGCAAATTGAGTGAATGATTAAATGCTCTGAAAATTTTGAGCCTCTTAAAATGAAGATTAACCTGTGTTGCAATGAATACCCAGCACCATCCCTTTTTAGAAACGCCTCTCTTTATTTGCTCTGTGTGCCTCTAATACTGCCTGGGAAAAAAAAACCCAGGGAACTAAAATGTTCCTCCAAAAATCAGCAGTGCTTCTATCTCCAAGAACTTGAAGATTTAAGGTTTTGTGCCTCACCTGAAGCAACACAGCCTCAATTCCTTAACGATACGATAATTCTGATTACAACTTGGCTTCAGCTCCAAGGCAAGAACATGTCGCAACGGTCTACATGACAGAAATTAGTATTTTTCAGCCTCTTCAGCCTCGCCCTGCGTTACCTGTGAGTGATACATTACAGAATTGAATGCCAGAAAAGTGCATTTTAGAATAAAAAGTATAGTGTTTCATAATTTGATTTAAATCAATTATACCATCTCTCACTGGAACACTCATGAGCTTCAGAAACAAAATATATAAATGAAACCAGCTGCTCTGGATACTCTTTCCTTGGGATAGATTACACTTGAACTCCATCAACCTTCTTCTGTAGCACATTATTGTCATGCAGCATCAGAGTGGAGAGCACACAGCGCTGTATGAGTTATTGCAAGGTAACCAGTTATGGTTAAAAAAATGCAGAAGATTAACATTCTTTCCTGTGATGGCTGGCTAAGCCCTTAGAAATTAATTAATTCCTCGGGGGCCGACAGGGAAACTGAGGTAGTTATTGGCATCCCAGCAAAAATCCATTAATTTATAGTTATTTACTACATCGCATAATCTTTCTGATTTGTTTCAGTCTGGAGGCCCTCTGTGCCCAACAACACAGAGGTCATCAGTGTTTTGGATGAAGAACAACTTCAAATGGAGAGGCACATGCAACCAAAGCTGCGTGTTCTTTAATCTCCAAGCGTAATGCATGTGTAGGTTTTGGCATCACTCTTATGATGATTGTTTGTAACTAAATACCATATCTCAGTGCTTAGATACCACAATGACCGATGTTTTCATAAATCAAAATAAATATATAGGGCAAAACCCTGGCTCTGCTGAACTCAACAGGAGCACTGCCAGCCACTTCAAGGGAGCCAGAGTT
Organism: Dromococcyx pavoninus; assembly: GCA_033558185.1. Taxonomy (NCBI): domain Eukaryota; kingdom Metazoa; phylum Chordata; class Aves; order Cuculiformes; family Neomorphidae; genus Dromococcyx; species Dromococcyx pavoninus. Next base: position 1,095,325 of record JAUMJL010000231.1, read on the forward strand.
TCATGCACAAGATTTTCAGCAGACCATGTTGCCCAGAGCTTTGGCTGGGTTTTCGAATATTTTCAACTCCTTTTCTCACCAAGCCCTCCTTCCCCATCCAGCATCTTAAGTAGCACTGGACCAAGATGCAACTGCACACTGAACTCCCAGCCAAAATAAACTAATAGCAAAACGCCCTCTGTTAAAATAAAGCACAATTTCAGATTCAGCTGACAACAGCAACCTCTATCTTTGATCATTGTCAGGCTGCCCACTGCCTTCATTCAGGAGGCACCAGCCTGTATTAAGGCTGGTAAAGGACTGATCATTTTACAAGGGCGACCGATGCGCTTAAGGCATTCCAGGCCAGAATAAATTTAGCAATGTAATGACTCTCCATTTCCCTCCTTTTGTCAATCTGAACCAAACCAAATTTTCCTCGATCTCCCTCCCCTCCCTGGACAACAATTCTTCCCCAACATCTTCAAAAAGGGTCAGAATAAATAGAAGCCAACTGCTCTCTCTGGCACTTCTCAGTTAAGCCACGACAGGGTTCTCTGAGACCTCCGTGCTTCTGCACCCTCTCCAACTTATCTCAATACATCATCTGCACAGACAGGTGGCAAAACTCAGAATGCCTTTGACTCTGCCACACTCCTCCTTCTGCAAATGTGTGACAATCCTACAACAAAGGAAAATTTTAGGGGATACCCACACCCTCTGAATTGATGCATGTAGATCGCTCTGGCCTTGTCCTGCACCCTGTGAGGTAAGACAGACTCCTGCACAGAGTGGGAGGGAGTGCTGCTATGGGATTTCTGATCTGAAGCATCCCCAGGAGAGTCTTCCAACACTACTTTGAAGGTGAATGCTCCATTCCTTTAAGCAGGAAGTACTGCCAAGCAGCAGCAGGCAGAGAAGGCAGAGGATGTTAAGTACCACCATAATCTCTAATATTTTTTCTTGAGTTCATATTATTTTAGGGTTCATTTTGAACACACACAGAGACCAAAAAAATTGGAAAACTCCACCTCTCCCCCTTTTTTAATCTTTCCTTAGAGAAACAACTATTTTCTGATACAGCTACTCATGTGGCTTCTCTTACCATATTATGCAAGTGTCTTACATTCCTCTGTAGGCCTACACCTGTGAGTTCCCTTCAAAGTAAGTAAATACTGCAGAGAGGCAAAGAATCTGCCTTCTTAGGGATACAATGGCATTTGCAGCTGAAAAAAAGACAATTTTCATAGCTACCCTGTGCTTAACTTTCACTAAGTAATTTAGAACAAAAAAGTGGGTACCTTATGTGATAAATAGTGACTAAGGAGTGTTAAGTGAAATAATGACTTATTCACTAACAGGCAAACAAACTCTATTTGCATTCATATACTTAAAGACTCATATTTCTAAGTATTCAGTAACCAGAGTTGTGTTTGTTTAGGATTAGCAACATCAAATTAATATGTATAACAAGACAGGATCTTCTATACTTGACAATAAAAACTGAAATGAAGATATAAATTCAAATCTTTTCAATGAAGAGATAAAAGACAGAGGGAAGAAAGAAAGACAGGGTGAAAGAGGGAAAAAAGGAACTAATTGTCTCTTTACCAAGTTAGAAAGGCGATTCTTTTTTTCCTTTGCCTCAAAAGACTGAAAATGCCAATCCTATTTTTAGACTGTTCAAAGTAATCTCTAACAAACAAAATTATTTTGAACAAGAACAAATTATTACTAAATAAACTCTTGGTTTTTAATCAAGACTTTTAAAGACTTAAAAAATATTTGAGGAAGTGCTGGACAACTGTAAAAGGTGAGATCTTAACACCAGGAAACTACTCAGTAGTGATCAGACTCACTTTCAAGTTCTTTGGCACATACACCTCATGTCCCACACAGCACAGTGACCTCAGCATCCCTCATTTCTTTACCACTATTAAAAAAATCTTACAACAAGGGTGTAAGATAAAGTGGGTCAAGGAAGCAGGTGTTGGGGTATATTTCAAGTAGCATTTTCTTCAATGAAAAATGCAAGTGTAAGGTTGATCCCCAACAACAACATAACAGAGAGGGAATGGGAATGTTTTAAATTTTGTAGGATGACTCCCCTGACCTGGTAACCTCTGTAAGACAAGGCAGATCTGAGCTAAAGTGGAAAGAGAGTTCCAAGAAACAAGCTTCAGGTTTTCAGAAACAAAGACAGCAGTCAAATGTGTCCTGGAAACTGCACTAAATTTAATTGCAGGTTTCTACAAACTCTATGTTCTTAAAACAATGCTTTCAACAGCTGGGAGCACTAGTCCATCTAAAGCATACAATAAAACAAAAAATATCTTTGGTAGATGGGGATCTCTCCTTTCAAAATCCCATCTTGTTCCAAATTTCAGTACTTGACACTTTGTCTTTCAGAGTATCTAAGTTAAATACCCCCCTGGCTTGACTGAACTGTGAGATGTCTTTCAGAAGACACCCTTAATTTCAATGGTGGAGATGCTGTTCAAGGAACGCATGATAATAGGTGATGGCCATTGAAAATATTCTGTTTCCTTAGAAAACAGCAACAGATGACTGGGGAATATGTTCAAGATCCAGCTTGAAGAGGAATAACCGCTACTAAAACCACCACATGGATTTCATGACCCATCAGTTTCCTTTAAGTCTAAAATGAGATTTCTTCTGTTTCTTCTGATCTGGAGAATAATGGGAATTAAACCTTCATCCATTTTGCCAAAGGACCTACAAACGCTGTTTATCTGACTGCACAAGTAACCTCCTTCTCCCTCATAAGACAGAAAACTACAGAAATTAAATAAAACTAAGAGTGCTTTCAGCATGCCTCTTAAAAACCTACTGCAGAAGGAACAGGCAAAGATTAGCCAGATAAGCCATAAATGCAGTCACATTGGTGAGACTGCTCTCTTGTTTTACCAAAGAAGGGACTAGAGTTCATGCTTAAAGCTGACTGGGACCTATTGGAAAGGCCATGAAAAAAATAACACAAATTTAAGAATCCTGTATTCCTCCCTTCTCTCACTGTTTTATTTTTCACTTTTTTACTCTTTCCTTTTCTTTGCCTTCAAGTTACAGAGAAGCAGATGCACTCCTTTGAACCCCACACTTCAGTATTCACCAACCACCACAAAAAAAAACGCACAAAACATTTCTTGTGCCCTCAGGAAGCTGATGGAATTTGAAAAGAGAAAAAGCACACAACTTTATTGAGGTCGGCACAAGCCCAGAGACTTGCAAGTTGCATGTTGCTGTTAATCAAAGTGACTGTGCCAACATGATTAGAATACCCACAAAGCCAAGCCAATCAAGCAGTTAACTGAGGGAGACCGTGGAGCAGATAACAAATACCACTAGAGTTGTACATTGTCTCAAAAGATTATCACTGCAGTTGTTCAAACTCTTGTGACCAACAAGGGATTCCAATGACTCATTGCTATTGTGTTTCTGCAGCTCAACATTATGTCCCATGCATATTCTGGAGCTCCGCAGCACCACATGTGTAGAACAATGTGCCGTGCTTAATAAAATATCTCTGCGGTAAAAGAAGTACCAAAAATATTTGCACAATAGTAGAATTCCAACTGAGCACTGGACTACATCAGAACAACTCACTGGGTGCCACTCCAAAACTGTATCTGCCACGGCCCCAGGAAGTAGCTTTAAAAAAAAATAAAATAAGAGATTTTTCTGAAAGATCACAACTTTTAACATACCAAGGAAACTTTCAAGAGCAAATTAACATATGACTCACCTCCCTCAGGTCTATCCCATGGTTTCATTATCAGTCAAGCAGAATTCACTGTTGCAAAAGGACTTCAAAGCAGCCACTCCATCCATGTGCCACACTGAATACGCAGCAAGTCTTCATGTAGAGACAGCTTCATTAAAAAAGGAGGAAGGCAGGATAACATTTAAAAAGGAAATAAACAACCCCTTCCACATCAGAGCAGGCAAGGCCAAGAAAAGCCTGGATACATCAGGCTAGGAAAGATGATGGTCACTTTTCAGGCACTCTGCAAACTTTCTGAAGACAATTATCGCCAGCAGCTGGGGCTCAGCAATCAGCTGCTCTGGCAGAGGTCGCAGAAGGAAATACCCCTGCTCATTCCATAGCAGTGGTTTCTTAAATAAATTCAAACCAACAAATAGCATGTGAACATTTCCTCCCTTGCTGGATTCAGAGAGGAAAACAGGAAAACACCTTAACTGATATTGTCCTCCTGAAAGTATTGCTTCAGAGCACAGGATCCTCTTCAGATCAGAGCAACCAAGCATGCTGAAATGAAAACCACAGGCTTAATTGACAACCTGGAAAGGAATCATGGAAGACTCCCATCCAAGAGACATGGTTTGGGCTCCTGCCACAACTAAAGAGGCAGATGTAACTGCTGACACTGACAAGTGCTGAGTGTAATATCAGATGAAGGTAAGAGATAACAGGGAAACTCTCTACACATCAATCATGTCAGAGAAAGAAGGCACCATTCACAGTAAGAATCTAGGCTGAATTAAAGGTTAAAAAAAGAAATCATGACATCAGGTTTTTCCTTGGATAAACGGGGAGAGGGAGTGAGTCAGTGTTTGCTAATTAAACAAAGTCCTGAGAGAAAACTGCATGTGCAAACAGAGGGTGCTCTAACTTTAGATTTGGTCTGCTGAAGGATGAATGAGCAGCAAGTGGGAGTCCTGCAGAGGGAGCACAAGTTTCCAGGGATCCTGGTCCTTCCTCTCTTTTCTTCCAACTGACAGCGTGACACAGGAGCCTCTCCATATCAGGTAGGGACCACACTGCAAATATTCATGCTCTTCTATCCTCTGCTTCCTTTTTCCTTTTCAGAGCCCTGCACTGGGCTAGCAAACAATGCTCCACAAGACATCCAAAATATAAAAAGCTTAAAGACTTCTCAAACTCTGAAGCATCACTGGAGTTTACCATGAAAGGTGCACGGTGCATACATATAGAAGAGCAACCCTGCAACACACAAAGCTTTCCACAGATATTCAAGACACTCTTTTCAACTTTTATCCACTTAAGCAAAACATCACTGAAGTAATGTTAATCCTCTTGTTTACAGTTACACCCACGAAAGAAAGGGAATTCACAGCTCAAGATCAAACAGATAGATACATTAAAGGGAGCTATTTAACATCACTAAGGAGAGCACTGGCAACTACTGTATCGGAGAGGTTGGATCTTTCAACACAGGTTTTGCCTTAGGAAAAAAGGAATAAGGAACTTCATTCAGCTCTGTATCTGCCTCAGCGTCACATCTAGTTTCATGTCAAACCCAAAGAACAACAGCAAGTACCAGTTTACCAACCATTGTCTCAGATCATCAGAAAGCTATATGAAAGGGGCAACTCAGCCAGAGAAACATCAAAAATTCAGAGCAACCAAATGCAGCTGCACATCCAAACATGAATACTTATATCTTTGCACCTGTAAAGCACAACTGTGATCAAGAACACATTGAAAAATGGAGGAGAAATCTTGAGGAGCTCAGTGTAAAGGTAATCCTGGATTGTGAGACCATGAACGTGCTTCAGTCTATTAACCTCCAGAGAGTATTTTTTGGGCAACATAGGTATCTGCTTTTATGAAACCATATTCACAGTAACATCAGCAGGTGTTTTTTCCTAGCAGGTGAAGTCTCTTAGCTACATAAAGCAGATGTCTAGAAATGCAGACAGTCCAAATTTGGGATGTTTTGCAACATGATGGCATTTGAATGGAAGCTAGGCTTGATACTTACGTCTTTGGTGTCAGATCTAAGTTCAAAGTGAATGCCAGACTACTGTAAATGCTCTAAACTAACTAAAAAAAGAGAAAATCTCTGACTCCTAACTTAATTAACACTCCCATCAAAGCTGGCAGTTAATCAATTGCTTTACTAGAAATCACCACAAACCCCAGAAAATGTGTTTAAGTCTCACACACCCCATCAATGTTAACAGTCTAAATACAACTGCGGGATTTATGGTAATAGAAGATCTCCTCACATCTTGATAATCTCTATAAGGAACAAAAAGTAGTAGGAAGCCTGCTTCTATGAAAATCAATGGATTTTGCTAGCAACTTCACTAGAATAATCCCTGCTGCACTAAAATCCCAGGGATGCAACTCCTCCGTGCCCTTCAGAAACCCCATTCACTTTCAGCAGCTGAAGCATTCAAGATCTAAAACATAAAGCAATTGGGTTTTGAATGCAGGTTGCTTCATTTTAAAACATTACTGCTCTTTGATGTTTATCTGTTTAAGAGAGTTTATTGCAGCTAATTCACAGCAGGAGTGCCCTGTGGCATCCTCAAAAATTATATTAAAAATATAAAAGATAAGGAAGGAAAACATAATAATTATATAATCTAATTCTTTATGGCTACACAACAAAAATTAAATCCTAATTTTGTAATGTATATGCATAGACCTATTTCTGACACATACCAAAAGCATGAAGCCATTGTACACGGGCCTTTTTATTGGAAAGTCTGACAAACTGAAACAGCAAGAGGCCCAATACCATTAGTTAGGTTTCAACTTTATTTAGAAAATGAGCTGCAAGGATAAGCCAGAAACATATGGATGGGAGGTTGTTATCTGCAAACAGAGTCAATGTGTAAATGGCATTTTTTTTATTTACTAGAAATAATACTACAACTGCTGCGTTCACTCCCCCGCACCACTTATATTAAATTCATTACCGACTAAAAATTGCACTTTTTTGTAATTGTGTGTTGTTCCATTGCCTTATGCCATCTGATGGTTGTCAGCTGTAACTGCTTCACCCCAAGGGCAGAACTTGGGAGAACTTTCTCTTGGCAGCTTAAGATGTTCGTGGTATGGACCACCCTGGTGCGTGTCCTGATTTCCTCAAGGTGTTACTGAAGGTGGCCCTAATATTCCTGCAAATACATTCAGTGCAAGTCCAAGGTAATGTATACATAACAAAACACAAACATTAATATCAAGTTTTCATCTTGAACTGCACCTTTTGAAGATAGAAACTTGAATTTCTTCCTGAGTAATGCGTTCAGTCCAGCTTCAGTATAGATCAACCATGACCAAGTGATCTCTAATTCCAATTGCAAGCACCAAAGGAAAGGTTGTAAATGGCAAAACTCAACAGAGAGCTGCTGTAACAGTCAAATATGTCTCTGAACAGTGCCTTCCACAGTAGTAGCACATAGATGAATGAGAGTAAGGTATGCTCTGCCACCTAAAACTGCAAGCAGAACCAAAATTTATGGAATCACATTGCAAAGAAGCTATCACAAAGGAAAACCTCAACAGACAGATCTTCCATTGAGTTATCCCTCTCAAAACAGCTCCTCAAAAGAGTCCTTCTGAGATGCTTTCCAGAAGTCTATGGATTATACTGAATTTTCTTAAAGTCTTAAAATTCTTTTGGGTTTGATGCCCTCACAATCCATCCCCACCTCAGTCCACATCCAGCTGGAAGGTCTATATTGATGCTATTCCACAGGGCTGGCAGACATAAAGATGGAGAGTTCTGCCACCAAAGGGAAGATTTTTAAGGCTATATATCCCAGAGGTGATAGCTAGGGAGAAAGGGTAATTCCAAAGTATAAATCAGAACGTATATTCAAGGCCGGTTTTGTCCTTAAAACAAATGAGGACGGATTCACCAGACATTCAAAGGTCAGCTCCGAGATCCTAAGTTTCAAAGTCTGAGATCCACACGTTGGGACCAACACAAAAGACTCGAGGAGGGTTAAGAGTAAAGATTAACATTGACAAAATACAAACGAAATAAAATATACTCTTCTGCAATGACAGCAATTTCAGATAGCAAGGTGGTTCAACAGAAAATTGTGATGGGTATCCACACTCCTGAAAGTGCTGAAGTATTCACTAGGAACCAAGTTCTCTGGAAAGAGAGAAAAAGCAACCTTGATTAAACAGCTTGAGAATGCTGAAGCCCACCTGAGAATCTGATGTTTTCTCATTTGATAAACAAGACTAAAAACCCACAAAACTTTGGAGTACTTTATTTGGAGAAAAACTTTGCAAAGGATGTCATTACATTCTCAGCACCCTCTTTTGTTCCAGCACTGAAGACTACTGATACAGTAAATCCTGCCTCCTAAACAGAAAAAGCCATCACAGACAAGTACCTTTCAAAAGAGGGATCACAGTATCACAGTATCACAGTATCACAAGGTTGGAAAGGACCTCTGAGATCATCAAGTCCAACCTATATCCCAACACTAACACCAACACTAACACCAACCATCATCTAAACCATGGCTCTCAGTGCCTCATCCAGTCTCCCCTTAAACACCTCCAGGGTCGGCGACTCCACCCCCTCCCTGGGCAGCGCATTCCAATGGCCAATCACCCTTTCAGTGAAGAACTTCTTCCTCACATCAAGCCTAAACTTTCCCTGACGAAGCTTGAGTCCATGCCCTCTAGTTCTGTCACTGGTCACCTGAGAGAAGAGACCAACCCCTGACCGACTACAACCTCCTTTTAGGTAGTTGTAGAGAGCAATGAGGTCTCCCCTGAGCCTCCTCTTCTTTAGACTAAACAGCCCCAACTCCCTCAGTCACTCCTCGTAGGGCTTGTGCTCCAGCCCCTTCAACATCTTCGTTGCCCTCCTCTGGACACACTCCAGTATCCTGACATCTTTCCCAAACTGGGGGGCCCAGAACTGTACACAATATTCCAGATGAGGCCTGACCAGTGCCGAGTACAGGGGGACAATAACTTCTCTGGTCCTGCTGGCTACACTATTCCTGATGCAGGCCAGAATGCCATTGGCCTGATGCAGTGGTGGAGGACTCTTTGAAGAAGGAATCCTTGTTCCAGCTACTGCAGTTAGCCCATCTGTCTCATTTTGCTGTTAATATCTAGGGTATGCCCAGAACAAGCAAAACTTAACTGTTCTCTAAGTTCCAGGCGTAAATCCTCTACATTTTCATGGCCATCAACCAAAAATGAGACACTTTACCTTTCTAGACACACTGAAAACATCGCTTTCAGACAGATTATCCTATGAACACCAAATTTTATGCCAAAATACTCCCTTCTCCAAAGTTATGCATGCTGAGACAAAACAAAACAGCATAAATGCTGTCTAAATCTCTGAGTGGAGTTTCCTACTGGATAGGTATTTCTGGAGTCCTAAAGCCAGCAAAAGGCAGGTGGTAGACTTTGAGCTGGCTGACTACAGCCCTAACTGCACGTTTAGCTCAACAAATTGACAAAAAGACACAGTTGCTCTGCGGTTGGGATCTGCAAATGCAATTCCATGTCTACTCTAGCCTTCGCAGCTGAGATACAGAGGCCTTTAATTGTCCTCTGTCAACGTTTTTCTAACACCACATACATGTGTTGGCTTCATTAGCTACGGCTGCTTCTGCACAGTGGTGTTTCTGACTGGAAATTTCTGTAGAAAATGAGAATTAGGGAATTTACACATAAACCCAGACTTGAAAAGAGAAACAAGTAAAATTGCAGCTCTGCTACACTTGATATTGTCTCCTTAAGCAAAGAGAGGATTAAAAAAATCCAAACCTGTTTTTGCCATTTTTATGCAGCTTCTATTTCATCACTAAGGTACTCCTCACACATGAGAGAGGGAGGGAGGAGAGAGGAAAGAAAAGATTTAATAAATAACAGAGAGGAAAATCCTGATGACGTTAATCTCAACCACAGTAAAACAATAGTTTGAGAACACGCCAGGTCTCTCGCTACAGTCTCAGGCCAAAGACCAGCATCCAGTTTGTCAAAGTAAATAAAATATAAGGGTGAATGAAAAAAGAAAAATAATAAGAAAGATGACATGAATAATAGAGAGAAGTTGAGCACAAGTCCAACCAAATGATGTCAACTATTTAATTTTTACTTTGCTCTCTCAGAGAAAACACCAGAGAGAGCAGGGGGAGGGGGAGCAGGGGATGTAGTGCGTTAAGGAGAAAGAGGCAAGGATATCCCAAAGGGGTTTTGATAACATAATGAACTAAAATAACATATATATATTTAAAAACCTTTCAGCATTGTTAATTACAAAGATAATACAATGCAGAGTCAGTGGGAAAAGAAATGATCAAAACTTCAGGAACATTTACACTGAGCAGCTCTGGGCCACTGTATTCCAAATGCACCTTCAGTCAGGGATTGAATTTGGCCCAGTACAGACATCTCTTTATGTAATTATTATGTCTGATTAAATCTGTTCTTGACAAAATTAAGAGGAACATCAGTAGGTTAGGTCAGTCTTACCTATATTCATCATATTCAACCAGAGGTTCAAATTTGGATGTAAAAAAGATGCTATCTTTTATCGTTTAGTAGGAAGCTGATAAGAATTCTTGTGAGAAGTCTTTCATACACATCCACTGAGCTCTCTTCCAAACACCTGGGACAATTTTTAATACACCTCCCTTTCCTACCAAATCTCAGGGAAAATATTCTGGTTTCTGATCAAAACCACTAGAACTGAGATTTTGGTTGGAGACATTCAAAGTGCCAGGAGTTTTGATCTGTCGCAGAGAAAATTCCTCTCCAAAGCTCAGAATGCTGGCAGTAAGTATACATTAACCAGTATTCGAGTATAACACTTCGGATTTTTAGAATCCAGGTTGCTCAGTTTGCATAAATATAATTATTACACTACCTTGGTAATCAGTCATTATTCTTAAACTTAAACCCAAAAGAAAACAAAAAAACCACGATGATCGCTCTTGTCTACAATGATGTCAGATTTTCACGTCAGACACCTAAAGGTCACTACAAAACCAAAACGTTACCGAGCGCATTTTCAGTCCTAATTACTGAGAAAAAAAAACAGTCACCTTTGTTATCATCCTGTGAATTAAGGACAGATAAGGATTTTTAAACTGTACTGAGGTTGATTCTTGTAGAGCTGAACAGAGAGTGGCAGGTGGGAGGAACCTGTCCATGACTACGCATTTAAGTGCAGCGGCACAGAGTGTCTGGGGTTTTTTTTGGCTGTCTTTGCTGTCATTTTGGGTTTTGGTTTGACTGACCTTTTGAATCACTCATCCTCAATGTAATATATAAATGGAAATGGATTTGAATGCCTAATCAAACACTCAAACTTTGATCCTTGGATAGCACAAATTATCAAATATCAAAAGTATTGTGTTATAAGTAAAAATATAACATAAACATATCATGTCTATTTCCACCTAAAACCAGAATTGTAATATTCACAAGTTCCATTTTTTAGGTAGGACAGCTCATTGTCCAACTAGGCAGCAGGCTAAAAAAGACTAACAAAGATAAAATATGAATTGCAAATCACGAGTGTGCAAACCCAAGTATTTATGAACAATCTTCAAACAATGAATTATTAATTGAAGAACTTTGTGAGTAACTTCCTACAGCAAATAAATGCGGGAATTCTGCAATCTGCACAAACAATTTACTGAATACATTATTCATTGTGAATCAACCATTCACTCAGATCTGGATCTTCCACTTTAGGTTTCTCTTTTGGCTAGTCAATACGAAGATTACACCGTGCCTAATTTTATTGCCACAGTATACATTAAAATGCATCAGTTAGCTTCAGTTTTAGTAGAAGTAGTAAAGCACAGGGTAGAAAGAGATTGAGGTCATTTAAATCCAGATTTGTTTTTCAAGAAGTGTTTTACCAGAAAGTGAAATTTGGGGTACTTTAGAAGTACAGTGATAAGTGAGAGGGACTTCGGAAACCTACAACTAATGCACTGTCTCAGAAAATGTAAGTATAACCTATTATATTTACAACACTTACTCATGGAAACAAACACAAAACAGATTTTGGAAAAAAACACAGCTTTTTACTCTCTTTAAAAGCTGGGATAAGAGAGAGGTGCTTTGTATTGGTTTATTTAGCAGGCCGTACAGTGTTCTCCCCTCTAAGATTTTTTGTAGAGTCTTGGCAGCATAGAGGTCATTTGCTCTCATTTTGCCTCAGTTGCCCAGGTCTGTGATGAAGATAACATCTCTGGGCTAGAGAATAACCACAGTAGGCTGATGTGGACTAAAGATGGACAGCAAGCAGCACGATGGAAAGCCAGGGGAAGGGACTTAGCTTTCAGGAGTAAGCAGCAGGCTTGTAGAACAAGATCACAAACAGCAGCAAATGGGCTTTTCCCTCCCTCGATAAACCTACAGCTCCTGTCTTTGCAGCAAATATTTTTTATTACCTCACTGTTTTAGAAATACCACTTTAAGGTATAGTGAATTCTCAATATGTCGGGTAACAACATAGTGGAATAATCCAGAAAAAAAGGAGAATAGGGTTAACTGCATGATCCACTGGGAGATACAATGAGTACGCAACAGAGAAAGAACATCTGCAGTGTTGCTGACTGTGGAGCACGGGGATCCCTCAACACACACCAAACCCACACCAGGGAGGCACAACAACTCACAAAATGCAGTTCTGCTTCTTCCAGACCACAGGCAAGGAAAGGAGCTATGTCTATGCTCATAACATAACTGGCATTCCCAATAATCAAGGGTTGACTGACAATTTTTATTTATTCTTTTTTAATAGGAAACTGATGTATGTAGTGTGGCTGTTTCCCAATACAGCCATTTCTCACTTGGCAAGAAAATGTTTTACAAACACAAACTGAGTAGCAAAGTTCTGCAGGAATTCCTCTAGAAAAGAACATTTTTCCTTTTTATAACCTAAAGAATACTTACTGATGAACATCCTCCCAGAAACACAGCACTGCTTTGAATTCCACAAAATGCCAGCAAAATACATCAGACTGGGGATGGCTGTTTAAACTAAACTTCTGTAGGAGAAGGGTATGATATTCAGATATTCTGAACTGAAGGTGGAAGACATTGCATCCATTCAGTAAAACATCAACAGTATACATAGAGTCACTGCACTCCTTGACTCCAGCTAAAATGTACAGATGATACATTTGAAGAGAGTGTTTTCTTACAATTCAAATCCAGTGGCTCCCCAGCCACACACACATCTTACCCTAAGTTGGTAAAATTTCACAACTTTTTCCAGCTATACTGAGGTTCATGCAATAAACATTAGCAAAAAGAGAGCTTTCAAAATCTAAACTAACACAGAGATCTGGATGTGTACTTCTGCATCATCCCCCTCCTGCTTTTCTGCTCTCCCCCTTCTCTCTCCTTCCTTCATGCTTTTTTAGCCTCGTCTTTTGCTCTTCCTTTGGTTTTTTGGCATCATTGCAGGCTCTCTGCTTTCCTCCCACACCTTTTCTTTAATCTCCAAAGTAAAATGTGAAGTCAATACCATTTATATGAAAATCACACTTTCCAATACACAGCATTTGCCTAAAAAGCATTTGTCCATTTTTAGCTCCTCCAGGAGAGAGAATTCTGCCCCTAACCTTCTCAGAGCAGTCAGATGAAATCTGCAATCGGGAGTAGCATTTTTATCACAGGTATATGGTGCAAAACTTCTAATGAAGACTAGCATTTTTGGAAGTGCTATAGTCAGTCAGCTGTATTCTGACACCAGCAAGACATAGTATTTCTGTAGTAGTATTTCTGACACCAGCAAGACACAGAACCAGTGCATAGACTCATTTTATTTTAGTAATCAGAGGAAAGAGTTTAATGGTCTTGATAATAATTTATTATTTATTGAACAACAACACGCTTAGCCTTGTACAAAACAGAGCATGTGCTTACAATGTCAACTAGATGGGTCAGGCACATCCAGACACACAACGTCAAATCCCATTAATCTTTAATATGGTAACATTTAAACAAGCAACACGTGAATGTTGGGCAAACCCCTTCCATTTAAGGACATACACACTCATGTCCTTCTCTCCTAAACTCCTGCACCAGGTGGCAGCACAAATTTTGATTTCAAAGCCTCAGTTTCTGTCCCCATAGAATCAGCTGGGTAAAGAGAAAAAAATACCTTATATTATTACCCAGATGCCATTGGGTCATCTTTTCTGGATGCCACATATATGCTGGCCCATTGGCCAAGTAGGGGAGATAAACGGTACCTCTTCTTCCGTTGGATTATCTATAAATACAGCATCAGGCAGTAACTCCAGCTTCCCTTGAGGCTGGAGGATGATTTTGGCCCCTGAGGTCTCCAAGCACTGCAGGTTTTAATAACATAATTCCCTGTCAGCAGCAAAGAGAAGCACATCCAAAAGGGCTTCAGAGAAACCCCGAACCAAAATGGCGCAGACAGTGCCATTGGATCGCTCCTTTCTACTTCATGTGGCAAAACTACTCTGGATCATCCTCTTTTACACAAGGGAGTGTCCTAAGGTAGAGATGAGAGAAAGCCATACAACTAACAAAGCAAAGGCTGCTCCACGATGGTTCTGGACCACCCAGGGGAAAGTCAGAGGTGGGGACACCCATCTGTGTTGCAGCTCTGCCCTCTCTGCCTCCAACTGCACTTGCGTAGAGCAGGAAGCTGTGACATTCCTCTACAGCTGCCTTCAGCGCCAGCTCTCTTGGCTGAGCATCTTAAAGCTCTGGACACACATCCACTGTCAGCTCATAACAAACAGCAGTGAAGGGAAGTTCAAAGTTATGACTTACAGAAACACTAAAACTTCTCAGGCAGGAGGCAACCAGTGAGAAGTCTCCACAACACTATTTCTTAATCTCACTTTATCAAAACAAACAAACAAACAAATAGAAAAAAAAAACAAACAAAAATGAACCAAAAACCCCAACCCCCTACAATCCCAATCTTAAAATCTGATTACTTTTCTTAGATTCAGCTTCTGCATCTATGAACTCTTGGGGCTATCCTGTTCCTGCACACAGCACCCTACAGCCCCAGTACATATGAATGATGGCCGTTCTTCATTTCATTAATCTGCAATGTCTATTCTAATAAGCACAAGTGTCTATTTCCAATGAAAGCTTTCTTGACCACCTAGACAAATGATGTTTAAAGCATTATTTGCCCAAATTAGCTTAAATATATCATAGGGCAAATGTAAAGCAATTGTAAACTCAGTTCTATAATAAAAACTAGAAAGCAGATTTTTACCTTTACTGCTGCTAATTCTGTTTGGCTTTTAGAACTGGCCCGTGATTTTACCTAAGAATTTGAAAGTAGTATTTATATTCCATTTATTTATCCATATATTTATCCATATATTTATATATGAACTTGCTACAAGTTTCCCAAAGAATTATTAATTTAACTGATGTTGGTGGAGGTAACTCTGAATTTATATTGGTACACCTGTGGGGATAGTCTGCTCGCTGGCTCAGAGTTTTGGTTTAAACAGTAGAGTATGAATATTTTCATTAATCATCATGAGAGAATAAGCTGACATAAGTATCTTCCAAGAGTCAGTACACATAGAGATAAGTATGTTATAAATCTGGGAAATGCAGTACAAATACCTGAGGCCATATGCAAAAAAACTTCCTGCACTGATTTGCCATCATACACCTCAATTTCATTGTCTTCATCCAACAGCATTAGATAAAAATCATATGTTGTTATGTATCTCTAGTGCTGTGAAGACACAAGGCATCCAGCAACTTATAATTGTCAGCACCTCAGTATAATCCATCAATCACATTAGGCTGAGGGTATGAGAAAGAGGGCCCACGAAACACAATCAATCATTTAGTCAAACAGGTCCTCAAAGAAGCCAGTACCCAGCTCACAAGGTCTAAGCTGACAGAGGCAAACCCCCCTGAAGGCAGCCCTCTCCAGCAGATGCCACTTGCTGCCCAGCACCTCACCAAGGGGTTCCTTGGCAAGGCTGAGTCCTGCTCCATAGGACTTGCTGTCTGTTGGTGCTCTCAAGAGCTGGCAGCATCAGCCCTCCTGCAGCTGGCAGCCAGCCTCCAGGGATTCAGTGTGACTGGGGAGCAGGGTCATGCATAAACACACACTTGCTATTGCCCTGGTTAAAGCTGTTGTGTCACTGAGTGCCCTTCATTGCTGTTTTGGAGGAAGGGTATCTTGGAGCACTTAAACCATTTTTTAAATAGAAACCAGAATTCAATGTTTTATTCACCTCCATTCTACACATCCTATCTAACCAGTCTTAACCTCAGAGTCCTGCACACAGAATACACTTCACTTATTCTTTCAATACCTACCATGTCGTCTCCACCTCTGTCCCATATTTTATCAGGTGAGCGAAGCAGAAACAGGGAAAGGACAACAGATTCAGAGCCACCTTCCTCCAACTCAAGAGCTACCCTGAATATCCTCTTACCTCACATCTCTGTTGCAGCTGCAAATGGTTTTCATGCTTACATTGCTCGTGGAACAGCAGAAAGGATATTTGCCACAGTTAAAGTGAATGCATTAATTTTTTCCAATTCAATAATATCTTTTTTAACTCTGATTTTTCAATTCAATAATATCTTTTTTAACTCTGATTTTTCCTTTCAGTTTTCCCAGGAACTTAAAACTAGTAAAGCCAGGCTTACAATCAATAGCTTGGCTTTGCTATCCAGATTTAATTTCTGCTTGTTTCATAGGATGGGTTAATTTGCCATAAGACTTTAACCACTGCTGATACCAGATTCCAGCATACATAATTCCCTACAGAATTTTATTGCTCTTAATATAATAAAATGTAGGTTAATCATCACTACTAATTTCAGAATTAACTACTACAAACCTGACTAAAGGGCCTTTTTCATCCCATGCACTTTATCTGATCATTGTCTGTCTCAACCTGCCTTTTCTCTGTGACCAGAAGTTCAGCAAGGGGTTCGAGGGAAGTTTTATAGCAGATGCAATTCAGTGCTGGCTACACAGGGTACTTGAGCACAGAAAAGCTTCAGGAGGAAGGATATCTAAAAGATTCCTGCAGGAGCAGTGTTGCAAATCCAACATTGCTGCAATACAAAATAACTGCAAGTTCTTGCAAGACAGGGATAAGATTAATTATGTAGACTAAGGGTAATCCTGCAAATAATGAGTTTTCAGTTATGTTATATTAACACAACACTCAGTACTGTCAAGTAAACATATGTGAGAGGTAGAAAATACATCACTTACGGCACTGATAGCACTTAACAAAGAGAAACCCACTAGTCTACAAACCCACCAGTCTTCTGAAAGCCAGGTGAGACACAGCAGGAAGTCTTTTCGTGCCTCCCTATGCATTTCTTTTAGGCAGCAAAAAAAAACAAACAATCCATCAGTACTCTCTTCTTGTAGATAAGCAGATGAAAGGGAATATGTTGTTTATCGAAAAGGGAATACTGTAATATTATGGTAGGTTTATTTGCTTGCAGGATTAAAGAAAGAATAACTTAATTAAAAATAAACAAATATTTTTGGCTATTGTCTCTCTCCAGAACCAAATCTGCCTCAGTCAGACTTAGAAATAATATTCATTCACACTTTCTACTGCTAGTGCCATGTTGCATTGAATGCCACAGGCACTGAGAAAAGGCACACAGTCTGGATGGTAATGGATAAAACCTCATTCTAATCTCACCATGTAAACGTATGGCTTTATCTTGGACGAGGTATTAAGCAATGTAACAAATTAGCAGATATTCTTAAAACCCACCAGCTTCAGCGTCTTGCCATCATGTCTACTTTTGCTCTGTCTGTACTGCAGCAAAACTAGATTGCAAAGCTGAAATAGAGCTTAAATCATACAATTCTAACACAACCTTAAACTCATGCCCCTCAGTGGAAGTCCCGGAGCTTTTTTCAGAGGAAGACGCTCAGTGGATGGAAAATGAAGCTGGAGTAGTGATCGATTCATCAGCTACACAATATGTTTGCATTCAACAGACATGCCAAAAAACTCCCTTTGGAGGCTGTGGCTGAATTGCACTGACAGCTTGCACTGATTACTTGAATGGATACCCACAACAAGAGGTGGTTCTGTGACACACAGCACCTTCCCTGACCTCCCTTTGCCTGACTTTACCCATCACAAAATGTATCAAGCCTGCCTTGATTCCCTGAAGCACACCTTTCCCACTTCTAATCTGGGAAACACTCTCAAGTTGTCCAAAAAACCCTCCACCAATTCTCTTTTGTTTTCCCTTTGCATCTTTCTGCTTGATAAAGCTGGATTTTGGCAAATTAAAGCTTAATTTGTTTAAGAACAAACAGTTGGAGGCCTGCATCTCACAGACGAGAGTGACAGATCGCATGAGGAGACCAAAGACTTCAGGGGCTGAAGACTTGGCAGGTTTGTGTCTCAGCGGAGATAGAGAGCTCATTGTCACGTTTCCAAAAGGCATTACACAGGGCTCCAAGGTGGAGCTGTTTACCAATACTGTGATCTCTCCCCAGATGCAGTTGCTACTGCAGCTAATTAAGAGAACAATTAAGACTAAGGCAATCAGTCAACTACACAGATCCGAGTCATTTTCTCCACTCTCCGATGCTGCGCTGGCTCCCAGAGGGCTAAACCTTATTCACTCATTCAGAAAATGTCAGGAAGAAGCTATTAAATATCTGAAAACCATAAAAATGCAATCATACTGTTCCTGAGCTAAGCCACTCACCAGAGACCAATGCCAGGCAACTTAAGAAACTTGCTGGCCCCCAGAATTCACATACTTACAAATAAGAAAATTAATCAAAAGCAGTTCAGATCAAAATTTAATTAAAAAGAAAAGGATTGCAGAAGACTTCCTGAGACTTCTCTGCTTTATGTTTATGACTGATCAATATTATGTGTTATCAGCTCAGTGTATGACAAATTCCACTGGGCGTCTTTAAAGAGGAAGTAACAGATTAAATATTGAGCTAAACAATTTAATCTCTGCTTTAAAAGGTTTCCAGATATTTGTAAAGGTAAATCCTATTAGAGTATAAATGTCTCCATGTGCTAGTGTTGTAGGCTCGTCACGGAGGAATTTGTAAACACCAGGAGACAGGCCCTCATTAAATATAAATATCCTTCTTTTGTAGACCTATTGATGAAAAAAAAGAGTCTTCAGCAGAGGAGGAAGAAAGTCCTAGGTGTGAGATTTTAATGTATCTACAGGTGCAAGTAAATACGTATCAAACTTCAAGAACTGGCAATGCTGACTGGCTCCCTAAATCCTTCCAAACAACACCCAGAGACACTGATCCTTCATACCCCAAAAGAGATGACAAACAAGACTCACATTCTGGAAATAAAAACATTGCCAAGCACCTCCAAGAACAGCAAGTTACATATGATAAAGAAACAAATAAATGGAAAGGTTTATCGAAACCATATTACATGTCCAGCTGCTATGTACATACACTATAGATGTACACACGTGCATGCACACATTAAATACAGTACATCACATGCCTATAGGTCATACCAACAACACAGATGTTAAAACCAAGGAACACCAGAGAGATGTCCTCTCAGCTGCAGTGCAGAGGTGCAGGAGTGCACAAGTACAGAAGTACTGTAGCACCCCATGCTCTCCTTGCTGGGGAAATGGCTTAGCAGATCAAGCCAGCCTGCTCCATCCACCCATCCACCCATCCATCCATCCATCCATCCATCCATCCATCCACCCACCCAGAGCCCCACAGGCAGCTTTTCTGTTTCTGAGCCAGTGGCTTTCTTCATTTCACATTTGGGAATCAGTTTCATTTTTCCCAATTTTATGTGAAAAGGGATTAAAGATTAGAAGCTTCACACAGTTCCTTCTCTCCCTGCCCACCCCACCCCCCTCCAACCATTAATCAGCTCTATTCAATTTCTACCAAAGCCAGATAAAGCAAGAGAGGAGGAGAAGAAATATTTTGAACATTTAAAGGAATTTGACATTTGTTATGGAAGGCTGGGTGACCTAAGAAGCAGAAATACAAAACAGATTCAACCAAAGCTATTGTATGTAATGTCACTGTGACAAATAAGAACATTAATAAAATAGGAAAATCTTTCTATCAGATGAGAACAAAATGACAGTAATAAGGCACTTACAGTTTCTCAGTCAAAACTAAATAAACTCCAAGGGCTGAGTTTCAAACACAAATGTGTTTTAAGTTACAGGAAACTTCTTTTATACAAAAATACCAGTTGATAATACACAGGTATCGCTGATTTCCGTAAATACAATCACTAATACTTAAAAAAATGGCTTTGTTTCAAAATAAGCCTACATGCAAATGTAGAAGTATTCAAATTCATTCTTTTAATTCCCACTCTCCTGACATGTAAAGATTTAGAGAGGATGAAATTTTGTCATGAGGACAGTGACTGGGATGGTCAGCCTTCTCCGAGTCTGAACCGAGGGATGACAAACAAACTTTAAAGGGAGTGGTGTAAGATGAAAGGGAGAGGCTCACCTTGGTGGTCCTGCCCCAGAACAGAATCAACAACAGCCAAGAAGGGAAAGGAAGATTTATAGGAGGAGACACAAAGAGAAAAAAAATCCTCCCTTCTGGCAAGCTTTAAATAAAGCTAGCACTTCAGGCAGCCCCATTGCAGCAAACCTCTGTAAGCTAAGAGATCATTCAGAGGAAATCCCTGCTCACCCAGTGCTTACGGTCTGCCCTGCCGTACACTTTCACCCAATGCCTGAGACAAGAGGCTGCACTAGGTGGAACTGAATTATGGCCTTGTCTGCCTACTATGTTTTATATAATTAATTTCCAGAAATTAATATCACCACTAGTCATTGGGACACAACAACCCCACACAGCATTACAGGCTGGGGGAAGACTGGCTGGAGAGCTGTCTGGAGGAGAAGGACCTGGGGGTTTTGGTTGACAGCCACTGAACATGAGCCAGCAGTGTGCCCAGGTGGCCAAGAAGGCCAATGGCATCTTGGCCTGTATCAGAAACAGCGTGGCCAGCAGGACAAGGGAAGTGATTGTGCCCCTGTACTCGGAACTGGTGAGACCGCACCTGGGGTACTGTGTTCAATTCTGTGTCCCTCACTATAAGAAGGACATTGAGGTGTTGGAGCGCGTCCAGAGAAGAGCGATGAGGCTGGTGAAGGGGCTGGAAAACAAGTCCTACGAGGAGCGGTTGAGGGAATTGGGGTTGTTTAGCTTGGAGAAGAGGAGCCTGAGGGGAGACCTCATTGCCATCTACAGCTGCCTGAGAGGAGGTTGTAGCAGAGTGAGTGTTGATCTCTTCTCACAAATGGTAGGTGATAGGACAAGGGGAAATGGCCATAAGTTGCACCAGGGGAGGTTCAGACTAGATATAAGGAAGAACTTATTTACCAAAAGGGTGTTCAGGCACTGGCACAGGCTGCTCAGGGAGGTGGTTGAGTCACCATCCCTGGAGGTATTTAAAAAAAGGGTAGATGAGTTCTTGAAGAACATGATTTAGCAGAAGATGGGTACGGTTGGACTCTATGATCTCAATCCAATCGGAAGATTCTATGATTCTATGCAAACTTCTACACAGATTTACCTTGACAGGAATGTGTACAGAAGCTGCCACAAACTGAATGGACCCAAGTATCTTTGTCAAGGTTAAAGTTAGGGCTGAATCAGGATCATTATTTTAGTACCCTCTATGTTTGCACATGGCCAGCCTGTCCTTATGAACCTGCCTTTGCAAGACACTTAAGTAAATATTGAACATATAAGCAGTAATATAGACATGAAACCTGAGTGACAGCAGAATTTCATGCCACTGGACACATAAAATGTAGGATTGGAAGAAGTAGTTACCATACAGGATTGTGACCTTCCTCAATATGCTTCCCTCAAAATTACCTTGTACCTAATTTTTCCAAGATTTCTCACTTGCAAGCTGCCATGCATGGCACCATTGCACTTTGCAAAGCAAACTTACAAAAATATGCAACTCTACTCCCACATTTTAAAGGGCAGGTACTCTGCATGCTGTCTTTGCAAAGAGAACTGAAAGCATCATTAAGATGTTCAGTACAGCATTTGTGGACATACCAGGCCTGGAATCTCAAGAATAAAGGGGAGTTCGCCCTTTAAATGAAAACCATCTCATCTCCTTTGTTGCTTTAAAAGTGTTTGTTAAAAAGCCGATTCCTTGATATAGTGCCATATTGTGCTATTGATTATTAGGTACCCCCTTCCAGATGAAATTTTGCAGGAGTTCTGCTTTTTAATCAATAGCATGCTCCACACTGTATGGACTTGACAGTGTGGCAACTCTCCTCCAACGCCCCTGAGGACAGCTGCAAAAAATGAGAAGGCTGCCTCCTGGAGCTATCTAAGGACCAGATCCAAACTTCATTGAATTCTATGGAAAAATTCCCACTGACTTCAATGGGCTTTGGATCAACCCCCTGCAGAGAAACACTTTTTAAAACAAACATGAGAAAAAAAAATCATTAGGACTAGAAAGCCTTTCATATTATCTACTGGATACATTTTAAAGCAAGAGGATGGGAATGTGCTCTTTTCTCCTTATGAATGTGTAACTCCCGTTAATGTCAGGGAAAAGTCATTCAATTATGAGGTTGCAAAGGTTGAAAGAGAAAAAGAAATACGGCTGAATATCTACAAAGTCAACCTCTGTCTAGACCTATATTTCATCAGGAAGTTTTAAAAGATATGAGTTAGCCACACACAATTTAAAAAATATCTTTAGAAAAAATTAACACCCCCAGATCTGTAACGCACTTGGACAGTACGTATAATAATGTAAGTGTCTAAAATACAAAGGAGAAAGGGAAAAAGTTATGATAAAAAATTACACTCTACATGAGCTTTGATGAAAATGTAATATTATGCTGGTTTAAAAATGATTAAGAAAAACTTTATTTTTGTTTCCTTTTTTTCTGTGCAAAACATGCATGAGGCAGTGTATAAATAATTCCTGGGGTTTTATCTCTCCAAACATACTTTAACCTGGGACCAGATCAGGCCGAGCTCACAGGCAGGTACGTACACTACACCCTTCTAAAGAGTGCAACCAGAATCCTTCCAGAATGCAACGACTACAGGGTAGATGGGCTCAAGGTAGATGCAGCTCAAGACCCAACTCAGCACAGGCATGAACTAATAAACTGACTTAACTGAAGCAAGCTCCATGCTGTGAGAAGCTTCTGCAGAGGCAATGTCCTCTGATTCTCCTCTTCATTCAATTATCTCCATGATCTAACCTTGCAGATTTAACTACAGCTACATGAGTACAAAAGAAAGTTTTAAAATAAATAGGTTCAGGATGACCAGAAATCAAATCTCCTTTTCTCAGCCAAAATGAATAAATAAGAAAAATCTGGTTTGGGGTAGAATGAAAGCATCGTATTGTGCCAAAAGTATTTTTAAAACAATATATTATTTAAGAATGAAGAACGTTATTAAAAGTAAAGAAAGCTTCATTTAGATAAACATTAAAACATTTCCTTTAAAGTTCCATGAAATTTTGTCCCTCTTCTCAGCCCAAGCTACCATCTGAATTTCATCCAGACTTGCAAATAACTTCAATAACCACAAACTGGATTACCATTTCTCTTTTGGGATAGTTGAGAAGAATCTTGTCTGAAAAATAAAATAATTCTAACTGGAACACCAAGAAAGAGCGAGTCATACTCAGGACTGAAGCCACTGCATGGGACATCACAGTTGCATTTGTGAGTATGTATTTGTGCAGAAATGTATGTTTTGGTTATGGGAATTCAGGCAGAAACCTTTCAGCTCTCTAGCTTCCAACAATTTGTGACAAACATAGCAATATTTAAGGATAGGAATATATCTTTTAATATAATTACTTAATGACACTAGCGAAATGATCAAAGAAGTTCCAGAAGCTGAAAATTCATTCCAATGCAGACATAAACCCAATTGGGCTAAAGGCTCATGTTTTAGCATTTTCTTCTTGGTTATGTCCCAGAGGTTCACTCATAGCCCACAACAATTTCAAACCTGTACTTCCAGGGCATAGTACAATATAACCATAAAATTACACCTGAGGTAAGATTTAATTATCATTCTCACCTTTTCAACACATTTCAAGAAGTAATCTTTAAAAGCTTTGCAAGAAACAATATTACAATTAAAATGATAGCATGCAACAACGATCTCAAAGGAAAGACAAACTGCTATATAGGTTTTACAGGAGCTTAAGTTCAACAGCTTTATCCAAAAATATTACAAGTGATACTGTGTGATGGATTTTAGATATTCACTTTTGGCCAGGAGATGTTAGAGCAAAATAAAACAAAAATATTACACCCTAAGAGATCTTTTCATTTGCTTGAGACATGAGGCTGGAGAAAGCTACTGTAACTACAGCTGGTGAACAAACTCAGAGGAAGAACCATGTTCTCCTGCAGCTTCATTTCAATGCTATTGGATTCCCAGTGAAAATAAATATCAGTGTGGAACACTTCTCCACGGTACTAACTCCCAATTTCTCCCTTTCTTCCTTCTCCTTTTTCCCCTCTCCTCCATGCTCAGAAGTCTATTGACAGTACAAAAGGCAGAACCACACTGGTCTGCAAGATCAAATCCACCAACAGTTGACTTGACCTTCCAGTCTTAGCTGGGGCATTCATTGTCATCTCTGATACTCCGCAATCTGCATCTGGAGCAGAGCCCAACCAATCTGTCTTTGAGAGATTTCCAGGCACAAAGGGAGAAATCCTGGGAGGACAGCCAGTCCTATGAGGCTGCCAGCATCTCAGGAGGGTCAAAATCTTATGCTGTGGCTGCCATTTTGCTCTCTTACTCTCTCAGTGAATGTTTAAACCATTCTCCCACTGTGCACACAGCAGCTGTAAGCAAGACACACCTCAGCATGCCTTAGGCATGTATCCTGCAGCGCACATTACTTCCCCAGCATATGCAAATAACTGGTCAGCTGGACCTTCCAGACAAAGAGTGGGTGTGCCCTTGTCAGACAGCCAGCTAGCTGGAGAACTGAAATGGTTTTAATTGCAAGAGTAGGAAGCTCTTATTTATGTTCCTAAGAAGCTTCTTAGGTTGGGTATTTCACTTACAGTTGGCTGCTAGAAGCAAGGGGAGACTCCCTTACCCTGCAGGCAGATTTAGAAAGACAAGACTCAAATTGCTGGGGAATCCCTCAAAACAAGTATATTGGGGTTCTCCGAACCAAAGGCTAAATGACTGTTTTCATTTAACTAAACTGTAGACCAATGGGGTGCAGAGGGAGAGAAGGGAGTAGATCTTGCTTTCTAACCACAGGATGCAATCTCTTAGTAAATATTCCCAGAAATGCTCCTAAAAAGAAAGGCTGATCCTTCCTTTTTGCTTATATATGGAATGGAATGGGTTCTCCCTTGTTGCTTGGACCTTGAGTAGAAAGTGAAGATCATCTTCCAATTAAATGAGAAACTAGGAAGAGAGGTACTTCACTGTATATTGCAAACGAATTCACAGGGCCTGTCAAACCAAAAATTCTTTCTCCCCTTCCAGATAAAAAACTCAAAACAAAAAGCATTAAAATTTTAATATGCTTCTAAATAGAAACTTTCTTTTTATCATTTCTTAGACCCAAAACCAGCTAGTACTGGTTTTAAGTTCTATGAAGGAGGTGAGACTATTTATTGAATTCTTAAGTCAAATCACTGCAAAGAATATTTTACATAGAAGCCAACAGCACATCCTTCTGAAGAAACATGAATGCCTTCGAGGGAAGATGGAAAATGTAAATCACTGGCAAACCTGTATAACCCCAATAAATCACCAGCAAGCTGGCCTGGGTTTCAGCGCTGAACAGAAGTAAAGCAAAAGAGTTTGAGTCTAGGAAAAACGGAAAGAAAGCGTTCATTGTATTGAGAATGTTACACGATCCGCATCGGACCTTTGTGCACCATGCTGGAAAAAAAAATTTACACGGATGCAAGAAAGTGGGAGGTGTTAAGAAGGGAACGACACTAGAGTTTATACAAGTGTTACCAATGTTAGAATGTTTATCAGTTTATAGTATTTGACTTAGCATAGCTCAAGGGAGGAGTGAGAGATGACAGCATAACAAAACACCCTTCCTCTACCTGAGAATCCAGAAGGAGGTTTAAATTCTCCAGTTGAAAGGGAGCCCAATTAACTTTATCTTGTATATCTGAGATCCAGCTGGGGAGACGAGTTCACTGGGGGTTACAATAATAATAATGCATGTATAAATATTTTGACTACTGCATATACTGAAACATCAGAGGAGGAATATTGTATTGTGGAGGTTTATTGCATCAGCTCCCATTCAGCAAAATTCTTTGGAAGATGCTTAAAGTCAGGCACAAACTTAACCACTTTTATGAAAGGAAACTAAGCATTTCCCATACACATCAAAAGATTTGGCTAACGCAGCTGTACTGCTTTTCTGAAATAAACAGGGACAGTCTGATTTATATCAATCCAAGAGCTAACTGTCCATGATTTATTCCTCTACACCAGCACAAAGCTGGAACAAAATATGCTGGAGAGATGGTCAACAACAACCCCTGTGATGAATAGTTAAGGGAAAAAATGGCAATTATTTGATTAATTCCAGAAATTAGTTACTTGAACTGGACACACACACGAGGATGAATGAAGTTTGGATTAAGCCACCTACTTCACAACAGCCAGGCCACACGTATTCATACAAGGCTGAGTTATCTCCCAGCCACCACAGCCAGAAAGCTAAACTTCACCCACATATACTTGCAGATAGAACAATATTTCCACGCAGAATAAAGCAAGCTGTGTGAGTGTTCAGTTTGGCCAATCTTTCAATGTGTTAAAAGCCTAATCATTTGCATGTAGCCTTGAGAGGACAGAAGGGAGGCACTGCTAACCACACCTTCCAATACTAGAGCAAAAGGTCACCAAATGAAACTTGTGGAAGCAGAATTCAAAACAAACCAAAGAAGGTCTAACACCTCCATTGTATCAAAAGCCCCCTGGAGAACTCCTTAGCTAGGATGCTACTATTACAAGATATTTGCAAAGTTTCAAGGTGAAAACTATGCAGGTATCTAGAAGAGAGAGCTGCTGGGGCTAATGACTAGACACAGGGTTCAGGAAATCCTTTGGTCAGAAAGCACTAGAGGACTGGGAGAGTCTTGGAAAGGAGTATCATACATGCTTTATCTTCTCCAAGCATCCATTTACAGCTGTTGTTGGGAAGTGGATGATGGATTTGCTGAATCTTTGGTCTGAAGGAGTACAGTGGCTTTTATCTTGTCGATCTTTCTGTTGAAATTCTGATCATTACTTAGCTTATATTTAAACCTGAAAATACAGAGACAGAAAGCTGAAAACTGAAGAAAGATAATAGATGGTGAACAACACCCAATAAAAAGGAGCAGAGGACATTAACATTTAATATGCAGCCATTACAGGTAAGTAATTTAATTGAAAAGATGGTGAGGGTCCCAGAAGTAATTTTAATGTGTGCTATGCACTGCTGAGGTTAACAGGAATTGCAAATATTCGCATAGGACTGTTGGCCCTGAGCCTATTTTAATCACTGAGAGTTAGCACTGAGTCCACAGCAATCAGAATTTAGGTCTTTGGTCTTCAGGGCTGATGCAGAGCAGCTTGGGAGCTACTGAATCTACAAATCTAGGAGAGGCTTTAGCATGAGAATTATAATATTTTTATGCACTCTAAATCTGCCACTCTCCTTTAAAAGTACCGTTCCACAAAAAAAAAAGTACTCACCTTTGGGTTAAAACAGCTACAGGGAAACAGATGCAGTAAGAATATTCTGAGAAAGGTGCCCTGAGATAAACATCTTTATGCAAAACAGATCATTTATACAGGACAAAGGGGTGCAAGAGGCCTGGACACTCCTCAAGAAGGATATCCTGGCGGCACAAGAGCAAGCCATCCCCGTATGCCGTAAAACAAGTCGGCGGGGAAGAAAACCAGGATGGCTGAGTAGGGAACTTTGTAGAGATCTCAGGAAAAAGAAGAAAGTTTATGAGCTTTGGAAGAGGGGGGAGGTGACCCAGAAGGACTACAAGGGTGAAGTTAGATTGTGTAGGGAAAAAAATCAGAAGGGCTAAAGCCCAACTAGAGCTTCAAACGGCCACTTTGGTCAAAGACAATAAAAAGAACTTCTTTAAATATATCAGCAGCAACAGAAGGACAAAGGAGACTCTCCCTCCCTTGCTGGGTGCAGAAGGGACAGTAGCGATGAGGGATGAGGACAAGGCAGAGGTGCTCAACGCCTTCTTTGCCTCAGTCTTTAACCCCAAGGAGGAATACCCTAGGGATACTCAGCCCCCTCAGCCAGAAGATAATGGGAATGAAGCTCCAGCTGTTTGGGAGGACTTGGTTAGAGATCTTCTTGGCCAATTAGACACACACAAATCCATGGGGCCAGATGGGATCCATCCGAGGGTATTAAGGGAACTGGCAGAGGTCCTTGCCAAACCCCTTTCCCTCATCTACCAGCAGTCCTGGCTGACTGGAAAAGTGTCGCTCGACTGGAAGCCGGCAAATGTAACTCCCATTTACAAGAAGCGTCAGAAGGAGGACCCGGGGAACTCCAGGCCTGTCAGCTTGACCTCGGTACTGGGGAAGGTCATGGAGCAGATTGTCTTGAGTGCTATCACACAGCACGCGTGGGACAACCAGGTGATCAGGCCCAGTCAACATAGGTTTATGAAAGGCTGGTCTGATCTCCTTCTCTGACAAGGTTACCCAGTTAATGGACGAGGGAAAGGCTGTGGATGTGGTGTGCCTGGACTTCAGTAGAGCCTTTGACACCGTTTCTTACAATATTCTGCTTGAGAAACTGGTTGCCATTGGCCTGGACAGGCACAGCCTCTGCTGGGTTAAAAATTGGCTGGATGGCCAGGCCCAGAGGGTGGTGGTAAATGGAATTAAATCCAGCTGGAAGCCGGTCACGAGTGGTGTTCCCCAGGGTTCAGTGCTGGGTCCAGTCTTGTTCAACATCTTTATCGATGATCTCAATGAAGGCATTTAGTGTACCCTTAGCAAGTTTGTGGATGACACCAAGCTGCGTGCAAATATTTATGTGCTTGAAGGAAAGGAGGCTCTGCAGAGGGATCTGAACAGGCTGGATTGATGGCCTGAGACCAACGGGATGAGGTTCAACAAGACCAAGTGCCAAGTCCTGCACTTTGGGCACAACAACCCCACGCAGCGGTACAGGCTTGGGGATGACTGGCTGGAGATCTGCCTGGAGGAGAAGGACCTGGGGGTGTTGGTTGACAGTCGGCTGAACATGAGCCAGCAGTGTGCCCAGGAGGCCAAGAGAGCCAATGACACCTTGGCCTGTATCAGAAACAGCGTGGCCAGCAGGACCAGGGAGGTGATTGTGCCCCTGTACTCGGCACTGGTGAGGCCACACCTCGAGTACTGTGTTCAGTTCTGGGCCCCTCACTACAAGAAAGACATTGAGGTGTTGGAGCGTGTACAAAGAAGGGCAACGAGGCTGCTGAATAAACCCTACTAGGAGAGACTGAGGGAATTGGGGTTGTTTAGCTTAGAGAAGAGGAGAGGGGAGACCTCATCACTGTTTACAACTACCTCAAAGGAGGTTGGGATGGGGCGGGTGCTGCCCTCTTCTCACAAGTGATGAGCGACAGGATGAGAGGGAACGGCCTCAAGTTGCGCCAGGGCAGGTTTAGACTGGACATTAGGAAGAATTCCTTCACAGAGAGTGGTCAGGGATTGGAACAGATTGCCCAGGAAGGTGGTGGAGTCTCCATCCCTGGAGGTGTTTAAAAGATGGGTAGATGAGTCTCTTAGGGATATGGTTTAGTAGGGAGACAGGCATGGTTGGACTCGATGATCTCAGAGGTCTCCTCCAACCTCCAACGATTCTATGATTCTATACAGCCCACAAAGCTTCAGAATTAAAGTTTAGAAGCTTTGTTTTCAGATAGACAATCTTTGGATTGCGGGTCCAAAAATGTGGTGTAATTCACTAGCAAATTCATACCTGCTGTAAATCTTTGAATCAAGGATTATTTTCCACCTTGCTACAGACATAACTTTATGGCCAGAAAACAAATCTGGCAGAGGTTCACTTGCCAACTGATCTTTAAAAGTTCCATTCCTTTGATTAAACACATCTATTTCTGCCGAGTTCAGTAAATGCGTGAATGGAACTTGTGACGAACTGTTGGCAGTATATTTATTTCTACAACACTCTGTAAATCTTCTTGTCTAGGCTGCCTCTGTCCTCTCATTTTCTTGTCTCTATTACTGTTCATAGCAAGTCTGTGCCCTTCTCAGGTGCTCAAACACTTGGCAGCTGCTTACAGACCTTCAACTGATGTCCTTTATTACTACGTAGGACGTGCAATGATTGCTCAGAAATGCACGGCCTCTTGTGTCATATGTGCTTCAATATTTTTAGGTGCTCAACTAGAAACTTTCAAGAAGTACCTCTGACTCCTAGATGCCTCATAAAGTATTGACATCGCTAGAAAGGAGGACAGGAGGGGAGTGGAGGTGAAGTAAATGTCTGAACTACAAAATGTTTGAGGAAGTCAGTCAAGGGTGCAGAAGAAGCTTTCTAGGGAGCCACTTCTCATTGTCACCTGAACTTCCTGACAACAAGATACACCCTTAATGAAAAATGCCACATTGTCATCATGATCTGGCTTAGAAACAAATAAAAAAGTGAAATAAGCGAGACATGCTAAATGTGAAAAATCGCCCCCTGGCCCTGAAATTCCAGATTTACTTCCAGTAGGAAGAAGTAAAGCCATCAACAAAGGAGGATAAATTTTCTTTTAATGATATATGGCTAATGGGATCTACAGAACAATGTATGTCAGCTGCTGGTGGTTTAAAAATAATAATTAAAATTTGATCTAAAATCAAGGAAGAGCAAAATCGGTTTGCACGAAGTTCAGCATATTTCACAGTGCAATCTGAAGGAAGGTGGTTCAAATGCTCTTGACAATCAGAGAAACAGACAGAAAAGAATGGGGCAAAAAATTAACAGAGTACAAGGTGATGTTGAAGTATTTAACTGCTCAAATATAGGAAGCATGTGGTTAAACAGAAGTTCTCCAGAAACGCATTCAGAAGTTACCGGATCAGCGTCAACACAGCCCTGCTGCAGAGAAAAAAACCCAACCTATAATGTTAGAACACACAAACAGGGTGTGCAGCCTGCAAAACACACAGAGTAACTCCTCTGCTCCCTACAGTGCCGATAAGGCTTCAAATGGCACTGTGTTCATTTCAAGAAAGGAACAGAGCTAGCTAGAAGAAACCCAGACAACAATAAAGATAAAGACACAGCCCACAAGGAAAGATTGAAATGATCAAACTGTTTAGTGTTGGGAAGAAAAGACACATTTCCCACCCACCCCTCAAAAAAAAGAAAAAAACCCACATTCTTATAGTACATTTCTATGGCATGGGGGAAAGGAAGTGTTTCTTGTTCAGAGTGGAAGCAATTGAGCAGCAATGGAATGGACAGGTAAGGACTACCTGTAAGGATTTACAGGTAAGGACTACAGCAAATACCCAGGAAGCACCAGACAGGACTTCCCTGAGAAGCTATGTAATCTCCATCACTGATTGCTCCTTAAAACAGGTTGGACAAGCACACCACAGGAATTATCCATCCTACCTGGATTGCGATGGCATGAAGGCAGTGCCTTTCAGCCTAGTTTTTAATGGATTCTGTATTCAATAACAGAATAAATGGAATTAGAGGAGAATCCCTTGGGAGCAAGGGGAGGGGATTTTCTGCTTTCTCTCCAGAGTAAATCCCAGTTTGCACTTTTTAAAATCATCCTCAGCTTCACATTCAGGGAACCTGTGGGGCTGAAAAAACTAACAGACACTGAACATTGTTTTTAGAAGTGCAGAGTCTGGCTTGGACACGTACACACATCTTTTAGACCTGAATGCTTCACGTGTCCTGCAGCAGCATCCCATTTGCTATTATCTATATCATCCATACCATTCTGAGGCCCTCCTTAAACATTTGAGAAATGGCAGAGTAATTGAAGACCTGATCTAGCTTTGTGCTAACATGGCTCGACAGGCACACAGACGCATCTCTGCCTTGTGCTGCACCATTCCTCATCCCCACGCTTCTTCCCTCAGTTAGCATGAGCATCTCTCCACTTCCCTGCACTGGGCTGCACCTCTCTTGGTTATGAGCCTTCCTCTTCATAGCTGAAGCAGATATGTTATTAAAAAGGATCTCTGCTGCCCTCTTTCACCAATTAGTCCACTGAAGGTGACAGAGGAGAGAGAGAGAGGGAGAGAGAGAGAGAGAGAGAGAGAGAACCCACTGCTTCAGGGAAATGAGAGAAGCAGCAGCAAAGTCAGTGAGACATCGGACACTCAAGTGGAGATGGCTGGAGAGGGCTGATCAAGGACCCAGGACTTAATGGGGACTATCCCCAACAAAGAACCAGACCTGAACTGAAAACAAGCTCAGACCAGGATTTCCTCTATTCTACTGGTCTGAATCTTGGTAAAAATCCTACCGATTTCACATCTAGCTTCTGTCACAGCTAGACCCAACCCTAAAAAGGAATAAGAGCAATTACTGCTTCACTTCTCTGATGATCTGATTGGTGATGTACAAGGTAAACTTCAGAGCATATCGTAGAACTAGGATCTCAGCTGGAAAACCAAACAGTCAGGAAGATGATGATTAACATCACCCAGCTTAAAGGGGAAAAAAAGCAAACAAACAGTAGTGGCCATCGCAGTCTGGTATGCTACTGCTGTGGGTAAATAATTCAACTGACAACTGTGCCTTGGGCATCAGTTAAGACCCTTACTGTAGCAACCTTAGCATCAATTAACAGGAGGAATAAATACTCACAAGAAGGAATTTTTGCTTCCAACCTCTTGCCTTCACTGTCAACTTTAGCAGGAGTAACAGAAGGATCGGTGTCTGTGCATGAGAGCAAATATCACGACTATCCGTTCCAAAGCCCATGAGAACTTGTCCAGCATCAGGTGACTGGGCAATAAAACGTCAATAAATGCAAAGTAAGGTGATTATGATAAACTCGCAATACATCCATATCTGGATGTGTAGTTTTGATCATCCTACCTGGAAAAGAATACGACAGAACTGGGAAGGAACAAAGAAGGGAGACCAAGTTTCTGATCACAAGAGGACATGCAAGGTAGGGGGGGAGTAAACTTCGGAGTGGAAAATATCTACCTAAAGGAGATACAGCAATAAGACCTTTAAAGTCAAGAAGAGGACAAGGTAAGTAAATATGGAAGACCCTGTTTTTCACAACAGAGCTCCAGAGTACCCAAAGACACTAAGCAGATCAAAATCCTAGAGGAGGAGTGAAATATCAACAGTTCTTAACTAAATTAAGCAAGGTCATGCAAAAGGATGCTATGAAGAATATAGAGTGGGCTGGGAGAAAAAAAGATTAGATTCTTCAAGAATAATCTGTTTGTGGTTGTTCAACACGACAGCCTGAATGTAAGCTGTGAGGTCAAATTCTCCATGGCACTGAGTTTCTGAGCACTGCAGACGACACATAAGTGGGAAGAGGAAAAAGAAAAATCATGACTATTCAGTTTGTTTGCCCTTCTGTAGGGACTACTCTAATATCTCCTCAATTCTCCCAGCCACAACACGTAGCATTTGGGGATAATCAAAGTCCTGACTGCTCCACATACGTCATCTTCTGTTGGTTGTGCTACGGACTCAGACAAAGACAACACTGTGGCTCCACAGGGAATTGTTTGAGGGGAACTTCCAGCAGTTTCAGTAAGCAGCACGAAGTGGACGACGCAGACTATAGAATTCAGATCCAGTAATTTAACTAGCCCACCTTTGTTCTTTCTGTCACTAGCTCCAAGCACAAAACACCAGTTGGACTCAGCCACTGGTTTTAATTGAAAGCATATACAAATTTTGCTGAATATTATCAAGCAGGGCTTTGAAAGAGAGAGGAAAAAAACACCTCCTTTTAGTCACACTTTAAATGTTGCTTGTTTGTCTTGGAATAGGGCTGGAACGCTGTCAGCTCCAGTGTCTAAACAACTCTTGTGGGCTAGGGTTACTTGCCAACGCTCAAGAACATACAGTAATTCCTAGAGTTACCAATTCCTTCTACCTTTGTTTGTTACTAAATATGATCTATCATTACAGAGAGTGAACCACAATGCATGAGGTAGCTTATCAGATGCAGCCTAAAAAACATCCAAAAAACCACCTAAGGGTCTCAGAACAGCCTCAAAACTTGGGACTAGCTGAACGACAGCTATTGCAATGTCTGAAATTAAAGCAGCAAAGTCTGAGGGGAAAAAAACCAAACTGATTTATATTCCCTTTGGCATGGAATAGCCAAAGACATTTTGATCCAGTACCCTGAGTGAATTCAGGGCAGCCCTGCATTTGCTGGTTGGTGATGCAAGGTCAATACCTCCTCGCTGGCTCCTTCCCTCCTGCATCACAGAAGCCAGACACTGTTGTTGCAGAGCCAGCTTTGTGTTACCCGAGGACTTCCCTGAAAAGGAGGTGCATTCAAAGTCACATCCATGGCAGTCTCTCATCCCTGACACTCTGCAGCCTAAAGCTTGACAAGAGCTTGCTTGGCTTGGGGTTGGGAGGCAGAATGACACAATTGTCTCAATTAGGAAATTCTAACATACCTAACAAGAAAGAGTAACTCTGCACTCTAGTCTTCAAAACATATTTTTCAAGGGAGGAGAAGGGAAACAGCCGTGAACCAGCAGGAGAAATGCAATTTTAAAGCCCTAACAAAGGGCAACAGATGGGAGCAGAGCAAAGTGCTCACAAACTTCATCTGGAATAGCTGTCTCTTAATAAAAACTCTCCAAATATGAAAGATGCTCAGACATCTGCAATTAAATCCCCTATTAATCTCGACTATATTTTAAAGGCAGTTGAGCCAGGATACTAATCGTGCTACTGACAGACTGAAAACTATACCAGGAGGAGAGAGATGGTGAAATAGAAATGAGAAGAGCCAAAATACAAACTGAAAACCCAGTGCAATAGTGCTGTTTTTTCCACCTCTGTCTACACATAATTAAGCTCCTTCAGCAGGTTTCATCTCTAAGCACTGGAGGAGGTTAGGACTTCAGTTTTTCTGACTCACCCTGATTTCTTACATGCTCACAGGAATGAAGATAGGGAAAATATCACCACTTCTGTATTATGGAAACCTTGCAATTAATAATTGAGAATCTTTTTATCTCTCTCTCCCTTTTTCTTTCAGAACTAGAGTGCTCTCTTCAGCTTGTTAAGCTTAGTTCACTCCCACTGATAATTCACTAGAGATCATAATTTATGGACAATTGAAGCTGCAGAAACATCTCTTAGAAGGAATAGAGCAGATCCATAGCAACAATTCTTCAGGGGAATATTAATCCCCAGCTTTATGTAGTGCTAAGTGTACAATAGTAATCAGAACTTGAGTAGAAGCTGCTAATCATTGAGGGAAAAGGCTGTATAAAGAATTCATAATGGAATTAGCCTGCGGCAAACAAAGAAAGACAAAATTAAATCAGCCATCAAATTGCACCAAGGAATTTTAATTTACAGGTTAATGTAGGATTATGTAACTAATCACAGCTAACATTTTCAATGAACAACCAATAAAATTCTGCTCTTTTTTTTATTCCTGCTAATGGTATTCCAATAATGTACTTTTATCACTGTATAATATGTTAAGAATGATTTTCAAAAATTCTAAAAATCTTCCAAAAAGCATTATGACTGAACAATCAATGCAAAATGCTGGCTTTAAGTTAATTAGCATAAATATACATCTAGATGATCTACTGTTTGGTTCAATCCAATACAATAAAGTTCCTTTGAGTCTGCATAGGACACATTTACATAACCAAATGTGCATAACTGTAGCTTTAAAATATATGCATGACTTCCAAAGAGAGAGATTCAGCAATACAAAAAGCCTCCAAATTAAATAAGTCAAACAACTTCAGAGTACTAAAGTGCATCAACTAATTCTAAATAAAGACCTTTATTATAGATTTTTTTATCAATATAGGATATATATCCTATGACATATGCAGAAAGGATGGCTCTAACAGAGTTTGTGCTGTTTATAATACAAACATCATAAAAAAGAATGAGGTTTCTGGGATAAAAAGTTGATTTACTTCGCCTTGAGAAAGAAGAAGGATCTTGTATTTGACCTAGTTATATTTTGATATTGGCCAACATAAGGAGATCTTAAAAAGATCGGAAGAAAAAGGAAAACCTCTCTTTTCTAAAATTGTTTTTAAAGATTGCTACTTAATGTATGCAAACGCAGAGAAAAGACTCACATAACTCTTTGCACGTTTTTAAAGGGAAACTCCAAAATTACAATGTATGCTTCAAAACACAGCAGCTTAATCAAAAAGAACTTTTTTGCAACATATGGCAGCATGAAAATTTTTATAAATGGAGTAAAAAGCACTTTCATAAGCTTTACTTCACTTAAGAGGAATGCTGGGAAGAAAGGCAACAGCATTCTTCCTGCATATGTTTTTCTTGTTCTGAACAATGTGGGAAAACCTCATTTTACTTTAATCTAGCAGTTCATTTTATGGAAGCAGCAACATTCTGCCCATTTATTAGTACAGAGGGTTTGGGGTTGCCTTTTTTTCCCCCTCTTCCTTTTATAAAGTCTAATTTTAAGATGCGCACTTCCAAAAAACATTATGGTGTCAATTGCACTACCCTTCAGCAATCCTGTAATAACTTTATTCAACCATTTCTAATTATAATTATATTTTCAATTCCTTTTAGCTATAGAAACTCTTTATCAATCAGAGCACAAGACAGAAAATTACTTTATTACAGCTACAGCTCGTTAGTCTGAGTGCTCTTAATGAAGCAGTCTCATAATCAGATGAAAATCATGCTGAAGAAAACTTGCATCATTAGTCTGGGCCTTAATTACCAAGAAATATAGTCACTAACAATGATACTCCATTTCATGATACGGTGCATGCACCTTCTACAGTATTGCAATTAATAATTCCGCAGACTGCTACAGAATCTTTCTATTTATTCATAACAATGGAGGGGAAAAAAATTCTAAATTTAATTGAGCGGCTCCAAATGCACTCTCTCACTCTCTCCTGCTCAGATTAAAATGTCAAAAGGCTAATATTCTATCTTACAATAATTCATCATTTTAATTACATATTTTATGTATGTGAAATGTTCTCGGTTTCTTTTTCTCCTCTTGATCACTTAGGGCAACTTTTTTGGGGGGTCACACCATGGGAAAAAGATTTCCATGTATGTAAGTGGTCCACACCACACAGAGCAGCAATAAACAGAAGAAAAAATCATTTATTTCCATTGCCAGTGAACAAGGTCCATGCTGGATAAGCTTCAGACATAAAGGCAAGACATTAATTTAGATTAATGAGGGCCTTCATCCAATACACTTATTGAGCAGCATGGAAAGATTCTTGAGCAAGGAATATGTTGATCCCTACAATCCTTTATGAATATGATCCATCATAGGGATAGTTACTTCCACACACAAGCCTCTTCTAATCCACTCCATTTTCTGCACGCTTTCACACTGAATATGCTTCTCTTAACTCTCCAGTAAGCTTCCTGTACACAAAAGCATCGGGAAATGCCGTTACTGAGAGTTCCCTTCAGCCAGCTAAAGAAGCCACTAAAAGATCAAATCACAACCCTGAACACCTGGAGACTACTTCACTCTAATTTGCAGCATGGAAAATGATTCCACAGACATCAGTGGGAATGTTCACAACTCACAGTGGTGGCCCCGAGATCTGTACCTGCTCCAGCTTTCTCCCTGTTGTGCCTTGTCGTCACTGAACCAAGATGGGCTCCCAAGGGTGATAACGAATACAGCTCTCCAGCAGATTAACCAGTGCAGCGAGGGGGTACTTCTGCTCTGCTGGCTGAAAAGCTGCACATCATAAAGTGTGGATTCCACTCGACATCAAAATAGTTTGACATCAAAATATTTGACATCATGATTTCACTAGCTGCCCAGTCCTTGGCTGCTCAGCTGCTGAGTAAGTCACACCACAGCAGAAAGATACCGCTCCAGAGTTAAGTTACAGAGCCTGTGATTAATCTCAAGGGCATAAGCTAAATAACTCCCTTGTACCATTGAATTTTCGAGGGCTCACATGATGCTGTGCTGTCATGCAAGAATTTCAAACAATAACTAGCCATTAGACAGCCTGGAGGAACTTGCTGTAAGGATAGTCAGCATATCCTGCTTTCCAATACAGAGCTCCACAAGGTACCCTCACTGTTGCCTCTGCTAAATGATCTGCTGCATCTTCCCAAGATCTTTGGCAAACCATTTTCACCTTTTAAAGCCCTTTGCTTTTTCTCCTAGAACAGAAAATAAGAAGCTCCTTGCTCTGTTTTTGCAGCTTTCCTTATGTGGCAACAGTTGAGGGCCACTCAGCAAGAGAAAGAAAAATGAAAACCAGCCTTAAGTTTTATAAAACAAATCTGTAAGTAGCTGAAATAAATAAATATAATAA
Source organism: Dromococcyx pavoninus (assembly GCA_033558185.1). NCBI lineage: Eukaryota > Metazoa > Chordata > Aves > Cuculiformes > Neomorphidae > Dromococcyx > Dromococcyx pavoninus. Next base: position 1,133,607 of record JAUMJL010000231.1, read on the forward strand.
ATAAAAAGGCATTGTGCCCAGTCTCTCCTTTCCAGGCACTCTTATTTTCCTTCCCTCCTGCCACGCCTCAGCATTTCTTTTAGGAGAACTTCTTTTACGTAGTTTCTCCAAGAATTCGCATCTGGCACCAGCAGCCGACGGAGACAGGAGACTGACAAGATGGACTGTTGTGGCAATTTCTATGTTCCTACTACATTCCTACACTGTGCTTTTTGGCATTGGATACAGTGAAAAAAAAAGCATATTTAGAAACGTGACAACTGGAAAAAATATTCTTAAACCTTGCAGTGCCTTCTAAAGTTGCAGGATAAAATTAATTTATAGTATGACTGTAGCTGGCCAAAACCCCTGGGCTTGCAGTAAACCAAATGGGGTAAAAACCTGGCTTTAGAAGGGATTCTGAGGTTTTGGCTCTGTCCAACGAGTACACTTATAAACTTATTGTATAACTTACTGGCAAGGGAGCAGCTTCAGACTGACCTCCACTTGCATCACAGAAATTACACATTCATTGTCTTTGAGGGGAAAATGTTCTTATGGTACCACATTAACATCCTTTTTTGGGTCGGGTCATGAATCAGCATTGGCAGCCTCTTCCGAAGCCGTTTGTCTGCCAGCCTTCCCAGCCGCAAAACTGGTAAGGCAAGAGAGATGGCTACATATGGGAAGTGATGGTTTCCCAATTCCAAATTGATTTTTACATGAATCCGCTCTAGTTTAAAGTGCCCCGACGTGCCAAAAACTTGGTCCAATAAATATATGTAAAAATACATATATAATATATATATAATGGTGAGTGCTGACTGCCTGCTCTTGTAGTTAAGGGCTGCGAGGCTCCGTTTTAGCCCCCGCAGCTCCGCAGCCACAGCCGCGAGGGAGCTCTCGCCACGGCGGGGGAAGCTTCCACGGGGGGGAAGGCGGCCGGGTCTGGCTAAAATACGGGATTTCCTCGCAGCTCTGCTTTTTCTGTGACGCGCCCCTGACGGGGCCCGGGGCGAGGAGGAGGAGCTGCCCCCCGGCCGGACCTGGCGGCCGCCCGACCCCCGCCCCGCCGTGCCTGGGGCCCCGGCGCCCTCTGCTGGCCACGCGCCGCCTCCCGGGCCCTTGGGTCGCGGGTTCGAGCCCCGGCCCTGCTACCCGCGGAGGCCACAGTGTCGGAGGGATGGCCTTTCCGTGGTGATCTCAGTGCGAGTCTAATCAATCCTTCCCGAATAATGAATAATGAAATGTAACAAAACGCCACACCGTCACTCAGGTTACAGCTCTAAACCCCAACTGAAAATTCACAAAATCAAACAGAGTGACCTGAGTTGGAGGGACCCAGAAGGATCATTGAGTCCAACTCCTGTCCATGCATAGGACAATCCCAATATTCACATCGTGTGTCTGAGGGCATTGTCCAAACACTTCTCGAATATTGTTAGGCTTGGTGCCGTGACTGCATCCCTGGGAAGCTGTTCCAGTGCTCCACCACCCTCTGAGCGAAGAACCTCCTCCTAACATCCAACCCAAACCTCCCTTGGCCCATCTTCCTGCCATTCCCCTGGATCCCATCATCAGTCACCAGAGAGAAGAGATCAGCATCTGCTCCCCCTCCTATCCTTGTGCGGAAGCTGAAGACTGTGACGAGGTCCCCCCTCAGTCTCCTCCAGGATGAACAGACCAAGTACCCTTGACCACTCCTCACACAACTTCCTCTCCAAACCCTTCAGCAACTTTGTGGACCTACTCGATGATCTTAAGGCTCTTTTCCAACCAAAACCATTCTGTGATTCTATGATTCAAGTGCCATGCGACTATTTAGACAGCAGGCTCTGAGCAAGCTTCCCACGTTTCACAGCGTTAGTCTTTTTACACAGAGCCAGCCATGAAGAAAAGCATCAAGAGACTGAGCGAGCAGTCATATCCATCTGCCATCACCAATAAATAAACAAAGAAATCTCAGTGATGGGCATAGGATGCTGAGTGTCTGCACCCACCTCCCATGGCACAAGAGGTGTCACAGCTGGGACCCAGCCTAGCTGGCAGAGCTGGAGCCTGGACAGCCAGTGCACCTCTTGAGCGCTGTGCCAGGGATGGGGAGGCAAGATTCCTGGTGGCTCAGAGCATCGGTGCCACAGCCAGGGGGAACAACACTGCTTGCAGCCTCAGTAATCATCCATTGACAGCCAGACCTTCAGGCCTTAAACCTGGAGGACACAAACTCACTGGTACAGAGGGAAGGTATGGTGCTCAACCTGTCCATATGTTCCTGCAGTCCAGTCTTTGCTTCATGGCCCAGATCTCTGAACTATAGTTGGGTGATCAGCTCAGTCTAGGTCAGCTCTTCTTTGTATTTTATCTGCTTAGTTCTTCTTCCAAATGGCAATCGTATTTGCTTACTCCTCTTCTTACTCCAGAAGAATTTGCCCAAGGTCTTAGAAACTAAGCCTTAAAGCAGAAAAACAAGATTATCCTAGCAAAGCCCTGGGTCTGGTAGAAGCACATCACATGTTTTTTCCCAAACACATGTAAATCGAACCCAGAGGTATGAGCCACTCATCCCAGCTGTCAGCTAGCTGTTCCAAATGAGAACCAGGTTGCCCCATGTTCCTTGACCATGCACCCTCATCAGCTGTGCTCTGTGTGAATGCCCAGGAGAGAAGCTGCAGCAAAAAATAAGGAAGCTCCAGAAATGTGGCTAGAAGACTGCTGCAGCAGTGCAAGAGACCTTTTTTCCTCAAGACATACCAACTCTCCTGAATCCTTGCACCTCTCATTGAAATTTCCTGCTATAAAAAACAGGTGGAATGTAAAACACCACTTAAAAAAAAGGCTAAACCAAGACAAACAGGATTTTCTGACTTTTCTTTATAACCAGGTCAATACTGAATTAGGCAAGCACATGGTGTCCTTGTTAAGCAGAGATTACAGGTGAAGGACATGGTCCACCTAGATGTGGAACAATAGGCAGCTGAACTAATAGGCCATGCAACAGTGCCATTTCACTCAGCCAAGAGGCCAGATGCAAGACATCACATGGAAATTGGAGCACAGCTATGATACACAATAGCCTTCATTCATTGTGTAGAGCCAGCCCAATTCCATAACCCAGTACATCTTTAACGAAAGTACAGAAGGACACCTCAGTGAGATGACTATACTTCCAAGATGAAGACAGTTCTAATTCCCATCCTGCTTTTGCACTTAACCTCAAGGCATCCCCCTGCCATTGTAACACTGCAGTGCTCCCAGAAGACCAGGACAGGGAAAGGACAGGTTGGGAGGGGTGCCCAGGTCTCCCCAGCTCTGGGAAAACTCTCAGCACAAAGGTGTTCTCCAGGGCAGAGGGCGTGGTTGTTCTATGCCTTCTCCCAGCTGGGGCTGTGGGCACTTTGGCCATCAGTGTCAACAGGGTCAAACGAGAGAAGTGGAAAAGCCAGTTCCTCTCTACTGGTCCACAATTTGGCTAACATAAGACATCAAGTCTCTCTTGCTTTCCAGTGTGCAAGAGGCATCTCCCCAAGGTGGTGTTCCCACTTGTTCAAAAAAGTCATCTACCATGCTCAAGGTAACAGTTTCTTGTCCTCCTACACCACCACTCCCCCACCTCCTCTCCTCCTGCACACTGGCAAGACTCATTTTTTATTCCCCCAACATACACTGGGAGAAGAGAACAATGGAGTGTTTTTTCTTTATTTTAGTGGTGGGGGAGCATTTATTTTTGCTTGTATTTTTTACAAAGCCAGTGGGCACAGGACAAGGCGAACCTGTGCAATCGTGCAGCAATACCTCTCCGAGCTCCCTCATCCCTAGTGGCACATTGCCTGGGGACACTGATGAAATACTTGGTCTTCCACTTGACTGTGCAAAACGCCCTTGAGATCACTAGGTCAGGAGGAAAGTTGCAGTGCA